>JARHVA010000111.1:2892500-3537500 GCA_037957365.1 Torreya grandis
CAATATATATATATGAAGTTAAAAAAATTCAAATCTACCTAATTGGCTAATAATAATAACAAGACAAAATGATAAATGAACTAGGATATGCAACGTACAAAGGATAAAAAATGATCACAACTTGGTTTAATTGAAATATAAGAGTCTCGATCTAGATTATGACTATGTAGGCTAAATATACTACTCATTAACTCTCATTGACCTTTATATCTTCTTGGAAAAAATCACATGCATGTGAGTTTGACCTAGGTAGACTTGTGTCACTGGGTATATCTCTATTCCACTAACTATGTCCTATATAGGGTTGTAAAACCTAATTTTTATATCACTAGTTCACCTCTTGCTTTCTAATTTCCCTAGACATGTGCATCCCTATTTTAATAGGTATAAAGCACTAAATTTGTGGTCTATTCCCTTTAACCTAGCTCAACACTTATAAAATACATTAGGTAGTTATAGAGCAAAGAAACCACCAATGTGATGTTACAAAACTATGTATCTTACTTAATGGAATCAGACCTCCATGTAGTTCATAATGTGTAAATGGAATAGACCGATCAAGGGTTTTGAACCTCCTCTTCCCTAGAAGTGATGATGCAACTACATGTAAGTTAAAACCTTCATTGATAAATGGGAAGGATGAGAGACCAAGATAAAACAACTCCATTGTAAATGTGTAATATATAAATCAGTGAAACTCAACTTTAAGTAGGAGGAATAAAGATATTTGATGATTGGCTCTACTATTTATTGACCTTGATTTTATTGTTATTTTCAAGATGATCCTTTAATATCCATAAATAGTTTAGGATTACTTGTATATATAGGATACTCTATGATAAACTGGGTGCATTAGTTAATATTTGAAATGATAAGAAGCAAATTTAAAGGTGAAAGATAAGTGAAAACAATAAAAATTTCTCATAAAGGTAAAATAAACAAACTTTCATAGGTCATATGTCTTCCCAAGGTAGACTCAAATAGGATACAAGTCTGAGCTAGAGTAAATAGAGGCTCGTATCTCAATGAGGAGGATGATAAAGATATATATTTACCTAAGGATGATAATGGATAGATTCTGATAAATATTAAGTTTTTTTTTAAGGCTTAATGAATAAATGGGGACTAATGTGGGGTTGGATAAGTCCTATAAATACATAAATATACACATGTGTCAAATATGATAGATTAGGGATGAGTGAATATAGAAAAGGGTCTTGTAATAAATTTAGGTATTATACAATATTATACAAAGCCATCATATCCTCATTCATTATGTCTTATATGATATTATATTTCATATGCCAAATCAAACTTTTACATGGCATTTTATATATAAAGTGAGTACTATAAAGGGATAAGTATGTGCCTTTTATCCATATTATATGGAGCTTTACATGTAGTTTTTTTTTATATTTACATGTGTTTTATGCAAACTTTACAATGATACAAGTGACTTACATTATTGTATAGATATGTTTTTTAGAATAATGACAATTTGGCTATATTATTTTCCTAATATGAGATGATTGATTACATAAATAAGTACACATCCCTCACCTCAAAAGGGGGAATATATGATAGTACTTTCATAATGAAATTCGGGTATGAACAATTTTAGGGTATTGACATGTTAATGAAGCATGAATAATTTTTATAGATCACCACAGTAATGAAGCATGATTAGATTTTTTATAGTATCAATATTGTAGTGAAGGTATTTTGAGTATAATAATAATAATTAATATTTATTTACTTCCCTAATCATGAACTGGATTGTGCAAAATTAACTCCTAGAGGAGTGTTGATTATGTTTTAACACTTGTCAAAGGTTTAGTATCATGATTAGTTTAGGCACTAGTAACTCCCAAAGGAGTATTGATTGTGATTTATCACTTGTCAAAATTTTAGTATTAGAATAATTTTGTTTTGGAATTATAAATACAAACATGTGTAATCATTCATATGCTCTTTTTCAAAATTCAAAATTTCAAAAAGTTTATTTTTTTACAAATATTTACTTTTAGTAGTGACTACTTATCAGTAATTAGCCATTATTGAAAGGTGAAAATTTTACAACAAAAGTGTATATGGATGCATGACAAAAATATTCCTCTTAATCTTCCTAAGGTAAGTCAAGGTATGTGCTTAAAATTATGCATCATTTTACTTTGGCATATACATGCACCACCTCATATGTACCTCAAAGTAGGGGAATAATGTAAACACCTAATTTTGGTACAAGACTTATTAATGCAATAATTTTAGCATTGTTTTATATAAATGTATAATTATCTTGCCTTATGTATTTATTGGAACATTTATGATATTTTATCCGCTCTATTATTTGTCTATGGGACCATGTATTTCTTTACTTCTTGTTTGTCTTCTTTCTCTATTTTGTGACTTTCAGGATCCCCTCCTTTCCTTCTATTTTTTTTAATTTATCTTCTTCTATCCTACATTAATTGTCTTTAGTCTCAAGTTAGACTCATGGGTCATATGAGTTTAACCTTTGCATATTCGTGGGTCCTTGATACCTTTCTTCACTTCTCTTGATTATCTAGGCCTAATTTTTTAGGTTTTTTACTATTTCTTGTGTATGATTTATTAGTATGGATTTAAGAATGATTCTTTACTAGCATTTTATATAGTTTTAGATGATACAAATATATATTTTGTAATCATTTACATAATTATCTAATAAAAATGGAAAGTTGAGCATTTCTCAGGACTCAAAAAATGAAGAAAAGAAGAGATAAAAAGTCAAAGAATCATGTAGTCTCTATAAGTAGTGAATAGTCATAGCTTGTACAGTTGGATTCTTTTTACATTTATTATTTTTCATAGGTTGAAAAAGCTTCATCTATAATTTTACTATATGGAGTATCCCTAGCTATATAATTTACTAAATCATAATATCAGAATGATAGTTCACAATTTCCATGTATTTTTGTGTTGGTTTAAGCAAGTATATTTTTATTATGTCTTAATTAAACTAGATAACCTAAAAAAACCACCTAATGAATAACATTTATAATTAAGATTTTATCATAAGGATTTGATCATGTGACTATAGATTTCTAGCACTTTTACCTTGTGAATTTGTATGAATTAAAATTACTACAACAATATCATTCCCTGATGAGGTTTTCCATAGACTGTTACTAACGATGGTTTCATTTATAGGACCTAAAATATGTTAAGATGGATGCAAGGCCAAAGAGAAATTGAAAGATTTCTAGATGAAGAAATTTGAATTTTTTCTAAAGAAGAGTCTATTATACTAGGAATCCCAACACTTGTATGGCATATATGTGATATTTTCTAGTATGAAGTAACTAAGTTACTAGTGATATGGTTGTCTAGACTAGAAACTATTGTTTTTGACCTCACAGTATGAATAATTGTGAATGGGATGAAAGGAAGTGGGAAAATTTGTGAAATCTTGGCATTGAGTAGACTCGATAAATTGACCATTGGGTGATAACTATTATCAATGGGTATATATCTAAATTCACTACTCAAGGATATGTTTCATTTGAGACCACATATGACCTATTTTTAAGGGGGATAAGAGCCAATTTATTGGACTTGTAAAGATGTTGGTTATAGAAAAGGCTATGGTGACTATTTTGATCAATATGAAGTAGAAAGGTAGGGCAAGATGGTAATTCAAACTGTAGAGAGAAGCATAGGGATACGAACCACAAAGGGGTGATTGAAGAGAAGGTGAATAATTGAAAGTAGACTAAAATGAATCCCACCAAGAGAAAATAATCTATGTAAAAAAAGGAAGTAGAGGTAAAGAAAATCATTGGTATTCAATGAGAGCTACGATAATATACAATATAAAGCAAATAAAATCTTATGGTTAATGAATAACTACAAATAGTTGTGAGTGGAGGTATTAGATTAATATTATAGAGATCGTGAGGAATCATACATCCACCAAAAGTGATAGAGATCGATACTTGATATGAGTCAAATGAAATTATATAAATTTTTAAAAAGAGACAATGAAGATGAGGTTATACCAAAATGGGAATGGTTTAGAAAGTAGAGAATCAAAAGAACCAATATCATATAGGAGATCAAATAATTTAGTGGTAGATTTAGGGAGCAACTTGAACTTTAGCATGTGTATTGAGTAGGAATAACATCCTTTTTTTAATGCACTATATAGAGAAGGGCCCGTTGAGGGTCAAATTCACTTCATTCTCTCAGCAAGAGCATATCCCCCATGCCATCACTATTAGTAGAAGTAAGTAATATAGAATATTCATGTGAAATAATAAAAAGTAAGATTTGATATGGAGAATTTATATAGAAATTTTGTATAATTAAAGAGGAAATTTGTATCCCAAGTAGTAAAGTGAATAATTCAAAGGCGCCATCCATATTAATAGACATTACAACTAATCTTTAATAAACTATTTTTGCATCCAATAATCCAGTTGTGGATATTCTTCTCATTGGTGAGATAACATTAACTGTAGGAGATTTTATGACTCTACAACCATATGATGGATCCACAAACTTTGAGAAATACCTCTTGAAATGAAGTGAGAATTTAAAGTTGTTCAAAATGATGAGGTCAAATGTTGTAAACTTATAGGGGCCTTAACTGTTAGAACTCTAGAGTTCATGTGTAAGTATGGATACCCTAAATTACCTTTCTCTAGGGTAAAGAGTAACCTATTTGATGACTATAAATGGCACAAATGCATGAGCCAAACTATTTAGGACCCAAAACAAAATAAAGCAAAAACCAAGGGATAATATTTGGGATTATGATCAAAGGTTTTCATATATTATGAACAAATTTAGCTTTCTTTCATAGATGTAGATAAAGTATATTAGTTCATAGAGGGCCTATGTAATTAAATAACATTTGAAATAGTGCATATATAATTAAAAAACAATGCAAAAGTTACCAAAGTAATAGTATGGGTTAAGAAAGCTGAATACTAGATAGGCAAATCTTCAATAAATGCTAATATTGATGTTGAGTTACACATAATGTTATAACAAATGGATGAGATTTAAGAAGGGAAAATTAAAATAGATCTCTATGGTGTATAGAGTGTGGGAAGGAAGGACATCATCATAATGATTATCCTTGCATTAGAAAGAGGTTCTACAAAAATTGTTAAAAGTGACATGACTCCACTACGAATTGTCATTTATTATAATAATAATCTTAGAGAGTATGTTAAAAAAAATTAAATCAACCATACATAATGATAAAAATTTCAAATCATTATATGATATCATTACGAATGTGTTCACATTAAGTATGCAACCACCACCCCAATAGTCTAATCTCATATTAAAAAATATAAATTATGCGTCATCAAGGGAATCAGGCACCACCATGACCCCAATATAAAATAATTGGGACACATATTTATCTAAAAAAATATCCAGGATTAACACCACCTTCCCTTAAATATTTAACCAAATTAGGCACCTCCTTTTCCATAGAGATAATATGGAGGCTATCAAGACTAATCACAAGGTTTAGGATCATCTAAAGGTAAGTTGGATACTAGGGGGTTTATCAAGGTTGTAGACAAGGAAATTGATAGCCACAATAGCTTATAACTTTCAACTTATGCAGGGAAATGAATTACATTGCATGAAATTGTAATAGTAACCCTTAGTGAGAAACCCATTGCAAAAATTATATATTTTTTATCCAACACAATACTAAGGATTTCCCCACACCTGAGAAATAAAGGAAGGATAAAATGTGTGAAATGTAAACACGGTGAGCACTTGGCCCAAGTAACTTGAAATTATACATGTTATTACAAGGATATAACACCAAGAACAAATACTTTAACCTTTGGAGATGCCCAAGAATGATAATATCCAAAAATTGCAAGAATACAAATAGTTAGACCTAAAATGAGAGAAATGAGTGATGGATGAAGTGATTGACCTAGTGTGGTCAATTAGAATGTATGATGGAAGCATTTCCAATGCAGTGAATACAAAGTGTAAGTTTATGATCAAATCATGTGCATTATATGACATGAAGGAGTAGTGACTACATTGATATATTAATTTGAGTTGATAAGCCTACTATAAAATGAGAATAAATCATAAAATAAAATATATTTTTGTACAAGTTATTGGATTAGTGATGAAAGGGCAGGAGAAAAAAGACAAGGGTTTAGTATGTTAGAAATCAGAAACCATGAGATATAAATTCCATAATAGATATTTAAATTTAAGTTTGTGAGGTGAAAAATGTTGTGTTTTATTTTGGGAACACCATCAATATGATGTTGATGTCCACGTGGGAAGCCATTGGAAAACTCGCACTAAGCTATAGTCTAGTAGATTTGAGTTTAGTAGGCTATGGGTGCATCAAACCTATTAATAGGTTGGAATATTTATAAATTAAGGTGGGATATTTAATCTTGTGATTAAATTTGAGTACATAGATATGAAGATAAATGAGACATGTTATCCTATGTTAATTGGTAAAAAGTGGGCTTATGATAGCAGATGGTTAGAAATGTGGATAACTAGTTGGAATCTCATTAGGAAATTGTTATTAGTGGCATTCCCATGAATAAATAATAATTTACACCATATATGATACCAATAAAAAAAAACTCACCCCATGCTCATGTATTAGAGAGCTAGTATAAGGTAGATGATGAACTCAAGAAAAAAGTGGTCCAAGAGTGAACTTTTCCATACTTCTCACAATATTCACAAGTTGTGTAAGAGTTCAAAGGACTAGATTAGTTTTAGATAAAAATCATATATATTCCTAAAGTCCCATATCTACATATAAAAATAGTATATAAGTCATCTTTAGGGCACTCACCCACTAAGTCAGAAATAGAGAAGATCTATCAATTAGTTGCAACTAACATAGATTACATGGATCCGACAAAGGAGGGTAAAATATTATGGGGTTTAATATATTATATTATTAGACACTCAAAGGTGGATATGACAAATTAGGGATGAAATGACCATGAGTTAAGGCCAATTTTCATGATGTTTGCAATATATCATCTTCCTCTATTTTTTGGCATAAAAGAATTATCATGATTCATCACTAATCTAAAAGTCCATGTTTGCAAGTATAAACCCATGTAAGTGTATTAAATCATTGGTTAAAAGGCATAAAATAAATTGGGTGGGTTATGAATATATTAGAAAACTTTAAATGGGAAGAAGTCTACAAGATGTTGTGAACAAGGATCAATATCACAACTAAACTTTCAAAAAAATGGCTAAATTTACAAGTAATGCAATGTTTAGAGATACATGTCCATTATTACATGGATATATGGAAAATATATTATATTTCATATTTTCCAAGGTGTGTTAATTCCTCTACCATAAATCTTAGTATATGCAACAAGAATGCAAGTGAGAAACAAGCGCATGGCCTTATGTCCAACAAGACTTCATTCAAACCTTTGTCTTTGAGGATGAGAACTCAATGGTATATAAATCCCTACATATTTTGAAAATATTCTTATGTTATAAAGGAGTGGATGATATGAATGTCTCAAATATACAAGAGTATGGCAGGAAGTGATACTAACATCCATGGAAATGTAGAGAAATGTTAGTACACCTAAGCGCATAAAAAAAATACTCTTAAGTCTTATATTACGATATGGAATAGCACAAGAAACTTTATAACTTCTAAAAGTGATGAAGGCATGGGACTAAAATGGATGTTTGAAACTTTATGAAGTGTTAAGTTTCCAATAAGGAAGATACAACTAAGGTAGAAGAAAAAAAGCTACAAAATTTTAATATAAAAGAACAAACAAGACAAAGGGGTGTTGTGGACTCCATAAAATATAAAGACATAAAGATATATAAAGAACCATTTTGAAACACATTTTAAAACATAAGCACCAAGGAATTACTAAAAATGGCACTAATGGGTGATTATTGGACACAATAGTAGATAGAAATACAGCTCTTGTAAGACTCTGAAGACATGTTTCCCACCACCTTTAGTGAAATCAAGAGGATATACCCATCTTTAGGAGAGATATAAATTGAAATCAATGAGTACACAAGGATAATTAATAAAATTCAATACAATTTGCATCCAAATATGAATATAAATGTTAGGACATAAATTGATCACATAGTTAAAATAGTAGTATTTACCTAGTGTAAAATTCAGATTGGGTAAGTCTAATCATGGTTCAGCCTAAGAAATAGGGGAAATTAGTGTATGTAGAGACTATCATGCATTAATTATGCTTGCATAAATGATCATTTTCCAAAACCATTCATTATTGATCCTATAGATTTTATTGTAGAGTCATAGGTGGGTTTAGTGTGTATCATAATATTTCTATCATGGAGGAGGAACAAATAAAAATTACATTCATAATTAAATGGGGGTATTTTTTATATAGGGTAATGTCATTTAGGGTAAATAATGCACTAATAATGTTCTATAGATCTGTAGTCACTATATTCAATGACTTTAATCATGATTTCCTTGAAGTGTATGTTATCACATAGATTTTGCACCTATCTTGATGTTGTAGCTCATTGTGTGAAAATCCAATGATACAATGGGATCACCTCCAAGCTATAAGACCTTAGTGAATTGAGGTGAACCTATGTATAAATTTTGCTTCCTTTCACTAAATTTGATATAATTGATAAACTACCAACCTATGTAAAAATTTTGTTTCTTAGTGATCTTGCTCTTAAACTAGGGTTTGACTGTGAGAAAAGAGTTTTCGGAATGAAATTACAAAATTGGAAATGGTGATTGCACCAAATATTTTATAGTGGATTTTAATGCTTTCTTGAATGAACATAATAGAACAATAAATATATTGAAATTTGTAGGAGCACAAACTCATGAAAATGTGAAATCAAAGGCAATATTGGGTATTTTTCATACAAGGGACAAGATTTTTTATTTTAAGTCAAGAAATCTTTCAAAAGGGTAAAATAATACCACAAGTGAAATTTCATGACTGAAATAAGAATTAAAACATCCATAAATATTTAAATAATCTTGCATAAGCAAAGCTTACATAGACAAGAACGGCAAATGTTCAATTTATTAGCATTCTCCAGGTTATAACATGTAGACAAGTTATTCAAAATGTAGAATAATATCTCTAGAATCAAAAGGATAGATGGGTTATGCCATATTGCCCATATTTATATAAAAAATGTCATGAAAGAGATGTAGTTAACAAGGAAATCCATGCCCAGTTGAAAAGCATGCAAATCTCAACTAGGCATGGATTTCCTTGTTAACTACATCTCTTTCATAAGATTTTTCGCATAAATGTGGGCAATATGGTGTAGCCCATTTATCTTTTTGTTGCTATAGATATTTTTCTGCATTTTGAATAACTTGTCTACATGGTGTAACCTGGAGAAGGAGAATAAATTGAATATTTACCTTTCTTGTCTATGTAATCTTTGTGTATGAAAGGTTATTTAAATATTTTTGGATGTTTTAATTATTATTTCAATCACAAAATTTCACTTGTGGTATTCTTTTACCCTTTTGAAATATTGTTTGATTGAAAATAAAGAATTTTGTCTCTTATATAAAAAATACCCAATATTGCCTTTGATTTCACATTTGCATGAGTTTATGATCCTACAAATTTAAATATATTTATTTTTTTGTTGTATCCATTCAAGTAAGAATTAAAATATACTACAAAATATTTGGTGCAATCACCATTTGCAATTTTGCAATTTCATTCCCAAAACTCTTTTCTCACAGTCAAACCCTAGTTTAGGAGCAAGATCACTAAGAAGTGGAATTTCTACATAGGTTGGTAGTTTATCAATTGAATTGAATTTAATGAAAGGAATTCAGCATTCTCCAGAGGTTCACCTCAATTTTATAAGGTCCTAAAACTTGGAGTTGATCCCACTGTATCATTAAATTTTTGTACAATGAGCTACAACATCAAGACAGGTGCAAAATATATGTGATAACAATTTTTGGCACGATCAGTGAGACCTAAAAATTAAAAAGAGATCGGTGTTATTCTCAAAAAGTATTGTAGGATTTCCTTACATGTTTTAAAATCATTCAATGACTCCACTAGCTTATGGATTCAGGAATTCAAAGTTTACATATACCAAATAAGCAAACAAGATCATCTACTAAAGGTAAGAGAGATGATTTTTTGGAATTGTCATTTCCATCTAGAAAGAGATAAAGATCAGATATACCTTACCCTAGATTATATCTTTCAAATTTATTTTCATCTCCTTCAATATTCTTAACAATTTCATACCTCTCATTATGACTATAAATTTAAACTTCATAGCTTTCAATGGAAGCATCCCACTCTAGTTGGCCCAGTATGATGATATACCTACCTCAGCTTTAAAAATCCTTTCATATTTTACTGGTGAAACTTCCACCACTCCTATGGAACATATACAATACATTGTTAAACTTTGTTTAATCCATAACGTGGTACAAGATAATGTTGCAATTAGACTCCTAGTCTCTTCTTTTAAAGGTAAAGCCTTACAATAGTATAAAGGTCTGCTTCCCAATTCCATCCATGTTTGGGATGACTTAGGCATTACACTATGCACTCAATTTGAAGATAAGAGTGACCACCTCTCCTTGGTTGAACAATTAACTACTATTCAATGGGCTCCTCATGAGCTCCTGACTAATTTTAATTTTTGCTTTCAAAATACATGAAATAGAATTCTAGCATTGGTCAAGCCAAGCCTAAATAATGATTTCATATATTACTTAAGAGCTTTGAATAGTGATATAGTTGTTATGATTCGGTCAATGGGTGGTACCACACTTATTAATGCCTATGAAATTGCAATATGGATAGAAAATTATCTAATTCAAGTAGGAAAATTTACCCCAAGGCCACCAATACATCTATTCCCAAAAATACCTCCTACAACACCTATAATTACTCCAATTCCCACCATAAGCAAAGAACCAACTTTGACTCCCACTCCTACAGATGATTTATATGAGGTTAAGTCACTACTTAAGAGGTTTGGCAATGTGTTAGTAATAATGAAAAGGTAGCAATCCTATAACTACAAGCCTTATCAGTAATCTAACCAAGCATACCAACCCAATAGGTAGCCATACCAAGGCAATTCACATATACAAGGTAAAAATATGTAAGTGAAACCTACAAACATCTGTTCTCTACCTATATTGGGTGTTTCCAAAGCTAGTGTACCTATTCAAAACAACTTAGATTAGGAGTATGAGTGGTGTTATCCTTGTGCTCAGTCACATAATTAGAATACTTATCCTAATGGTGTCATCAGTCAAGATTTGATGGTGTAAGGCATATCAAACACATAAGAAAAACAACAAGAAGCCACTTCCCAACAAATAGATACATAATAACCTGTTCAGGGAAAGGCTATTCTTTTAAACTCGCAAGAGGAGGATTTTGTAGTGTAAATCAGGTGGAGTTATTCAATGGTGAAGGTCTAGTGGTAACTAATACATGTTCAAAGAAAAGAGTAATAGAAAGTGATCAAACCCCTAAGGTAGAACAAGCTACAACTTCCAAAATTGTAGAACCTACAAAGAGCAACATGGTATAAAAGCCACCCTTTATGCCCATGGTCTAGTTTAAATCAAAAGTGTTAACTTTGAATCTCGTAAAAGAAGACATAGCTCTTGTAAAGGCACCAACGAAGGTTGGTAACATTAATTTTAGTATTATCAAACAAATGAAGAAGACCAATTTGAATATCACTATGTGGAAAGCACTATCCATTCCAATGCAAAGAGATTTACTATATAAAGCTTTTAAAAACTTCTAGATAACAGACAAGGTTCCAGCAAAAGGATCTAATGTTGCAATTAATTTTTGTCAGCCACAAACTAACACTAAAGCAAGAAAAAATGGTAAGCCTCTCCCTTTTTATCTTTCACTCATAGTAGGGAAACATCTCATTAATAATTGCATGTTAGATTCAGGGGCTAGTAGTTTTGTCATGCCCAAGAAAATAATAGATGCTCTTGGTATTAAGTATACATTTGTCTCAAAAGGTGTGGTGTAATTAAATGAGTCTATTATTTAAATAGTAAGGACATTAAAAGGTCTAAATTTAATTATTCATGCATGTCCAAGCTTGTCAATTTCTAAAGATATCTCAGTTATTGATTTTCCCCCTATTTTGCCATTTGTCTTTCACGAGACTTTATTGCAAAAATGGGAGGATATCTATCTATAGATTGGTCTCACATGTTGCTTAGGAGGAGATATGGAACAAGAGTAATAATAAGTGCTGAGCCAATCACTAAATACCATATTGATCCATATACTCATATCCCTATGGACATGAACTATATATTATAGGACTAGGAAGAGGAAATTGATCATGAAGTTGCAACACCCATAGAAGAGATTCCAGACACTCATCTGGATGAATGGGGATCAACTCTCTAATTTGATCCTTATGATTATATATAGTAAACTAGTTTGGGTACATATTTCATTCATGAAAATGATGCAATCTCCCAAATCTTGTAAAACCAACTAAAGATCTTCAAGGAATGTGGCAACTATTCTTTGATGGTTTGAGAAAAAGGAATGGTATAGGTGCAGGTATTGTCTTGATTTCTCCATAGAAAAAGAGCTATTTTTATTCTTTCAAACTTCATTTTAGCTACACAAATAATGTAGCCAAATATGAAGCATTGATTTAAATTTTATAATTCACTAAGGAGATAAGGATAAAATCCCTATAAATATTTGGTGATAGTGAGTTAATTGTTCACCAAGTAAGATCTAAAAGCATAACTAAGATTAATTTGTTGAGATCTTATAAACATGGGGTTTGGGACCTGTTAGAAGACTTCACCACTTTAAACATTCAAGAAGTACCAAGAGCACAGAATAAAGATGTTGATTGTATGGACTCAATAGGCTCCCAATATAACCTACCTAAATGAATAAAGAAGAAAAGTAGCCAACATGTAAAGTTGATAGTAAGTCCATTTGTTCCTGATAACACAACCAATTGACAAGTCTTTGATAGTGATTAGCAAATTATTAGTTTTTTTAGAGAAGAATTTGAATTCTCTAATAGGAACCAGTCAAGACTCTAAGATCAATACAGAGATCAAATCATCCAGTTGAAGACAAATAAACTACCCATGGGTCTAGTAACTTTAGATATTATCTTCAATTTAGATGATCAATTGAAAAATGAAAATAAGAACATCATGGTTAATGAAGAAGACTATGAGCCAGTAGTCATCTCAGAATGAAAATCATTGAAGTTAGGAAAGGTATGTAATTATTCTAAAAAATAAGATTTTATTGAGTTGTGTCAATAATTTGATGATAACTTTGTTTGCAGTTATCATGATCTAAGAGGGTTTGACCCTAGCTCAGCCCAACATATGATAAAGTTGGACCCAAATACCAAACATGTTGGATAGAATAAAAGACTAATTAATACAAAAAAATAACCCCTGATGAAGAATGAGTTATCCAAACTGATAGAGGCTAATATCATTTTGCCTATCAAAAATTCATCATATGTTGCTAACTTGGTTCCTATGAGGAAAAATAATGGTGAAATCAAGCTTTGTGTAGATTTCATAGATCTGAACAAAGCATCTCTATAGGATCATTATCCCCTTCCACCCATGGAGCAAATTTTGCAAACTATATTAGGATCTAAAAGGTTTTCTCTTCTAGATGATTACTCTGAATATAACCAAATCTTGGTGTAAGAATTAGACCAGTTCAAGACTACCTTCACCATAAAATAGGGTATGTATGTATATAAAAAGATGCCATTTGGTCTGACTAATGTTGGTACAAAATTCTAGATAGTCATGGATATGGCTTTGAAACATTTGATAAATGAGATGATCCTGGTATAACTAAATGATATTACTATTTACTCAAAGCATGTTGATGCACACCTAGATCTCCTTACGAATTTTTTTGAAAGGTGCAGATAATTTGGAGTTTCCCTCAATCTAAAAAAGTGCATTTTTACAGTTCATGAAGGGAAACTACTAAGACACATTATTTCAAAATAGGGTCTTATAATAGACCCATAGAGAATAAGTGTTATATTTGCATTAGCACTACCAAGCCACAATAAGGGATTATAGGTTTTTCTTAGAAAAAATAACTTCATAAGAAGATTTGTTCCCAATTTTACCTCTATGGCCAAGACCTTTACTACAATGCTTAAAGAGGGTATCATTTTCAGCTAGACACAAGGAAAAGATAGCTTTAAAACCATCAAGCAGGCTATTTCATAAGCTCCTACCCTAGTCAACCCCAACTATGAGAAATATTTCATTCTCTATGATTTTGGAGGGGAAGGCAACATCTCAGTTATTATAACCTAATAGAATAAATAATAATTGAAATAACCAATATCTTTTTTTAGTCAATCCTTGAAGGATTATGAAGAAAAGTACAATTTTATGGAGTAGCAAGTATATGTTATAATTGAAGCTCTCAAAAAGATTAGGCATATGCTCTCCAACAATAAAATTCCTCTGATGTTTAGTCACCAAAGTGTCAAAGAGTTCCTCCTGAGCTGGGAAATAAATTAAAAAGAGCAAAATAGATCACAAAAGTCATGGAATATGATGTAGACATCAAATTTACAAAGCATGTAAGAGGAAAAGGTTTATGTGAACAACTAGATTCTGATATCAAGGTTGTTGAAATAATATCTGAAGCAGTATATGCTCAAATGCATCTCAATTGGCTAATCTAACTATTTTCAATAGCTAGATGAGTGACATGATAATCTTCTTACAGACTAGTGAGTAACCGTATGACTTTTCACAATCCAAGAAGAGGTATTTCATACTCCAATCCATTTCTTATGTTCTTTTTAATGAAATATTATTTATAAAAGATATGAATGGATTCATGCTAAGATGTATCGAGCACAATCAAGTCCCTAAGGTGCTTGAAGAGTTTCATGATGGCTCGTTAGGTGGAGACTTATCTACAAGAACCATGACCATCAAAATAATGAGAGGGGGATATTATTGACCTAAAACATTCAAAGAGGCCTATCAATGGGTAAGGAACTAGGAGAAGTGTGCTTACTTCATAGGTAAGTAAATATTAGCAGCTTTCCCTCTCAGACCAATTCAAGCTGACCAACCATTTGCTCAATAGGGATTGGATTTCATTGGTATGATCAATCCACTGACGAGCGCAGGCCATAAATGGGTCCTTATAGCAATGGACTATTTCACAAGATGGACTAAATCAATTACACTAAAAGATGCCACAGAGGCATCTATCCTGTAATTCATGGATGACATCGTCTCAAGGTTTGGTGTTTCTCATACCATTATCTCAAACAATGCCAAAGCTTTTGTAGGCACTCAAGTGAGTGAATGGGCTATAAATCACAATGTATACCTAAACACTTATTTTAATTATTATTCATAGGGTAATGGCTTGGTTGAGTCTACAAATAAGAATTTCATAAGAATTATCAAAAGGATAATGGAGGACAACCAAAGGACATGGTACACAAAGTTGAAATCAGTATTATGGGTTGAAAGGATCACTCTTAAGAGAGATATTGAAAACTCTCCATTCATTTTGGTATATGTAAGGAAATCCTGAGTCCCACTATCAATTGATTTACCATCTCTATAACTAAATCATCAATTGGATTTAATTGATAATGATGAAATGACAGTGTTGACCATTTTGACCACAAGTCAAAATGAGTCAACCCTTATAGTACAAAACTTGATATAGGGGTCTATTATAATGTCATAGGGTGTGTCATGGTTCATTTTATGTGATTTAATGTGCTTCTAGCCTTGGTCATAATCCATATTAGTCCTTTTCTCATTTTATGTCACTTAGGGGTCATAAATGGGTCATAAATGAGGGTGGTATGGTTTTCAATGTGTCAAAGTGTTATAATATTATTTTCAACACCCAATATGTTATATTCCTTATCAAAAATGTCAGGACTAACTGAAACTTGTAAGTTCCTAATTGAATATCAAGAAAATAAATGAAAAAGAGGATTTTTGAAAGTTGTATGTCCTATGGGAGAGAGTGGCAATGAGAGAAGATTATGTAGTGACCTTTTAGCTTCTTTGACTCTATTTATATTATTTATCTAATTTTTAAGACTCAAAATTGGACCAAAACCATTCTATCTCTCCATCGCTCCATTAAGCAAGCAGAACTAGTCAGCAGGGGTCTTCTTGGTATGATCAGTAGGAGGACTTATAGGTAAAATTCTCTTGGTGGTGGATACTACACTTAGTTAGCTTCACATTCATGGTATGATTTTAATGATTGTCTTCCTATGTTTTCTTAGCCATCCTTTAGAAGTTGACTATCTTTTTATGCATACTAATCCCCATAACCTATAGGTTTTACTTCTATTTAAGCATGTCTGTATAATCCAAATAATGAAATGGATTAAAAAGGATGTAAAATTCATTCTCACATGTTTTCCATATTTGGTTTCATGTTTGGAAGTATTTTAATGAGTTTAAACCTCTTAGGTTATAGGTGGAGTATGCTAGTGAGTTTATAGTTAGATTTCATCAATTACAGAAGCTCTTTCTTTGCAATGGATTAAAATAAATGTTATATAATTTTTAATGCATCTTAAATGTCATGATAATATCTTTCATCCCAAGTTAAATCTCCAAATCTATCATCATAAAGGTTATAGTCAAGAATGTTGCACACAGTCAGCTCTCTACTTACTCCCACTTACAGTCATGGTGTTTTGAGATTTGAGCATGGTTATGAATATGTTTTGAAGATTTTAAAAGCATGGGACACCTTCTTGGAGAATAATCCATCAATAAAAACTCTCAAGTGACACAAGAAGAGTTATGATACTCAATATAAATCTCTAACATAGTCATACACCATTAGTGTGCACTTATAACTGTTGTTAAGAGGATGTCACATTGGAACAAGGATAATTGATCTTGTTTTAAGATTTTAAATGTTTTTAAATCCATTTGAAGGTATTGAGAGAGTATAAAACTTGTTTAATTCTCATACACCATGCACATTATTCATGTTTCTACTCACTATCTTGTCTGCAACTGAAAGTCCACCTATAGGGACAGAGACTTGGGATTGTTTCATAAGGATGTTAAATCACGTTGTGAGGCCTTAATCATGTTTTAAGAATATGGATATGCCTTAATAACCTAGTATAAGGTCATATAATATGTACAGTCCACATTCTACCTTCACTACCTTGTGTGTTGTTGTGTGTGCATCTACAAGCTACCATAAAGATCTGAGAATGCTTCATGGAGGAAATTTGACATGATTTGAAACCTTCATTAGGTTTGTAGATTTGGATGATACCATGACAGTCATGACTGAAGCATTATATTGGTAGGTAGAGTTAAGAAACCATGTTCAAGTTAAGAAACTGTGTTTTAGGGACAAGTTCCCTAAAAGCTCCAAAATAGAACCCTAGGCACTTTTAATGCCATTATATAATGGTGTAGCATGAAGTCCAGATAAGTTTATATGATTCATAATGAAGTTATATCCTATGGGAGATGATTTGATCAAAGGAAGGGATAATTTGGTTTCAGTATATGGTGATTAGGAGGCTCCCAAATCATGAAATTGTACATTGTTTTTTCTTGAGTGTTTACTACAGTACCTTGAGTTCCAAGTGTCCTCATCACCATAAGATAGAAATGTAAGAGAATATCCATATGGTAAGTAACTCCATTAAGGTAAAGGGCACACTAATGACTTAACTAACTTGGAAGAGAGCTAAATTTTAGGTTATTGACTCTCATCAACACCTATAGGTATACTTTCACTCAAAATGGTATCTACAACTTGTATACAGGGACCCATAACTCACAAGGTAAACCTCAAAAGATGGAAACCTATAGACATGAACACTTTTCATTTGATTTTTTAGACCTAATATGAATCATATGGAGTTAAGCACAAATTTTAAAGGTTGAGACACACCTACAAGACCCCTGCTTGCTCCAAATTAGGCAGCTATAGTCAACTATAGGTGACAGTGAACTAGAGTATGGTGTTACGGGTGTTGACATAGATTGAACATGAGGTGAATGAACCCAAATTATTATGTTATGGCATTTTATAATTATAATATATGATGGGGAAATTTATTCAATGTTTAATCATGTAGATACTCCTACAGGTAGGACCTTTTCTGAGGTAAAACATAGTTAGTCTACCAGTCAGTCTTAGTTGAGTAAGGACATGGGTTAGAGATGAAAATATGGATGATAAAAGGCTTGTAAGCATGGTGAACACCTAGACAATTATATTAACCATCCTATGACACTATCATAACATGGAAATATGGAAAGGAGAGAGTCTCATATAA
The DNA here is from genome assembly GCA_037957365.1 of Torreya grandis. Classification (NCBI taxonomy): domain Eukaryota; kingdom Viridiplantae; phylum Streptophyta; class Pinopsida; order Cupressales; family Taxaceae; genus Torreya; species Torreya grandis. Next base: position 2,910,876 of record JARHVA010000111.1, read on the forward strand.
GTAACCTACAATCACATGTATAAATCATGTATAATCAACAATCTCTACATGTATATCTTTATTTAGAGGTGCTAAAGACATGACCAAACCTTGGGATTTGGTAAAAAACATATACACCACTTGGAGAATCCATTAATATCACCTTTTGGTTTTTGTAAATAGGGTAAGTGCCCTCTATTTTATCTCAAATTGAGGGTACTCCCTAAGGGTATAAACCTACAAGGTTTTGAGAGACGAGGGTGACAAGGTGACCTAGGAGTTGGTGAGAATTTGTATAAGGATGTTGAGAGTTGTGTCAAACATGAACCAAAATAAATAATAGTTCATAGGTAATAGAAACCCAACATGATGGTCCAAACTCATAAGGATGCAGTCAAGTCTTTTAGGTCTAGTTTAGTCCTAAAGCCAAATTAGAGGGTCAACTTCATTTCTAGTGCTAAGAGAACATTCCAAAACCTTAGAACAGGTTTTTAGGAATATATTAAGTGTGTTCAAGCTGTTGGAATGAAAAGTGGGTCATATACAAGCCATATTTGGATTAAATCAACTTAAGCCTGCATAGAATTGAGAACAAAGCTCAAGAGGGTAACTTTGAGAACTCACACCTACTTAAAGGATTTTCATGGGAGTATAAGTATTTGGGATATGTTGAAGGAGGTATTGAATAAGTAATTTGTGGAATTTAATTTCAAATTAGATTTCAGACTTGTATTAACAATCCTTAGAGGGTAAAATTACCTAAAACTGTCTAAAACCCTTGGTAGTGACCTGATTGGGAACATGAAGGAGGAGAAGCATAAATAAGGCATATAATGGATTGGGAAATGATTTAATATTGAAAATTATTCCCCACAGCTCCTTCCCACTAAGTTGATATGTACCCTACCTATATGGACAATACACAAAACTAGTTTCTTTGATAGTTTTGGTGTTTTATACGTTAAATGGAGAATCAAAGGATGAAAATAAGTTTTGGGGATAGGTTGGGACCTAAAATAACCCCTCATGTCCATTTAAAGCATTATAAAATCTCATAAGTGCCTCCACAAATGCCTTATCTCAGCCAGTCCAAATTGGGATAGTGAACAAGCAAGTGAGAAGGTGAAAGCTCTAAGAGGGAGGTATTTTAAGGTTTATTTAAGTAATATAAGGCCATGATGGATATTTAAAAGTTTCATGCACTCCTTTTTATGGATTGGTTTGTAAAATTGAATAAAACTCTGGTGCCAAGTGTGTAAGGTGAGTGAAAGAGGAGTTATTTGGACTACAAGCAGTGATAATTCATGTCCAAAAAAATATAATTGATTAGAGATGAAACTAATGCATATTGGGGATTATTTTTATCCCCTCCCTCTCAGTGAAATCATGATACCTATCCCTAGTCTATTAAAATTTTGAATGAGTCCAAATGATGAAGGTAGTTTCTAAGCATGCAAATGAAGAGTCATATGCCACATTTCAAGAGTTTCATACCTTTGAAGGTAATTTTTCCAAGTATAACTTGCATGATCTATTCCATATTCCTATATCCTAGATATGTAACTCATTTTCTTAGCTTTAAAAGTGTTATTATGACTCTTGGACTTCACTCTCTTCTCTTCTCTCTCAAATTCTATAAGTACTAGCCATTTTGGATCTTGTAGACATATACCACCCCATGTATGGTGAATCCCTATTGGTTTTGAAATTTTACTTAGCCTTTAAAAAATAATGTAAGTATATTTTTGAGTTAATGAACATTTATCTTAGTGTGCAAAGAGATATATAGTGAATGGTTGAGAGATATTCATTTATCCTCACTTTATCTCAATCATTTCATGCTTCATACAAGTTGTTCCTATTCTAACAGTTCATATAGACTATAGCTAGTGTGTTAAGCTCATTTAAAGTTTAAAATTATTCTTAGAGTGTGAATTATACTCTTTAGTTCATTTACCTTATGTTGTCTCATGCATATCACCTCTATGTTGAAATATGTATGTTAGAACCCCATAAGACTTGGAAGCTAGCTTGTAGGTCTTATTTCATTGTGATATAAGTATGATGGTCTTTTGGAAATAATTTTGGTGTATCACCCCCTTATATTAGTTTCATTTCATGCAAATTTTTATCTCTTTTCCCACAGGCAACTAGTTAAGTAGGTGATAAGTGTTTCAAGGTATGTTCAGGGAGCTAGCCCTTAAACCTAGAGGTTTACTTCTACTATTGGTAAACCCACATACCTATAAGTATTACCATGTTAAAAAAATATGGAGTAGGATTTAACACCCTCTTATAGGGTGAAATATTTGGTGATAATAGTTTTGGCACTCCCAGTGGGACCCATTGTCATCAAGATAACTTATCAAGGTGAATGTTGGTCTTGACAACATTAGCTACAAATTGGTGTGCTACTTAGCATTTGGTAACTCCATTCAAGGTAAAATATATTTCAAGGCCATTATTTTGTCATTAATTTAATCTCATACTTCATGGTCCTTACTCGATCATCATCTAATAGAGTTCTCAATCCTATCAATCCACCTATTCATCTTGAAATTCCTCTTGAAGTTCAATACCTTCATCCTAATCTACCTTTTAAAGAAAAAGAAGATTTTTCAAGCCAAAAAAGTGAATAAATTAAAGATCTTGAAGAAAACATGGCTAGGAAACATGCCTTTCCTGTCTTTAATACTAAAAATCTAATCTACCTTCAGTCCTATCATGACATTCCTCTTAATGCTACAAAGAGTGTGCCTAAATTCAATGGTGAAAGTCATGTCACACCTAGTGAACACATCAGGGATATCTCCATTTTTTGTAGTTTCCACAATGTTACCAAGGAGAATATTATCATTAGACTCTTTGCCATGTGATCAAAATAGCTCCCAAGGAAATAATGCATGACTTCAATGAGAGGTTTCAAAAGACTTGGTATAGATTAACTCCTCCCATGAGACCACCTACTAGCTTTGTGTTTCCTACATATTTGAGAGCCATCGGTATCTATATTTCCATCATGATTCAATCTATGGGTGGTTTCACTCTTCTCAAAGCATGTGAATTTGCCATTAGAGATGAGAATGGCCTCATTCAAGTAGGAAAGTTGCCTCTTAAGGTGTTTATGCCTCTATTTCCTGATGTTCCAGTTGATACTCCAAATATTTCTCAAATTCCTAATGTTAATTCCAAGGCAAAATATGCTTCTAAGAAGGTATAAGATTTCATTGATTAGTAGTCAAGGTCTAATTTATATGACACAAGGTGCCAAGCCTTACAATCTCAAAATAGGCAAGCTAATATGCCACAAGGTGCTCATCAAAATTCCTATCACTATCAATATAAATATGGCTAACAATATGGAAGAGGAAATTTTCAAGGGTAGCTTAACTTCAATAGGCCTACCAATGTGTATAATCCCAACTCCACTACCAATGCAAGAGAGATGGTACCAGTGCATAGAAACTTAGTGCAAGGAGAATATTGAAAACAAGGCCAAATCATGGATGTCAATAAGGGTGGAAAACAAGCTCTATTTTATCAATGAGGAGTCACTCCTCTCTTATTATTTGAAGATGAAGTCATGATGCAAGCAAATGAGGATTGGTAGCCTCAAGGAGAAATATTCACTAATTTCTTGGTGGAAGATACTTTTGTGCTCAATCAAGGAACCTCTATTACATATAATACTAGATCCAAGAGGAAGGATTTAAGAGGTGAAAATATTGTGCCCACAATTTCATCCAATTCTCCTACAAGGAAGCAAGGCATGGTTACAAACATGGCAGCTCCAAACAGCCCTACACCTTCTCAAAATCAAATTTGATAAGGTCTGCTCAAGGTACTTCTATTCCTTATGTTTCAAAAAAAATCTTGCCTCCAAGGACTCAAGATAATGTGAGTAATATGGCCCTAAACATAGTGGATTCGTTAAAAAGTGCCAAAACATCTATCTCTTTATGGGATGTCCTTCATATGCCTAGCCAAAAAGATCTCTTACAAAATCAGTTGTCCACTATCCTTACTAGTCCTTCACCTTCAATTAAAATTCATGGTCATGTTTCTCTTACAAATTCCCCTAACACCATTATTAAACCATATACTAAAGCTGAGAAGCCTCTAATGTTCTACCTCACTTTCATAGTGGGGGACAAATTGGTTCACAATATCATAGTTGATAGTACTGCTTCTACATCAGTCATGCCTAAGGTTATAGCTCATAAGTTGGGCCTAAAATATGAACCCCATAGTAAAGGAGTGATTTAATTAGATGGTACATCTACCAAGACAATAAGGTTGATCAAAAACTTGAAGGTTTTCCTCTATGATTGTCCTAGATTTCCCATCCTTCTATACATTGTTATTGTTGACCTTCCTGCTCATTTTATAATATATCTTTCAAGATACTTTATAGCCAAAATAGGTGCTACCCCTCCACTTATTATTCTTTCTTGGCCGTTAGGTCAAGATATGGAGCCAAGGTTACTATAATATCTTAACCTCTTTCAAGGTTTCACATTGAACCTTATGTTGAAATAATCTCTAACTTGAATTATGTGATCAATGAAAGGGAGTCTAATGTGGATGATGGTGATTCTTCTAAGCTTGAAGGTATAGATGACTTGTTTCTAGATGAATATGGTTTAGATTCTTATGATCATGATCCTTATGCATACTTTGAGAAAACTAACCTTGGTACTTATATCATCAATGAAGAGCCATTTGAAGGAGTCGAGGTAAGTGTCAAACATTCATTTTCACAAGCTATTGAGAGTAAATATTTGATTCATGTATATGATGATGATGGATTGAATAATATGATTGATCACCATGGAGGGAGGAATTATGTCTTTCTTCCTGCTATTAATGAAGTTTCCATTGATGATGACACTCATGAGGGTGATGAGGATAACTTATGGTAAAGGTTTAATGCCATTTATCAAAAATTTGACAAGTTAAGTAAGACTCCTTCCCCTTCTAAGAGGTTTATATCTGATGTGTTTGACAATGATTATAACAAACATGATGTTGAGTGTCTCACCAAGTATGGAAAAGAGTGTCATGTTGTGAATGAGGATGAACTACGACAAAGGTTCAATGTCATATGCAAAAAATTTGATAAGTTGGGTAAGGTTCCTTTTTCTCCAAGAAATTGCATGTCTGATAACAAAATTGCTAATGAGACCAATGAGCAAGTTGTTAAGGGTTCTTTCAAACATGAAAATGAATGTCTTTCTGTTGATCAAAAGTCTATAGTCATGAAAGAGTTTGATGAAGCTATTGCCCAAGAAGTTGTAAACATGGAGAATAAAGTCAAGGTAGGAGTTGTTATGCCTAAAGAACATTCAAGAGAACAAACCTAATGTTGAGATACTCTCAGCTACGATGGAATCAAATCAAAACTAGTTTGATGTTTTCAAACATCAAGTGTATCATGCATAAGAAGATAGAAAGGTTGAGGCAACTATCATACTGTCTAATCTACAATTTGAGGAAGGCATATCAAATATGACAGTGATCAATCAACTTGTAGCTTCAATTAAGGCCCTTAAATAACAAGGAAGAACATTCATGAAGATTACAAATAGTCCACTTGCAGACCTAAGAAGATCCAAAGGTGATAGGCTTATTGGACATTTACATATGCAAGTGATTGATTATAATCATGTTTCTCATGCTATATTGCCTTCATGGAGTGATAAAGATGAAAGAGGAACCATATTTGACCCTAGTTGAGGTACGGTAATATGTTTTCCACCTCAAGAGTGAGGTTTTGTAAATAGTAGATTAGCTATGTGTGTGTGTCTTTATTTCAGTTGTGTTGTGTTCCATAAGTGTTCTAGTTGAACACATGTTTTTTTCCTTTGGTGTGTCTTGTTTTGTGTCCTTTCCTTGTTTTTAGAGTGGTTTCAAAGGCATATTGTGTGTCAACCTAGTGTATAGGTGATTCCATGGCCTAATGGATAGGATTAGGCTATTGATCTTGGCATAGCAAGCATACCACCCTAGGGAAATTGCTAAGAATGTTGACCATTTTGACCACAAGTCAAAATGATTCAACCCCCTATAGTAAAAAACTTGATAGAGGGATCTAATATAATGTCATATGGTGTGTCATGGTTCATTTTATTTGATTTAATGTGATTCTAGCCTTGGTCATAGTCCATATTAGTCCTTTTGTCATTTTAAGTCGCTTAGGGGTCATAAATGGGTCATAAATGAGGGTGGTACAATTTTCAAGGTGTAAAATTGCTATAATATTCATTCCAACATGTAATATGTCATATTCTTTGTCAGTAACGTTAGGACTAACTGAATCTTGTAGGTTCCTAATTGAAAATCAAGAAAACAAGTGAAAAAGAAGAGTTTTAAAAGTTGTACGACCTATGGGAGAGAGTGGCACATGGGAGAATATTATGTAGTGATGTTTAAACTTTCTTGAATCTATTTCCATGCTTTATCTACTTTTGAAGTGCCAAAATTGGATCAAAACCATTCTATCTCTCCATCACTCCACTAGGCAAGTAGAACTAATCAGCAAGTTTCTTTTTGGTATGGCTAGTAGGCGGACTTCCAAGTCAAATTATCTTGGTGATGGATAATACACTTGGTTAGATTCATATTCATGGTAGGATTTCAAGGATTGGCTCCCTATGATTTATTAACAATCCTTTCAAATTTGGTTGTCATTTTTTGCATACTAATTCCTACACCCTACAGGTTTTGCCTCTATTTGAGCATGTCTGTACAATCTAGCTAATGAAATGGATTCCAGAGAATGTAAACTTCTTCTCACATATTTTCCATCTTTGGTTTGATGTTTTGAAGTGTTTTAATGAGTTTAAACCTCTTAGGTTATAGGTGGAGTATGTTAGTGAGGTTATAGTCAAATTTCCTCAATTAAAAAAGATCTCTTTCTCTACAATGGATTAAAATAAATTTGATATGATGTTTCATGGATCTCAAATTTCATGATAATCTCCTTCCCAAGTTCAATCTCCTTAGCTAGCATCATGAAGGTTGTAGTCAAGAATGTTGCACACAGTCAGCTCTCTGCTTACTCCCACTTACAATCATGGTGTTTTGAGCTCTAAGCATGGTTATGAAGATGTTTTAAGAGTTTAAAGGCATAAGACACCTTCTTGTAGCACAATACATCAATACAAACTCTCAAGTGACATAATAAGAGTTGTGACAGTCAATGCAAATCTCTAACACAGTCATACATCATTAGTGTGCACCTACAAGTGTTCTCAAGAGGATGTCACATTGGAACAAGGATAATTGATCTTATTTTAGGATTTTAAATGTTGTGAAATTAATTTTAAGGTGTTGAGAGAGTATAAAACTTGTTGAATGCTCATACACCATGCACACTATTCATGTTTCTACTCACTATCTTATTTTTAACTGAATGTCCACCTACATGTGTCACTAACAAAGACTTGGGATTATTTCATAAGGATGTTCAATCATGTTGTGAGGCCTTCATAAAGTTTGAATAAAATGGATATGCCTTGAGAACCTTCTATAATTTCATATAATATGCACAATCCACATTCTACCTTCATTTCCTTATGTGCTACTATGTGTGCATCTACAGGGTATAACAAAGATCTGAGAATGCTTCATAGAAGAAATTTGACATGCTTTGAAACCTTCATGAGGTTTTTAGAGTTGGATGAGACCATGAAATTAATGATTGAACCATTATATTGATAGGCGAAGTTGAGAAAACATGTTTAAGTTAAGAAATTATGTTTTAGGGACAAGTTCCCTAAAAGCTCCAAAATAGAGCCCTAGGCACTTTTGATGCCATTATATAATGGTGTAGAATGAAGTCCAGATAAGTTTAGATGATTCCATAATGAATTTATATCCTATGGGAGATGATTTAATCAAAGGAATGGATAATTTGGTTCCAATATTTAGTGATTAGGAGGATCCCAAATCATGAAATTGTTCATTGCTTTTCTTTATTTTTTACTACAGTACCTTGAGTTCCAAGTGTCCTCATCACCCTAGTATAGCAATGTAAGAGCATCTCCTTGTAATAAGTGACTCTATTTTTCTAAGGGACACACTAATGACTTAAATAACTTGGATGAGAGCTAAATTTTAGGGTATTGACTCAAAAAGGCTACCTACAAGCTATATACAGGTGCCTATAACTCATAAGGTAAACCTTGGAAGATGAGAACCTAAAAACATGGACACTTGTCATTTGATTTGGTTATAAGACCTAAGATGAATCATATGGAGTTAATAATAAATTTTAAAGTTTGAGACACACCTATAAGACCCCTGCTTGCTCCACATTAGGCAACTATAGTCAACTATAGTTGACAGTGAAGTAGAGTATGGTGTTATGGGTGTTGACATAGCTTGAACATGAGGTGAATGAATCCAAATGACTATGGGATGGCATTAGATAATTAAAAGATATGATGGGTAAATTTATTCAAGTTCTAATCATGTAGATACTCCTATAGGTAGGCCTTTTTCCAAGGTAAAATATAGTTAGTTTACCTGTCAGTCCTAGTTGAGCAAGGACTTGGGTTAAAGATGCAAATATGGATGATAGAAGGTTTGTAAGCATGGTGAACACATAGAAAATGAGATTTATCATCCCATGACACTATAATATCATGTAAATAGGTAAAAGAGATAATCTCATATAAGCAACCTATAGTTAGATGTATAAAGCCTGCACAATCTACAATCTCCACATGTCTATCTTGGGATTTTGAACATTTAGAGGTGATAAAGACATGACCAAACCTTTGGATTTGATACATAAATTTGTTAATCCATTCATATCACCCTTTGGTCTATGGAAATATGGGAAGTTCCCTCTATTTTGTCTTAGATAGAGGGCACTCCCCAAGGGTACAAACCTGTAAGGTTTTGAGAAATGAGGGTGATAAGGTGAGATAGGGGTTGGTGAGACTTTGTAAAAGGATGTTGAGAGTTGTGTCAAACATTCACCAACATAATTAATAGTGAATAAGTAATATAAACCTAACATAATGGTCCAAACTCAAAAAAATGCGATCAAGTCCTTTAGGTCTAGTTTAGGCCAAAAGCTAAATTAGAAGGTCAACTTCATTTATAATGCTAGGAGAATATTCCAAAAACTTGGAAAAAGTTTTTAGGAATATATCAAGTGTGTTCAAGCTATTATAATGTAAATTAGGTTAGATACAAGCCATATTTTGGCTTAAATCACCTTAAACCTGCACAGAATGGAGAATAAAGCTCAAAAGGTCAACTTTGAGAGCTCATACCTACTTAGAGGTTAGACCTATATTGACAATCTTTAGAAGGCAAAATCACCTAAAACCCTTGCTAGTGACCTGATTGGGAAAATGAAGGAGGAGAAGAATCAATGAGGTATATAATGGCTTGGGAAATGATTTAATATTTCAAAGGATTACCCACGGCTCCTTCTCACTAAGTTGAGATGTACCCTACATGTATGGATGAGACACAAAACTAATTTTCTTGATAGTTTTTGGTGTTTTACAGGTTCAAGAGAGAATCAAAGGATGCAAATAACTATGGGGGATAGGTTAAGATAATCCCTCATGTCAATTTCATGCATCAAAAAATCTCACAAGTTCCTCTGCAAGTGCCTTCATCTCAGCCAGTCCAAATTGGCATAGTGAACAAGCAAGTGAGAAGATGAAAGCTCTAAGTGGGAGGCCTTTTAAGGTATATTTGAGGAATATAAGGCCATAATGGATCTTTGAAAGTGTCATATCTCTAATGTATGGACTTTTTGGAAAACTAAAGGCAAATTTGGTGCCAAGTGTGTAAGATGAGTGAAAGAGGAGTTATTTAGACTACAGGCAGTGATAACTCATGTCCAAAAGGATATAATTAATTAAGGATGAAACCAATGTATGTTGGGGCTTGTTTATAATCCCTCATTCTTAGTTAAATCATGATACTTGTCCCTAGTCTACTCTAGAATGTTCCAAGTAGGCTAAATAATGAAAGCATTTTGTAGGCATGCAAATGAAGAGTCATACACCACATTTCAATAGTTTCATGCTTTTAAGGGATGTTTATCCAAGTAGACCTTGCATGTTTTATTCCATATTCCTCTCTCCTAAATATGTAACTCCTTGTATCAACTTGTTAATTGTTTTTATAACTATTGGACTTCACTCTCCTTTCTTATCTCTTAAATTCTATAAGTAGTAGCCATTTTGGCTCTTGTAGACATATACCACACCATGTATGGAAAAGCTCTACTATTTTTGACATTGTACTTTGAATTTTAATGATAAATACAAGTCTGGTTTTGATTCTATGAACATTTTTTTATGTGTGCAAAGAGATATATAGTTAATGGTTAAGAGATATTAATTTATCCTTGCTTTCTCTCAATCCTTTCATGATTGATGCAAGTTGTTCCTATTCTAACATGTCATATAGAGTGTAAATAGTGTGTTAGGCTCCTTTCAAGTGTACAATTTTTATTTGAGTGTGTAATATGCCCTTTGTTTCATTTACCTTGTGTTGGCTCATGCATATCACCTCTATGTTGAAACACTTATGTTAGAACCCATAAGACTTGGAAGCTAGTTTGTAGGTCTTGTTTCATTGTGATAGAAGTATGATGGTCTTGTCAAAATAATTTTGGTATATCACCCCCTTAGAGTAGTTTAATTTCATGCAAACTTCTATCTCTTTTCCCATAAGCAAATAGTTAAGTATGTGATTAGCATTTCATGGTATATTCAGGGAGCTAGCCCTTAAACCTAGAGGTCTACTTATACTATAGGTAAACCCACATACCTAGAAGTATTCCCATGTTGCCCAAATCTAGAGGAGGCTTGAACACCCTCCTCTAAGGTGCAAGTTTTGGTGATAATAGATAGTAATATTAGTGGAACTCATGGAACTAGAAGAAGTCAAGAACCAATCAATGAAATTTTTGGAGGTAAATTAGGCTCAAACAAAGAGGACTTTCAACAAAAAAACATATAACATAATCTTCAATAAAGGATACATGGTTCTCAAATGAGATGTAGATAAAGCTACACCATGCAATCTCACCAAGTTTGATGTAATATGGAGTGGTCCATATTTTACAACTTCATGCAAAGGATTCAATGCATTCCAGCTATCTAAGCTTGATGGATTAGAATTGCCTATGCTAGTCAATGAGGCATACCTCAAAGCTTACTTTTGAGGTTGGAATTTATTCTAAAAAAGTATAATTTTGTATATATTAGGGTTAGTTGTATTTTTTTCAAAATTAGTGCTTTTGCACAAGTCAACTCATTTTGAGATTTTTATTTCCTTAGTTTATTCTATTTTTCCCTATTTTGTTCTTGTTTAGGTAAATCCTAATTTTATTCTTCACCAATTAAAGTGTGTTAAGCTTAAAATGACTCGTGCCCGATGAACTAGAAGGCTACTGGAAAGAAACTAATTAGCAAGCAATCACCCCACAGAGGTCACAAAAAATGTTGACATTTTTATCCCAAAAATGTTAAAATGTCAAGTACCTAAAGGGAAACACATTAATGTTTTGTAAAAATGTCTTAAAATGACCTAAAGCACTCATTTCCCTAAGCCTATAGAAACTAGACATTAGACTACACTTTGTAACTTGAAAATTTTCAAATTGTTTCCCAACATCCGCTTCCTATAATACATTATCCCAATACAAATTGGAGATCTTGGTGCAATTTACAACTTGAAAAATTATAAATTGCATCCAAACCTCTACTTCTTACAAAACACTTAACCAATGAAAATTGAAACCCTACTCGTAATTTGTAACTTACAAAGCTACAAATTTCAAATGGAGTTCCACTTCCCACAAACTAAATACCCCATGAAAATTAGAGATTGGGGTGCAATTTACAACTTGAAAACTTGAAAATTACTTCCCAACCTCTGCTTCCCGTGCAACACTCCAACTAAAAACTAGAACTCCACTTGAAATTTACAACTTGCAAAGTTATAAATTACAATCTGAGTTTCACTTCTCACTGACCACCTTTCTTATGGAATCTAGAAATCTAAGTGCAAATTGTAAATTACAAAGTTAAAAATTGCTCCTAGAGTTTCACCTTCCCATTTTCAAAGAGTCAACCAACCCCATAGAATCTAGAGGTCAAAGTGTAAATTACAACTTGCAAAGTTTCTTGTGAACTCTAGATCTCTGCCAACCACCACCATTAGAGCATTTATTTTAAGGGTCTTATATAAAGAAAATTAGGGTTAAATTAAATCATTATTTAAGTTTTCTAATTTGTTTTTGGAACTCTGCAACCTTACCAAGTGACCTCAAGCCACACACCATGCCTACAAGCCATGTAATTGAGTAACTCCACCATGCCACAATGCCATTTACCCCCCTAAATGATATTCCCTTGGACTTTCTACATTTTAAATCCATATTTTCCTATAAATTAAGCTTGTTTTAGTTATTTTCTTTTCATACACTCCATTATAGATTTGACTAATTTTTTTTAGGGTTTCTTTGCATATCTTAGGCATCATTAGGGTTTAGGTTATTTTTGTGGTGTCAAAAAGGCGCATGAGGTTATTTTCCAAGATCTTCCTTACCATAAAAAAACTTAAGGTTTCACCAAATTTGTATAACCAGTCGCATATTCTAGAGAGATTCCCAAACTAGAAAATATTCCCATGTATATTCTCAGGATAGTCCCCATAGACTTTCCACCTGCATTTTACACCTCCAAAACCCATAAGATTTCAATCTACATTTACAACCCCATAGTCCTATGGACTTTTTTAGTACCTTAAATAATCTCGATCTTTGTTGGAGTTTTCATTGAGAAACACAAGTGTATATTTCATCTACTATCTCCGTCAGAGATTTCTACCTACATTTGTAATTCCATATCCCCATAAACTTTTCATGTGTAATTGAAACCTCACATTCCCATTGACTTTTCCAATGTATAGAGTTACTCTGATTCCCATTGAAGCTTTCACTTGCATTTTGCACCTCTAAATCCTACCAACTATGCAGTTGGTTTTCCCCCAACATTTTCTCCAAAATTGATCTAGGAAAGAGATGGAGTTTAAATCCAAGGACCCAGTGTTACACTCAGTCTGAAATCCAATACAACTAAGATTATAGACAAAAATCTGAGTCATATCGACCTAGGTGAATTTTAGACTAGAATAAATGTTGAATTCAAGAATGACTGGATCCAGAGCATCTATGACTATGGACTACCCCAAGCAATAGCTTTCCCCTAACTGTGTAAATCCCTGAGTTGGTATTTACACTAGAAAAAAATTATGATGTCAATAAGAGAGAGGTGTTGAATGATAAAGGGGAAAGGATTCTAAATCTAGACCCTAACTTCATAGACTCTGTGTTATTGATTACCAAATTTAAGAGTTACCTAGATATAAATCCATAGTCATCAAGGAAATTATATCAAGGCAACATCATAAGATGTCAGAGAGTACTGAATAAATAATGGCTAAGGGTTTCTAGGGATACATCAACTAGAATGCCTAGAACATTTACAAGGATTGATTTAAAGGATGAAGTAGGTGATCTAATCATACTATTACATAGGATCACTAGTAGTCTTGATGCAAAGAATTTCTAAGACTGGATGTATCAATATGTATGGGTTATCTATCAAAACAAGCAATACATCCACTAGGCACAAATAATCAATGACTCCATCCACAAGCAATTGATGGAGGTCCAAAACATAGGGAAATTTTATATGAATTCTTATTTATTTTATATATTAGCCAAAGGGAGAGCTTTCTCAGGACTCAACAAAGTGGCTGACTAGGCAAATAAAGTGTTCAATTATTACCCTAACCTCACTATTGAGGCTAGTAGGTAGAACTTTAGGAGAGTCAATGATGCATTCATCTACTACATCATAGTTATGTTCGATAAGGAACTAGAGAAGAGGATATTCTTTGATGCTGCCACTTCAGAGATTACCAATTAGGGTTCTTATTTCATTTAGTTCCCCACATACTCATACATTAGAGTATGCAAATTTAGCGGTTATCTTTACACCCTCTTGAGGTATGCGAGTGATAAATGAGAATTAATGGAACTTGTGAGGAAACTAGTTGGATCTCACAAGTTATTATCTAGTAAACACAAGGCAAGAATTCATTTCCCCATCAATATAAGTAGGTGCACATGCCCTTCTTTAGCCAAAGCTAAGTGTGTAGAGGCAAAAATGACACAAATGACCTTGAGAGCCTTGGTAGTAAGGCCATTCTATGATGTTCATGGTAACATTACTAGTATACTAGGAATATCCACATATTCCCACATCCCCTACTATGAAGACTATTGGGAGGACTTGGAATATGAAGAAGAAGTAAGATTGAAGGACTAATCTAGAATGACCCTTGATCAGATTAAGGCCTTCAACATGGCACCAGTCCCTGAGGACTTCGTTAATGATAAGTCCCCAATAGAAAAGGTCTACCATGATAATAAAATCTCTACTCTACCCCTTCTAGCATTAAGGTGGTCTATTCTTGAATCTTTCTCTTTAATGGATAGAACCACAACCATAATAAATAGAAAACTTAGCTAGATCAAAAGTAAAGGGGTCCAAGTGACCAAAGAAATGGTGAGCATTAGTGAAAAATTATTAGAACTCAAGCAGAAGTAAGTACCACCATCAATAGAATGTTCTAGTGGTGGAGCACTCCTAGAATAGGTAGATAGGATAACAATTTTCCATAAGAGAAAGAGGAAATCAAAGGCGAAGAGTGGACAATCAAGTAATTAGAGAGCAACAACATATCAACCCATAGTGATTTCATCAGAAGAGGTAGCTATAATTGAAGTAACAATAATTTCTACTCCCATCTCGATTATATTTTAGCTCCCATCTTTGTGATACTTCCCCATGTATTTATGTAATTCTTTCAGCTTTAACACCTCATATTCCTCCTATCTCCACTCCCCATTTACCTCAAGTGATTCCACCTTCCACTCCCGCTAGTTTACCTATGTTAATAAGTCCATTTCCAATAGTTCAATAAACTCAATTGGACACTCATGTCTCCCCTCAATTAGACACTCAAGTTTCCATTCCATTTCCCTCTTCCATAATCTCACTCCCCTTTCCAGAATCCCTTCCATATCATCTACAATTCCTTCCATTCTATTGATAACTAACACTACACAACAGTATATAGCCATGGATTTAGTCATTTTGACCATAATCTCATTGGCCATCCCAACCCCTAGGATAACTATTGCTTCATCTTCATCTCCCTTCATCTTTCCTACTTTACCAACCCTAAGTGTCCCTAAAAATTGATTGATTCATTCAAGGCTTTGGGCTCCACAATTCCACAAGTTCCTCAATTCCTCCCTGTGTCAACTCCTTCATTGGTATCACCTCCACCTCCCACACCCCTAGTAGACACATTCATTTCCATTACCCCTACATCTTCCACTTCTATAGTAACCCCAACCCCTATAGAAGAGATAGAGATGGCGCAAGTCACTAATATAAATGTGGACCTTCAACCCACATATGGGGAAGAGGTTGCAAAGACATCTATCGAACAATCAATGATAATATTAGTGAATGATACAACACTTATCACCATTCCCACCAGTACACCATCTTTAGCTATAGATTCTCAAGTGATAGTTTTAGCACAATAGGATTCTACTCCTAATTGGTTAGCACAAATAGTGGGGAAGAAACACAAGTAGATGGTGTCCCCAAACACATTGGATTTTGGCCTCATAAATGCATATAAGAAATACAAGAAAACTCCCCAGACCATTTCAAGGATATTGTACGATTCAGTAGGGGAAAAGTATGTAGAGATTATAGTCCCCCCACTAGACAAATAGAAAGAAGATCTAGTGGTGGGGATTTACCATGTATAAAAAGTTCACCTCAAACATCCTACAAGAGAGGGATTGAAGCATGACATTCAATCTAGGATCAACTCTCTTTTTGAGAAAATGGATAGTGATAAAGTCATTAAGGATGAACTAAAGAACAAGGTTAATTCATAACTACATTAAATAAGTTCATCAAGCCCACTGCTCAACTAGCATAACCTGTTACTCAGATCATAGATCAAGTAACACTTGATGCAATGACAAAATTTTTTTGCATGGGAAGGTCCATAAAGGAATGGGTAGAAGAGCTCATCTTAAAAGGCAACAGAGTTATTGAAATAGTAATGGACCACTATACAACTCTAACAGAGAGAAGATCAACTTTGAGAGATCAAATCAACAAGTATGAGGAAGAGACAGAAAGGTTAAAACTTTTATATCCAAAGTTGATAGTTGTATATACAATTGATGCTGACATCTTCCTTGCAGAAAAGATATTAAGAAATGATATAGATTATGAGTAAATGGATAGAGCATATCAATTCAAGATAAGGATACTCATAGAGAGTACCAATAAGGCTAAAGTTTCACATGGCAAAGCCACTGATATGATACATGATATTGAGGATTTGTTGAATAAATTATCATGCCAAGTAACAAATTATCAGAACTAGGTCCTTTTAGTGCAGGAAGTATACGATAAATTCAAAGGAGTAATTGAAAAAGAGTCAGCTAGAGACATCACCTTCATCTTGAGCTCTATCCACCATTTCATCAAGTACCATAACACATTGGATCAAATAGGGAAAGAGACTCAAGAATATAAAGCTTTTCAAAGGGAAATCTCTGATAAAATAACAAATTATGAAATAATCCACCTCTACTCTTTCGATCCTGATGAAGATAGAATCCTGAATATTTTCAAGGGTTTTGATGCATATATTAAAAAGACATTGGCAAAAAAGGACAAAGAGTTTTTAGAAGTGTTGGATATAGATTAATTCATTTTATCAAAAACATTCTTGTATATTATATTTTCATTATTGTAAAAATATTGTAAAGTTGTAACTATCATTTTGATAGCTCTTTTTGAGAAAGAGCTACTTGTAGTTTCTATGTTCTTTTTTGATAGGTTGAAAGTTGTAAAAATCAAACTTGCAAATTAAACTTTCCATTTTGACAAGTTTGAGTTGCTTAAGTTGTAAAATGCATTTCTAGTTTTGACAAAAATGTGTGACTTAAAAGTTTTAAAAGTTCCAATTGAAAATCACAAGTTAGGGTTTTACAAAAAAGTAACTTAAGTTATCTAAAGCTATATTTTTCTCTAAAGTTTGAAATTTCACTTTAGCACCTCATTGCATGAGGAACCATTGCAGCTGAGTTAAATATGAGAAAGGCATTACTTAAAGATTTATATGTTTCCTTAATGCCTCTATCATTTTTATGATCATGCCCAGTAGTTGCATGATCTTCTCTAACACTTGTTCACCTCACCAAAGACACCACCAATTGAAGATCACACCTCCTTTTATATGAAGCTCCCAAATTTACATGCTTTTCAACTAGGCATGGATTTCATTGTTAACTACATCTCTTTCATGAGATTTTTGTATAAATATGGGCAATATGGTGTAGCCCATCTATCTTTTTATTGATAGAGATATTATTCTACATTTTGAATAACTTGTCTACATGTTGTAACTTGGAGAATGAGTATAAATTGAAGATTTGTCTTTCTTGTCTATGTAATATTTATGTATACAAGGTTATTTAAATATTTGTGGATATTTTAATTCTTATTTCAATCACAAAATTTCACTTTTAGTATTCTTTTACCCTTTTGAAATATTGTTTGATTTAAAATAAAGAATCTTGTCCTTTTTATGAAAAATACCCAATATTGCCTTTGATTTCACATTTGCATGAGTTTTTGCTCTTATAAATTTTAATATATTTATTGTTTTTTTATGTTCATTCAATCAAGAATTAAAATCCACTAGAAGGTATTTAGTGTAATCACCATTTATAGTTTTGCAATTTTATTCCCAAAACGCTTTTCTCACAATCAAACCCTAGTTTAGGACAAAGATCACTAAGAAGAAATTTTTTTACATAGGTTGGTAATTTATCAGTTGTACCAAATTTAGTGAAAGGAAGTTGACCTTCTCTAGAGGTTCACCTCAATTAGCCAAGGTCCTATAGCTTGGAGGTGATGCCATTATATCATTAGATTTTTGCACAGCAAGTTACAACATCAAGAAAGGTGAAAAATCTATGTGATAACAATATACTTGGACAATTGGGTAGTTTTTTTCTCTCTTCAAAGAACACATAAAAATTTAAATTATGATAAAAAGGTGTAGAGACTTATGATTCACACTTTGAAAAAAATATTGTTTTTCATACCTTTTAGAGTACTTCGGGAACATGTGGTGTGTAGTGATGGGATTCAAGTTGACCAAGCCAAGATTGTAATTATCATTGGACTTAATTCACCCATATTCACACTAGATATTACCACAAGTTCATTTGAGGTTATGTAGATATCATAACACCCATGAAAAAGCTACTACACAAAAATTAAAAAAAAATGAATGGACATTAGAGTGCAAAATTGCATATACGTAATTTAAATAATGATTAGTCACCTCTCGTATCTTGGTTTTTCCCAATTGGAGCTAGACATTTGATGCCCATAAAGACACTTCAATGTCTATGATAGATGTTTTATTTACACAACCAAGAGGAGACTTAAACCATCATTTTCATTTCACAAGTGGTAAATTGTTAGCTACAAAGAATAAATAAACCATGAATAAAATGGAAGCCTTAGCTACGGTGTTTTCACTACAAAAAATTATCACTACATTTTAGAAACCCCATTTGAGTTCTTCATAGATCATCAGGGTTTATGATATTTGGTAAATAAACCCTTGTTAGAAGGTAAAATTTCAAGGTAGTTAATAATTTTCCAAGAATATCAATTCATGATTAACATCAAACCAAGAAGAGGAAATGCAGGATGGGATCATCTAAGTTGGATACAAATAAGAGAGGAAATAGAGGACTTGCAAGAGGACTCCCTTGATGTGCACTTGTTTAGAGTCACTATGATTCTTGAAAAATTGAAAGATATTACTAGTGTCCTACATCATGGTACATTTCTAGAGCATTACATAGAAAGGGGAAAACATTAGATGATCATAATATCATTTCCATTCCCAATTTTCAATGGATTATTATATGGGCTAGGCAAGGATGATGTCCTTCATAAGGTGGCTTTGGAACTTGAAAGAGAATAATTTATGAATGAATCTCATGAAGGGTAATCATAGGTCATTTCACGGTTGAAATAGCTATGACAAATATGTTATAAAGTGGATTATGGTGGCCTAAAATGCTTCAAGAGGCATAAAGAGTTCAAAATAGTGCGATGTGTGCTAATGTATCAACAAGCCAGTTCATTAGGATGAAACACCTCTCAATTCAATTCTCACAAATAACTATTTTAATAGTGGAAGATATATTTTTGGGTGCCCATTACTCCACCATATAAACACTCTAATGCTCACTACATAATCATTGTGATAAATTGTTTCACAAAGTGGGTGGAAGCAACTACGAATCCAAACTGTAAAGTAAAATATACTGCTAAATTTTGGTATGAGAACATAATCACAAGGTTAATATGCCTGAAAAATATTAGCAGTGATTGAAGCACAAACTTCCTCAACAATACCATCACAACACTCATGAATGAGTTTACAATCTCACACCAGAAGAGTGTCCCATACCATTCATACACTAAAAACCAAGCTAAAGCATTAAATAAGGTACATGGATGAATATTAACCAAAAATTGTAATGTGTAGAGAAATGATTGGGAGGATCACATGACTATGATAGTATGGGCATACATAACCAATTATAAATGTGTGACTATAAATAACTCATTTTAATTGGTTTATGGAATAGAAATGATGATGTCAATGGAATATCTTATCTCTAGCTTGCACATTATAATGGTTATATGGATCGGTGTTAAATAATATTTATAAAAATAGTTGATGGATTTGTCTTGCATAGAGGAAACTTGAATGATGGCCAATTAAAATCAAGAATTTTAGAAACACAACCAGAAGGCTTGCCATTATTACAACTTATGATAAAAATAATTTCAGCATGAACAATTAATACAACTATAAGAAAGTAAGTTCAAAGTGCACATGATAAAATTGAGAATAAGGTGGAAAGGGTCATATAATCCATCATATGAAAAATCAGGCCATGATAGTGTTGAAATACTTATAAGGGATTGTTCTTCCATGAAGGATGAATGGTAGTAGGCTCAAGCCTTACCATTTGCAAATAAGCACGAAGGGGGGAAACAAAAATAAGTGTCAGATGGCACAAGTAGGGTTGTACTTAAAATTTGTGTAAGCTTGGTAGATTAGTGGAATAAGGTGAAGTAGTAGAAGTGTTATATCATATAATAGGTATAAGGCATGAACGCAAAAAGGTAGAGATAATACGAAGAGTGGTACATGAGATATAACAAGTTCTTGATACCACATTCAAAGGCAAAGATGGATCAGGTTCATGAAAGGAAGTTTCAAAATCTCATAATCCAATCAATCTAAGAATGGCATGCAATGGCACATGGAGACCTAAATGTAAAAATATATTAAGCATAGACAATTATGTAAACATTGAGTTTATTTTGAAGTAAATCAAAAAGGTAAGTGCCAAAAATGGGAAATAAATAAAAAAATGGTGGCACATCAAATCAATTAAATGATTTAATTGAAAACTCTATGAAATTAGGTAAGGGTTGCATTAATAATGGATAATTATTTAATATAGGGGAAAATTGGTGCAGAAATTTACTCAACGGATCCTTAGGAGGAAACATGGTACATCAATGAAAATGGGCACAAAGGGTTATAATTTCTATACATAGTATTTTAAAACTTTTATCAATTACTGACACTTTGTAACTTATAGGTAACCATCAAGCCTCAATCTCTCTGAGTTCATGCCTTAAGGGGTGCACCGAGAAAGGGGTGGGCAAACCATTGGTGCTTTGCAGGATTGTTGTCCCTTTTGCCACTTGTTATCTACACACTTGTCTCCTAAAACCATTAACCCTAAGCTTGTTATTCTCAATTATAACCATTATATGTATTTGATATATTTTATCCTCCTATTTCTCACTTAATCCCATTTTGTCAATCGACTGTACTGGGTCAACCTTGTACAGTTTTGGGGTATTTTCATGTAGGATCTAGTTGACCTTTGGCCAACATAGCTCATGACCTAGTGAATTATTGTCCAAAATTGTGCTAGGTCAACTAGGTCAACCTTATCAATCAAGATTTCTAGAAGGGTTTAGGGTCAACTCTATCTATAAATACAAGTTCATTTCCATCATTTGATAAGAATAAGTGAAATAAGAAGTAAGAGCAAGCGAACATCTGCTTATTGACCATTCTACTTGAGAAATAAAGCTTATGGTTCCATACTTTCTTTGGAGATACATATCTTGTCTTGTGGAGAAGTATTTTGGATGTATTGATAGGTTATGTAGCCTAGATCTTATTTGTCTTTGTCATCCTTACATACCACAATAACCTCTTGCGAAGTACCTTGGCCAAGGGAGAGATTGAGGTTCAATGAATTCATCTTCAAAGGTAAGTATTCCTAACTTTATTTCTCCTTTTGTAAGAGTACATAGATATGCATTTGTGCTTCTCTTCCATATATTAGGATTTTGTATACATTGACATGAGTACATGTTTTCAATGCATATTTAGTTTTATTATTTTTAACCCCCATTTTGTGTTACAAGCTTTGGTGAGCACTAGATTAAATTTACTTTGCTTTTTATTGGTTTAGGTGAAATATCAAAACTTAGGACCCCCTTAGGGTTATTACATGATTGTGTTATAATGGAGGCTTTAGAACCCTACTTAGAATCGGGTCTAGCAAATCCCCATATTGGTCATGATCCTACTTAACAAATGTGTTCCTAATTGAAAGTGTAGGTATGTTATATCTTATTTGAGTTAGGATTGATTTATAGACATGATGCATTTATGATTACATACATTCTGGTGAACCCAACATGAATCTAAACCTTGTAGGATTTGTTTCACTTGTTTTTTTATTTTATCACTTTTATTATCATATATTTACAATAATAGGTCAACTGTATCAACACAATACTAACTTCTATGCATAGGTTTAACACATAGTCGCATCCAAATGAACCTATTTTTCTATGTAGGTTATTTTTTAGGTATAAGTTATTGGATTGACTCAGTTAACATAGTAAATTTTTTCATACTTATAAACATTAAATCTAATCTATTAGATTGACCTAGTAGGCCCTGTACACTTTCAAGCATCAAATTTAGACGACTAGGTCAACCCAGTCAACCCTGTACATTTTAGGCACTCAGTAACAGGGTTTTGCAATGCTTGGTTGACCTAGTTGACCCTATTAGTAGGATTTGCAAGTATTTATAAAGGTTATTTGTCAGTAATCTCACCTCTCTACATCTTCAAACCCACCATGGTTCCTTTCTATCCTTTCTCTCTTTCCTTATAGTCTTTCTTTTCATAGTTTATAATCTTTAAAACTGCCCTTGTACAATCAACTAGATCGACCCTATTGACCTAGTTCTATATTCTATGTTGTTTGGATAGCTAGGTCAACTCTGTTGACCCTATTCATTTTTATACCTTTGATTTTGTAGTATAGATGTGACATTATCAACCCTATTCTGTATTTTGTACATACATTATCAAATGCATCAACACTATACCATGTTTCAAAGTTAGAATTAATGTTTGTATACTAGTAATTAGCTCGCATTTCCATTTTTTGTTGCTTGCATGCTTAGAATAGATCACATATTCTAATTAGGTAGTTTTCAATATACCATTTAGTTTCACTATTTTCTATTTTATGCACACACGACCAAATCACAAAATATTAAACAAGCATTTTTAAAATTATCTACCTAAGGCCAACGTACTTGGATTTCATCACCAAGGGGGAAGTCAAATTAGTTTTCTATCCAAGTATAAACACGTGATGAATGGTATATTATGGATAAACACCCGACACCCTTATCACTGTAGTGTGTGAAGTGATGGGGTAGGCCCCAATACTAAGCTTGTACCATTGCTAATACAAATCCCTTCTAGCCCAAACTTCTTGAAACTATCCTTAGATTGATTTCTAGTTCCTTGCTTATAACCAACTCTGTATCACATTAAAATTTATACTCTAATAATCTAACAACATTTAGGTTGACCATCTAGTTAGCTTTTATTTTCTATGTTGATTACTTGCTCTTTGCTCAATTGTGTGTTGTATTACAAGAACTTGCATTAGCCAATGTTGGTGCAAGGTTTTATGTTGTGTACCTCAATTGGATCACCCTCATTAATTGAATTGATTATTTGTTTCCCTTTAGTTCTTGATTTTAAAAATACTTATAAAATTATTCTTGTTTTAGTACACGATCATTTCATTCAACATAATATATTATAGGCTATCTAATTTTCCCTATTTGTTGTACTTGGTCGACCCAGTTGACCTTGTATACACTTTTATCCTTTGTTTGTTGTTTTAAGTTGACCTAGTTGACCCTATACTATTTACAACGTCTGGTTTCTATGCTAGGTTGACTTGGTTGACCTTGTACTATTTTTATTACTTATTGTTTCCTTCATTTTGCATTTCTCTTACTTGGTTTTTAGTCCTTTTCCTTCATCATGAATTTTATGTTTAAAGACAACACTGAGTTGAATTCAACAAACATGATGAGTTTTACCAACCCTCATAAGGTCTCCCATATATAGAGTAGGGCTCCTCTCTTAGATGAGAGAAATGTTCATATAGCCACTCACACAATAAACTATGGGACACCTCCTCATTCCTTTTTGTAGCAAAATCCTTTCTTTTCCCTTGAAGATCAACCCAAATTAGAGTATACCCTCGAAATGCTCTTCTTTATCTCCAAATTTCCTCAACATCAAGGAAAAGATCCCTCTACGATTTACCATATTATGATTATTGATCAATCCGAAGAGCCTCATTCACATAATCCCACATTCTAAAATGGATTTGGAAGTACCACTTTCTTTGATTCTCAGCCTCTTCCCTCGATTATGACCCCTTCTCATACAATGACCTCTTCTTCTTTAACTTCTTCTACCTCCATGCCTAGTATATCCACTAACATGGCAGGTTCTACATCTAGTGGGCATATTTTAAGATATAATATCCTTAATCCTTCTACTAGTACATTGTTTGATACCCAAGGTAATCATGCTTCTAGTGTTTCTTCTTCTCATCCCTTCACTAGTCCATCTTTTGCTACAGAAGCAAATTTTGGTACTAATGCCTCACATTCTAATAGTTCCTCTCAAGATCTTATCAATACCAATAGTGGTACACAAGCCACTGCTTCTAATTCTAATGCTTCAAATAATGCTAACAATGCTAATCAAACCCACCAAATCATGTTATAAACACTTAATCAAATGAATACCTTTCAATCTCATAATATAAATCAAATGATGAGAATGCAAAATCACCTTCTCCATCTTCAAACTCATCCTCAACTAATGACTTGGGGAATGCATAATCAAAATGTTCCCCCTCCTCTTCAAGATTCCTAAGGTAATATCACCCCTCAACCTCTTTTGACCAACAAAACCATTAAGCATCTTCAAAATGAGACTCTTACCACTCAAATTGAAAATATTGATATAGGAGGTATCACCCCTACAATTTCTTATAATGAATCAATTAATCCTACCAGTCATCTTAAAACATTTGGAAATTTTTATAAGGATTGGGTCAAATTCAAAACCTTTAACACTACCAAGATCTTAGCCAAAACCCTCATAGGTGATGCTTTAGATTGGTACAATCAACTTAGAACTCATTCCATTACTAGTTTGGAGGATTTAGTGAATGCTTTAGTTCAAGAGTTCCAAACTAGTGATATTCCTGAGAATACTTTGACCCATTTCAAAAATTGTTAACAACTTGAAAATGAAACTGCCCAAGCTTTTGTTAAAATGTGGAAAACTTTGTCAAACAAGTATGAACATAACATGGCTGATGATAACCTTTTCCATCTCTTCACTAGTTCTCTTTTTCCCAAGTTACAATATCAAGTCCACACTCTCTCTTCATGTACTTTGGAGGAGGCTATTAACCAAGATAAACATTAAGATTTCCTTATGCATCAATTCAAGCTACCCCACCCTTCTACAGGTCCTCATCTTTTAATTAAAAACAAAATTGTAATGCCACCAATGATGGTGTTATGGACTCTTATGACACTATTCATACCATTCAAATTGTCATTCATATCCAATCTTTGGAACCAGCTCCCCCTTCTCAATAATATATTAATAATCATTTATCTACACCAAATATCATTAATGTTCACAAACTCTTATCCTCAGATTAATTACTTAAATGTCCACCTATGCCTCTACCATGTGAACTTGATCCCATAAGTCCTATGAAATCTTGGTATGATCTTAACAAGTTTTCTTAGTTTCATGCTATTTGGCGTCATTCTCATGAGACATGTAAGAAAATTTATAATTTAGCTACGAATTTTTTTCTTGATCCTAATTTTGATCACGATTCTATAATTTGAAAATGTCAACAAGCCCATGACATTGCTTTTAAGGCTTATGACACATATACTATTTCTCAAGCCTTGAATCAATCTAATGTTCATTTGGATATCTACAAAGACCCTCTTCCTAATCACCAACCTAATCAAGATACCCAATGCAATCCTATCCCTTCCACCAACAATGTATAAATCCTTGTTGACCCCACTTCTAAAGAGAATGTGGTTAACATGACTAATATATGAAGGGTGGATGCTTTTATTGATTCTCAACCTATCTTCACTCCTCCATTATCTCAAACATTTTATGTTGTCTAAAATTCGTCTCCAACTCATTTAAATGAGTTGGGGCAAGATGACCTTATAATATTTAATGAACCAATACCAAATCCTCCTTTGGACAACATTTCTCATTCTATTTCTACTCTCCCTTCATCTTTTTTACCTAACACTAATGATAATCAAGCTTCTACCAACACTTCTTATACCAAACCTCAAAACCAACCTGAACCAATTGCTTCACCTTCTCAACATAATTTATAAACTTATTCTAAACCTTTATCTTATTATCAACACAAATTCCAATGCACTTCAACTCCTCCTTCTGAGGACCTCATTAATCATTATGCACCTATTTCTAATAACCTTTTTATGGGTTATGATGAGTGGGATCCCATCATAGAACTCACTAATCTTCAATCCCAAATTCCATTTTTTGAGCTTATGAAGACCTTTCCACATCATATAAACCATCTTATGTAACTATTATTCAAAATTAATTTCCCTCATCCTTCCTTAATAGGATGTGAAACAACCTTATCTGGATCTAAGGATAACATATTACAACAATGTGAAGATATGTCCATCCATATTGATAAAATAATGGACGCATCTCTTTCCTTAAAACTTCCCATCACTTTTATGATTCTCAATGATATTTTGCTTCATGTGGATGATCCTCCTTTATTAATTAGTGTCCAAATAGGTGATATCCAAGTCAAGTGTGCATTTATTGATGAGGATTTTAGCACTTGTGTTGCCTCTCTCAATTTCATCAAAACCTTTAGATATTCTAAATGCAATCTCAATTCTCCACACAACACATGCCAAGGATATGATAGAAGGAAAATGCCTCTATCATGTTATGTGTGGCTTCCCATTACCATCCCACTTGTCACCATTTGTGTGAAGGTGATGATATTTTACTTTCCTCTCTCTTATAACATCTTACTAGGTAGGTTGTGGACTCATCGTATGAGATTTGTTGCTTCTTTCACCTACCAATGTGTTAAATTCTCTCATAATGGAGCCATTTATAGGATTCAAGGTGACACTAACCCTTATAATTTTGAACAATTCCAACACCATGGTGTCTTCAAGATTCATATTCTTGAACCTTTTCCTAGTATTCCATTTCATGAGTCTCAATGCTTCAATTTTCCTATGAATTTCACTAATGTTTATAATGGTCATCTTGAACTCATTGGGAATATTCCCCTTAATCTCTTAGATTATGATGATGATGATGAACCTGATGAGATTAACCTAAAGATTAAAACTTCTTATCTCTCACCTCATCTCATCTCATAGATTTCATCTTCTTTACAGCCTCATTCTCACAAACCTCCTTGTGATGACATTCTCGTTGTCCTAACTAAGACTTGGCATTCTATTCACCATACTTCATCGGATGACAATGTCATCCCTAATTGCATTATTGACCTTCACACACCTGATTACGATGATGGTTATTCCTTAGATGATCTATTCCTAGGCGGTCTTGTTCAATCTTGTGATGTTAAGATTATCCATTATCAATCTTCTTTGTTTGAGTCTTTTCATATATCTTCCCATATTCCCTCATTTATAGTTCCTAATTTTAGTATTTTTCCTCTTTATCATAGGGTAGATATGGCGCTAACACCTCTAATTTTTTAGGAACCTCATAGGAATATGCTCATGGATCATGTTATAATTGGGCCTTACCACTTTGCTAGGTACCCTGACCCCTATAGCGTACTTATCCTTGAGATGTCTGTTACCCTTATTTAACCTTCTATATATCCTACCCCTCCCTTAGTGGAACCCACACTAGAGCCCATTCTTACTCCTACTATAGTTGAGCCTATTCTTATTCCCATTATAGTTGAGCTTATTTTTTATCCCACTGTCGTTGATCCTATCCTTGCTTCTGATCCTATCATTGCTTTCATTGATCCCAATTCTATTTTTTCCCCACCATCACCTTCTCTTGGTGATGGTTTACTTCATTTGCCTAAGATAGCTCTATTTCCCACCAAATAGGATGATGATCCTTCCCAAGATCCTTCTATTTCTATTACACCTCCTCCTATGAGTACTTATACTAAGCCTACTCATAAGCATATCTATTACTTCCATGTAACAAATAATCACTCTTCCATGCATTGTCACAAGCTGCGATAACATATTGATACTTTGCATCCTTCTTCCTTTCAATATTTAGACAAAGCCATACCTCTCCTGAAGGTACTTCCTAAATATATGCCTAAATATGGTGAGGTGTATTATCTTTGGCACCAATGTGGCACCCATCACACCGATCATTGTTGTATCCTTTAGCAACACCTTAAGGATAATTTTATAGCCATTCTTGGACCTTTTATTGTTCCTCCCATAGGTTGTTCTCATAAGAAAGCAGCTACTTCTTCTCTAATGGTTCCACCTTCTATGGTTCCATCCCCTCCTATGTTCCCTTCATCACCTTTTGTGCCTCCACCTGTAACTCCTTCACATGTGGACCTTCCCTCACCTTTAGATCCTTCTCCACTCATGAGTCCCTCACCCATGGACCCTTCTCCAGTAGTGATTCCTGCATCTCCCATAGAGTTTGCTCCCATGCATTCTCCTGAGCATACCTTTCTTAATTTCCCTCCTCAACATGATCCATCCAGAATTCTTACTTTTTCTATTGAGGAGATTAGATGAGAAGTATTTTCTTAGTTTTCACTAAAGATAGATGAGACATTAGTAATAGTTCATATCCAGCTTCATAGAGATCTATCTGATGTTCTAGATGTGTGTTGGTAGATTTATTTGTATTTATGAGCACATGCATGGCGCTTTTACATTTTCATTTAGATTGGACATGTATTCCAATATTATCTTTATCTATCAATTATATCATTTGACATTACGTGAAATTATTATTTGTCTTACATGGTGACTTTACGTTTGCATCCTATATTACTTATATTATCGTTTATATTTTTTTATGGATGTCTTCTTTATCATTGATTTATTATTCCTTCTTACATTTTCTTTCTTACAAATTCCATTCTTGTCTCTTTATTATTGTTTGCTTTCTTATCTCTATTTTTCATGACTAATTATCCTTGTGACTTGGTTATACAAACTCGGTTCCCTTTAGTCATTCCCTATTACCATGTGATTAGTTATCAAATAATTAATTTCATTATAATCTCCTTTCATCGGTCCACTTTGGATCTTATTTACCCCTTTCTTCCCTTTTTGTAAACTAAACATATACATGGTTGAGACTTGAGATAACATGTAAGTTTGTTGTTAAGCCTAAGTATTCTAGCCAGTCTTGTCTTTGGTTACTTAGCTTCCTTTAGCCTAATCTTATAGCTCGTTCATGTGTATCACTCTATATCTCATGATTGGTCATTCCAAGTCTGTATGGAGGAGGAATATTAAAAATCCTTAAAAATAATTAAAATCCAAATCATTTAACAAAAGACAACGATCCAAAAGGCAAAAACATTTCAAAATTCTTAACAGTCAAATCACACTAAAAGACATGATTCAAAGCACATCTCCTTCTTATATTCAAAGTTCAAACTCCATAATTGGCCTCATGATATATTAGAGGTCCACTGGGGTATGGTAGGCTAGTAGATTAGAAAAGGAGAATAAAAAAATCTTTTAGTGCTACCTAATTTCTCACACAAGTACCTAATATTCATAGTAGACTACTGGCTCTATAAGGGATCTTGAGGAATGGGAAGCACGTTATGGGAAGGTAGGTGCATTTTACTTTTCTTGTACCAATCTACCTTCATGAGTTAATCTTAATAACATGATTATTTGCCTAAAAAGATAGTGTCTATAGCAAACAGGTTTTTTTTGTACATTGATGGTCACTAGTCACTTAGTGCCTTCTCATGTCCTTAGTATGCCTCTTGTCCCCTAAGGTCCTCTCATAAGATGCCTAAGTCATGATTTTTTTACATTCCCTTTTTCACTCCCTATATTCATCATATTTCCACTTGATAAATATTATTTTGTTCACTGATCACTCCCCTTGGGATTCCATTTGTGAGTTGCATTGTAAAACATGGATAGGACTTGGCCATCCTCACAGATTATCACAATTTCACCTTCTTATTACCCACACCCATTATTACCATATTTTCACATTTTTTTCCACCTCATTAGTGTGCCATTTATGATTTTTAGTGTAAGACCATGGATAGGACCTGACCCTCCTCACAAAATTTTCCAATAATACAAGTCACAATCAAAATAACATGTGTAAAATATGAGATAAGATGTGATTGATCCTGAAGTTACATGTCATTGACATGCTTCCTAGCTTGATTTAGTATGTTTTATGCTTACTTCATTTTTATTTCACTTTTATATTCTTATTTTCTGATTGCATGTAAAAATCCAACCATTTCTTGAATTTTTCATACTTCCCAGCTTGAATTAGTGTGATAAATTTAAGACTCCAAATTTTGCCAATTTTATTTTTCTCTTATACTTCCCAATGTGATTTACTATGATCAAATAACTTAATTAATTTTTTTTTATACCATTTATCCTTTTATGTGCTTTCCATTTTATTACATCATTTTCATACTTCGCAACATGATTTAGTATGATTTTGTTTTAATTTGGTTTTTTATCTTTTATTTGATTTAAAAACAAATTCCTTTTTACCATCTTGTTTTACCACCCTTTGGTTCTTTATATTTAATCAGTTTATTTTTATTACACATTTCCCAACATGAAATAGTGTGTAGTATATTTTTGATTGATTATATTTTACCAAGTCCTTTTTGTCTATTTCTTTTTAAACTATGCATGTGTCCTACATAATGTTAGAAAAAAAACCATGACTCATATATTTCCTATAGCGTATACAATGAAAATAGGTAAATACATGTTCTAGAAAGAAATATATTTAAAACATCAACAACCACAACCATAATGATAACACATACAACCAATATCCAAAATGACAAAAAGATTCACACACACACATCTCATGAGTTTTTGATACAATAAATACAACCATATATAATACTCCAGCTTTATGGTTAGGCCCTATCCTGTCTATCTCGTGGCCTAGCCATGTTGTCTATCGATGCCTCAGTCTAACTCTTTCATATAAAATGCTATAAAAAGGTTGTTTGGTATCTCAATCCTAACATTTTCCCCTGTAGATGAGATACCTAAGCCTGAACATGTACCAAATAGGTCAAGAGTACTAGATGTGTCGCTCTCTCCTGCTCCTTTACCTATGACATGTAGGTCAAGGTCGTTGCATGTATCACTCTCTCTTAGGCATGTGCTTATGTTATCTATGTCACTGTAACCAAATGTGTAGCTCTCTCCTTAGCTAGGACCTACCATGCTCATTTTCTCCTACACCCATCTCTTTTGGTGGCTATATCCACTCTTTGCTCACTCATAGCTATTTCATGACCTCTCTCACTAGTCTAAACCAATTCATTTGAGCTAGGGAAGATGGTACCCTGGGATCCTCTAGTATAGTGGGGTCATACAATATTAGTGCCTCATCTAGGACATCATGGAGTGTTCCCCTCACTAGGGACCCCCATCTGATCTTGTCATCCTCTTCCACAACTAAAAAAATAACACCAAATAGATATTAGATCATTGATATATCTTAAAATCTATCTATCTATAGTCTATTTTAGGTAAACTTAAGCAATATTTAACCATATTTTTATTACATGTATGTGTGTCAAACACTATTATCTCACCATCTATGCAACCATCAAGTATGGTTTCCCCTTCTGCATGGCTTACAAGAACCTCCTCTATCAATTGCCTCCTAAAAACAAATTATGGATATTCCATTCATACCCATCTCAGGCTATGCCTAAGTGGTCTTTCTATAGTCCAAATCTATCTTGGACCACCTGATGGTTCATTTGAGACATCTACAATCTCTACTATTTCTTGTTCCTACTACCTCTATTGATGTTGCATCTTCAATGGTCACTTCTCATCTCACTACAAAGATAGTAGTGGTATCTCTGGTACTCTTACCTCTACCCTTATCTCCTCTTTCTTTACTACCTATCATGTTTGATCAGTTTATGGTCTCTCATGATGTGGCTTGAGTGTCAACCTCACCACTAGTGGGCCTAGTCCTCCTCTCCCCTACAACTCTCTCACATACTAGGCCCAAAACATGGGCATCTCTATCAATATCA
Organism: Torreya grandis; assembly: GCA_037957365.1. Lineage (NCBI taxonomy): Eukaryota > Viridiplantae > Streptophyta > Pinopsida > Cupressales > Taxaceae > Torreya > Torreya grandis. Next base: position 2,942,858 of record JARHVA010000111.1, read on the forward strand.
TTGGGTGAGGCAAGCCCATTTACCCTAGTAATCATGTTATCAGATGTGGCTCAATCCAACAAGTGTAATGCTCTATTACCTCTATCCATCCAAAGTTGGTGCAACTATGTCCCAACAAGGCCATGTAGTAGCAATGTGCCCATACCACTACCATATTATATTTTCTCATCTCACTATCCATAGTGTTGGCATATAGGGCATGACCCATGTTATCTGGTATTATCTTCATCTCTATACTCATAGTGACCTATCATCGACTGCATAGGGCAACCCAGTCAGCTGATACATGGGGAACCTCTCATAGATCCATACCATCAATAATATGATTAGTCTAATAAACTTTTACCCTATGGATAGCATTCCATATATATCAAGTATGAGTTGTACCCAAATGATAGATCCCAAGTCATATAACACCCTCTCCTTCAATATCATACTACTCGAGGCTATCACAAAAAGTGGTACCTTATCATCTAACTTATGGCATAACACTCATGCTATCACAAGTCCTATCACAACTTTTTATATGTCTAACACCTATGATGTATACACATCAAACATGCTCACCTTTTAGACTGAGTATATCCTCTTTGAGCCTATAGCCCATACAGCTAGGGCTATCCTTTCCTCATCGCTAACAGGTATCCCAATAGTCATAGGTATCCCTATTATAGGTAATCCTAGGATGGCATGTACATCCTTCAGGGTGATTCCCACCTCTATAGTATCCCCTTCCACTCCCACCTAAAGGTTTTATTTAATCATTCCCAACATCCCAGGAACATGATTATAGATCTGAGCTTAGGGGTATCTTACACATCTCTATTATACCTCTTAAGACTATAGAGATCAGTCTAGCCCTATCTTATATCGACAAGCACTCCAATAAATCTAGTAGCCATGATGCACCTACCAAATGCCAGAATCTTGATTGCCCTTATAATCAAGAAATAACAAAAGATGCCTTAGATCCTCCATGTCATGTATAGTCAAAATACATTCTTTTTTTTTTAAAATCAAAAACAAGCCTAAACCACTTTAATTTATTCATTTGAACCTATTTTTACCCTACTAGCCCCTTTTTAGTCCTCAATTGGTCATTTTGGGTCATTATAGCACTCTTTCAGTCACTTACACACATTTTTGTAATATTTTAGTTCTTTGGTCAAACTAGTTTGACCAAAATTTCCTTATTTTTGGACTAGTTAACTTAAAAATCTAAGTCACCCCTCTTATTTTCCTCCCCCTAGTACTATGTTGTCATATTGGACTTTTTTACTCAGTCGACAAACTATACTAGATCGGTAGTCTATAAAATATACATCATTGACACATACCTACTAGGTCGATAGTGTGGATTTTATCATTTTTCAGCCTACTTGGTCGACTGGGTCGACCCAGTTATTTTTCCCTATTGACCCCTTAAATTCTTCAAAATAAGTGCCTTCTAGCTGTTATTTTTCCAAACCCTTCAAACCTATTTACCTTATTAGTTTTTCCTACCCATAACACCTAATTTGGTTTCATTTTAACATCTAGAAATGCTTAAAACACAGATTTCTAAAATACACTTAAATCACTAAAATATTCAATATCTAGCTTAATATTCTTAGTTGCCTACATGTCCTGTACCCATTGCCACCTCTAGGGGTCCCTCTCACCTAGCCTATCATCTCCTCGCCATCATAGCTCATTTGGTCTTTCAAAACTCTTTTTCTCTCCTTCACAAGTCAAAAATAACAAATGACTTTCATTTCACCCTACTTAAAATAACTTTCCACAATCTAAATCTTTCAATTTTTTCTAGCAGATTCTCTATTTTTCCTATATCTTTATTTTTACAATAACTTCCATCGGACCACCTAATGTACTTCACATTGGACACCTTCACTTCTCTTGCAATCTACTTCTTTATCTATAGCACCAAGGTAAGTAACGATATGTATTTTTCAAGTTTATCCTTTCATTTATCTTATTTATTGCTCAATGCACCTTACTTAGCATCAACATTATGTGTTATCATATTGTATTTCCTGAAACACCATCCTGTGTTGCACTCACATAACAAGTGATGAACTTTGAGTGGGGAATATGTATACACATAATATTTTAAAACTTGGATCGATTACTGACACTTTGTACTTTGCAAAAACCCATTAAGTCTCAATCTCTTTGAGTGCATGCCTTAAGGGGTGCACCAAGAAAGGGGTGGGCAGACCATTGGTGCTTCACAAGATTTTTAACCCTTTTTCCACTTATTATATACACACTTAGCTCTTAAAACCATTAACCCTAAGATTGTTCTTATCCATTGTACCCATTCTAGGCATTTGCTACATTTTATCCTTTTATTCCTCACCTAAATCCCATTTTTTTAGTTGGTTATACTGAGTCAACCCTGTATAATTTTAGGGTATTTTTCACTTAGGAGCTATTTGACCTTTGGCCGACCTAGCTCATGACCTAGTGAATTATTGTCCAAAACTGTGATAGGTCCACTAGGTCAACCCTATTTGTTAGGATTTTTGAAAGGGTTTAGGGTGAACTCCACCTATAAATACAAGTTCATTTCCATCATTTGATAAGAAGAAGCGAAATAAGAAGTAAGAGGGAATGAACATCTACTTATTGACCATTCTACTGGAGAAGATAAGCTTATGGTTTCATACTTTCTTTGGAGATATGGATCTTGTCTTATGGAGAAGTCTTTTGGATGCATTGATAGGTTGTGTAACCTAGATATTATTTGTCTTTGTCATCCTTATATACCACAACAACCTCTTACAAAGCACCTTGGCCAAGGGAGAGATTGAAGCTCGGTGGGTTCATCTTTAAAGGTAAGTATTCCTAACTTTATTTCTCCTTTTGTAAGAATAGATAGATATGCATTTGTGTTTCTCTTTCATGTATTAGGATTCTATATACATTAATGTGAGTATATGCTTTCTATGCATGTTTAGTTTTATTGTTTCTAACCCCCACTTTGTGACACAAGCTTTGGTGAACACTAGATTAGATTTACTTTACTTGTTATTAGTTTAGGTGAAATATCAAAACCTAGGACCCCCTTAGGGTTATTGCATGATTGTATTATATTGGAGGCTTTGGAAGCCTCCTTAGCATGGTCTATTGTGATAAATGATCCCCTAATCAAGTCTAGCAAATCCCCATATTGTTCATGCTCATGCTTAACAAATGTGTTCCAATAGGAAGTATAGGTATGTTTCACCTCCTCTAAGTTAGGATTGATTTATAGACATGATGGGTTTCTGATTGCATACACAATTCATACTGTACAGAATTAGAAATAAGAGAGATTTAGACTTTTTAGCATTTAAAGAGCAATTTTATATAATAATAAAGATAATGTAAAGTTATAAAATCTATAGAAGTAAGAAAAGAAAGATGAGAAATAAGGTGTAAGATCATAATAAGATATAAGTAATAGTATGGGAAATAGGATGTAAGATCACAAAAAAATAGAAGTAATCAATTAAACCTAATACAATTCTATAAATAAAATCCACCTTTTTAATATTGAGTGATACCTAGAATGAATCAATGGGAATCAGGTATAGACATATAAATCTTGTATTAAACACTTCGTTGATCAATTTTGACATACATTACTTGTGTGTACCCATTTTACTCTTGTGTACACTTTATCTTATTCATTTACCTTTGCATTGTATTTTCCAACCCAAGTTTTTATCATTGATATCCAAGATCACCCTATTATGTGTCATAACAATCTATAATATGAATAAGTCTATTGCCATAAATTAGATCCCTAATTTTACCTCTCTAGATATTATTGGTGACAATCGGACTGTTGTGGTTACTACACGAATCTACCTTTACTGGTAGTGTCCCTAAATTTTCAATAATTTAATTTTTAAAATTCAAATAGATCCCTTGGGTTGACATATACACATTTCACATGTTAGTTATGGGGATAAATACTAAAGAGTCATCTTTAAACACAAATCAAGCCTAAGTTCTTACTCACTTGGCAATTACATTTAGAACCACTTGCAAACTTGAGATATCCATTTTCACATCCTGGAGACATTATCCTAAAGTCATACACATATAAAACCCATAAAATAAGCAACTATAAAACTATGTATAAACACTAACATAAGTTAAAAGTTGCATGTTGTTAAACATTTAAAGCCAAAGCATTGCATTACATTGCATTCTAGCAGATCATAATTGACCCCACCCAGACACACATATAAGGATTAGAATTACATGTAATTTTAGACTTCTTTAGTATATTATAATGAAGGCAATACTCAATCACTCAATGGGGTGAGGTTTGGGTTGTCTAACCCATCTTTATAAACCCCCTTTTCATGTCAATCTTATGTCAAAAATGGAGCTAGGGTTTCAAGGAAAAGATAAGAAAAATTAGGATATACACATGGGACTAAGGACAAGAAAACACATATAAATTATTTATAAAGGCATGCACAACAATTTATGACATAATAGATCAAAAAATATACATGGATAATATTTATAAATAATGGACATATGTAATCATCGTAGTGTTTGAGATTTCATTGGAAATGTTTGCCCAAATTTTGATAGTTTGTTTCATGATCGTAACAATCATAGAGCTATTATAGCATCATGCATAGGATTATAACACAAGCAGTGAAAAATATAGATAAAAAAAAAGTAGCTAAGTACCTTTTATATTCTCTTTTCTTGGTAAATTTTGAAAATACTAAGTGAAATCAATCTTGCTTTCACATTTAAACTTTTGTGGTTAATGTTCTATCTTATACAATATAAATTTCAATAGTTTTAGCTTATTCACATCTCCTAAATCTAAAATAAGTTAAAATATAGGGATTACACTATGGTAAACTAAGTGGAACAATTGAGATCCCTTTGATTTCATAAATGTGGCTAAAGTAGAGTGTTTTATAAACCAACAACCTTGAGGAGCACCTAATCAAGCATGAGTGTTTCTACTCATTTTTGCTATTTAATATTCAGAAGAAATAAGAAACTAAAGATAATGGTCAGGGGTTAGATGATACTTGGATGAAGTTGTGCACTGTATCCAGACGATTGAAGGAGCTCCTCTTTGGCTGTGGAAGAAGACACCTATAGAAGAAAGAGACTCAAACACAGAAAAATGTTAGATAAAGATAGGGTAGACTACCAAGCGATATGCTCAGTCCCAGAAGTGCAAAGACTTCCTTGAGGGATGACAGTCCATTGTTTATAAGTAAAAGTGTCAGAAATAAAGAAATGACAAATGACTAACAAAGAGGAAATTAGATAATGTGTACCTATTTCTTTGCAGTCGGTCTACCACAGTCACCGACGTCAGTAGTTCTACCGACGTCAGTTGGTCAGGTTGCCGATGTCGGTTATACTGTCGACGTCGATAGAGGCAGTGGTTGATGTCGATCAGGGCAATGCCCTTGGACATGTTTTAGACAAGTTCTGGAAGGAGTCTGGGTCTGTGCAGGGTTGCAGGGAGACAAATAAGGCCCGCAGAAGGGAAAAGGTAGATGATAGGTTGTCAAAAAGGGTAAGGGTGAGAGGAAGGCTTTTCAGCCTTTCCCTAGAAGAAGTTGGGTCTGGTTGAAATTTGAGTCTGGTCTAGTGGCATTTAGAAATAGTAAATAGAAGCTAATTACTAATGCTTTCTAAATTACTAAAATGAAAGGGCAGAAGAAATACTTAGCTCTGGTGAGATGAAGAACCAAGGTGTTGAATGCTTGTACCTATTGTGGCTTGATGCAAAAGACCTCGTGCAATATTCTAATTCAATCCAGAGTCATTTGCGTAGAGTCTTTGTGGCCAAGGGGATGTTAGTTGAAGTCTGATACCTAGTGATGTCTCAGAGTCTGAGAGGAAGAGAGAGAGCCAGATTCAAGCGAGAGGTCAATTCCCAGATTGATTAGAAGAGTCTAAGGGCTCGTAAGAGAGTCTAAGAACTAATTGATTAGAGCTAAGGGGCTAAACTCAGCATTAGACGTTAGTCTATGTAACCGACATTGGCGATCTCGCTGGTGTTGGCTGACAATTGACCAACATCGATGGGTAAAGAACTGGTAAAAGGGCTTAACAGCCTGTTCTCCATCTGCCAAGTGCATAGTCCATTGGAGAATTGTTGAAGGTTGGGCTAAATATGCATGAGAGTTGGTTAGTGAATAGATAGGGGGTGAGAATAAGTCTTAGTTAGTTATGATTAAGATGACTTAGTCTTAAGGTGAGTCATAGGGTAGGAAATGGTCTTAGGGCGAGGTGTCCAAGGTGAGGTGTCCACGGTGAGGTGTCCACGGTGAGGTGTTGAGGGTGATGTCATTAATCTAAAATAAGTGGTTTATTTTAAATTAATGAAGTGTGTAAGGGTCTAAGGGGATTCGATGCAATTTTGGTGTCTACATTTGTCCCTTTTTGTCTTGTTGGTTATTCTTGACGAACTGCAAGACAAAAATAGGAGTAAGTTGCCCCAGGTATGTGATAAGGTATTCCCCCTCAAAGCGGGAGTCAAGGGAAGGTAACCTGAGATCAATTGCCGATTTGATAGGCAGTCGATGGGTATGGTGAAGTTGGAGTGAGAACACTGTAATAGTTGAGATTGCACGTATACCACTTCATGTGATAGTCTGGTCAAATTGTCAAAGGCAAGGTCGAGGAGTGCTAAAATCTAAGTAACTGGAACCTAGCTTTTAGTTGTAGTTGATTGGGTTAAATGATCAAATCTGTAGCTCTAATGGTCATCGTGTTCCAAGTATCTGGGCTAGGAAGTGCTCCTAGAAAACACAAAAATGTCACAAATAGTGGGGATCAACTTGGGCGCGATCCGATACTTGTGAGGGTCATAATGTGAGGTGCATACAATTTTGATAATTATTCATGAGGTAACATACATGCAATCAAAACAACTAAGGCAAATTTTTCTTGAAAGCGGTTATGGTCAAAGGAGATAGTTGCGATCTCCAAAGTCGTTGGTTGAGTCGATTTGAGATATAAGTGATCTCAAGTGTGTTTAGTGTGGTCAGGGAGATGTGTGTGATCTCCAATGTGCCCCATGAGAAGTCAAATATGACTTCTGCAGTGTCAGGGCTGGTTGTTCGGTCATGATTGTGGACTAGGTTAAAATGACTCATCCATTAGGTAGATGAATGAATGAATGAATGGTTGTTTGTCGTTAGGGAGACAAACGGGCGAATGGCCAAGCTAACATCAGAAGACTGAGTGCTGCCTACATAGCCCCTGTTGTAAGGGCCTCAAGCCAATGTAGTTCTTGAAAAAGGGAAGAAGGGTCAAAGATGTTGATAGGTTGTGTTGGTCAGGTTAGTGTTCTAGCATTTCCCATAGGTGTGATGGTACATGCTTGAAATGATAAAGGTAAGATGATGTTACAACCTTTTCCATATTAAGTGATGGTGTATTCTATAACATTGGTTATATGGTTTTTCATCCCTAACAATTTTCCATATTTGTGATGGTGGATGCTAAAAATGAAATGAGTATGTTTATGCTTGACATAAATTGTGTGGTCGATAGTTTCCATGTGTATTGTTGTCCATAGAAATTAGTGTAAATGGGTTGTGATGTCATGTTAGTGGATTGGTTTGGTTTGGTTTGGTTTGGTTTGGTTATAAGATGATTTGGTTGTATGTGACCAAGGTGTAAGAAGTGAAAGGCGCGTTGTTATTTCATTGACAAAGACTATAATGATAGCATAGATAAGAGGTTTGTAAACAAAAGCCCTATTCATGCATTACGTCTTTGATCGTTGGTTTGTGTTAGAGAAATAGTCGAATCACTTGACATTAAGTGAGCTCAAAATCCCTTGAGTATGTTGGGGTGATAAGTGTGATTATGTGATATGAGAGGATGAGGTAACCCTTTTTGGTAGGAATAACCTTGCCCCTTTTATAGGTGACCCTGAGAACGACTATAGACAAGTCCATGACTTAATAGTTTGTCAGTCTCTTTTTTTTTTTTTTTTTGTGGTAGACTGATCAATGCGGGAAGTCTACTTGGAGATGTTGTCTTGTTTTATGGTCATGTTGTGTTGTGTATGTAGCAAAGTTTAGGCATAGCCATCCTTCAAGGGAGTAGTCTATATTCTGCTTTGTATGTTTGGAAGTCTTGATAGCTATCCTTTAAAGAAACAGTCTATTAATTTCAGTAATGATGCAGCTGTCCTTCGAGGGAGCAGTCTACACTTATAGTTTATGACCTGTGGTTAGGCATCCCAGTTTTATATTTTGTCTGTTGACTGAAGTTTTAGTCATGGACTATACTATAGAGGTTTAAGGGTCTCCCTTTTATTAGGACAAAGCATTCATGCTTGACAAAAGGGTTGACTAATGGTTGTAAGGAAAAAGGGTTAAAAGGAATATGGATGGTGATGGTGGGGGGTTGCTCAAGGGATGAGCTCAAGTTAAACATCAAGTGAATGATTACTTGACTAACAGTAGAATGGTCATAGATGTAAGGCATTAAAGGGCTCAAGTTTTGGTCAGCCTTTGAGAGAAGACAGATGATAAGTCCCTAATCCATGCTTGTGTAAGGTCTGAGTCAATTAGGAGCAAACTTGCCCCACTTGCTTCTTTCCAAATTGGTCACAGGTTGGTCTTCTGTAGGGATGAGATCTCTGATTTTGAAATCTCACTCTTTCAGATTATGGTTGTAGGTATGATTTGGTCGATGTTGGATGTGAAGTTGGTTGGTATGTTGTTGGCATTTTGTACAATGCCGAACATAGTTGTTGTAGTCTTGGTTAATAGTGGGCCAAAAATAACCCAGATGAAGGATGCGCTTGGCAAGCGAGTTACCGCTGAAATATCCCTCACAAATCTTGTCATGGGCTTGTTTGATGACATGGGAAGTTGCAGTGGTTGTTAGGCATTGGATAAGGAGGCCGTCAAGGCCTCATTTGTAAAGAAGACCCCCTAGCATGGTGTATCGAGCAGTACGTTTGATAAAAGCTTGTCGTGCATTGCTAGAGAGATTAGGAGGTGTGATAGAGTATGACAAGTAGTCCACAAGTCAATTATACCAAGCGTCATGTGGACTAGTGAGGTTAGGAGGAATTTCCCCCAGAGATGTTGGTCAAGACATGTCCAAGATAGAAATCTTAGGTTGTGTTGGTTGAGAGGTCTTAACGAATAATGGATATGTTAAAGGGGTAGAAGCCTGGTCTTTTCCTTTATTCTTCACAATTTGGGGCCTAGTAGCCATATGAACAGTGTTGATTTCAAATAAAGGAGTGGAAGGTGGTAAATGGATCATAGTCTTGTATGGGGATCCCGATTTAGGTGAAAAGGTTCGAGAGTTATGTGACGATGTCGGTGTTTTTGGTAGTTGGTCAAAAATGTGGTCAGAAGAAGCCTCAAAGTGAGGGGTGTCCTTCTCTAGGTGTTGGTGAATAACAACCTTAAGGGCACAGCAACGCTCAGTATCATGCCCAGGTGTGTGATGATACCAGCAGATTTTAGTGTCATCGAACCAAGATGGTTTTGGTTCGAGAGGTTGGTATGGTTTAATAGGCGGGAGAGTGATGCTAGATGATTGCAACAGTTGACATAACATTGAAGCATAAGATCCCCTTAATGGGTTTGTGCTCATTGTTGCAGTAGGTGTTGACAACTTCTTTTTAGGAGTTGTTTGGGGAGTTTGTCGTGTCACCTTTTTCGTGGGTGGTGTGGTCACATGTGTAGATGATACTTTGTTGTTGAGAGGTGTTGGATGTTTTGGAGGAGGTATGCTTGTGCTAGGTTGAGGGAGTAATGGAGGCAATTTGCCTTTGTGTGGTGTTGGAGTAAGAAGCACTCCTATTAAGGTGGAAGGATGTGGACCCAAGATAGATGGTAATGGTGAAGGTGGGGGAGAAGTTCTCCGATGTGGTTTAGTACCCTTTTTTAGTTTAGTGCGAGGACTACTATTGTGTGAGGTGACGTTCAAGTCTACCTTCACTTGTGAGTGAGTGAGGTTTGAGAGGCATGGGATGGTCATGGGTTCTACGTGTGCTCGAAGAGTGGAGAAAGTATGATCCCCCATTGATGATAAGAAGGATGAGGGCGAGGCCACTGGCGTTGGTGCCATCAAAGCATCCTCCAATATGGGAGAGATCAAAGTAGACTCTCCCACATGTGAAAAGGGCCTGGATGGAGGATTATCCTCCATTGGTGGAGGACAAATAGGAGAAGAAGACTCTTCTACCTATGATAGACAAATAGGAGAAGAGAATTCTTCTACCTGTGGTAGACAAATAGGTTGATGAACCTCTTCAGACTGTGGGAGAGGTTGGTTAGAAACCATGTCGACCGTGCATATATTACGCTCTTGAAGGTCATCGACTATGGTCTGAATGTTATGCTGACTGGGGGGCTGGTTAGGGAATGGTTGTCTAAAGACATCTATGTTTTGGTTAGCCGGCACATTTGGGTTATCCAAAAAAAGATCCGCCTTGTCCAACATGTCTTGAATGATGTTCTTAAAGGTTTTGTAGTTGTCTATGTCATGACTTTTGACATGATGATATTTACAAAAGTCATTTTCCCTATACCAGGCAGGGATGGCTTTTGAAGGGTCAAATTGGGGTGGTCAAATTTGAGGGAGATTGAGGACCCCCTACTTGATGAGTTTATCCAACACGGAAGCGTATGATTCTCCTATTGGAGTGTACTAACGCTATATATACCATTGTTAGAATTGTTTGGTGATGTTTTATGATGTGGAAGGGACGAATTGGTTGGTTGTAGTGGATGATGGCCTTAGGATTATAGCATTTGTCGATCCTTTGGACTTGGAGTGGGAAGAATACGGTTTAGAAGAAGAGGGGTCATTGGCTTTTACGTTGCTATGCAATTTGACCTTATCTTCTTCGACAACACAGAGTTCAAGCTTTCTGGCCATGGTGAAAGCTTCATCAAATGTGCAGAATGTTTGAACCCACAAAGTGGATGAGATGTGCTTGGCACATGCTCTTGAAAAGAGTTCAATGAGCTTAGTTTGAGGTAATGAAAAGGAGAGTTGGTTAATCAAACCTCTCCAACGGGCAACGAAGTCAGCGATTGACTCATCGTCGAATTGTTTAATAGAATAGAGGTCTGTAATGGAGACCTTCTTAGTGATGTTAATTAAAAATTGGTCAAGGAATAGTTGGGCGAGTTGAGTGAAAGAAAAGAGAGAATGACTGGTAATATAACTATACCAATCAAGGGCGGTGCCCGAAAGTGACATGGGAAACGTGCGAAGTAATAACGCATCATCATGCGCTATGAGGTAACAAGCATGTCTAAACGCTCATAGATGTTGTTGTGGGTCTTCTTTACTCTAAAATCAAGTAAATTTGGGGAGTTCCCACTAGTTAGGATATGGTCTAATAGGCACCAAAGGGTGAATGGGTTCATTGCATATTTGTTCATATGAAAGAACATTGCTTGAACCAGAAAGAGATGTATCGAGGTTAGACATCTTATCCATCAGCATCTTGATTAGATCGGCTAGTGGATTAGCATGAGGGGCACCCCCTAAGTTATAGGATACTTGGAGAGTGTTAGGAGGGGTGTATGATGTACTTGGTTGCATTTGTATAGGTGCAACATATTGTTAGTTTATCATAGGGACTGATATTGAGGTCAAGGGGGCTTGTGCCATGAAGTTGGAGGGCACAAGTTGACTAGATACCACCAAAGATGGTTGAATGGCAGCATTGGTAAAAGGATAGGTAGTCACTCCCACATTTATAGGTGCAAGAGTGTGTGGAGTCGAGACAATCAAGTTCTGATAAGGTGTAGAACTTGGTTGAATTGATTGTGGTTGAGGGGGTACAGAAACCCCGATAGAGGTAGGTCTAAAAATAGAAAAAGAGGCCAAATCTTGAGGATTGGCCATGGTCGAGATATTGGTCGAGGCAATATTTTGAGTTATAAAAGGTTGGGTAGCAGATGCTTTTGATGTCATTGCTGCTTTAGTGATGAAAGTTGGCATCCCATAATTAGGATTACCTGAAGGGTCTCGCATTTGGCTTCTTGCGAGATAGTGTTGGAGAGCCTTGACATTATGGTCAAGGAGTCTCTCAAAGTTTTGATCCCCTTCGGGAATAATTGGATGTTGATTGGGGCTAGGCTGGATAGGAGTATGCTCAATATCAGAAATATACTCCATTTGGTGACTTGATATGAAAGGCGAGGGTGGAAGTGGTTGCTGCCTTGCGTGGTCAATAAGGGATTTGGTTTGACTGCGTGTTGAAACCATTGAAGGCAAAAAGGGGCAGGTTCTAGAAACTTTGGATTTCATTTTTAGAAAACCAGAAGTGATCAGAATGTGTGTTTGACAGCAAAAAGGTCGGGTTTTAAGATTGCTATTTTGAAGAAAGTTTGTTGACAGTGACCGACATCGGTGGAAAAATTGATGTTGGTGAATATATGTTGCCAACGTCGGTGTAAAAACTGATGTCGATGAGTAAAATTTGCCGACATCAGTAGAAAAATTGATGTCGGTGTCTGTGTATTCTAGAAACTCAGAAAACTAAAAAAATTTGGAAGAAGAAGAAAGTCTGAGTCGTTTTAGACCTCAAAATAATGTGTCCTTACCAACTCAAAAAACCAGATAAAAACAACAAAATTGATGAAGGCAAGCAACCTCTAAACGTTAAATTCCTAAGAATAAATTTTAGAGTCGTGGTGGCTTATGCCTTAGAAAAATGTGTTGGAAGTTGGGCTTTTAGAAAGGGTACTAAAAAAAGCAGTCTAAGGTTGATTTCGGGTTAAGTTTTGGTGCTCAAAATCTATATTAGGTTTTGTACGTGGCCTGGTGCTAGGAGCTTTCCCCCCTCACTTCACGAGCCCAGAGCCAAGCTGGGTCGCTTAGCCAATATATACTTCGCCTAGAGTTTATACTCTGCCAGAGAATAGAGTGGGTCCTCCTCTTGGTTGTGAAGTCCAAGTAGGATTGCCAGGAAGGGTAAGGTATCCGCTAGGTGGTGAAATCCTAGTTGGGCCTTGTCTCAGGTAAGTTTAGATGTTTGATTGTGAATGTGGTCTAGTCATGTAATATATGTGCACTACGATTTATTCATAATGTAGTTAATTACTAGATGAGCTAAATATGCATTCAAGCAGGAGTGAAATGCATTTAACTTTTAACCCAAATTGAAACGTTGTTGTTCAGATGCAAACAAGTGAGGAAAAGGTTAAGAGCATGAATTTCACTACTCTAAGATGCAAGAAAGAGGTGACAAGAAAAAGAAATATGTACTTTTTAACTTGTGCTTATGGTGTCTTTTTCGAAATAAAGAGGTAGAAGAAGGATGCAAGGAGAAAACCTAATGCACCTATATGAAAAGTTTGCCTTTTAGAAGAAATGAACCCAAGGAAAATTCCAGGATCCCACCGGGCATGCTAGAATGTTTCTACTCATTTTTGCTATTTAATATTAAGAAGAAATAAGAAACTAAAGATAATGGTCAGGGGTTAGATGATACCCGGATGAAGTTGTGCACCGTATCCAAACGATTGAAGGAGCTCCTCTTTGGCTGTGGAAGAAGACACCTATTGAAGAAAGAGACTCAAACACAAAAAAATGTTAGATAAAGATAGGGTGGACTGCCAAGCGATATGCTTGGTCCCAGAAGCGCAAAGACTTCCTTGAGGGATGACAGTCCACTGTTTATAAGTAAAAGTGTCAGAAATAAAGAAATGACAAATGACTAACAAAGAGGAAATTAGATAATGTGTTCCTATTTCTTTGCAGTCGGTCTGCCACAGTAGCTGACGTCGGTAGTTCTACTGGCGTCGGTTGGTCAGGTTGTCGACGTCGATTATACTATCGACATAGGTAGAGGTAGTGGTCGATGTCAGTTAGGGCAATGGCCTTGGATGGGTTTTGGACAGGTTTGTGGTCGACAGAGGGGTCTGAAAGGAGTCTAGGTCTATGCAGGGGTTGCAGGGAGACAAATAAGGCCCGCAAAAGCGTAAAGGTAGATGATAGGTTATCAAAAAGGGTAAGGGTGAGAGGAAGGCTTTTCAGCCTTTCCCCAGAAGAAGTCGGGTCTAGTTGAAAGTTGGGTCTAGTCTGGTGGTATTTAGAAATAGTAAATAGAAGCTAATTACTAATGCTTTCTAAATTACTGAAATGAAAGGGCAGAAGAAATACTTAGCTCTGGTGAGATGAAGAACCAAGGTGTTGAATGTTTGTACCTATTGTGGCTTGATGCAGAAGACCTTGTGCAATATTCCAATTCAATCCAGAGTCATTTGCGTAGAGTCTTTGTGGCCAAGGGGATGTTAGTTGAAGTCTAATACTTGGTGATGTCTCAGAGTCTGAGAGGAAGAGAGAGAGAGCCAGATCCAAGCAAGAGGTCAATTCTCAGAGTGATTAGAAGAGTTTAAGGGCCCGTAAGAGAGTCTAAGAATCGATTGATCAGAGCTAAGGGGCTAAGCTCAACGTTACATGTTGGTTTATGTAATCGACATCGACGATCCCGCTGGCATCGACTGACAATTGACCGACGTTGGTGGGTAGAGAACTGGTAAAAGGGCTTAATAGCCTGTTCTCCATCTGCCAAGTGCATAGTCCGTTGGAGAATTGTCGAAGGTTGGGCTAAATATGCATGAGAGTTGGTTAGTGAATAAATAGGGGGTGCGAATAAGTCTTAGTTAGTTATGATTAAGATGACTTAGTCTCAAGGTGAGTCATAGGGTAGGAAATGGTCTTAGGGCGAGGTGTCCACGGTGAGGTGTCGAGGGTGATGTCATTAATCTAAAATAAGTGGTTTATTTTAAATTAATGAAGTGTGTAAGGGTCCAAGGGGAGTCAACACAATTTTGGTGTCTACAATGAGGTGTCATTGCATCGCATAGCTTTTGAAAGGATCAAATGCAAAATGATTGGTATGCATGTCAATATTTGGTTATAATAATGAGTTATGTTAGATAGAATTTAGTCAATAAAATGAGGATGGCATATTACTATAGCCCTAGATAATTTCAATCAATGTTGTGATGGTTGTGTAAGTAATGGGACTAAAGGCAAGAGGTAAGTCATTACAGCTATACAAATCCAAACTCCCACCATGTTTCCCTAAATCAAAGTGAAACATGCATGACTAACTTGTGATGTCCCTGTAGAGTATGTAAACAATGCATAAGTGCAATTAGTGGTGGATTATATAATGAAATGATACTAGTAAATAATGAAATGAGTAAAATAAGTAATAAAGAGGGCCAATGACATTGCACATCAAATGATATAGTTATAAGAGGAATTCAATTAGTCTAAATTCCTAGCCAATGAGAACATCATCAATATTTATAAATTTCTCTCAAGTAAATCATAATCATTCTAATATTAATTCTTTATCTTACTAGTCTACTTTATGCAATGGATGTCTGTAGACACCAAAATCGTGTCTACTCTTTGGTCGTCTCCCCCTTCTCTCCCCCTTGGTCCCTTGTCCACTTAACCATGCCTAACCTATGTCTTATTAATTTAAAATAATTATCTTATTTTAAATTAATAATTCTTTATCTCTCCTTCCCTCTCTCTCTCTCCTTGACACCTCACTCCACCCTAGGATGCCTCTCCTTGGATTCCCTTTCCCTTAGATACCCTCATTTATCACCTTGTGACCTATTCCAACTTCCCTTCCACTCATTTCCCACACCTATTAAACCACCTTTGACCGTTTCTAACCCCGACACTTAAACCCGGTAGTTGGGAAAATGGATGAAAGGCTATTTTTAGCCTTTTTACCTGCCTTTCAGCCACCGATGTCAGTCAATTGTCGATCGACGTCGGCGGTATTGCCGGTGTCGGTTACCTTCAAAACTGCGTTCTGTGTCCAGAATGCGGATCCGACCTTCTTTCAATCCAATCTTTCCAATCCGCCAATCTGCCAATTTTTCAATCCGCCAACCTTTCAATCAGACCTCTCTCTTGGACTCCCTTCCTCTCTCAAGCACACAGCAAGCTACAACAACAACAGGTACTCTGCATCAACCATTCCACCTTGCTGGAGGTCTTCTACACCAGCAGCATCAGCAACAGGGACAAGCATCAGCAACACTCTTTCTTCAACAAGCTACAGGTAAGTACTTCTATGTTTTCATTTCAAATATTTACATTGTTAGTAATTAGTTTTCTAGTTGCTGCTTTTCTTATTATGAACCAGACCACAAACCCAACCTGCTCTTCTCAGAGAGGCTGAAAGGCTTTCTCTCATCCTTATCTCCCTGTCACCCTGTCCTTTGTCTGGATCCTCTTACAGACCATACTCACTATCCAATCAACCCCGCACAGAATCTCAGACCATCCAAACAAACTCTCAGACCATTCTACAGACCTAAAACCCATCTAGAACCTATCCTGGACCATTGTCTTGACCGACATCGACCATTGCCTCCACCGACGTCAGTAGACTAACCGACGTCGACAGACTTGACAACTGACATCGGCATACTAATCGACGTCGATGACTGTGGAATATCGACAGTAGCATACAGGTATGCATATCTTTGTTTCCTTTGCTTAGTCTTCCATTTCTTTTCTTTATCAGAGATTTTCTTTATCAAACAGTGGACTGACACCCTTTCAGGAAGTCTTTGCACTTCTGGGATCAAGCATATCGCTTGGCAGTCCACCTTATCTCCATCTAACAATTTTCTTGTTCAAGTCTCTTTCTTTTGCAGGTGTCATCCTCCACAACCAAAGAGGAGTTCTAACAACGTCTGAATCTGGTGTGCAAGACCTCATCTGGGTAACATATATCCCTAGATCGTTTCTTTTAGTTTCTCATTTCCTTTTGAATGTGAAAGCAAAAACTTATTTGAAACATTTTGGCACCCCCGGTGGGACTCTAGGGTCTTCCTTGGGTTCTTTTCTTACTATTCATATAGGTGCATTAGGCCTCTTCTTGCACTCTTTTTCTTCCCTCTCTTCCAAAAGACATCATAAGCAAGGTTAAAAAGAACCCTTCTTTCTTTCTTGCATCTTAGACTAGTCAACTCATACTCTTCAACCCTTTCTCAACTTGTTTTCATCCGAACTCACATTTCGTTTTGGGCTTAAAATCTTTTGCATTTCATTTCTGCTTGCTTGCATTTTTAGTCCACACATCTAGTAATAAAAACGCATCATGAATTAATCACACTTATGTTATACAACCAAATCACTTGCACAAATTAAACATCAAAACTTACTTGAGACAAGGCCCGACTGGGATTTCATTACCCAGCGGATACCTTACCCATCCCGGCAATCCCACTTGGACTTCACCACCAAGGGGAAAGTCCACTCTGTTCTCTGGCAGAGGATAATCTCTAGGGGACATATATACTGGCTAAGCGAGACCAGCTTATCACTGGGCTCGTGAAGTGAGGGGAGCTTGCTCCTTAGCACCAGGCCATGTACTGAACCTAATACAGACTCTTGAGCACCGAAACTAACCTGAAACCAACCATAGACTACTTCTTCTAGGACCCGCTCTACAAGCCAACTTCCCAAACACATTCACTCTAAGGCATAAGCCAACAAGATTCTAAAAATTATTCTTAGGATTTAACGCTTAGGCTCTGCCTGTCTCCATCTATTTTTCTGTTCCTATCTAGTTTTTTGAGCTAGTGAGGACGTTTTCTTCTTTCCAAAAACTTTCAAATTCTTTGAGTTTCTGGAAGACACAGTGACCGACATCGGTTCTACCACCGACGTCGGCAGACTATTCCACCAACATCGGTTATCTGACCGACGTCGGCCAACCTTTTTCACCGACATCGGTTTTTCAACCGATGTCGGTCACTGTCCGAAATTTTCTTCTCAAAATAGCAACCTTAAAACCCGACCCTTTTTTCGTCCAATATCCATTCTGAGTTTTTGAAACTAAAAAAAACACAGTTTCTTGAACTTTATTCCTCTTGCCTTGAATGGTTTTGACACGCAGTCAAACCAAGACTCCTTTTGACCACGCGAGGTATCAACCGCTTCAACCTTCGCCATCTATGCCTAGTCCTCTAATGGAGTATCATTCAGAGACCGAACGAACTCCTACCTGACCAACTCCCAATCAACCTTCAATTGTCCCCGAAGGGAACCCAAACTTTTAGAGGCTCCTTGACCACAACGTCAAGGCTCTCTAACACTATCTTGCAAGAAACCAAATGTGGGACCTTTCAGGTGCAGTGGCAATGACATCGACGTCATCCGCTACTCAACCCATCATGACTCAGCCTATTGTCTCGACTAGTCACTCGACCATGACCAATGTGTAAAGTTTGGCCTCCCCATCTATTTTTGAACCTACCTCTATTGGGGTGTCATTACCCCCTCAACCACACGCAATTCAACCAAGTTCTACACCATACCAAAACTTGACTGTCTCAACCTCACCCACTCTTACACCTATACACGTGGGAGTGACAACCTATCCTTTTACTAGTGCCACCACTCAACCACCTCTGGCAGTATCTAGTCAACTTGTGTCCTCCAACTTCATGGCACAAGCCCCTTTGACCATGACATCTATCCCTATGATGCACTACCCATATGTTGCGCCTACACAAGCGCAACCAAGTACATCATATGCCTCTTCAACCACCTTACAGGTACCCTAACACTTAGGGGGTGCCCCACCTGCCAATCTGTCAACTGATCTCATCAAGATGCTGATGGACAAGATGTCTAGCCTTGAGACATCCATCTCTGGTTCAAGCAATGCTCTTTCATATGAGCAAGTCTGCAGCGAACCCATTCATCCTTTTGTGCCCATCTGACCTTATCCCAACCAGTGGGAACTCCCTAAATTTACTCGCTTTCAGAGTAAGGAGGACCCACAACAACATCTTCGAGCGTTCAGACATGCTTGTTATCTCATAGCGCACGATGATGCGTTATTACTTCGCATGTTCCCCATGTCACTTTCAGGGGCTGCCCTTGACTGGTATAGTTCTCTTCCCAGTCATTCCCTCTTTTATTTCACTCAGCTAGCCCAACTTTTCCTTGATCACTTTTCTATCAATATCACCAAAAAAGTCTCAATCACAGACCTCTACTCTATCAAACAATTCGACGATGAATCCATAGTCGATTTTGTTGCCCGTTGGAGAGGCCTAATCAACCAACTCTCCTTTTCTTTGCCTCAGCCTGAGCTCATTGAGATCTTCTCTCGGGCGTGTGCCCAACATATATCCTCTACCTTACGGGTCCAGACATTCCATTCCTTTGACGAAGCTTTCACCATGGCAAGAAAGCTTGAAATTTGTGCCATCGACGAAAATAAGGTCAAATTGCGTAATAACAACGCAAAATCTAATGACCCTTCTTCATCCAAACCTTCTTCTTCCCACTCCAAACCCAAGGGAGTGGCAAACACTATGGTCGTTAGATCACCATCCTCAACAATAACTAATCAACCTCAACCTTCAACATCTCAAAGCATCACAAAACAATTCCAACAACGGTACATACAGCGTCAGTATACTACAATTGGAGAATCATACGCTTTCATTTTGGAAAAACTCGTCAAGCAGGGGGTCCTCAATCTCCCTCCAATCCGACCACCTCATTTTGACTCTTCAAAATCCATCCCTACATGGTACAAGAAAAATGACTTCTGTCACTATCACCGCGTCCAAGGCCATGACATCAACAACTGCAGAACCTTCAAAAACATTGTCCAAGACATGATAGATAAGGGAGATCTTGTTTTGGATAACCCGACTGCACCGCCTAATCAACACATCAATATCTTCAAACAATCTTTTCCTAACCATCCTCCTAATCAAAACAATGTCCAGACCATGGCCGATAGCTCCCAAGAGCATGATATACGCACAGTCAACACGGTCTCGCCTCTTGTCCTTGACCAACCTCCTCCACAGGTAGAAGAACCTTCTTCTCCTATTAGTCCTCCATCGACCTCTCTTATATTGGAGGACGCTTCGACCATACCAATACCATTAGCTCCACCTTCATCCTTCCTCCTACCAATGGAGGACCATACCCTTCCTTCTCTTTAACCACAAGTAGAAGGCACCATCATCCCTGCCCTCTATCCTCTTGAGGAGTCACATTCTCCAATTTCTTCTCCACCAAGAGAAGACCCTGTCTCTTCACCCACTTCGACCGAGGAAGACCCAGTGATGGTTTTCTCTTGACTTTTGCCTGAGATCACTACATCTCACTCCCCTTTGTCCACATCTGAACCCAAACCCACGCAGGCGTCCACCATGCCAAAAGAGATTAAATCTCTTGGTGTTTGCCCCATATCTAATCTTGCCTCGTATAATAGTGACCCTCAAACCAAACCAAAGAAGGCCACTAAACCACACCGGAGAATTCCTCCCCCACCTTCATCATTGCCCTCTATTTTGGGCCCGCATCCATCTACCTTAATAGGGGTGCTTCCTACTCTCATACCTCATAGAGGCACATCGCCTCCATTATCCTCTTTACCCATTAAACATATATTTCCTCCAAAATGACCAATGCCTCCTATGCCTCCAAAACAAAAGTCATCAACCCCTACTGCAACAAAACACGCAGACCCATTGGTAGGTTCCTATGCCTTGCTATTACGACAATTGTTGCAGTCTTCTTGCATCAGTCTTCCACCTCTTAAACCATACCAATCTCTCAGACCAAAACCACCCTGGTTCGATGATACTAAAGTTTGTGCGTATCATCGCACGCCAGGACATGACATTGAGCATTGTTGTGCCCTCAAGGTTGTCATTCGCTAATGCTTAGAGAAATACACCCTTCTTCTTGACCATATTATCAACAAACCTTCAACATCATCCCATGCTTCCCATGCCTCTTCACCTTCACATTCATCAACTCTCGGATCAAGACCATCTTGATTCGACAACACTAAATTTTGTCACTATCATCATAAATCGAGACATGACACTGAGCGTTGTTATGCTCTTAAAGTTGTCATTCGTCAACATCAAAAAAAGGACACCCCTTTCATCAGGAACCCTCTTGACCTTTTTAACAAACCACTGACATCATCCCATGCCTCACAAACATCATCACCTAAATCGAGATCTCAACACCAGACTATGGTCCCTCCACCGCCTTTAACCCCATTATTTGAAATCAACATAGTCAACTTGACCATTTGCCCACCAACCCAAAAGGATAAAGGGAAAAGACATGTTCCTATCCCTTGGACATCCCCATCTACCAAGCCTTCGCCACAACCAAAACCCAAGATTACTGTCTTGGGCACATCTCGACCAGCATCCTCAAAGACAATCCATGACTCTGTGGTGAAACAACCTCACCACACGACCCCTGTGAAGATGTTTTTGTATGATCTCCTACAAAATTCTCCACAGCATCATCAAACTTTGATCCAAGCCTTACAATCAATGGAGGTCCAGCTTGATGACCCCCAACCATTAGCCAGTTTAATCAAATCATTACCAACCATTTTCTCTGTCACCATCCGTGATTTTGAGATTCCTGCCTCGAACCTGGCAGATCAGGATCTCGCCCTCTCAAACTAAACCTATCAAACATTCTCCCTAGCAATTGGGGGAATTCGACCTTACCCTGACCATCAACCTTGACCAAACATCAACCAACCTTTTAATCATGACCTCGACCAACTTTGACCAAGCCTCGACCAAGCCCTAACCATCGACCTCGACCAAACATCAACTAACCTTTTAATCACGACCTCAACCAAACCTCGACCAAATATCAACCAACTTTCTAATCATGACATCGACCAACCAAACATACCAACAACATATCAACTAGCATCGACCAAACTTCGACCAAACATTGACCAAATATCAACTGACCTCGACCACGCCTCGACCAAACATCAAATATCAATCAACCGACCTCGACCAAACATTCAAATGACCATTGACCAAATATCAATCAACCAAGCATCGACCAAACATCGACCAACATCGACCAAAACATGCCAACCAAGCATCAACCAACTTCTTAATCATCTACAATGACCAACATGTGACCAATTTGGAACGAAGCAAATGGGGCAAGTTTGCTTCTAATTGACTCGGACCTTGCATCATAACACAAGCATGGGTCAGGAACTTATCAGAACCTGAGCCCCTTTATGACTTGCATCTTCAACCAGTCTACTGTTAGTCAAGTAATTATTCACTTGACGTTTAGCTTGAGCTCGATCCCTTGAGCAATCCCCGTCATCGTCATTCCTTTTCAACCCTCAACCCTGCCAACATTAGTCAACCCTTTGTTCAAGCATGAATGCTTTGTCCTACTAAAAGGGAAACCCTCTAAACCTCTATAGTCAAGTCCATGACCAAAGTCCAGTCAAAAACAAAATATATATATATATATATATATATATATATATATATATATATATATAAAAGTGGGATGCATATTCCAAGGTCATAAAACTCTAAATGTAGACTGCTCCCTCGAAGGATAGCTACATAATTGATGTATTTACTAGACTGCTCCCTTGAAGGACAGCTAGGCCAAAGTCATATCAAAAATATACAAAATAGAATATAGACCACTCCCTCGAAGGATGGCTATGCCTAAATCTTGCTACATACACAGCATTATATTAGAAGCTTCCCACATCGATCAGCTTCACAACATGACCACAAAGCAAAACAACATCCCCTCGCAGACTTCTCACATCGATCAGTCTGCACCTCAAAAAAAAATAACTGACAAACTTTAAGTCATGGACTTGTCTATAGTCGTTCTCAGGGTCACCTATAAAAGTGGCAAAGTTGTTCCTACCAAAAGGGTTCCCCTTCCTTACATATCACACCTATCACCCCAACATACTCAAGGGATTTCGAGCTCACTTAACGTCAAGTGATTTGACTACTTCTCTAACACAACCGCTGGTTAACGACGTAATGCATGAATGGGGCTTTTGTTTCTAACAACCCCTACCTATGCCATCATTATGGTCCTTGTCAATGAAAGAGCAATGCGCCTTTCACTTCTGACACATCTTGGTCACATTCAACCAAATCATTATCTATCCAACCAACCAACCAAACATTTTCAGGCCATCAACATGACATCGTCCATTTCACATAGTTTCTATGGAAACCAATACACATAAAAACTATCGACCAGACACAATTTATGCCAAGCATAAACCATTACTTGCTGAAGCATAAATAGACTCAATTCATTTTTAGCATACATCCATCACCAATATGGAAAATTGCTAGGGATGAAAGACCAATCAACCAATGTTACAGAATACACCATCACCCAATATGGAAAAGGCTATAACATCATCATACCCTCATCATTTCATCTTGACCAAATCAATCATCGACTATTTAGCCTCTTCGTCTGAACTACATTGGTCTGAGGCCCTTCACACATGGGCTATGTAGGCAGCACTCAGATGACATGACGTCTTCTGGGGTTAGCTCGACCTCCCTCGTTTGTTCATCTACCTGATGAACAAACCCTTTTAACCTTTGACCATGACCTTGACCATGACCAAAATTGACCTATCAAACACTTTGACCCTTCCTCCCTCTCAGTCTGAACTACATTGGTCTGAGGCCCTAACAATCGGGGCTATGTAGGCAGCACTCAGTTGACATGACATCTTCTGGGGTTAGCTTGACCACATACGTGTGTTCGTCTATCTGATGGACAAACCATTTCGACCTTTGACCATGACTTGACCTCGACCAAAACAATCCACAATCGACCCTCTTCCTCCCTTTTAGGGAGAACTACATTGGCCTAAGGCCCTTCACACAAGGGCTATGTAGGTAGCACTCAGTTGACATGGGGTCTTTTGAGGTTAGCTCGGCCATTCCTTTGTCGATCCTCGACCAATGACCATGGAGATCGTGCCTATCTCCTCAGACTTCAACCCACTTCTAAGACATCGTTGCCTTGGTTGTTTTTGCATGTATGCTATTTTATGAATGGTTAGCAAAATTGTCTGTAACCCACATTTTGACCCTCACAAGTATAGAATCGCAAGCCCCACTACTTGTGACATTTTTGTGTTTTCAAGAACACTTCCTGAGCCTGAGATACCTGGAACACGACGACCATTGGAGCTATAGCTTAGATTGAATAACCCGATTAACTACGACCAAATGTTAGGGCCCAGTTACTTCAAATTTGGCAATCCTCGACCCTCAACCTACGACAATTTGACCTGAACATCTTGTGAAGTGGTATGCGCACAATCTCAACTTTTGTAGCGTTCACACCCATCTTCACCATATCCATCTACTCTCTATCAAATCAGCACCCAATTCCAGGTTCCCTTCCCTCGACTCCTGCTTTGAGGGGGAATACCTCATCCCATAATCAGGGCAACCAACATTCATTTTTTGTCTTGTAGTTCGTTAGAACAACCAACAAGATGAAAAGACCTCATCCCATACCTGGGGCAATCCACTCCTATTTTTGTCTTGCAGTTCGTCAAGAACAACCAACAAGACAAAAAGGGGCAAATGTAGACACCAAAATCGTGTCTACTCCTTGGTCGTCTCCCCCTTCTCTCCCCCTTGGTCCCTTGTCCACTTAACCATGCCTAACCTATGTCTTAATAATTTAAAATAATTATCTTATTTTAAATTAATAATTCTTTATCTCTCCTTCCCTCTCTCTCTCTCCTTGACACCTCACCCCACCCTAGGATGCCTCTCCTTGGATTCCCTTTCCCTTGGATACCCTCATTTATCACCTTGTGACCTATTCCAACTTCCCTTCCACTCATTTCCCACACCTATTAAACCACCTTCAACTGTTTCTTACCCCGACACTTAAACCCGGTAGTTGGGAAAATGGACGAAAGGCTATTTTTAGCCTTTTTACCTGCCTTTCAGCCACCGACGTCGATCAACTATCGACCGACGTCGGCAGTATTGCCAGCGTCGATTACCTTCAAAACTATGTTCTGTGTCCAGAATGCGGATCCGACCTTCTTTCAATCCAATCTTTCCAATCTGCCAATCTTTCAATCTGCCAACCTTTCAATCAGACCTCTCTCTTGGACTCCCTTCCTCTCTCAGGCACACAGCAAGCTACAACAATAATAACAGGTACTCTGCATCAGCCATTCCACCTTGTTGGAGGTCTTCTACACCAGCAGCATCAGCAACAGGGACAAGCATTAGCAACACTCTTTCTTCAACAAGCTACAGGGAAGTACTTTGATGTTTTCATTTCAAATATTTACATTGTTAGTAATTAGTTTTCTAGTTGCTACTTTTCTTATTATGAACCAGACCACAGACCCAATCTGCTCTTCTCGAAGAGGCTAAAAGGCTTTCTCTCATCCTTATCTCCCTGTCACCCTATCCTTTGTCTGGATCCTCTTATAGACCATACTCACTATCAAATCAACCCAGCACAGACTCTCAGACCATTCTACAAACCTGAAACCCATCCAGAACCTATCCCAGACCATTGTCCTGACCGACATCGACCACTGCCTCCACCGACGTCAGTAAACTAACCGACGTCGACAGACTTGACAATCGACGTCGGCATACTAACTGACGTCGGCGACTGTGGAAGACCGACAGTAGCATACAGGTACGCATATCTTTGTTTCATTTGCTTAGTCTTCCATTTCTTTTCTTTATCAAACATTTTCTTTATCAAACAGTGGACTAACACCCTTCCAGGAAGTCTTTGCACTTCTGGGATCAAGCATATCGCTTGGCAATCCACCTTATCTCCATCTAACAATTTTCTTGTTCAAGTCTCTTTCTTTTGCAGGTGTCATCCTCCATAACCAAGAGGAGTTCTCACAACATCTGAATCTGGTGCGCAAGACCTCATCCGGGTAACATCTATCCCTAGACCATTTCTTTTAGTTTCTCATTTCTTTTTGAATGTGAAAGCGAAAACTTGTTTGAAACAATGTCACCCAAAGGGCTACTCATATAAGGAAAAGAGTTTTGGCCAACATAAACATTTTAAAATGTCTTATTTTTGTAGTGGATGAATCATTATAACCATGCACAAATTTTTTAGACATGGTTATTGGCGATAAGGGTACTAATTGATGTAAATCCTCAGTTCTTGTAGGATGTCATGGAGTTTTTTACACCCATTTCCATGGTGACAAAGTTGTATGATGAAGTCATGGTGCATGTGCACATGTTCAAAACTCAATCCACACTTCCTATACCTTTATTCGTCACCTTGCTTGAGGCAAATGTATAAATCAAGCAACAAAACAACTTGATCACATATTAAGGAACTCCATTACATGTAACACCACTACTAGCTTCACCATAGCTAAAAACATCATAAGTAACACTTTTTGGATCATAGAAGATACCTAAGAAGAGGAAAAAACTACTTGCACATCCACTTAAGTCTCCATAAATGAAGGCTAAGAAGATGATAGTGCAACCAAGTGATCCTAGGCTGCCCATGATCACCAATGATGTTGACTAAAACACTATTTTCATCACTTTATAAATCATGTGAAATTTTATAAAGGAAGATGTACATAGTATCCCATACAGGGAAGAGAAACAATAGTGGTTTTTATGGAAGGTTATGTGAGCCATGTAGCTAAAAAATTCCCCCCATGTCCTCTTTGTATAGCTTTTGACCATGCCAACATCCATTCAAGTAGATGCATAAGAGGAAGATCTACCATACAAGTTGATGGCAAAAAACATTTTCTTGGCACCCAATGGAATAGAGTCATAATAAATTATGGGGGCATGTGTTTTTGAGGAAGAACATGAATAAAATCTAGGAAATCACTTAAAAATATAATGCAAGGTAGATATTATGAGATAAATCAACATGTCTAGTGATGAGGAGGAAGAAATTGAGATAAATCCATTGAGGTTGATGTGGGTTCAGTAAGAGACATGGGAGAAGAGACCATGCACACATAGAGAGAGATAAAAAAACACACACCTAAGGAGGGTCAAAAGAAAGCCTTATATTGAGTCTCTCATTATTAAAAGATAAAGAGAAGGAGACATCAACATGAGAAATAAGGCTCAAGACATGTGAAATAAATAAACAAGTCCTCATTTCCCCCAATTCCATAGTTAAATATTTTGTTCCCAAATGGTAAACTTTGGATTTTTAAATCCCAAATTTTCCACAATCACCCCAATTCCCATCAAAAGTCCTTGATGGTCCACTCCTACTCCTCTAATTACATTTGTGATAACTCCACTACAGACCCATTCCCATTGTCCACCATAAAACACAACTCTTGTACATAGACCAAGATCACCTTGACTTCTTATGTGGCATATTTCATCCCATTAATATTACTTGTACAAAAAATAATGTGATTGGTTGTATTAAGTTTTTTGGACACAACTCATACATAGTTGGAGAAGCCACCCTTTTTGATGCATATAGTTCGACCAAGATCATAAGACATGACAAAGGGACAATACTTCTTAGATGTTGTGAAGTTGCATACCAACATTGTAAAGGAGACATAGGATGCAACTAAAAAATAGGATAGACAAAATAAGAAAGAGGGATAATCAAAATCATCCAAAGATAGAGCTATGGAGGATGAAGTTATGAGAAAAGAGAAAGAAGAACACAAACAAGAAGAGAGAAAAAAGGTTGTAGAGGACAAAATTATGAATGATAAATCTGATAAGAAGAAGGTTGATAAGTAGTAAGAAGAGAAGGAAGAATCAAAGAAGAAAGAGGAAAAGAGAGTAAAATCATTACAAGAAAATAAGGAAAAAGTAGAGAAAGAGTTGACCGATCAAAAGTCTCATGAGGAGGCAGAGAAGAAAAAGAAAGAGGTGGAACATTGTAAGAAAGATAAAATAGATTAAGATCAATATCAAGTTCATATCATGAAAATAAAAGAACTATAATGTAAAGTTGTGTAGGAGGCTATGGGACAACAATAAAAAATTTGAGCTAAGATAATAAAATAGATAAGCAACACGACCAAGGCACATGCCAACTAGACTAAGGATCTAATACCAAGGTGGTCATGAAAATTTAATCATACACCCAACTAGAGTAAACAACTATGGGATATGGCTTTGTAAATTTAGGTTTACAAGAGGTGAGAAAATTGAGGTTATGATAAAATTGCTTCATGGTTGCTAGATGTGCAGGTGTTACCCAATAGTTGCACTATGTTCGTCATACCCATCAATCAATTGTAATGATCCCAACCACCATAGCTTTTGTAAGCTCTTTAGAGAAAAAATTTGAAGGTGAAAATGCATTTAATGTGTTTATTGGGAAATTTTCACTTTAACTTAAGAAATAGAATGATATACTAAAGGAAAACATTGCAACGGTGAAGAAGGTGATAAATGAATACTTCCCAACATTGTTCCCCCAATTATAGGCAAATAAGTAATGTTTGAGCACCTTCAACTCACATAATTGGTAATAAAACTCTCATAAGACTAGAAGTTTGTGTAGTGCCTTGAGGAAACTAAAGTGTGGGTGTGTAGGTAGCATCTTAAAGCCTGATCCATTTTTGAACTACTATAAGAGTAAAATAAGGTATTCACATAGGCATTAAAATAAGCAAAATATAGTCATTCAATTCATATACTACAAAGTACAACATGCATATATTATGAAGAACAATAAGGACAATTTGGATAAAATAGATCCATTGCAACTAGTTATTGTGGTATGTAGGGATATAACCAAGAAGGAATCCACTCTGACACAATCTCTCCTATTGAGGGACAATGAGATAAAATATGTAAGGATCTAAGAACTAAAAATGTTACATATCACATTTATAATAATGCAAACACATCGAATTTTGGAATGTTTTGAATATATATAAGTGAATATAGATTCAAATATGGCAATGCAGATGTTAATTAGCATAGTTGTGGAAGGACTAATGAAAATTCTAGCACAAGTGTACATGTTCTTCACCATCATAAGGGATGCCTTAAGGGACTGGAAGGTGTTTAAAGGATTCCTTATGAATATCATGGATTAAGGCAAGAATATGTTGGATGACCTTGAATACATGTGTTATTTAGGGCATATAATATCATAGATCAATTCCATTCCAAGGTTATCCTATTCATCATAACAAATCTCTATCTAAGGTATTCATCCAGTGACTATGAAACCACCACCTCCATTGTGACAATAAGGTATATCATGTTTCTACATTTTTTTTATATTTTGGGCAAGTGCAAATTTTTAGACGATAATATTTTAGTGAAGTCTTTGAAAATAGGACCAAGAAGATTGAAAACCCATAAAGGACAACCTCTTAGTTATGCCAACCCATTGAAAAATTGTAAAGGGTGGTAGGTTGGTATGTTATTTAGTTTAAATTCTGAATGGCAGCTAAGTAATGCATAAGAAGTGAAAACTAGTAAATAAAACTTTTAAAATTGGGACCAAAGCTTCTAAATAGGGTAGGCATAAATAAATTGCGTGAAAATCATCTAGTGGCTAATCATGATAAGGGCCATTTCACTTCGATAACATATTTATCTTGGGATGGGACAACTATTTAATTTTGGGAAAGTGTTAATGGGGGATTATGAATGATATTTTACAAGCATTTTATATAATTATAGATAAGACACATATATTTTGTAATTGTTCATGTAGGTAGATAAAAGAAATGAAATGTTAAATGCTCCATAGGACTGAAAAGATTAAAAAAAATGAATAGACAAAAATTCAAATAATCATTTAGACTCTATAATTAGTGAATAGTCATAGCGTGTAGGTTGGCTTCTTTTTAATTTTATTATTTTTCATAGGTTCAACAAGATTAATTTGCAATTTTGATATATGAACTACCCTAGCCACATGCTTTTTCTAAATCATAATACTGTAATTATATTTCATAAATTTCATGTATTTTTATGTTGGTTTAAGCAAGTATATATGTCTTTCACACGTCTCAATTGAAATCGACATCCTAAGCAATCAACCTAATACCCAATGTTTATATTTAAGCATTTACCATAAGCAATTTATCATGAAAATATAGATTTCTACTGATAGGACCTAGGCTCACAAAGCTCTAACACCAATTGTCAGGATTAAGAGCACAATTGATTACCTTTGTATAAGCAACTAAACACGGAATTTAACCAGAATAATAAGTAACTAGAAATCAAAAATAGCACAGAATTTGAGAGACAATACAATCTTGTATTAACACTCTTCCAGAAGGAAATACAATGAAGAAATCACACTCTTCCCACACCTCTAGGGCGTACTAGTAATTCTCCCTCAAGAGTTCTCTCTCTCTCAATTACAAACAAAATCAACTTAAACACAGAGTTGTTGTTTCAACCAATTAGTAACAATACTACCAGTACACCAACCAGTAAGTGACAATCAACTCAACTATTGTTGCCTACTTCTAGTACCAAATGAGTACACCACGTACTCCAAGTAGATCTCACCTGATCTTGCTACCTATTATGTTGCTGATCTCCCTGATCTTGCACACCTACAAATCTAACTGACCTTGCACACACACACACCTGTAATCAACTGATCTTACTTACCATGTAGATCTCCCTGATCTTGCACACCTGTAGATCAACCTGGTCTTGCACACTTGTAGACCTAGATCTTACACTCGGGAAGAACCCTTGTCCTTGCCTCACCAAGTCCTTATGATTCTCCCTTGGATAGAACCCTTCTGATTCTACAAATTACAATATAGCCCCATGAGTCTATTATATAGATCTCATACAAACAATAATTAGACTTTCTAATTACAATAATTAGAAACACAGCTCCAAGACTAAAATTAGTCTTTACATGCAAACAACCGGTTCGTTAAACAAACTATTTGAGTAACTAACAGTTTTGGAACCACACAGGTGACCGACGTTGGTCGCTATCTGTCTGGAGATGATTGACGTTGGCCAATCCATGACCGATGTCGGTAGCTTCCTGTCCACCTCTGACTGACGTCGGTTGGCTTGACTAACATCGATTACTGTGACACTCAGCAACCTCCTCCATGTTTGCATCAGTGAAGCTTTTAGCTCCACAACCTAACAATCTCCCACTTGGAGATAAATAGCTACACATGTACCTGTACCTATACATCATCTAATTTATTTCCTGGCTTGTATCCCTCTTCAAGTTCAATCTTAAAGACCAACCACCACACATCCTATGGTGCTTCTCATGTCATCCAAGTAACCTGCCATATCTGAATCTACATACACATGTAGAGAAGTCCCTGACCCTGCATAACATGTTAACCTAATGTTTGTCCCTCTCAGATACTTGAGAATCTATTAAACTGTATTCTAGTGCTCCTTACTCAGATTGGCCACAAACTTGCTGACAACACCCACTGCTTGGGCAATATCAGGTCTAGTACACATGTACTCAACCTCATCATGTGAATTAGGACACTGTTCTATGAATTGTCCATCCATAGGTGTGCTAACCGGTTCTGCATCCTACATATTGAACCTCACCACTACCTTATTCACACAATCATCCTGAGACAACATCAAAATGTGATCTTTTCTGTCTCTAGGAATACTCATGCCAAGGATTTTCGTTTCTCCTAAATCCTTCATGGCACACCACTGAACTAATTTTACCCTTAGCTCAGTAAAACCCTGCATGTATGAACTTGCAACAAGCATATCATCCACATACAGTAACAGGATAATGTCGTGACCATTATCCAACCTGGTAAAATAAACACAATGGTTACATTGACATTGACTAAAGCCATGCTTTGTCATACACCTGTCAAACTTGTACCACTATCTTGGAGCTTGCTCAAGACCATATGACTTGGCCTTCTATCTCATGTGTCCATTCTCTCCTTTCTTTAACCAAGGAATCCATTCCTCTTTCAGTGCTTTCATTCCAGCTGGTAACTCTACCAAATCTCCCATTTGGTTCTCTTCCAAAGAATTCATGCCATGTTCCCACTATTTCCTGGATTCTACCTGCATTGCTTCTTCAAAATTTCCCAGTTATAGACCATCAGTGAGCAACAAGTTCAAGTAGTATAAAGATGGCAAATAATGAATTTGAGGCTTACTTACCCTTTCAGTCCTCCATATGGCCGTTTGAGACTCCTTAACAACTTGTTGTCTGCCCAAAATCTGTTCTCTGGTCGACCCTAGTCTGCACCCGACCGATGTTGAATCCTCTTGATCGCAGACACCAGTTCCCTGAATGACGTCAGTGTCCACCTGGTCGCTGACATCGGTTCTCTGACCGACATCGGTCTCCACCTTCCCGACACCACTAACTCTGGTCTGCACATGACTGATGTCGGTACCTACCTGATCGACGTCGATTCCACCTGACCGATGTTGGTAACTATGTTTTCCTATGAGTAATGACTTTTTACCTGCGAGCTTACCTTGGATCATAACCCTGTCCAAATTGCCTTGCTCAGTTTTATTTAGCCTCCCTAGCTGATCATTGTCCATCATCTCCTCCATGAACACCAAGGCTTTCTAGTTCTTAAGTTTGTCAAAGACATCAGAGTTCCTCTTAAGAACATGCATCCCCTTCTTACTCATGTGACCAAGCCTACAAAGCCACATCTTTGCAATAGAAGGAGAATCAGTAATACAAGTAGATAGATAAAGAATATCTACTTTCTTACCACATGCTAATTCAAGTGCATCCGCTGTGAGAGTTACTATGCACCTCTCATCACCCAACTTTCTTATAAAAATTAGACTCCTCTTTAGGACTATGACCTGCATGACATCCTTCAACACCCATATGTTGGCTGTCTACAATTTTAGCTGCACTTCCCCTTTGCCAACAATTTGACAAGGCTCACCAACGCCTAAATAAATCTTTCCAAAGTCTCCAAGGACATTAACATGGAAAAATAATCTATTTGGGATTGCATGGAAAGAGGCAACAGAATCTATAAAACAAGATTCTACTTTATCCAAGAAACATATAAGAGCAACCCATGCAACAATACTTGCAACATATGCTTCTTTATTTCCTTCATGCTGATCTTCTACCGACCAACAATCTTTCTTTATCTACTCTTTCTTTGCATAATTCCATAATTGAGAATTCTTGCCATTAAATTCCTCCATTCTTAGTGTACTTTCTTCTGCCATTGCTATACTTCCACTCAATCAGAAACCCCTGAGAGTGACCTATAATCAACAAACACTTAACACACTCTGAAACCAAGGTTTTAGTGAACCTCACTCTAAAAACCTACAACCTAGCTCTGATACCACTTGATAGGACCTAGGCTCACAAAGCTCTGACACCAATTATCAGGATTAAGAGCATAATTGATTGCCTTTATATAAGCAACTAAACATGAAATTTAACCAGAATAATAAGTAACTAGAAATCAGAAATAGCACAGAATTTGAGAGATAATACAATCTTGTATTAACACTCTTCAAGAAGGAAATACAATGAAGAAATCACACTCTTCCCACACCTCTAGGGTGTACCAGTAATTCTCCCTCAAGAGTTCTCTCTCTCTCAATTACAAACAAAATCAACTCAAACACAGAGTTGTTATTTCAACCAGTCAGTAACAATACTGCCAGTACACCAACCAGTAAGTGACAATCAACTCAACCGTTGTTGCCTACTTCCAGTGCCAACCGAGTACACCACGTACTCCAAGTAGATCTCACCTGATCTTGCTACCTATTGTGTTGCTGATCTCCCTGATCTTGCACACCTATAGATCTAACTGACCTCGCACACACACACACCTGTAAATCAACTGATCTTACTTACCATGTAGATCTCCCTGATCTTGCACACCTGTAGATCAACCTGGTCTTGCACACTTGCAGACCTAGATCTTCCACTCGAGAAGAACCCTTGTCCTTGCCTCACCAAGTCCTTATGATTCTCCCTTGGATAGAACCCTTCTAATTCTACAAATTACAATACAGCCCCATGAGTCTATTATATAGATCCCATACAAACAATAATTAGACTTCCTAATTACAATAATTAGAAATGCAGCTTCAAGACTAAAATTAGTCTTTACATGCAAACAACCATTTCATTAAACAAATTGTTTGTGTAACTAACAGTTCTAGAACTGCACAGGTGACTGACGTCGATCGCTATCTATCTAGAGATGGCCGACGTCGGCCGATCCATGATCGATGTCAGTAGCTTCCTATCCACCTCTGACCAACATTGGTTGGCCTGACCGACGTCAGTTATTGTGACACTCAGCAACCTCCTCCATGTTTGCATCAGTGAAACTTTTAGCTCCACAACCTAACATCTACCACTTATACCTTATGACTTTATATGAATTTTAATAGATTACAACAATATCATGTCATGATGAGGTTTTCTAGGGACCATTACTATTAATCTTACACACCAATAAGTTTGAACTCAAAATAAGGGAATGTTATATATACAGGGATCATGAGATCATTCCAATACATAGAAAAGATACATGTTTCTATCATTCAAATCAATATAAGGCACTCTCAAGAAGATATATATTTATGCTCATAAGGACTGCTTCCATGTTTTATGACATCAAGTACTGAAATAAGGCTTAGGCATATGACATCTACTTACATCTCCACCTAGGGAAAAAAGGTTGAAGCTCTAATTTAAATACATAATCTATGTGTTGCATGATATACAAGTGGTTAGATTTTAGCATGCAGGATATGTATCTTTTAAACCCACTTTTTTGGTTGCTTATCCTAAATATTTCTCCTTTATCTCTTTAGATTGACATCTCATTGTGTCAAGTTAGGTCAAGAAGATAAATGGGGGGAGTAAAGAAACATAGCATCCAACTCCTTAGGGTCACCAATCATGACCTGAACCACGAGAAATCCAAAGGTAGGGCCATTATTGGTGAGTGAGATCTCTAAATCCAAATGAGTAAGAGGGTGGCATGGAAGAGAGATGGCCCTAATTTTTTTATTTATTTACCCTAAGTACTTTTTGAATATAATCACATGGAAAGAAGCATAGGCATGGAAGAGAGATGGCACAAAAGAGACACGACACATAAGACCATGGTGTAAAAGAGATAAGTTGTGAAGAATAAAGATACATGAGACACAGGAATCAAGAATGTTGGACTTTGACAATAATGAAAGACTTGGGCAAGGGTGTGGGAAGTGGAGATGGTTGAGCAATGATTCGTGTGAGCATCATGGGAAAATAATTCAAGTGTGAATCTAGCACTAGTTTGTGAGAAGATATGAGAAAGATAATGAAGATCCAACATATTGAGGGTATATAATGGTAGTTAGTCCTATGTAATTAGGAATTCAATGTAACATCTTCCCATGACTCATTTTTGTTAACGATTGTTGGTAAATCATCTTTGTGTTATTATTTATAACTAAATGGTCAAGATAAAACCATGTATAAATACCCCCTATTTTTACTAAGTCTATTGGTTGGTCAGTAATTATAATATTGAGCCATCATAATTTTGGATGTGACTTATATTTGGAATGAGAGAGATCACTTGTGTTGATGAACTACCTTATGTAATTTGGTTATGAATAGAATGGAATCATTACTCTTTTATTCTTAGTTTGCACCCATCTTTTTTTGTGATTAGTAAAAGAATGAATGAATAATCAAAAGTTAGTCATGTAACCAAGAATATATTTATAACTAAGTGCTTGTTCAAGAACCTTAGCATAAGGAAGTAAATGAATAAACTTTGCATGATAAAATGAATAGGAAATGATCTTAGGCTACTTATTTTTGGTGAGTGCATGAGAACATTTTTCATGTGATATGTTGGCACACTAGCTCATTGGACCTCTTATTATCTTAGTCACACAACTAGGAAAAGTCATGCTAAACTAAAGGAAAAGAGCCCAACATTTTGGTTTTATTATTGGGATACATTGTACATGTTCACAAAATGGTGGGAAAATGCTCAAATGGCTATCTCTAGAAAATGTTGAGCATTGGTTTACTACGGTAGAAGAGAATTTTAAACTTTAGTATCTTAAACTAAGAGTTTTCACATGTGCATGGGTAGAACAACACCTTTATGGCTCACTCTACGAAGCTTTCTTTGTATAGGTGCCTATTCACTTGTATGCTTAGTTTTTGGCGTATGCACAAGACCATTTAAGGAATTACATATGGAAGGTCTCCTGATCAATAGAGCATCAGTCAGCCTTGGCAAGATTGAAATCACCCTAGATGCATGTGGTGGAGATTTGGTATGAGATTATTGGTTCAACATTACATCTAGTTAGTAGGATATGAGTAAGCACAAGTATGATGAAGATTACAAAGGGATATGGTTGGAAGCGATCCCTGAAGGGAATGAAAGGAATCTATAAATACTGTGAAGATATATAGGAGGTAGAAATGCATAATGAGGACTCCCCAACCACAAGACCACACCCTAGGCCAACACAGGTACATGTGAAAGAAACAAGTCAAGCATTGGTGATTTTAGAACCCAATCTAGATCGACCCAATTCCCCACCCATAGCACGTGCTCATGTATTTGAGTTGGACAAAGTTCTTATAATAAATTGGGATATAAATAGTGTGGAGTTGAAGTCTAAACCTGTAGAAGAAACTTTTGAAGTACATAATCAAGATAATAGTTTTTTATTAATTTCATTTCCATTACACATAAACCCTATGGCTCACTTTGGAATGCCTAGTGGACCAAATATAACTAGTGGATGGAGTATAGGCCCATCAATAATTAATCAACCTACTTCAATGCCTGATATATCAGGTACTTCTATTGCCACAAAAGGCATGAGAGGTAGTACAAGTGGTGGTTCTGTTGGAGGATATGGAGGTAGCATAAGAGGTATTGGTGGAACTCCCCGATAGGGTCTAGGAGGAACTAGAGGGGCATCACAACATGCTCCATTTCCAACACCCATTATGCCTATAGTTTACTATGAGATAATGATTCATCTACCTAAATATCATAGTTTTGAAAATACAATGGAACATGTTCATAAGTGTGAACTCATTTGGTGGGCATGAGGCATCACTTTTACTGAATGGAAGGCAATCTAGTTTACCACTACCCTTTTAAACTACATGTATAAATGTACTAAAAATTTTCTACAATAAGTTATTGTAAATTATGAGTGGTTAAAGGTGACTTTTATTCAAGAATTTGACATTCTAAAGTTTGAAAAATTGATTATTTCTTCCCTGGAGGATATTAAACAATAACTCACTAGGAGTGTGCATGAGTATGATGCACATTTCAGAGTGCTTCTTTCCTAGTTATCATTTGAGATAAATTCAACACAACATTCCTAGTGTTTTTTTAGGAGGATTGTCTCTTCCTTTTCAATGCATCTTGTCCTAAAAGACCTTCACTCACCTATAAAAGGCATTAAAAATTGCCCTTTGTGTTAAAGCTATTGGAAGTATAGATACATAGATTAGTGCCTTTTTGGAAGCCCAAATTACTATTATGGTGTCTTAATTGGAGAAGCTTGGTATGAACATTGATAAAGACACTCGTAGCGATTTATGGTGTGTTGACTGTGAAGTAGAAGGTCATAACAAAATTAATTATCCCCAGAGGAATATATGCATAGTGGTAAAGTAGTCTTATGAGATCTGCCAAGAATACTATGATGTGAGAAATTACCCCTTACTTTATCATGATACTTAAGATAAAGTATCATCATACTATAAAATATGTGATATATATACATATGTAACAAATGATTTCCAAGTCATCAATGAGATTCATGAAGCATGCATGAGGTACTCACCAAACCTATGTAGCTAACAACTAGGA
The DNA here is from genome assembly GCA_037957365.1 of Torreya grandis. Taxonomy (NCBI): domain Eukaryota; kingdom Viridiplantae; phylum Streptophyta; class Pinopsida; order Cupressales; family Taxaceae; genus Torreya; species Torreya grandis. The sequence continues at coordinate 2,980,557 of JARHVA010000111.1, forward strand.
AAATGGTGGAGGTTGGTCCTATAAAGGTCAAAATCACGGAAATGGATTTAGATGTGGTAATTTTCTACCGAGAACTTGTTTTATAAGTGTGGCTCTTTCGATCATTACTAGTGTGATTGCATAGTCTACCTAACCTGTACCTTTTGTAAGAATGAACATCACTTAGAAGAATACATAGACTTATATGCTTCCATCACCAAAGAGTGGAATGAAAAGGGTGTTGGGATGATATGAGTTACAAAAACTCCAACTATTCAATGGAGACCACACCCTAACACTCCTTCAATTGGACCAAGGTAAATATTACTACATATAGTGGCATTATTTACCAATCAATTTCAAATCCACCCATTGATAAGGTTCAACGTGAAAAGCCATATGCAAAGTGTTACTTGAATGCTCAGCAATAAAAATAAGTATTGCATGATGTAATGATTTTGGTATGGGAAGTGTGTTGTTTCCAAAATCAGCTCAGCTTATTTTTGGAACAACCCCCTTCAAAACTTGTCCATTTTGCCCTTTGTCTCTATAAGTTCATTTTTTGAGACGGGTTTTTCTCGTTCTCGTATTTGCTCAACTGACATTGTTCGAAGTCTGTAACATATTTTCATTACATTTTCCCCAAAATGTTAAAGTTGTTACGGTCTCGATGCGACCAGGGGACCAAATTTCTCTTTTCCCAGAGTTAGCCTTATTTCTTCCATTTTCATGCACGAGCGGCAATTTTTGCCGACAATGCATTTTTTCTTTATGCCATGCAGGAGCAACAAATTTTACCACCCTTGCATCTGGAATGTAGGAGCAACAAAATTTGCCGCCCCTGAATTTTTCTCCCTTACATGTAGGAGCGGCAAATTTTGCCACCCCTACACTACCTCAATTTTAACACACAACATTTATGGCCACATGCGTCGAGTGGTTGGGGCCAATTTTTGCACCATTTAATCCATTTTTTGTCCATTTAGATTCATTTCTTCCATTCCTCCTGACCTATACCTCTGGATGATCCAACAAGTGGGAAAAGTGTATTTCGATAGATTTGAGCTCACGGTGCACGTTATTTTCTAGGTAGGTCTTTTTTTTATGCTTTGTGTTTGCATTCTTCCTTTGCTTTTATTCTTCTCTTTGTCAGTTTTTATTTTTGTTTTTGTTGATTGTTGTGTTTTTCTTTTTTCCCCCTTCCCTTCCTCTTCCCACCGAGCTCTTTTCCACCTCCCTTCTTACGCGTCAGCCATCCTTCCTAACCCATGCTAGGGTGGTGAATTTCATCACCCTCCCTTCTCTCCTACGGGTTTTTACCTGCAAGGGTGGTGGATTTTGCCGACCTAACTATATTATCCCTCCCCCCAACCTGTAACGGCGGCAAATTTTGCTACCCTTACACTTTTTCCTGCCAGCATACGTGGGCGGCAAAATTTTTTGCCTGTGCCTTTTTTCTATCCCACATGTAGGAGCAGAAAATTTTGCCACCCTCGCATCTTTTTCTCTGATTTCTCTAACTCTAGAAAAAATTTCATCCCTTCCATTTTTCGCCTCCTCCACATTTTCCTCTCACTTTCCAACCCATTTTCACCTCAGCCCTGTCAAGTTCCCTTCCTTGGTCATGATCACCCAACGTGCAAATTCCTTAATTTACCTATTTTTCCTTGATTGCACGATCATGATTCTCATTGCAGTACCCCCTGAGGATTCTCCTTCATCAACATTCTCTCAACAAATACTAGTTATGATGACTGAAGCTTCTTCGAAGAAGTCAAAGGCCATGAAGTACCAGTACCAAGGCATTTTTCTGATCACCTCGATCACTTCTAATGTCGATGACATTAGATACACAGAGATTGACCACGTGGATATGGTTGAGTTCATAGAGAGAACTAAGGCGACAAACTCAAGCTCAGAGATGAAAAGAATAATCAAAAGCAATACTCATCTAGTTGCTTCTTTCTCTGTAGTGGCCCATCACACAGAGTTTGTCCTCCAGTGTGCCCAATTCTACAACAAAGAGACTAGGTTAGTGACAGATGTCAATGGCAACACGATAATTCAATTAGATCCCAAATTTATTGATAAATTCTTCATGTGCCCTCTTGCTACTAAAGTGCTGAAAATTGAATTCATTAAGGCATAGAAAGAGTACGACAAGGATCTCGAGAGGGCGAAGAAGGTGATGAATAATAGGTGGCTTAAGACACCTAGAACTAACTTGTCTAAATGGCTGTAGAATTTTTTAAAAAGTGATTTCATAGAAGAAGTCTGTGACTTGATTAATCTTCTCAGCAGGGTACGAGGTCTACCATCTTCTACCCAATTCCATGAATGGATGTATCCCTTTATCAAGATAATTCTACAAGGGAAGCAAGTCATCTTCTAAAGTGAGCAGATCAACAACGCTCTTTATGAGAAACTGACAAAAGTGTCTACTACTTCAAAGTTCTATATGACTTTGTACTTATTATACATTGCAGCTTCAATGCGAACCTTTTCAAGTTTGACAATAAAAGGGGATAGAAGAACCACCCTTGTTTATTCATATTACCCTTAGTTAACACTACAAGGATCAATCTGTCATTTTAGGAGGGTAAATGATGCCTTCTTTAAGATATTTTTGTGCCTTTTTTATCTTTAATTTAAACAGAAAAGAGTATCAGACGAAGCATGGATGGTCATCAATGATTTTGGCTGCATGTTTTTACAATTCCCCTCCTTTTGCTATATGCGGGTTGGCTTTTTCCAAGGCTATCCCTACATGCTCCCCAAATTTTCTTTTGACAAGTTAGTCCTAATAGAGCTATGTAGATAGATTGTTGTCATACACACTAGGCAAATGGAACTTAAGAGGCCAGAATTTAGGTTCCCAATTGAAATTGGTAGATACTCGATTTTGACTGCCACCAAAGCGAGGGCCATGGAGACACAAATGCAACTTGTCACCATGAAGCAGTTCAAAAAAAGAGATAATTTTGACTATAGGGGTGTTAAAGATATGATCAAAAGAAAGACTCAATTTCATGAGCCCATGATTGAGGACATCTGGGTGGACTTGAGAACAGCAGAAAAAATTAGAAAGATGGACTATAACAGGCTGACTCTGGAGCAGATTGAATATCTAGGGCTTGTAGATATTCCCTTTAATTTAGTCGATGATAAGAACATAATCAACAACAGATATCTGGCTGACAAGGTCACTAATTCTCCTCTTCCTCTAATTCAGTGGTCCCAAAAAGAATTAACCTCTTTAAGAAAGAGATTCGAACCAATATTGGCTAACACAAATGATTGGCTAGCGGACAAAGGGATCACGTTGAAGGAATTCATTACAGGATCAGAGGCTAAATTCCAAGTAGAAATAAGGAAGAGGACAGAGAATAGGTCTAAAAATAAAGGCGATGTTCCTTCTTCGTCTAGGCCTCACAAGCCTAGAATCATCTTTGTGTCCAAGAAATTAAAGGTTACTGAGGAGCTAGAATCAATGGCTAAGGGGGTTGGAGAACAAAGCACCTAAGAATAGGTAGCACAGCAAATAGAGACAGATGACAGGGCTTTAGAGCAGCAGATAACTGAGCCTCTATCTCCCTAAAAAGGGGCACAGCCACTTCCAGGTGTTTCTTCTTCACCACCTCAATCCCCTGTGGCATCTCCTTCACCTCTTTCTCCCATCAATGTTTCTTCTTTTGGAGCCACCTCTCCTTTCAAATTTATGTTTGGCGATCCTCAAGGTGCTTCTGGAGACATTCTTCACTCCTCAAGTTCTATCCCTAGTCTCTCTTCTCTTTCTTTCAATATATGAGAAAGCTTCGCCATTGACCAGTCAGCAGTCGATACAGTTTCACCTGTTACTCTCACTACACTTGTTGTTCCCACTAGTAGTGTAGACATTACCCTAGTGACACCAGCTACAGGAATTATTGCCACAGTAAGTACTTTTGCTCTTCCTCCTTCGTTGTCAGCTTTCACGCCCAAAAAGAAGAAGCTAGCCCTCTCTGCAGATGACTTTAATTTTGGCAAGATAGTGCTAGTGAAAGCTAAGGCCCCTAAGAGACCAAGGATCCTTTCGAAAATGGTTGAGGAAAAGGGGCACAAATTTTTGGAGATAGTCAAACTTCCATAGGACGTAACCCTTGAGGGTTTTGACATGAGCAGCTATTCCATTTCTCGTGTTGAGTTGGAAAAGGTCACTCACGAGGGTGCAAAGAGCGACCTACAGTCCACAATAGATATCATGGTCCAAAATTTTGACAGAGAAAAAGAGATGAAAAATTACTATAAAGCAAAGGCGGAATAATTGAATGCGGTAGTCAAGAAATTCACTCTTGCTCCTGAAGAAGCGACCCCAGAAGCCTTTTCCATAGATGATTATGTTATCCAAAAAGCAGAGAAAACCTACATAAAAGGGAAAGTGCTTGAAGACTATATATAAAAGATGCATACTCAAAGAATTTTCTTGCTTACAGAGGTTTCTAAGAAGACAGATAAGATGAAAAAGGTGAGAACAGATTTAGAAGACCTCGTCTCTCTTATTTCTCAAGATATTGATAGTAAAGATAAATATCTTAATAAGTGGATAGAACTGAAGGATCTGAGGAAACACACTTTGATATCCATTGTTGTTATTGCCAGCAAATATTCCTATGTTGAAATCAAGGAATCACTGATATACAAGATTCAGGTACTCAAGGAGCTGATCGAAGATCTCAAGTCTTCCAAAGACGCTAGTGAGAAAAGTGACACAGGCCTATTGAATAGACTGGAAGAATTGCCTTGTGACCTCACCTCCAGAGATAATCAATTTCTCTCAACAGAAAAGATGATTCAAGAATTCAAAGGTATGATCTAGAGAGATTTCGAAGAGAAAGCGTTTTCAATGACTTCTATGGATAACATCTTAAATACTCAGTTAACTCTGGCTAATCTAAGAACTAGGTTAACTAGTCATGCCAAAGCAATCACAGCATTGAAAGACGCTACAATCAGAGCCAGAGTGATCTTCAAAAATATCATTGCACCAAACAATATAAGAATTTAAGCATCTATCACCATGTATGATGCTAATCTGAAGAAGTCTGGCGGCAGGAGTTGAACCATTTCTCCATTCTCTCTTCTTCCTCTCTTCTCATGCACTTTTGTCATGTAAAAGTGCATGCACTTTTGTAATATGTAATTACATGTAAAATTTTGAAAAAATATCTCAAAATCAAAGATGACTCATCTATGACTAGATATTTTAATCTTTTTCTCAATTTTGATTGTTTCTCCCTATATATAGAGGGAACCTCTTTTGTAAAAGGAGATCTCTGGATAATTGAGAGCAAAAACTTTGCTGAAATTGAGACACTTCTTGAGACTTTGTGCTCAACTTATAAATCATATTTTATTGAATGAATGAGAAACAGGTTTATTTCAGACTTTGTTTTGAAGTGATCTGTGTTATTTAGGAAATAGTTCTTATGTTCTCTTTCTTGATAATCTCTTATCTATTTGATTTAATAAGCAAAGTGTGTGTATTAAAATTATCTAAAGATGTTTCTAAAAGATAAAAAAAGACTTTGAGCTAATTTTATCTTGGTGATCCTTTTGTCTATTGTAATTTTAGGCAAAAACTTTGTGCTTTGTTTCACTCTATTATTACGTGTGTTTCAAATCAGTGAAGGAGGCAATGGAAGACTTTGTGCTTTCGTGGGTTTTTTTGTGGACCTTGTTACTACTTCAGGGGATTTTTTACTCTGCACTGAATACCATTCTTGAAAGAAGAGGAATGCTTTCAGCGATCGACCGGGACTTCTCTCTCTTATTCTTTGGACATCATCTCTTAAAGAAGAGAGATGGATGGTGTTATACTACCCTGAATATTATTTTTTGCTTACTTATATATACATATATAACATATAAATGATTCATAGAGAACCTCCCCTTGATGAGAAGAGAGATTTATCTCGTTAAGATGTGGTAAAATTGCACTTTTTGTGGCATAAATTTCCTTATACTATGGTTGATATACCCATTTTGTCATCAATTAGTTGACAACAAAATATTCACCCAACAGCTTTTGGTGACTCTGCTAAGGATACAAACATACATTTTAAAGCCTCAAGCTTCAACTTGAAGTAGTTTTAGTCCCTTCTTCACTTGACACTCTGGCAGATCCATCGTACACACGAGGCCAGGGAGCTCTAGGTATTGTTGATCCTATATTCGAGTTGATGCAGCAAACTAATTTTGAGATTTCTCCTCCTTCATCTCATCTTCAGCAAACTAGGAGCTTCTCTCCTACCAATGCCAAATCCCCCATACCTGGTGAAGCTTCTAGCCTCAATACTATTAAGGCTTTATCTTTATTGACCCCACCAAGATTTATTATCCCACCATTTAATTGCCCTATCATAATGGCTTAAGGTCCGTGGGGCAATTCTTTTGGTCCTCTTAATTTGACCCCACCCTTACATGAACTACCTCGTAGTTCTAGAAAAAAATTCCAAGTTTTTTAGTGACGAAAAGGTTCATCCCGATGAGCATATTGCCGCCTTCTCTATAGCATGCAGTGTAATCAGTGTGAAATTTGAAGACGTAGTAGTGAGACTTTTTGTAAAAACTCTGCAAGGCGCTGCCGCAGATTAGTTTTACCACCTTTAAGCTTGAACTATAACTGATTAGAATATGCTAAAGTCCAAATTTGAAGCTAGATTTAAACCTGTTGAAGATGCACACACCTTGTTAGCGTAGCCTACACAGATGAAAAAGGAATCCCAGGAACCCATTAGGGATTTCATAGCCAAATTTAATAAGTTAAGGAACCAGATTCCAACCATCACTCAACCCATGCCAGAGAATCTCAAGTGCTTTTTTATCAACTCGTAACTTCTCGAAGTAAGTTTTCTTTTGAGGTGGGTTGGCCCTATGGATCTCACATTGGCTCAAAATTTAGCTACTAAAATTGAGGATGATCTTATCCTAGCAAGTAAAATTAGAAAAGACTCTAGTAAAAATAGATTCTCTTCATTTGCTGAAAGCTCTTCTACAGGCACTATAGATCCTATGGTGCAAAAATTAACAAATGAACTAATAGCTTTGAAGAGACAAATAGCCCAAGGTATGTCTATTCCCACCTATCCAGATATGCCAAGGAGAACATTCCAAAATCAGTAATATCAGGGCAATGTTGCCTAGAACCAAGGGCAACCAAATCTCCTGCCTCCCCCTCAAAAAAATTTGCCATTGAAGCAGCCCCTGCCAATTCAGTAGTCGATTACCTAGAGGCTAAACGCGACTTTTCATGCCAACCTGAGTTGGACCAACAAGATGATGTTAATCTCTTCAAAGAGCAGGAAGAAGAATTAGCTGGCGACTCCAATATTGGTTTCCTGGATTACCAAGATGGAGCTGAAAGTAAAGAAGGGTTGGATGGATCTTATGTTATTTTTACCAGATCTCAAAACCAGTCAACTCCACACACTGACAAAAGAAAAACAGAAGAAGAACCTCAGCTGGTGGTCTCTATCGCTAAATGAGGGACTCTATTGCCTCTCTAATCAAAAGATCAGGTAACTCACAAAAAAATAAGTACCTCAAACTGCCCCATATCTTCCACCTCTTTTGATCAGACCAGTGGCACGCCCACTAAAGACCAAGATGATGGACCCTCTCCCTCTGTCTCAAATTATTTTCAATTATTTGATATAATTGATCATGTTAGAAAGACTAAGATTCAAATGACAGAGATTGAGTATTTGAGAGCCAATCCTGAACAGTTTGATAGGTTGGTAGAATATGTGAAAAATAAAGCCATCCCCACAAGATAAGATTCTTCAAAGGCTGCTCATGATCCCCTCAAATATAAATCCACCCAAAATAATTTTGTCATGACTTCTCCTATTGCTCTTAAAAAAATAGAACTTTTTTATGTTTCCCTGCTAATAAATGGTTATAAATTGAGTAATTGCATAATAGACTATGGAGCTTCTGATAATGTTATGTCTACCAAGGTGGCAGATTCCCTTGGTCTAACTTTGACCAAAACTTTTGGGAGGTGTTTTTCTATGGAAAATAGGCAATTCCCACTCTTTGGTCAAATAAAAGATGCCTAATTTGTGTTCGCAGCTTTTTCAGAAAAGAGGATAAAAATGACAGTTCTAGTGGCCGATGTTCTAGCCTCTTACGGCATCCTTCTTGGGAAATTTTTTTGCAAGGATGTTGGGGGTAGCTAAGCATGGACTTGTCGGAGGCAAGGATCCCAATTCAAGGTATTATGAAAAAATTGCTTCTTGAAAAAGAGGCAAGATATGTAGTCACCCGATCATCAGCACCAGAAGCTCAAATTTTATTTGATACTTCCTATCTATAGATGAAGTCCATGAGGCATCCAACAAAACTCCTATAGATAATAACTTGAAAATGTGTTCAACTGACAAAGCAGGAGAATTAGTAGAGCAAAATGAACGCATTGTAAGACCTCTTCCTCCAAATAAAGAAGTCTTCAAAGAAAAAGCGGTGTCTAGTAAGGTATGGATCTTAGAATTTGATGGTAGCTTCTCCTCTACCGGTTCAAGAACCAGAGTTGTGTTGGTATCTCCTCAAGGAGATATTGTTCTTTTATCCTACAAGTTGTAATTCAACAACACCAACAACACAGCTAAGTATGAATCCATGTTACTTGGATTACAAGCTGCTAGAGAAAAAAGCATTAAACTCTTCCATGCTAAAAGGGATGCCAAATTGATGGTTTGTTAGGTAAGGAACCTCTATCAAACCAAGAATGAAATATTGTGCCACTATCGTAATCTTTTCTGGGACCAAATTGAAAATTTTGATGCTTTTAGCATCTCTGTCGTTCTGAGAGAATTCAATGACTGGGTGGATGCATTGGCTGTTTCTGCTACTCTCTTGGTTCTCCACCCAGATTTTAAAGGAGACAAGTACACTATTGAACTGGTCTTTCAACCAAGTGTACCTGATAATGCTATCCATTGACAAGTATTCAACAATGACGATCAAATCATTAACTTTTTGGAACAAAAGGACAGCTTCGAACAACTGCATTTTGAAAGCAGTGAACTTCAAGAATGTGAGACAATTTCTAAATCAAACACAGACACAGATGAGTATTTTTTGTAGCTTAAAGGGAATAAGATTTCCAAAGGCCTAGTTTTCCTAAAGAAATTATTTGATAACGATGACAGGTTTATCAAACAATAGCAAACGGATTCAAACTCCTCTCAGGACTTTGATCAAGTAAACCTAAGAAGCAAGGGAGATCCTAAGATGGTGAATATTGGGAAATGTTGCACTCCCGAGGAGAGATTCAAGCTTGCTAATCTACTCTGCCAATATATAGATGTCTTAACATATTCTTATGACGACCTAAAATCACTTAGGCCTGATGAAATTTGCCACGACATTCCTCTTAAGGCTAACTCAGTGCCTTATAAGTAAAAATCTATGCAATATAATCTAAAAATATTAGGTACCATTTTATTTGAGATACAAAAAATACTTGATGCCTGGATAATTTTTCCAATCCATCACTCCACATGGATTGTCAATATAGTGCCTTTGAAAAATAAGAATAGTGAAATTCAAATTTGCATAGATTTCAGAAACTTGAATCAGTTATCTTTAAAAGATAACTACCCTCTCTCTATCATGGATCAAGTTTTGCACATGGTAATAGGTTTAGAGATGTTATCAATGCTAGACAGTTTCTTAGGATACAATCAGGTTAAAGTTGGAAAAGTAGATTAGCATAAGACTACTTCACCACACCGTGGGGCACCTTCGCTTATCTAAGGATGTCTTTCGGTCTGATAAATGTAGGTGCCACATTTCAAAGTGTGATAGACCTCGCTTTCAAGGATGAAATGGGTAAGTTCATTGTAGTATACCTAGATGATTTGATGGTATTTTCAAAGCATCGTTCTGACCATGTCCACCATTTATAAAGAATACTAGAATGCTGTCATCAGAACGGTATTTCTCTAAATTCCAAAAAAATTTATCTTTGGGGTGACAGAAGGGAAATTTCTTAGACACATTGTGTCTCGAGAAGGTATTAAAATTGACTTGGAAAGAGTCAAGTCCATCCAAGAACTTACTCTACCTACCAGTAAAACTACAATTCACTCTTTCTTTGGAAAGGTGAATTTTTTTCCAAGGTTCATCCCTAAGTTCGCTGAAAAAACTCACCACATCGTCAATATGATGAAAGGCAATGCTGCCTTCATGTAGACTGCAGAAGGCAAATCAGCATTCAAAGACATCAAAAAAGCAATTACTCGTGTAATAAATTTGGTTTGTCCAAACTACACCAAAAACTTCAAAATATACAGTTATGCTTTTGAACATACACTCTCAACCATTTTAGTTCAACAGAACCAAGAAGGTGTGGAATCTCTTATTTCATTCATGAGTTGTCCACTCAAGGCTCACGAGTTGAAATACTCAAACATGGAGATCCATGCGTATGCAGTGGTCAAAGCAGTCAAACACTTCAGGTTTTATATCCTAAACTCGCATATTGAGGTTTTGGTGCTTAATACAACAGTGAAGTCCATTTTGATTCAACAAGAGTTTGATACAAATAGGGGTAATTGGATTGCTAAGATTTAGGAGTTTGATCTAGACATCAAACTTACCAAACTTATGCTAGGAAAGGGTCTTTGTCAGTTGATTGTTGACAACATTCTCAAGGGAGCAGAAAATGAAAAAATAGAGATCAAAGGCATGCCTACGATCCTCTTTGTTACCACTACTGATGAGTGGTATTTCGACATTGCCCATTTTCTGACCTATGGTGAGTGTCCCTCTCATCTCTCCTATAAGGAAAAATAGAATGTTAAACTAAAGGCTGCTAGCTATGTTTTATGGGATAATGGTGTGTACAAAAGGAACTTGGAAGGGGCATTTCTTCGTTGTGTCGATAAGGTACAACAAAATAAACTCTTGGAGTCTTTCCACAATTTGCCCTATGGAAGATATTTTTTTGCACCAATGACAGTGCACAAGATTCTGTGAGCGAGGTACTATTGGCCTACGTTGTTTCAAGATGCTTATAAATAGGTGCGTAGATGCGAATTGTGTCAACAGTTCATTGGGAAGCCTAAACTAGCCGCATTGCCCTTCAAGCCGGTAATAATTGAAGAACCTTTTCAACAGTGGGGTATTGACTTCATTGGCACAATTAACCCATCTTCGAGTGTCAGACATGATTATGTCTTCATGACAACTGATTACTTTACCAAATGGGTGGAAGCCATTTCAACCAAGCAGGCTACGTCTGAAGTGGTGTGCAATTTTTTTAAGGAAAATATCATTCTCGATTTGGGATTCCACTTAAAATTGTAACAAATAATGCGACATGTTTGTCTTCACATGAAATTACTCAATTCTGTTTTTATTATGGGATTACCTTATTTCACATTTCATATTACTTTCCACAGGGAAATGGCCAATCAGAATCGAGCAATAAGAACCTGGTCACTATTATCAAGAAATTGGTAGATGATAATCAGAGAACTTAGCACAAAGCACTGTTTGATGTTTTATGGGCAGATAAGATTACACCAAGAGGGCCATAGGTAAGTCGCCCTTCCAAATTTTATATGACTTGAATGCAAAGATACCTATCACTCTAGAACTACCAGTGCTTAGGTTAGCTAAAGCATCGAAGATTCAACCTTTGAAAATTAAATCGACAAAAGGATCATGTGTCTAATTGAATTGAATGAGCAGTGAACCATGGTGGTGGACCAGATTACGACATATCAAAATCAAGTGAAGAAACTTTTTGACAAAAGAGCTAAGATTCGTGATTTTCAAATCAGAGATGAAGTCTTATTATGAGACAAGAGGTGATAATCGAAGGGAATGCACGACAAATTTGACTCTTTATGGAGAGGTCTATTTACCATTCGACAACTCTGTGGTGACAATAGCTTCTTACTAGAGTATCAAAATGGAGCGCTATTTTCACTACCCCATAGTGGGAAGCATCTGAAGCTTTTCAATCCTTGAAGTATAGATGGATCCACTTGTATATTTATATAGTTTTTACGTTTTGTTTGTTTTTTTTTAATTTTTATCGTGATTCTGTAGCCCAATGGCTTGGATGAAGGCACTTAAAAACTGGTTTCTACTCCCATTGATCGATTCGATCAAACGAAAGTTTTCTAACAGGAGCCAGCTGTTGTTTCCAAAATTAGCTTAGCTCATTTTTAGAATAACCCCCTACGAAACTTATCCATTTCACCCTTTGTCTATCTAAGTTCATTTTTTGAGATGAGTTTTTTTTATTCTCATATTTTCTCAACTGACATCGTTCAAAGTCTGTAACATCTTTTCATTACGTTTTCCTCAAAACGTGAAAGTTGTTACGGTCTCAATGCGATCAGGGGACCAAATTTATATTTTCCCAGAGTTCGCCTTATTTCTTTCATTTTCATGCATGGGCGACAATTTTTGCCGACGGTGCATTTTTCCTTTATGCCATGCAGGAGTGGCAAATTTTGCCACCCTTGAATCTGGAATGCAAGAGCGGCAAAAATTTTTGCCCCTGCATTTTTCTCTCTTACATGCAGGAGTGAAAAATTTTGCAGCCCCTGCATGTCTTTGAAATTTTTCAGTGTAAGGGTGGCAAATTTTGTTGCCCCTACACTGCCTTGATTTTTGTGTATGGCATTTATGGCCAAACGTGTCGAGTGGTTGGTGCTAATTTTTGCCCCATTTAATCTATTTTTGATCCATTTGGATTTATTTCTTCCACTCCTCCTGTCATCTGCCTCTAAACGATCTAGCAAGCAAAAAAAATGAATTTTGATAGATTTGAGCTCACAGTGTGTATTATTTTCCTTGTAGGTCTTGTTTTTGTGCTTTATTTTTGTGTTCTTCCTTTGCTTTTGTTCTTCTCTTTGTCAGTTTTTGTTTTTGTTGGTTGTTGTGTTTTTATTTTTTCCCCCTTCCCTTCTTCTTTCTATCGAGCTCTTTTCCTCCTTTCCTACGCATCGGCCATCCTTCCTAACCCATGCTAGGGCAACAAATTTTTCCACCCTCCCTTCTCTCCTACGAGTTTTTACCTACAAGGGCGGCAAATTTTGCTGACTTAACCGTATTGTCCCTCCCCCCGACCTATAACGGTGACAAATTTTGCCACCGATATAGGTCGTCACGTCTAATGTGTACGGGCGACAAAATTTGCCACTGTTACACATGTAAGGGCAGCAAATTTTTCCATTCTTACACTTTTTCCTGCCAGCATATGCAGGCAAAAAAAATTGTTGCCTGTGCCTTTTTTTTGTCCCACATGTAGGAGCGACAAATTTTGCTGCCCTTGCATCTTTTTCTTCGATTTCTCTAACTCTAGAGAAATTTTCATCCCTTCCATTTTTCACCTCCTCCCCATTTTCCTCTCACTTTGCAACTCATTTTCACCTCAGCTTTGTCAAGTGACCTTCCTTGGTCATGATCACTCAACGTGCAAATTCCCTAATTTGCCCATTTTTTCTTGATTGCACGATCATTATTCTCATTGCAGTACCCCCTGAGGATTCTCCTTCATCAACGTGCTCTCAACAAAGACTAGTTTTGATGACTGAAGCTTCTTTGAAGAAGTCAAAAGTCATGAAGTACCAGTACCAAGGCATTTTCTCGATCACCTCAGTCACTTCTAATATCGATGACATTAGAGACACAGAGATTGGCCACATGGATATGGCTGAGTTCGTAGAGAGAACCAAGGTGACAAACTTGAGCTCAGAGATGAAAAGAATAATCGAAAGCAATATTCATATAGTTGCCTCTTTTCCTATAGCGGCCCATCACACAGAGTTCATCCTCTAGTGCGCCCAATTCTACAACAGAGAGACTAGGTCAGTGATAGATGCCAGTGGCAACACGATAATTCGACTGGACCCCAAATTTATCGATAAAGTCTTCATGTGCCCTCCTGCTACTAAAGTGCTAAAAATCAAGTTTGTTGAGGCGCAAAAAGAGTACAACAAAGATCCCAAGAGGGTGAAGAAGGTGATGAATAACAGGTGGCTTAAGACTCCCAGAACCAACTTGTCTAAATGGCCGTGAAATTTTTTGAGAAGTGATTTCATAGAAGAAGTTGGTGACTTGATTACTCTTCTCAGCAGGATATGATTTCTGCCATCTTCTTCCCAATTTCACGAATGGATGTATCCCTTTATCAAGATAATTCTACAAGGGAAGCAAGTCATCTTCTGGAGTGAGTAGATCAGTAATGCTCTTCATGAGCAACTGACAAAAGTGTCTACTACTTCAAATTTCTATATGACTTCCTCCTTAGTATACATCACGACTTCAATGCAAAGCTTTCCAGGTTTGACAATAGAAGGGGATAGAAGAACCACCCCTATTTATTCATATTACCCTCAGTTAACACTACAAGGATCAATCTGTCATTTTAGGAGGGTAAAAGACGTCTTATTCACGATATTTTTATGCCTTTTCGATCTTCAGCTTGAACAAAAAAGAGTATCAAATGAAGCCTGAATGATCGTCAATAATTTTGACTGCATGTTTTTACAATTCCCCTCATTTTGCTATATGCGAGTTGGCTTTTTCCAAGGCTATCCCTACATGCTCTCCATACTTATTTCTGACAAGTTGGTCCTAATGGAGCTGTGTAGACAGATTGTTGTCGTACACACTAGGCAAATGAAACTTAAGAGGCCAAGTTTTAGGTTCCCAATTGAAATTGGCAGATACTCAATTTTGACTGCCACCAAAGCGAGGGCCATGGAGACAGAAATGCAACTTGTCACCATGAAGTAGTTCAAAAAAAGAGATAATTTTGACTACAGGGGTGTCAAAGATATGATCAGAAGAAAGACTCAATTTCATGAGCCTATGATTGAGGACATCTGGATGGACTTGAGAATAGCTGAAGAAATCAGAGGGATGGACTACAACAAGCTAACTCTAGAGCAGATTGAATATCTAGGGTTTGCAGATATTTCCTCTAATTTAGTCAATGATAAGAACATAATCAATAGCAGATACCTAGCTAACAAGATTGCTAATTCTCCTCTTCTTCTAATTTAGTGGTCCCAAAAAGAATTGACCTCTTTAAGAAAGAGATTCAAACCAATATTGGCTAACACCAATGATTGGCTAGCGGATAAAGAGATCACGTTGAAGGAATTCATTACAAGATCAGAGGTTGAATTCCAAGCAAAAACAAGGAAGAAGATAGAGAACAGGACTAAGAATAAAGGCAATGTTCCTTCTCTGTCTAGGCCTCACAAGCCTAGAATCATCTTTATGTCCAAGAAATCAAAGGTTGCTGAGGAGTCATAATCAATGACTAAGGGAGTTGGAGAACAAAGCACCCATAAACAGGTAGTGCAGTAGATGGAGACAGATGACAGGCCTTCAGAGTAGTAGAGAACTGAGCCTCTATCTCCCCAAGAAGGGGCACAACTACTTGCAGGCATTTCTTCTTCACCACCTCAATCCCCTATGGCATCTCCTTCGCCTCTTTCTCCCATCAGTGTTTCTTCTTCTAGAACCGCCTCTCCTTCTAGATTTATGTTTGGTGATCCTCAAGGCACTTCTGGAGATATTCTTCGCTCCTCAGGTTCTATCCCTAGTCTCTCTTCTCTTTCTTTCAATATCGGAGAAAGCTCTGCCATTAACCAGTCAGCGGCCGATACGATTTCACCTATTACTCCCACTGCGCCCGTTGTTCCCACTAGCAGTGTAGACATTACCCCAATGACACTAGTTGTAGGAGCTGTTGCCACAGTAAGTACTTTTGCTCTCCCTCCTTGGTTGTCAGCTTTCATGCCTAAAAGGAAGAAGCTAACCCTCTCTGCAGATGACTTTGATTTTGGCAAGATAGTGCCAGTGAAAGCTAAGGCCCCTAAGAGACCAAGGATCCTTTTGAAAATGGTTGAAGAAAAAGGGCACAAATTTCTAGAGATAGCCAAACCTCCACAGGATGCAACCCTAGAGGGTTTTGACATGAGCAGCTATTCCATTTCTTGTGTTGAGTTGGGAAAGGTCACTCACGAGGGTGCAAAGAGTGACCTACAGTTCGCAATGGATATAATGGTCCAGAAATTTGACAGAGAAAAGGAGATGAAAGATTACTATAAAGCAAAGGTAGAACAATTGACCATGGTAGTCAAGAAATTCACTCTTGCTCCTGAAACAGCGACCCCAAAATCCTTTTACATAGATGATCCTGTTATCCAGAAAGCAGAGAAAACCTACATGAAAGGGAAAGTGCTTGAAGACTATATAGAAAAGATGCATACTCAGGCAATTTTCTTGCTTACAAAGGTTTTTGAGAAGACAGACAAGATGAAGAAGGTGAGGATAGATTTAGAAGACCTCGTCTCTCTTATTTCTCAAGATATTGACAGTACAAATAAATATCTTAGCAAGTGAGATGAAGGATCTGAGAAAACACACCTTGATATCCATCAGTGTTATTACCAGCAAAGATTCCTATGTTGAAATCAAAGAATCACTGATATACAGGATTCAGATACTCAAGGAGCTGATCGAAGATCTCAAGTCTTCCAAAGACGCTAGTGAGAAAAGTGACACAAGCCTGTTGAACAGACTGAAAGAATTGCCTTGCGACCTCACCTCCAGAGATAATCAATTTCTCTCAGCAGAAGAGATGATTCAAGAATTCAAAGGTATGATCCAGAGGGATTTCAAAGAGAAAGCATTTTCAATGACTTCTGTGGATAACATCTTAGATACTCAATTAATTTTGGATAATCTAAGAACTAGGTTAACTAGTCATGCCAAAGCAATCACAACATTGAAAGATGCTACAATCAGAGCCAGAGTGATCTTCAAAAATACCATTGCACCAGACAGTATAAGAATTTAGGCATCTATTGCCATGTATGATGCTCATCTGAAGAAGTCTGGTGGTAGGAGTTGGACCATTTCTCCATTCTCTCTTCTTCCTCTCTTCTCATGCACTTTTGTCATGTAAAAGTGCATGCACTTTTGTAATATGTAATTATATGTAAAAATTTGGAAAAATATCTCAAAGTCAAAGATGACTCATCTTTGACTAGATATTTTAATATTTTAATCTTTTTCTCAATTTTAAAAGTTTCTCCCTATATATAGAGGGAACCTCTTTTGTAAAAGGAGATCTCTAGATAATTGAGAGCAAAAATTTTGCTGAAATTGAGACACTTCTTGAGACTTTGTGCTCAACTTGTAAATCATATTTTATCGAATGAATGAGAAATAGATTTATTTCAGACTTTGTGTTGAAGTGATATGTGTTATTTAGGAAATAGTTCTTATATTCTCTTTCCTGATAATCTCTTATTTGTTCGATTTAATAAGCAAAGTGTGTGTATTGAAATTATCTAAAGACATTTATAAAAGATAAAAGAAAGACTTTGAGCTACTTTTATCTTGGTGATCCTTTTATCCATTGTAGTTTTAGGCAAAAACTTTGTGCTTTATTTCACTCTATTGTTACGTGTGTTCTGAATCAATGAAGGAGGCAACGAAAAACTTTGTGCTTTCGTGGGTTTTCTTGTGGACCTTGTTACTACTTCAAGAGATTTTCTGCTCTGCA
The DNA here is from genome assembly GCA_037957365.1 of Torreya grandis. Taxonomy (NCBI): domain Eukaryota; kingdom Viridiplantae; phylum Streptophyta; class Pinopsida; order Cupressales; family Taxaceae; genus Torreya; species Torreya grandis. The sequence continues at coordinate 2,998,126 of JARHVA010000111.1, forward strand.
CTGGATACCATTCTTGAAAGGAGAGGAATGCTTTCAGCCATCGACCGAGACTTCTCTCTCTTATTCCTTGGACATCATCTCTGAAAGAAGAGAGATGGATGGTGTTATACTACCATGAGTATTATTTTCTGCTTACTTATATATACATATATAGCATATAAATGATTCATAGGGAACCTCCCCTTGATGAGAGGAGAGATTTATCTCGTTAAGATGTGGTAAACCTGCACTTTTTATGGCATAAATTTTCTTATACGGTGGATGATATACCCATTTTATCATTAGTTATTTGACGAAAAAATATTCACCCAACAAAGTGCATGGTGAAATTGAGTTCCTAAAGGACAAAGATGTTATGTATTCTAAAATGGAGATAGCCTCAATGCTCATAGATTTGATGCATTCATGAATTATGCAAATGGGTTCTTGATAAAGACATCATTCCCTTTTAAGGAATTCCTTGACTCATCAAGAACCAAATCCTATAAAAGATAATCAAATTAACCATGCATGATGATAATAGGCTTGTGTCCAACCCAGTGTGGAGTGTGACAAAGAAATCCTAATGAACACATCTATTAATGGTTGGATGATTTAAGATATACTAGTGGACACTAGAAAGGAGGTAAATGTACTAACCAAGGATGCTTGGATATATATGAGGAGCCCTCTTTTGTAGCCTTCCCCACACATATTATTCATGGCCAATAAGAGTTGTGCACTACCCATAGAAGTTCTTAAGGATGCTACCATCGACATTTTAGGTGTCACTTTAAAGGTTGACTTTGAAGTGATTGAGTTGGCTAGAGCTGATGATTTTCTGACTCTTTTAGGTCATCCATGGTGCTATGCAAATAATTCTAACTTGAGATTTAAGAATCACTACATCAATTTTGAAAATGATGATCAGTGCATCATGATTCCCCTAGACAATACTCAAGGACCTCTTTTTATTGAACTAGTTGACATCGAGGAAGATCTCAATCATATCTATAATGTCACAACTCAGGGAATTGAGCATCTTGATCCTAGTCTGGATGGTATATTATAGTGGGTGAATGCATAGTCCATTTTTGACACTACCAGACATGCCTACAAACATTGGGATCATGGAGAATATGATCTTACTAGATGAATTTTTAGTGCAATTGGTAGTCAAGAGGATGTTTCATGTAAGTTGCTTAAGTTCCATAAGTTTATCCACATTATTGGTGGGTATTTGATGGTTGGACAACCCTTATAAATAGATCAAGCACCTAGGTTTCATGGTCAAATAGAGGTCTGAGAGTATGTGTAGCAGTTAGAAACTTTTTATGTGTTTAAAGATGAACATATGTGTTCGCTTATCCATGTTCTTCAAGGGATAGCTACTTGATGGTGGGCTACTAATCGTCGTAATTTGCTCACCTAGGACCAAGTGTACATTGTCATGCACTATCATTTCCATCATGATAATCACATTCATAATACTCTAAGTTGTGATGGTGTTAATGCTCTAAAATCTCATCTCAAGTCTTGTGAGAACTTTTGGAATGCTAATGAGACATATTTTCCTGAATATTTATGGGTTCATGTATTTTATATTATTCTATACACCTAGACTAGAGCATAATATACTCATCAAGAATGATGCCTAGACACGTATACTTAGAGCAACATTAGAAGTAATATGATTTTAGCACTATTCTATTCATCCCCTCAAATGAATTTATGTTTGTCCCTACAAGTGATCCATTAAGCTATTATAGGCAATCCAGTGTTGGTTGAAGACCATATACGACATATACATGGTGTGCATTAGGATAGATTTTCCATCTTTCGAGAACCTAATATTCCTACCACATCCTTATTATAGGTTAAGTCTCAATTAGACCATACACCGAGGGAACATATACAAAAGGGCAAGCAAAAAGTTGTGTACCAAGTTGAGGACAATACTAGTTCTGACCTGCAAAATTCATCAATTAACCACTTAGCTTTAGATACTAAATATGGGGTGTATAATGTCAAATAAATAATATAGACTATGTAGAAACCATATTTCAAGCCACTCCAGATGGTTCAATGTGATATTAGAATGGAGGACGCAATTAAAATGGTCATTATAGGGAATTATTGGTTTGATACTAAGGTAACCAAGATTTTTGAGCTCTTACAAGAATATCAAGATGTTTTCCTAGATATTTACACAAATGAAGGGAGTGTATCCATCATTGGGTAAGATGTATATCAAGTTAGTTAAAGGTGCTCGACTAGTAATAAAAATACCATATCAAATGAATCTTAATCAATGTACTTGGGTTAAAGAGGAGATTGATAGTATATTACACATTGGAGTTATCACTCCTATTAATGAATCTAAATGGGTGAGCCCCATGGTGATTAGTATCAATAATTTGTGTAGATTACAGGGTATTCAATGTTGCTTGCATAATTGACCATTTTTTAATGCCTTTCACAGATGAAATTTTAGGAGGTGTTAGGTGCAAGATCTACATCTTCACTGATTATTTTTTTACTATAATTAGGTCTAGATCGTAGATGAAGATAAACAAAATACCACTCTTACAACTGAATGGGGTTTGTTCACCTACAATGTGATGTTTTTGTTTTGAATGCTCCATCCATGTACTCACATATTATGGTAAAATCTTTTAAGGATTTTATTCACAAATTTCTTCAAGTATACTTAGGTGAATGGACCGTATATGGCTTGATGCATGATCATTGTGCTAATATTCACCTCATTCTTGGGTGTTGTCATCAACTTTAGATTTCTTTGAATTTAAAGAAGTTTGTCTTTGTTACTGCTTTTCAAATTTTATTGGGTCACATTATTTTCTGTGATAGACTACTGATAGATCCAACTAAGGCTATTGTCATTGTTCACCTTCTAGTGCGACCACCCAACACGATGTCCATGTCTTATTATGATGCACAAGTTATTATCATAAATTCATTAGGGGACATGTCAATATCATAACACTCTTGAAAGAAATATTTAAATAAAATGGTTAATTCTTATGGACAGATGCTCACCAACAAACATTCGAGGCACTTAAGGACAAATTAATCACTACACCCATTCTCCAATTTTTAGACTAGATAAAATCATTTCATGTACATGTTAAAGCTTCAAGTATGGTAGTGGGTGATATCCTTGCACAACCTAGTGAGGTCAGTCTTGATCATCCAATCTACTTTACTAGTCGAAAGCTCATGCCAACTAAACATAATTACTCAACTAAAAAATGAGAAGCCTTGTCCATGGTGTATGTGTTGTAGAAGTTTCATTAATATGTTTTGGCCACCCATTCACTTTATTTATAGGTCATGAATCACTTAAGTACCTCATGAATAATCTAGTATTGCATAGACACATTTGCCAATGGATTGTTCTCTTTTAGTAATTTCAATTTTTTGTGATGGTGAAACTCAGTAAGACTAATTGTGGACCAAATCCCTTATCATGCATTCAATTTAGACAACAAACATGTGCCATAAAAGATGACTTACTTGATGTACAAATTTTTAAAGTATTACACATACCAGAGGAATTAGAAGAGATCGTATCTTTCCTTACCATATGTTTCGTGATAACCCACCTTAGTACTCAAGAGAAAAAGTAATTAGCTATTTGTGCCACTCCTTTCTAGCTAATTAGAGGTGATTGTTGACTAATTTTTTACCCCAATTCAAAATTCATCAACCCCTATACATTGAAACTTAATAGATGTGTCTAATGTTTTTCATGGTCTTGTCATAGTCTCTAGTAGTGCTAAATTATTCCATGTGGTCATATTTATCCTTGTCAAGCATTGTCATGTTCTGGTCTTAGGTTCACTTGTCTAGTCCAATGGTGAATCATAAGGTTTTGGAATGGTCAAACATGTTCAAATGTATAATATAGTCTAGGTTCATTATAAAAGGTTATTTTAGGTGATTTTAATGTCATATTATCATGCTCTAACTTTTATTTGACTCTTATATGCAAAAAATCACATTTTGGCCACCTTTTGGCCCATATGGAAGAGTTAGACGTGTCATTCTAATAAAATAATGTTTCAAGAAGATTCCAAAAGCCCTTGATGTCATAAAGAGGTTAGAGATGGTTCAGGAATAGTTAGAGTCTGACAAAATCTACATTTCAATACCTAATCTTGGTAAAAGGACACTTTACAAGCACTTGCACAACCTTGTAAGATCAATTTTTAGTTTAAAATGGTTTAGAAGTATACATTTGGATCCCTTAGATCATTTTCCATCTTTTTACCAAGTTTCAAGCCAAACTGACACTCTAAACACCTTTTCTCCTCCATTGTTGCCTTCACAAGCTTAGGAAGGAAAATTTAAATTGAATGGTACGGCCAAGAGAGAGAGTTACGAGATGAAATATTGGTAATTATTAGGGGTCCTAGTAATATTGAAATAAGTGGCATTGGTTTGTAGATTGGTGGCTTATTCTTTATGAACAATTGTTAATAGTGATAACAAGTCACTATGGCCTATCCATCCAAGAGGGGTTTGTTCTTGCACCTGTTTCTCTAGTTCATAAATTTATGGAGAGGAATTATTTTTAGGGTGATTTTTAGAGTTATTATAGTTCCTTTTCATGGTGGTTTCATCAATTGAATCATCTCCATGAAGTGCTTTCACTTGAAGGGAGAATGTCTTAGTGTATATTTTTAAGTGAATTTTGATGTAAGTCCATGTTTTGTATTCATGATGGTCATTATTAGAGGTTCTATAATGATTCATAAATCATGTAAGCTTCCTTAGTTTCATGGAGTTCATGTGTTTTGTCTAAAGATGTGTTTCTTGTCCATTCTATTCAAGTGTGTTTGCTCTTTGGAATATAGTCTGTGTTTAGACAATCTACTAGAAGTTTGACTGCCATTTTAGCTCAAATACTAGTAATAAAACATAGTGTGAAGTTATTGAGATTATATTGAACTTTTGTAATCATGATAATTTCAAGATAGTAGTTCAATGCACCTTTGAATGAGAGGTCATAGTTGTTTCCTTCAATTGCATGTTGTACAAACTGTATAAGTAAATGGAAGAAGCTCAAAGCTATGGAAAAGACTTGCCACATATCCTCATGCCTTCATGATCTTGATGGCCTTACTGCCTTCACTAAAGTGATTCCAATTGACTAGAGGCTATGATTCTTAATACATAAAACATATACATGGGTTAATTGTACTTGTAGTTCGTACAAAGATAAATCAAGTGAACTAAAGGTGATATGATGTTATTAGATGCTCTTTAGTCTTGGAGAAGTGATAAGGAAATGACATAATGAGGTGTAGTAGTTTGACAGTGTTGAAAGAGATTCAAAAGTGTTTCCTTGCAACCTACACACTCTAATAAGCACCTATAGGCCCTAAGCCTACATGTCCTTATTTGGAACCAAAGTCTACATCTTTCCAACACAAAGTAAGACAAAACAAAGTCTTGAACTTGGGGAGCCTAACCTCAGTGCATATAAAGAGTATTATAATCCATTAAAGCAACTAAGTCATTTGAGTAGTCAATAAAGTCAAGTAAAAATCTGACTTGATAATCTAAAAGACTACTTACAGTACCCTGTATGGAAGGGTCAAGTGAAAAGATAGTTTGAAAGTATCACAAGGAGTCTACAAACCTTGAATATTTAATGGAGATAACTCCTTTGTTTTTATTTCTTTCAAGCATCAATAACAAATAAAGAAGCTACGTTCAAGACTCTATGTTCTTATAGGAACCCTAATGAACACCTACTACCATGACTCAAAGGTGTAGGGTAAAGTCATACAATGAGGGGAACAAAGCATGGATGAGAAATATTGAATCTAATTTGGTATTACAAACAAATCTAATTTCATTTATTTATGAATATTAAACTTCAAATCCCCAATAAACAGTCAAGTGCCCAAACAAACACCTACAGGTTTGTACATTACTATGTACAAGTGAGCAAGGACAAGTTTAGTCAAGAGAGCTGACAGAGGTGCGTAAGAGATGTTATTAAACCTAACTTGAGACCTCAACTAAGTTCAAGAGATTTTATGAGATAAATATTATAAAGGTACGGTCTCAAACCCAAGCATGACAGTCATGATCCTTGAACACCATAGTAACATGCTTACTTAGAGGGCTAACTTAGTTTCAAACCTAAAAGAGAATGGTAGGGGTCTTTAAGACAAACCTAAGCCTAATTGAGACTTTATCTAGGTTAAATAACTTATTTAATAAGTTATGGGTGTGAATATGAGGTCTTAGAACATAGAGACCACAATCAAGACCCTCTAAAGGCACTTCCAAGCATACATGGACAGACTAGTCCTAAGCCTAAAAATGAAGAGAGGAGATGATGGATACCCTAAGGCCTACATCAGATGAAATAAATGGTTCATGAGATCATTTTTATACCAAAGGAAGTTTGAAAATATTTATTAAACCAAGTTTCACTTCTCTACCCACAGTCAAGCACAACCTATAAGTCTACTTGTTCTTTGAAGGTTTACTTAACCGAGGGAAAGGTCAAGGACTGTGAGGGGTCTAAAAAGATGAAGTATATTTGGTCAGTGTTCTGATAGTGTTTTTAACACTTAAATTTAACTAGTCAGGTCTGATACAAAGGTGAGAAGGTCAAAAACCCAGTCTAGACCCAATGTTAGGACACACACAGTCACAAGCCTACAACTAGTCTTGAGAAATTGAAGTGTTGATGCCTCTATAGGCATAACCATGACTTGAAAATTGGTACAAGGGGCTTTCATGAGTTTAAAAATATGTTAATTATCAATTAAAATCCACATATATAATATAAATAGTCATTTTTTGTCTTAGACTTGCCCCACTCCTTTGGCAAAGGGTAGCCATGAGACTAGGAGAGCTTCTTGGATTCAAAGCATGAAACAAGTTTTCAGACCTTAGAGAGGGACCTTGAGGTAGTGAAAAAACATGAAAATGGTCTCCATACATTCTTAGGTGGCAACACACCTCAATTTCCATCCAAAATCCCTTGAGGGCTAGCAAGAAGGAGATAGGCTCTAAACCCCAAATAGCCTGACCAGTAAATTTTGGGCATATAAAGGGGTAAAAAGGACTACCAAAGCATGTAAAATTATTTAGGGGATTTTTTTTAAGGTGTATAAACTATTCCTAATAATTAAATTGAGACTTGAGACTCAAAACTTGGATTAGACCCTTCTTGATCTTAAGAAACACTAAGCAAGCCACGCGATGAGCAACTTTAGATGCTCATACCATAGCTCACACTTTACATGGGAGTTTGATACATTTGTGATAGTTGAGGGGGTCAGATAAGAAGTTTTTACAAGTGAAATTCGGTCAATTGGTCATCTTTTCTTTATGAACAATCCTTAAAACATATAATAGGTCTTAAACCTCTCTTAAATACTGATAGTTACAAGTCATGGAAAAATGACCTATAATGCATATCTAATGACATAGTTTGATATTTAAACCTCTTGGATGTTGTTGAGGACTCCAAGGAGGTTACCCACATGTACTTTGATGCTGACATCACTTGTACAAATTTCCACAAATACCCTCTTTTGCATGTATTTGGTGTCTTTCAGGTGTTATGAGAAGGGGAGAGCTTCCAAAGCATGGGATGAGGTCATTTGGGAGTTTCAATATCAATTAAAGTCAAAAAAAATTTCATATTAAATTTTGGAGGTGACCATACCAAGCCCATTTTCCAAGGCAATCTCAAACAAGCTCAAAATAAGACTAAGTGGTAAGGCCATTTCTTGGTTTGCATACTTCCACAGGGTCCCAGGACCTCAAAATTAACATGGAGGTTGGTGATATCATAGGGAAAGTGAATCAAAGGATTTTTGTTATTTTCATATGTGTTATAAAATTTTGGAGCAAGAAAATAGGGTCCTAAGTAAGGAGGCCTAATTCAAGAGAGAGAAAGGCAGAAAAGATGGACTTCCACTCAAATTTAGGATATAAAATTTGATATGGAGATATAATTCCATAATGGGTCCTATAATATGCCATTTTTTTATCAATATCATCTATAAAAATCCCTACATAAGGAGGTTTATAGGTTTTTAACGCTATAAGGAAAATAGGCCTATTGAGGGCTTAGGGATAAAATTCAATTCTTGGGAGTTATTACAGGAACCAATAAGGTTTTTTTCAGATATGATAACATATTTAAAGACCATTCATATATTTTAGATGATCTGAAAAATATGCATTCAATTTTTGGGTCGCTTGGACCAAACTACGTGTGGGAAATAAAGAGTCTCAAAACACCTATGCACATGAATGATGGAATGGCAAGTCAAAAAAGTTTATTAAGTCATTATAGATGTTCAATGAGTGTTATAAGATATGTTTAAGGTTAACTAATAGTATTAAAGTCCATTTTTCACTCATTCCAAGCAAAGAAGGGTAGTTTTCAAGAAGCTAGTCAAAGTGTCAAGCAGGTTTATAATCCCTACGCCACTTGGATGGTTGGAGTTGCTTCAGGTATGAGACACATGGCCTTGGGTGTCTACTTGGACTATCTCACAACTCCCCTTCTTATTTTAATTCATTTACACTAATCAATTCTCTTATATTATGTCCCTTTGTCTCTCTCTTCACCATTCTCTATATAAGCAGCCACTTTTGCCTAAGTTTATAGAATCCAAACCTGGTATGGCAAAGCCTTGATGATTTGAGTATTTCATTTTCCTTTAAACAAATATTTTAACGTATTTTTTATTTCATAACTTATTGTCTAAGTGTGTGAAGTAGTGTATAGTTGAATGACAAGTGATAATCATCTATCCTTGTGTTCACCTTACTCTTTCATGTTTTATGCAAGTAGTCTACTCTCTAATAAGTCACATGAAGTTTAGTTAGTGTCTTTATCTATATCTAAGTTTGAAATAAATCATTAGTCTCTACAATTAGACATCTTATTTTTCCACCTTGAAGAAGTGCATTGCATATCACCTTCGTATTTGTAATACTTATGTTAGAGAAATCTAGGATGTTCAAGTTAGTTTTATGAATCATCCTTCATAGTGCAAGTTAATGGTAGTATATTAGAGAATAAATTGATGCATCACCTCATTATATTAGGTTTATTTTATGTTCTCTCTTTCCCTTTTCATCCTAAGCAAGTGAGTAGTATAGGTGATGAGCTACAACGAACATATATAAGGAGAGCCCTTTAATCTAGAGGTTTACCTCTGCTATAGTCAACCCATAGGCCTAGAGGTAATCTAATGTTCTAGTCAACATGGAAGAGGCTTGAACTACCTCTCCAAGAGTGAAAATTTGAGTGACAATAGTTTTGGCATGCCCAGTGGGATAATTATCACAAACACTTCTTGTCAAGGTGAATGTTGGTCTTGACAACATCACAACTACATAAGTGTTCCTCACTCAACATTTGGCGACTCCAATGAAGGTATAACATATAGTTTTAGACCAATTTATTTTTATTTTTTTCATGTTACATGGTCTTTACTAGGTCAGTTGCTAGTAGAATTAAGCATCCTATAAATCTATTCACTCATCCTGAACTTCCTCTTGAAGTTCAATACCTTGAACCTACCTTGACATTTGAGAACCTTGAAGAAGAGCTTGAAGAGGAAAAAGGTTTTGAAATTAAATAAGAACAAGAGAGTGAAGAAGAGTTTGATGGAAACATGGCTAGGCAACATGATTTCCCAGCCTTCAATACTGAAAAACCTATAAATCTTAATGCCTATGATGATATCCCTCCCAATGCCACTAAGTGTGTTCCAACTTTCAATAGGAAGGTTCCTATTACCCCAAGTGAGTATAATAGCGACATATCAAACTTATAAAATTTCCATAATGTCACTAAAGTTAACATAACAATTATATGTCTTGTCATGTCTCTTAGGGTAAAATCCCTTTATTGGTATAAAACATTGCCAGGAAGATGTATCATTACTTGGGATGAGTTTGGGGAGTTGTTAACTCAAAGGTTTAAAGATAAAAGTGATCATACATCACTCATACATTAGTTAAATGTCATTAAAAGAGGACCCAAAGAAACTATGCATGATTTTAATGAGAGGTTTCAAATAACATGGAATATGATGCCACCTCCCTTGAGACCCCCTACAAGTTTTATTTTCCCAACATACCCAAGAGCTATTAGGACTCATGTAGTTTTCATGTTACAATCCATGGCTGTATTTACTTTACCTGAGACCTATGATACAAACATTAGAGTTAAGAATGGTTTGATCTAATCTGGTAAACTCCCTCCAAAAGTCTTTATGCCCATCTTGTCTAACATGTCTGCTACTCCTCCACGTCCTGTTCCAATTCCAAATTCAAGTAACAAGTCTAGAGCCACCCCAAAGAAATTAGATGATGATATTAATTTGGATGCAAAGTGTAAGGCCTCATAATCTTAATAGGAAACTAAATCAACAATTTGGAGTTCACCAAAACCCTTATTTTTACCCTCCACAAACAAATAGATTTCCAGTTTAGCATAATGGTCAAGGGAGGGGACAAGGTTAGCCTAATTTCAATAGGCTACCCAATGTTTAAATTCCAAATTCTACTCCTAACATAAGAGCCATGGTTTAGGTCCATAGTAACTTGGCTCAAGGAGAAGAATGACAGCCTCAAGGATAGTATATGAATGTGAATGAGGTTGAAGGACAAACTTTGGTAGATCAAGCAGGGCCTACTCCTTAATTGATAACAAAAGATGAGAGATTCATGCAAGCAAAAATAAATGGAGAGTATGGCAATCAAGGAGTGAGGATTGAAAACTTTCAAATTGGAACATAGAATTTTCCTAAGCCAAATTACCTAAGTTTTATCGAACAAAAGGTCAAAGAGAAGATCTTTGGGAGATGTTCAAGATGTAGACACAACTTCAAATAACCCTCCTTCAAGGCAATAAGGTGTGAATGCAAATGTGGTAGCTTCTACAAGTTTTGCACCTTTTCAAAATTAGAATTTGGGAAAGATGACTCAAATTACTTCATCACCTCAACCTCAAGGTACTTATTTGCCTCCAATAATGCCATAAAAGGTGAGTGTTTCTTCTTTGAATATCATTGATTTTTCGAAGAGTACAAAGACTAGTATAGCTCTTTGGGAGGTACTTCACATGATTGGTCAAAAATAACTACTTAAAGATTAGTTATCCCAAATCAATATCAATCATAAACCATCAAAACATGGTGGTGTAGCCCTCATAAATTCACCTACCCATATTGTTGAACCCTCCACCAAATCTAAAAATCCCCCACCGTTCTATCTCACCCTCGTTGTGGGAGACAAACTAGTGCATAATTGCATTATGGATAGTGGGCCAAGTACTTTAGTCATGACCAAAATAGTTGTAGACAAGTTGGGCATGAAATATTAGCCATTTAATGAAGGATTGTTACAACTTTATGGGACACCAGACAATTCAATATGGCTTATTATAAGTTTTAAAGTTTTTTTGCATGACTGTCCAAGCTTTCCAGTTTTACAAGACATAGTGGTGGTAGATCTACCTGCACATTTTGATATTTGTCTATCAAGAGACTTCACCACCAAAATAGGAGTATATATTTCTACTGATTAATCTTTTGGACTTTAGAATAAGATATGGAGCAAAGGTGACTATAAAGACATGGCAATTCGCCAAGTTTCACATTAAACCATATATGGAAGTTATTTCTAATTTGAATTGTATTATCCATGAGGAAGAGGAACATGTCATAGATGATGGAGAATATTCCAAACTTGAAGGTATTTTTGATCTCTTCCTAGATGAATATGGTACTGACACTTATGAGTGTGATCCATATACTTTCTTGGAAGATACAGGCCTCGACACATACATCATTCATGATGAGGGTGATGAATATTTTGAGGTAAGTCTTGATGGTCCTCTTCACAATCTATAGAAGGTAATTATATTATTCATATGTATGATGATGATGAGTCTTCAAGTGTGATAGATAATGAAGATGTCAAAGATAATACAACTTAACTTGCAAAGATGAATAATTCCATGAGTATGACAGTCAAGAAGGAGATGATGATTTATGGTAGCAGTTTCATGCCATAGTACAAGAGTTTGAACAAGTGAGTAAGGTAGCCCTTCCTCAAAAAAGAGCATGAACTTGATTATAAGTTCATTGGTGGACCTATTGAACATGAAAAAGAGGTTTAAGTTACTACCAATCAATCTACATTCAAGAAGGAATGCAATGAAGCTAAGACAAAAAGTTTTTTGGTTGAGGAATAGTCCAAACCTAAATCTAATATTATCACTTATAGACATGTTTAAGCAGTAAGTCGACAAGTTTGAAATCTCTACACATCAAGCACATCATGTTCTAGATGAAGGTGAAATTGAGACAACTCCTATGACTCTCAAAAAGCAAGTTGGAAAGCACCCAATGAAGACCAAAGAGATCAAGAAGGCTTCACTATCAAGCAGTCCTAAAGAGGATCTAGAAGGATCATTCAATGGAGTTTAAAGTGATCAACTTGCAGCTAACAGAGATCCCATGAATGGTAAGTCTTTTGATCATCTTCACATGCAATTTTTTTTTAACAAGCATCTATCATATGGTGACTTACTCTCATGGAGCAGTTGCAACTCAATAAACATCATGTTTGATCCTAGTTGAAGCAAGAAAAATGGTTCCATCACCTCAAACATGTTTTAAGGTCTGTATATAGTAGGTTAGGTGTGTTTGTTTGAGTCTTTGTTGTGTGTTTTCCCTAAATGCTTTGAATCATAGTGTGTGTTTCCTTCTTGTTGTGACTTTTGTGTGAGTTTGAAATCTTTAAAAGGCATATCAGTTCTGATTGTAGTAGAAGAGTGACCCCATAGCCCAATGGAAGGAGAAGGCTACTAGTCCATTAGCATTGCAAGCATGCTACCCCTATGAATCACCAAGAATGCTGACCAAATTTTGACCCCAAGTCAAAATTGTTCAACCTTGATAGGTTTAAACTTGATAGAGGTGTCTAATGTTTTTCATGGTCTCTAGTGGTCTTAAATTGTTCCATGTGGTCATATTTGTCCTTGTCAAGCATTGTCCAAGTTCTGGTATTAGGTTCACTTGTCTAGTCTTATGGTCAATCACAAGGCCTTGGAATGGTCAAGCATGGTCAAAGGTATAATATAGTCTAGGTTCACTATAAAAGGTTATTTAGGCATCTTTAATGTCATATTATCATGCTCTAACTTTTATTTAATTCTTATGTGCAAAAAATCACATGTTGGCCACCTTTTGGCCTATGTAGAAGAGTTGTACGTGCCATTCCAAGAAGAGAAAATTTAAGGAAGATTTAAAACACCCCTGATGTCATAAAAAGGTAAAATATGGTTCAAGAATAGTCATAGTCTAACAAAATCTACACTTCAATGCCTAATCCTGGCAAAATGACACTTTATAAGCACTTGTACAGCCTTGAAAGACCAATTTTTAGTTGAAAATGGTTTATAAGTGTCCCTTGGGATCCCTCAAATCATTTTCCAACTCTGAAACAAGTTCTAGGTTGAACTGACACTCCATACACCTTTTTTCCTCCATCACTACCTTCACAAGCTCAAGAAGACAAATTTCCATTGAGTGGTATGACTATAAGAGAGAGATAGTTAGGAGATAAAATTTTGGTAATTGTTATGGATCCTAGTAAGATTTAAATCAGTGGAATTGGCTTATAGATTGATTGCCTCTTCTTTCTGTATAATCGTTAAAAGTGACAATAGGCCACTATGGCCTATCCATCCGAGAAGGGTCTGTTCTTACACCTATTTATCCAAATCAAAAATTGATGTAGATGATTTATTTTTAGGGTGGTTTTTAGAGCTCTTTTACTCCTTTTCATGGTGGTTTCATTAGTTTAATCATCTCCATGAAGTGCTTTCACTTAAAGGAAGAATGTCTTTGTGTATAGACTGTTTCAATGAATTATGTTGCAAGTATCTATTTTGTAATCATGGTGGTCATTCTCATAGGTTTTTTAATGCCTCATCAATCATGTAAGCTTCCTTAGTTTCATAGAGTTCATATATTTTGTCTTAAGATGTGTTTCTTAACCATTCTCTTCAAGTGTGCTTATTCTTTGGAACATAGTTTGTGTTTAGATAGTTTATTGGAGGTTTGATTGCCATCTTGGCTCAAATAATAGAAATATATCATAGTGTGAAGTTATTGAGATCACATTGCACTTTTGAAATCATGAGAAGTTCAAGATGGTAGTTCAACGTGCCTTCAAATGAGAGGTCATAGTTGTTTCCTTCAATTGCATATTATACAGACTATAGAAGTAAATAGAAGAAAGTCAAAGTTGTGGAAAATATTTGCCACATATCCTCATGCCTTCATGATCTTAATGGCCTTATTGACTTCACCAAAGTGATTCCAATTGAATAGATGCTCTGATTCTCAATTCATAAAACATATACATGGGTTGATTGTACTTGTAGTCCATACAAAGACCAATGAGGTGAACTAAAGGTGACATGATGTTGTTAGATGCTATGTAGTCTTGGTGAATTGATAAGGAAATGACATAAAAAGGTGTAGTATCTTGATAGTGTTCAAAGAGATTCAAGAACTTAAGAAAGTGGCTCTTTACAACATACACACTCTAATAGGCACCTATAGGCCCTAAGACTGTAGGTCCTTATTTGGAACCAATGTCTACATATTTCAAACATAAATCAAACCAAAACAAAGTCTTGAACTTGGGGAGCCTGTTAACCTTAGTTCAAACAAAGAGAGTTATAAGCCATTGAAGAAATGAGGTCATTTGAGCAGTCAAGAAAGTCAAGTATAAATCTCACTTGATAGTCTAAAAGATTACCTACAGTATGTTGTACGAAAGGATCAAGTACAAAGATAGTCTAAAAGTATCATAGGGAGTATGCAAACCCTACACATTCAATGAAACTAACTCCTTTGGTTTGATTTATTTCAAGCATCAATGCCAAACAAAGAAGCTTGGTTCAAGACTGTATATTCCTATAGGAGTCCTAATGAACACCTACATCCATGACTCTAATATGTATCGTAAAGTCATATAATGAGGAGAACAAAGCATGTATGAGAAATGTTAAACCTAATTTGGTACTAAAATTAAGTTAAATTAAATTGATTTATGATGACCAAACTTCAAAGCCCCAATACATAGTCAAGTGACCAAACAAGCACCTATAGGTCTGTAATGTACTATGTATAAGTGAGGAGGGACAAGTCTAGTGAAAATAGGTGATAGAGGTGTGTGAGAGAGGTTATTAAACATAAATTGAGACCTCAAATAAGTTCATGAGCTCTGAGGAGATCAATATTATGAAGGTAAGGTCTCAAACCTAAGCATGGCAATCATGAACCTTGAACACCACAGTCATAAGCCTACCTAGAGGGTCAACTTAGTTTCAAACCTAAAAGAGAATGATAGGGGTGTTTGAGAGAACCCTAATCGTAATTTAGAGTTTGGACAGGTTTAATAACCTATTAAATAAGTTAGGGGTGTGAATATGATGTCCTAAAACATAGAGGGCACATTCAAGACCCTTTAAAGGCACCTACATGCGTACATGGATAGGCTAGCCCTAAGCCTAAAAGTGAAGAGCAAAGATGATGGAGACTTTGAGACCTACCTTAAATAGACTAAGTGGTTCATGAGGTCATGTTGAGACCAAGGTAAGTGTTAAAATATTGATTAAACTAGGTTTCACTTCTCTACCCATAGTCAAGCATAACCTATAGGTTTGTTTGTTCTTTGATGATTTGTTTGACTGAGGGAAAGGTCAAGGGCTGTGAGGGGTCTAAAAAGATGAATGTATTTGGTGAATGTTCTCATAGTGATGTTAACACTTAAATCTAACTACTTAGGTCTAATTCAAATGGGAGAAGGTCAAAAACCCAATCTAGGCCTAATGCTAGGACACATAGTTTAATAACCTATTAAATAAGTTAGGGGTGTGAATATGATGTCCTAAAACATAGAGGGCACATTCAAGACCCTTTAAAGGCACCTACATGCATACATGGACAGGCTAGCCCTAAGCCTAAAAGTGAAGAGTGGAGATGATGGAGACTTTGAGGCCTACCTTAAATAGACTAAGTGGTTCATGAGGTCATGTTGAGACCAAAGTAAGTGTTAAAATATTGATTAAACCAGGTTTCACTTCTCTACCCATAGTCAAGCATAACCTATAGGTTTGTTTGTTCTTTGATGATTTGTTTGACTGAGGGAAAGGTCAAGGGCTATGAGGGGTCTAAAAAGATGAATGATATTTAGTGAATGTTCTCATAGTGATGTTAACACTTAAATCTAACTACTCAGGTCTGATTCAAATGGGAGAAGGTCAAAAACCCAATCTAGATCTAATGTTAGGACACATAGTCACATGCCTAGAACTAGTCTTGAGAAATTGAAGTGTTGAGGCCTCTATAGGGATAATCATGCCTTGAAAATTGGTACAAGAGGTTGTCATGAGTTGAAATATATGTTTATGGTCAATTAAAATCCAAAGAGATATTACACATAGTCATTATTTTGTCTTATACTTGACCCACTCCTTTGGTAAGGGGCAACCATGAGACTAAGAGAGATTTTTGGACTCAAAGCATGAAACAAGTTTCTAGAATTTAGAGAGGGACATTGAGGTGGTGAAAAAACATAAAAACAGTATCCATACATTATCAGGTTGCAACACTCCTCAGTTTCCATCCAAATGCACTTGAGGGCTAGCAAGAAGGATATATGCTCTAAACCACAAATAGCCTGAACAGTACACCATAAGCATACATAAGGGTAACAAGGACTAGAAAATAATGTATAAACATGGAGGTCATTTTTTTTAATGTTTATTAACTCTTCCTAATAATGGAATTGAGTTTTGAGACTCAAAACACGTATTAGACCCTTTTTGAGCTTAAGAAACACTAAGCATGCTACCCAAGGAGCAACTTCATAGGATCCTACCATAACTCACACTTTTCATGGGAGTTTGAGCCATTTGGTATAATTTATGGGGTCAGATAATAAGTTTTTCCAAGTGAAAGGAGGTCAATTGGGTCATTTTCTCTTTATGAACAATCGTTAAGACCTCGAACAGGTCTTAAACCTCTCTTAAACCCTTTTAGTAGCTAGTTATGGAAAAAGGTTCTCTAATGTAAATATAATGACATATTTTGATCATAAAACCTCTTATATTTTATTTATAACTCCAATTAGGTTACCCAGATGTACTTTGATGCTGACATCACTTGTATATATTTTTATAAATACATTATTTTTACATGTTTTTGGTGTTTTACAAGTGTTTCGAGATGGGAAGAGCTTCCAAACCGTAGTGAGGTCATTTTGGAGTTTTTATATCCATTAAAGTCCAAAAATTTTCACATGAGATTCTATAGTTGATCAAATGAGGCCCATTTCCCAATGCAGTCTCAAACAGGCTCAAAATAAGACTAAGTGGTAAGGCCATTTCTTGGTTTGCATACTTCTATAGGGTTTCACGACCTAAAAATTGACATGGATATTAGTGATAACCTATGAAAATTTAATCACATGATTTTGTGTGATTTCACATGTGTTTTAGAAGTTTGGATCAAGAAAATAAGGACCTACGTAAGGAGGCCTAATTCAAGAAAAATAAAGGCAAAAAGATGGAATTCCACTCAAACTCAAGAGATAAAATTTGAAATGGAGATATAATTCCATGATGGGTCATATAATATTCCTTTTTTTATCAAGATCATCTATAAAACTCCCTACATAAGGAGGTTTACAGGTTTTTAGGGCTGCAACGAAACTAGGCCTAGTGAGGGCTTAAGGAGAAAAATGATATCTTGGGAGTTATTTCGGGAAAAAAAATGATTTTTTATAGAAATAATTACATATTTTAATAACATTCATAATTTTTTTATGATTTTAATAATATGCACTTGAGTTTTGGGCCACTTAGACCAAACTAGGTGTGGGAAATGAAGAGTCTCAAGACACCTATGCACACTAATGATGGAATGGCAAGTCATTGGAGTTTAATAAGGTATTCCTTATGTTCAATGAGTGGTTTTAGATATGTTAAATTTTAATTGGTATTTGTAAATTCCATTTGTCACTCCTTTCATGCAAAGAAGGGTAGTTTTAAATAAGGTAGTCATGGTGTCAAGCAAGTTTGTAACCCCTACGCCACTTGGAGGGTTGAAGCTGCTTTAAGAGTGAGAAACATAGCATTATAGGTCTCTTTGGACTATCTCATAACTCCCATTATTATTTTAACTTATGTACACTTATCAATTCTCTTTTATTATGCCCCTCTCTCTCTTCACTATTCTTTATATAAGCCACGACTTTTGGCTAACTTTATAGAATCCACACCTAATATGGAAAATACCTATTGGTTTGAGTACTATTTTTGCATTTCAATAAATATTTTATTATATTTTTTATTTCTTAAATTCTTGTCTAAGTGTGTGAAGTAGTGCATAGATGAATGACAAGTGATAATCATCTATCCTTGTGTTCACCTTACTCTTTCATGTTTTCTGGAATTAGTCTGCTCTCTAACAGGTCACATGAAGTTTAATTAGTGTCTTTGTTTGTGTCTAAGTGTAAATTAAAGCATTAGTATCTACAATTAGACCTCTTGTTCATCCACCTTGAAGATGTGCACTGCATATCACCTTCATGTTTAAAATATTTATGTTAAAAAAATCTAGGATGTTGATGTCAGTTTTGTGAATTATCCTTCATAGTGCAAGTTAATGGTCATATTTTGGAGATTAACTTGGTGCATCACCTATGTATATTATATTTATTTCATGTTCTCTCTTTCTATTTTCATCTTAAGCAAGCAAGTAGTATAAGTGATGAGCTACAATGAACATATCTAGGAAGCTAGCCCTTTAATCTAAAGGTTTACCTCTGCTATAGGTAACCCATAGGCCTATAGGTAATCCAATGTTACACTCAACTTGGAGGAGGTTTTAACTACCTCTCCAAGGGTGGAAATTTGAGTGACAATAGTTTTGGCATGCCCAATGGGATAATTATCTCAAACACTTGTTGTCAAGGTGAATGCTAGTCTTGATACATCACAACTACATAAGTATTCCTCACTCAACATTTGGAGACTCCACTAAAGGTATAATATCTAGTTGTAGACCAATTTATTATTATTTTTTTTCATGTTACATGGTCTTTACTAGGTCAGTTGCTAGTAGAATTAAGTGTCCTATAAATCTATTCACTCATCCTAAACTTCCTCTTGAAGTTCAATATCTTGATCCTACCTTGACATTTGATAATCTTGAAGAATATCTTGAAGATCAAGAAGGTTTTGAAATTCAAGAATAACAAGAGAGTGAAGAAGAGTTTGATGGAAACATGGCTAGGCAACATGATTTCCCAGCCTTCAATACTGAAAATCCTATAAACCTTAATACCTATGATGATATCCCGCTCAATGCCACTAAGAGTGTTCCCATTTTCAATAGTAAGGTTCCTATCACCATGAGTGAATATATTAGGGACATATCCAACTTTTGAAATTTCCATAATGTTAATGAAGTTAACATAATAGTCAAATTACTTGCCATGTCTCTTAGGGGAAAATCCCTTTATTGGTATAGAACATTGCCAGGAGGATGTATCACTACATGGAATGAGTTTGGGGAGTTGTTGACTCAAAGGTTTGAAGATAAAAGTGATCATACATCACTCATACATCAGTTGAATGTCATTCAAAAGGGGCTCAAAGAAACTATGCATGATTTTAATGAGAGGTTTCAAAGAACACATAATAGGTTGCCACCTCCCATGAGAACCCCTACAAGTTTTATTTTCCCAACATACCTAAGAGCTACAGGGACTAATATAAATATCATGTTATAGTCCATGGGTGGATATAAATTACCTTAGGCCTATGATATAGCCATTAGAATTGATAATGGTTTGATCCAAGCTGGTAAACTTCCTCCAAAAGTCTATATGCCCATCTTTCCTAACATGTCTACTACTCCTCCAAGTCTTGCTCCAATTCCAAAATCAAGTAACAAGTCTAGAGCTACCCCAAAGAAATTAGATGATGCCATTGATTTGGATGCAAAGTGTAAGGCCTTAAAAACTCAAATTAGGCAACTAAATCAACAATTTGGAGTTCACTAAAACCCCTACTACTACACTGCACAAGCAAATAGATTTCCACCTTGGCATAATGGTCAAGGGAAGGGATAAGGTTAGCCTAATTTCAATAGGCCACCCAATGTTTATAATCCAAATTCTATTCCTAACACAAGAGCCATGGTTACATTCCATAGTAACTTGGTTCAAGGAGAAGAATGGCAGCCTCAAAGATAGTATATGAATGTGAATGAGGGTGAAGGATAAGCTTCGGTACCTCAAGGAGGGCCTACTCCTGAATTGACAATAGAATATGAGAGCTTCATGCAAGAAAAAGCAAATGGAGATTATGGTATTCAAGAAGTGAGCCTTGAAATTTTTCAAGTGGACATTAAACTTATCCTAAACCAAAGTACCTAGGTTGTGTACAACACAAGATCAAAGAGAAGAGCTTTAGTAGATGTTTGATATATAGACACAACTTCAAATAACCCTCCTTCAAGGCAACAAGGTGTGAATGCAAAAATGGTAGCCTATACAAGTCCTGTACCTTTTAAAAATCAAAATTTTGGAAAGGTAACTTAAATTACTTCATCACCTTAACCTCAAGCCTCCAAGAATGCAAGAAAAGTTGAGTGTTTCTTTTTTGAATATCATTGATTTTTTAAAGAGTGCAAAGACTAGTATATCTCTTTGGGAGGTACTCCACATGCCCAGTCAAAAAGAACTACTTCAAGAGTAGTTGTCACAAATCCATATCAATCCTCAACCATCAAGACATGGTGGTGTAGCCCTCACAAATGCACCTTCCTGTATTGTTGAACCCTCCTCCAAATCTAAAAATCCCCCACCTTATTATCTCACCTTCATTGCAGGAGATAAACTAGTCCATAATTACATTATGGATAGTGGGGCAAGTACTTCAGTCATGCCCAAACTATTTGTAAACAAGTCAGGCTTGAAATATGAGCCATATAGCAAAGGAGTGTTGCAGCTTGATGGGACACTAGCCAAGTAATTAGGGCTTATCAAAAAATTGAAAGTTTTCTTGCATGGTTGTCCAAGCTTTCCAATTTTACAAGATATAATGGTGGTAGATGTACTTGCATATTTTGCTACTTGTCTATCAAGAGAATTCACCACCAATACAGGAGGATATGTTTATGTTGATTGGTATTTCTTGGCCTTTAGAACAAGGTATGGAGCAAAGGTGACTATAAAGACACAACCATTGGCCAAGTTTTACATTAAACCATATGTAGAAGCTAGTTCTAATTTGAATTGTACTATCCGTGAGGAAGAGGATCATGTCATAGATGATGGATCATCTTCAAAACTTGAAGGTATTTTTTATCTCTTCCTATATGGATATGATGCTGACACTTATGAGTATGATTCATATACTTTCATGGAAGATATAGGCCTAAACACATACATCATTCATGATGAGGGTGATGAACATTCTAAGGTAAATCTTGATGGTCCTCTTCAACAAGCTACAAAAGGTAATTATCTTATTCATATGCATGATGATGATGAGTCTTCGAGTGTGATAGATCACAAGATGTCAAAGATAATGTAACTCTACCTACCCAAGATGAATAATTCCATGAGTATAATAGTCATGAAGGAGATGATGATTTATGGTACCAGTTTCATGCCATAATACAAGAGTTTGAGCAAGTGAGTGAGGCAAACCTTTCTAAAAAAGAGCATGAATTTGATTATAAGGTCATTGGTGGACTTATTGATCATGATAAAGAGGTTCAAGTTATTGTCAAGAAAGTTGCAATGACGAAGGAGTGCAATGAAACCAAGGTAGAAAGTTTTATGGTTGAGGAGCAATCCAAACCTCAATTTGATATTGGGTCACTTACAGACATGTTTGAGCAGCAAGTAGACAAGTTTGAAAGCTATAGACATCAAACACATCATATTCTAGGTGAAGGTGAAGTTGAGATAACTCCCATGACTCTCAAGAAGCAAGTTGACAAACACCCAATAAACACCAAGGAGATCAAGAAGGTTGCACTATCAAGCAATCCTAAAGAGCAACTAAAAAGATCATTCAATGGAGTTTCAAGTGATCAACTTGTAACTAGTAGAGGTATCATGAATGGTAAGTTTTTTGATCATCTTCACATGATTTTTTTTTTAACAAGCATCCATCATATGGTGACTTACTCTCATGGAACAACCATGACTCAACAAACATCCTGTTTGATCTTGGTTGAAGCAAGAGAAATGTTTCCATCACCTCAAACATGTTTTGAGGTCTATATATAGTAGGTTAGATGTGTTGCCTGACTCTTTATTGTGTGTTTTCCTTAAATGCTTTGAAGCATAGTGTGTGTTTCCTTCATGTTGTGTGTTTTGTGTGAGTTTGGAATCTTTAAAAGACATATCATTTTTTATTGTAGTAAAAGAGTGATGTGATATCCTAATGGAAGGAGAAGGCCACTGGTCTATTAGCATTGTAGGCATGCTACCCCTATGAATCACTAAGAATGTTGACCAAATCGAGTAAAAATTGGTCAACCCTATAGGTTAAAACTTGATAGAGGTGTCCAATGTTTTTCATGGTCATGTCATGGTCTCTAGTGGTCCTAAATTATACCATGTGGCCATATTTATCCTTATCAAGCATTGTCCATGTTCTGATCTTAGGTTCACTTGTTTAGTCATATGGTCAATCAAAAGGTCTTAAAATGGTCAAACATGGTCACGAGTCTAATATAGTCTAAGGTCATTATAAAAGGTTATTTTAGGTGTCTTTAGTGTCATATTATCATGCTCTAACTTTTATTTGACTCTTATATGCAAAAAATCACATCTTGGTTGGGACTCTTAGAAGGTTCTAAATTAGCTTAGAAGAACAATAAGGGTTCTGACAAAAAGGGGGAGTAGGGAAAGAAGCACACCAACATGACCTAGGAGAAGAATTTATGTGGACCCTATAATATTTTGGGGCATACTAAGGATAAGTGTTGGAAGTTGCATCCTAAACTTCACCTAAAAAATAGAAAGAAAAATGACAAATCAAAAAATAAGAAGGGCAAAAATAAGACATTGTTGACAGAAATAGTAGAGCTCGAGGAGGTGAATGAGGTCAATGAAAACTTGTCACTCATGGCTCGAAATCAATCTGCATAGGCCAAGTCTAAGGAAAGGGAAGAACTCTTTCACCTAAAATTTTAAGTGAAGAAGAGTATCATGAATGTGATTATTAACAGTGGTAATAAGAAGAACTTGATCTCAAAATCTCTTCTGTAGAAACTAAAGTTAGAAACCACCTCGCATCCACATTCATATCCCTTGGGTTGGATACATAAAGAGGTAGGAATGAAAATCACTAAGCAATGTACTTTTAAATTTGCCATGACTGATAATTTCATAGATGAGGTAACTTGCGATGTAGTACCTTTGGATGTTTGTCAAGTGGTTCCTGGTAGCCCCTATTAGTGGGATAGGGATGCTATTCATTACAAAAGGTTGAGGAAGTATAGGTTGGTAAAGGATGGGAAAGAATATATTGTGAATGCTACTCATTACAAGGAGAAGATTTCATTAATTTTAGCTACATAGAAGAAATAGATGATCAATGCATGTGGCAAATTTGTCTTGTTGATGCTAAGATCCAAATATCAGCAACAAGATGAGGCTAAATCTTTTATAAATATTCTACCCTTGAAACAACAATAACAGATCAAATAATTGATGGGTAAGTATGAACTAATTTTTAAGGAAGTGAAGGGTATGCCTCCAAAGCATGTAGTAGAACATGAGATGTAGCTCATAGGAGATTCCCCTTTGCTAATTTTTAAGGAAGTGAAGGGTATGCCTCCAAATCATGCATTAGAACATGAGATATAGCTCATAGGATATTCCCCTTTGCCAAACTTGGCCCTCTACCAAAACTCTATAATTAAGAATGAGGAGATAAAAACATAGATCTAAGAACTTCTAGATCAAGGAGTGATAAGGCCCAGTTGTTCACCTTGTGGGTTCTCAATCGTATTAGTGCCTAAAAAGGATGGTCGATGGAGAATGTGTATCAACTATCAAGCACTGAACAAAATCATAGTGAAAAATAGATACCCTTTATCAAGGATCGATGATCTGCCAGACCAATTGTGACATGCTCAATATTTCACCAAGCTAGACTTGAAATCTGGATATCATCAGGTTTGAGTCAAAGATGAAGACACCTGGAAGACATCTTTTAAGACAAAGTAAGGACTATTCGAGTGGATGGTGATAACCTTCAGTCTATGTAATGCACCAACAACATTCATGAGGTTGATGAATGAGGTACTCAAACCTGTTCTTGATAATTTTGTTATTATGTATTTGGATGACATTTGATTTTCATTAGAACCTAGGAAGAACATATACAACACATACGAAAGGTACTGAACATGCTTCAAGAGCATCAACTAAGGCTTAATCTCAAGAAGTGAGAGTTTGGTAAGAAGTCTTTGGTGTACTTTGGGTTCGTGGTCGGTGGAAGAGAGCTCAAAATTGATCAAGTAAAGATTCAGGCCATTTTAAATTGGCCTAGACCAAGGATTGTGTTAGAGGTACAAAGTTTCATGGGTACTTGTTAATATGTTAGAAAATTTATCAAATATTTTGCACAGATAACAACCCCTATTCATGCTTTAACAAAATTTGATAGGAAATTTGAAAGGATAAGTAAGAGGATAGATTTCAGTTGTTCTAGCTTTATTGGACTTACAACATTCATTTGAAATAGAGTCAAATGCATCTGGGTATGTCATGGGAGTCATATTGTTACAGGATGGAAAACCTGGAGCATATCATTCAAAGATGTTCAGTGGACCAATAATGAACTATCCTACCAATGATAAGGAGATGTACACCTTGCATCAAGCAATCAAGCATTGGAGGCCATACTTGCTAGGTAAGGACGTAATTATTCATACTGATCATAAGCCTTTAAAGTTTCTGTAGACTCAGTCAAAGTTACATTAAGCTAGGCAGATAAAGTGGATGTCATATCTCCAACAGTTTAATCTAGTAATTAAATATAAGAAAGGGTCTATAAATAAGGCTGTAAACATGCTTTCTAGACCACCTAAACTAGTAGTGTCGAGTTTGTTAGTAGCAATGTAGATTCAACCCCTATGTCATGAAGAGTACTAGGAGATGTATGGAATAGATGAATACTTACATCAAGATTTGGAGAAGTTATAGAAGGGGAAATTGACTAAGTATCAGTTACATAATGGCTTACTATACAAATAAGAACAATTATGTGTACCCAGACAAGTAGATAGAATAGGATGGATTTGTGAAGCACAGACTTCTAAAGTAGCAGGGCACTTTGGAGTGGAGAAGACATTGATGACCCTGAAGAGGTATGTTCATTGGCCAAAAATGCAGCAATATGTTACTTGGTTCATCAAAGGGTGTGTATTGTGTAACACATCCAAACTTGTAAATAGGAAACTAGGACTATACACACCGTTACCAGTACCCAGTCAATCATGGGAAAGTATATCCATGGAATTTTTAGGGGGATCATCCAAGACTCAAAGTGGTCATGATTATTTATTTGTGGTAGTTGATAGATTCAAAGAAATGGTCATTCTAATTCATTGTAAGAAAAAAGTTACTAGGGAAGAGTCAGCCAATTTATTCTTTCAGAATGTCTAGAAGTATTTTGGTCTACCTTCTTCTATTATTTCTAATAGAGATAGTAGATTTTTGAGTTATTTCTAGAAGTCACTATGGGGAATGATGGATACCAAACTGAAGAGAAGCACAACCTTCCATCCATAAACTGATGGCCAAACAGAAGTGGTAAATTGCACCTTGGTACACCTCTTAAGGGGTTACAATTCAAAGCATCCAAAAACTTGGGATGGATCACTAGCCTACCTACAGTGTGCCTTTAATAGGGTTATACATAGTTCTACACAATAATCTCCATTTGAATTTCATCTAGCTACCTGCCTCAAAGTCCCTTTGATTTGGAATTTATGGTGAGTGTTAAGATAGATACAAGAAAGAGGAAGAGGAACAGACCAAAACATAGAGGTTTCTATAAAGGATTTAAAAAGTGCATCAATAAGTGCAGACACAACTACACAAGTCCCAACAAAAGTATAAGGATAGGCATGACCAACACAGAGTCAAGTGCTCCTTTCAAGAAGGTGACATGGTTTGGTTACAATTAAGTAAGGAATGGTTGAAAGGTAAAGGTAAAAAGATAAAACCAATTTGATATGGCCCTTTTCAAATTTTAAATAAAATAGGTGAGAATGCCTTTTAATTAGATTTGACCCCTTATATGAGAATGTACTCAATTATTAATGCTAAGAATCTAAAGTTGTTTGAGCCCTATATATTGGATTAAGACCAAGATCACACTCTAGTACTACCTTTAGAAGATGATCTATGGGTGGAAAATGAGGAGCCATTAGAAGAAGATTGCATCCTATAATGAAAGGTGATAGAAACTTGATAAGTCAAAACTGATTCATTTCAAGTAGGCAGAAAGGGTCAAGTACCCAACAAGGCAAAATGGTACAGTAAGGCAAAAAGGGAGAAAGAATTTCCCCACCTTCACTTATAAAGCTTCATCAGGAGCTGAAGCTCTCTAGAATGGGGGAGCCATGATCCAAGAGGATCTAAGCATATTCATTTTATGGAGAAACATTTATTAAGTATTTTCTTAGGAGTGACCCCTACTCTTTTAGGCGTAACTTTCTCATACAGTATCAGATTTTAGAACCATCTGAACCGGTGGAAAGTAGATATATAATGCAGTATAAAATCCAAACAACCTTTCCATAGGCTCATTGGTTTCCATTTTCATGATTTAGAGCCATTTTGACCCCAAAAACATGAAAACAAAATGCACTGACTGTTTTTAGAAAAATAAAATGCTAAATAACTTACAAACTATAGGGAATTTTGAGGGACTCCAAGAGGGACTTAGGATGTATTTTCTATTCTAAATGTGATCATTATGTTTTGTACACCACTTACTATTTTTATTAAGTAGGGGTTTTTGGCTACCCTAACCTTAATTAGGGCAGGGAAAGCATCTCTTTTGTATTGTATATGTATGTAAACCTTTGTATTTAGATAGGGTGAAACATAGAAGCAGAAAGTGACCATTTTAGCCATTTCTCTGTATTTGAATTCTTTACATGTGTGTGAATATTTAAATTTCCACATTAATTCAAGAATCCAAGTATGGAATAGTTAGGAGGAAGTGATTTCTTCCCTCTAAAATCATATCAATGGCAGTTCAATGCACCTTCAAATAAGAGGTCATAATTGTTTCCTTCAATTGCATGTTGTAAGGACTGTATAAGTAAATGGAAGAAGTTCAAAGCTATGGAAAATACTTGCCACATATCCCCATGCCTTCATGATATTAATGGCCCTACTACCTTCACCAAATTGATTCCAATTAACTAGAGGCTCTAATTCTCAATGCATAAAACATATACATGGGTTCACTGTATTTGTAATCCATACAAAGACTAGTCAAGTGAACTGAAGGTGATACGATGTTGTTATATGCTCTATAGTCTTGTAGATGTGATAAGGAAATTACATAAGGAGGTGTATTAGTTTGACAGTGTTGAAAGAGATTCAAGAACTTGAGAAAGTGGCTCCTTATAGCCTACACACTCTAATAGGTACCTAACAGGCCCTAAGCCTGTAGGTCCTTATTGGAAATAAAAGTCTACATCTTTCCAACACAAAACTAGCCAAAACAAAGTCTTGAACTTGGGGAGCCTAACCTTAGTGCAGACAAAAGAGTTTTATAATCCATTGAAGCAACTAAGTCAATTGAATAGTCAAGAAAGTCAAGTAAAAAAATGACTTGACAGTCTAAAAGACTACTAGCAATACCCTGTACATAAGGATCAAGTACAAATATAGTCTAAAATTATAACAAGGAGTCAACAAACCCTACATAATAAATGGGGATAACTTCTTTAGTTTGATTCCTTTCAAGCATCAAT
The DNA here is from genome assembly GCA_037957365.1 of Torreya grandis. Classification (NCBI taxonomy): domain Eukaryota; kingdom Viridiplantae; phylum Streptophyta; class Pinopsida; order Cupressales; family Taxaceae; genus Torreya; species Torreya grandis. The sequence goes on from JARHVA010000111.1 coordinate 3,026,241, forward strand.
GGCAAATAAAGACGCTAGCTTCAAGAATGTATATTCCTATAGGAGCCCTAATGAGTACTTACAACCATGACTCAAAGGTGTAGGGTAAAGTCATACAATGATGGGAACAGATCATGTATGAGAAACTTTGAAATTAATTTGGTACTATAAACAAGTTAAAGTTTTTTTATTGATGAGGACTAAAATTCAAAGCCCCAATACACATTCAAGTAACCAAAAAATCACCTACAAGTCTGTACAGTATTGTGTACAAGTGAGCAAGGACAAGTTTAGTGAAGAGAGTTGGTAGAGGTGTATGAGAGAGGTTATTGAATCCAACTTGAGACCTCAACTAAGTTCAATATATTTTAGAATATTAATGGTATGAAGGTAAGGTCTCAAACCTAAACATGATAGTCACAACCCTTGAACACCACAGTCATAAGCCTACTTAAAGGGTCAACTGAGTTTCAAACCTAAAATAGAATGGCAGGATTGTTTAAGAGAACCCTGAGCCTAATTGAGACTTTGTCTAGGTTCAAAACCATATTGAATAAGTTAGGGGTGTGAATATGAGGTCCTAGAACATAGAGAGAACAATCAAGACCCTCTAAAGGCACCCATAGGCATACATGGACAGGCTAGTCCTAAGGATAAAAGTGAAGAATAGAGATGATGGAGACTCTGAGGCATACCTCAGATGGACTAAATGGTTCATGAGGTCATGTTGAGACTAAAGGAAGTGTGAAAATATTGATTAAACTAGGTTTCACTTATCTACCCATAGTCAAGCACAACCTATAGGTCTGCTTGTTTTTTGAAAGTTTACTTGACTGAGGGAAAGGTCAAGGATCGTGAGGGGTCTAAAAAGATGAAGGATATTTGGTGAGTGTTATCATAGTGTTTTAAACACTTCAATATAACTACTCAAGTCTAATACAAAGGTGAGAAGTTAAAAACCCCAGTCTAGACCTAATGATAGGACACACACAGTCACATGCCTACATCTAGTCTTCAGAAATTGAAGTGTTGAGGCCTCTATAGGCATAACCATGCATTGAAAACAATTATATGGGGTTTTCATGAGTTTAAAAATATTTTCATGATCAATTAAAAGCCACAAAGACAATGGACATAGTCATTGTTTTATCTCAAACTTGGCCAACTCCTTTGGTAAGGGGCAGCCATGAGACTAAGAGAGCTTTTTGGAATCAAAGCATGAAACAAGTTTCCAGATCTCAGAGAAGGCCCTTGAGGTAGTACACAAACATGAAAATGGTCTCCATGCATTCTTAGATGGAAACACACCTCAGTTTTTATCCAAATGTCCTTGAGGTCTAGGAAGAAGGAGATGGGCTCTAAACCCCACATAGCATGACCAATACACCATGATCATACATAAGGGTAAAATGGAATACCAAAGAATTTAGAATCATGGATGGGATTTTTTATAAGGATTATGAACCCTTCACAGTAATGGAATTGATTTTTAAGACTCAAAACGCATATTAGACCCTTCTTGAGCTTAAGAAACACTAAGCATTCCACCCCAGGAGTAACTTCATATGCTCATACCATAACTCACACTTTAAATGGGAGTATGATCCATTTGGAATAGTTTATGGGGTTAGATAATAATGTTTTCCAAGTGGAATGAGGTCAATTGGTCATTTATTCTTTATGAACAATCGTTAAGACCCCAAACAGGTTTTAAACCACTCTTAAACCCTTATAGTGACCAGTCATGCAAAAAGGACCTATAATGCATTTTTAATTATACATTTTGATACTAAAACATATTATATGTTTTTTATTACTATAATTATGTTACCCACATGTAATTTTATGCTAACTTCACTTGTACAGATTTCCACAAATACCCTATTTTCATGTTTTTTGTGTTTTACATGTGTTTTGAGAAGGGGAGAGCTTCCCAATAATGGGATGAGGTAATTTGGGATTTTTTATATCCAATGAAATTCAAAAAAAATCACAATAAATTCTATAGGTGATCAAACTAGGCCCATTTTCCAAGGTAGTCTCAAACAGGCTCAAAATGAGACTAGGTGGTAAGGCCATTTCTTGGTTTGCATACTTCCATAGGGTATCAGGACCTAAAAATTGACATGTAGGTTGTTTATGTCCCTATAAAAATTAATCACATGATTTTGGGTGATTTCACACATGTGGTAGAAGTATAGAGCAAGAAAATAGGGTCCTAAGCAAGGAGGCCTAATTCAAGAGAGAGAAAGGCAGAAAATATGGACTTTCACTCCGAGTCAAGAGATGAAAAATGACATGGAGATAACATGAAATAATGGGTCTTATAATATTCCATTTTTTCTCAATATCATTTGTAAAACTCCCTACACATGGAGGTTTACAGGGTTTTAGGGCTACAAGGAAACTAGGCCTAGTAAAGGCTTAGGGAGAAAAATGAATTATTGGGAGTTGTTTTAGGAGCCAAAATGATTTGTTTCAGACCTAATAAAATATTTTAATACCATTCATGTAATTTGGGAAAGCTTAAGAATATGCACTTGAGTTTTGGGTCACTTGGACCAAACTAGGTGTGGGAAATGAAGAGTCTCAAGACACATATGCACATGAATGATGGAATTGCAAATCATCAGAGTTTTTTAAGGCATGTCATATATTAAATTAGTGGTCTAAGATTTTTTCAAGGTGAATTCATAATTTTAAAGTCCATTTGTCACCCTTTTCATGTAAAAAAGGGTAGTTTTCAAGATGTCAGTCAAGGTGTCAAGCAAGTTTGTAACCCTTACACCACTTGGAGGGTTAGAGCTGCTTCAAGAGTGAGACACATGGCCTTAGAGGTATGCTTGGACTATATAACAACTCCCCTAGTTGTTTTAACTCATGGACAATTGTCAATTCTCTTCTACTACGCCCCTGTCTCTCTCTCTTCACCATTCTTTATATAAACAACCACTTTTAGCTAAGTTTGTAGAATCCACACCTGGTATGGAGAAGCATTGTTAGTTTGAGTACTATTTTTGCCTTTGAATAAATATTTTAGGATAATTTTTATTTTATGACTTCTTTTCTAAGTGTGTGAAATAATGCATAGTTGAATGACAAGTGATAATCATCTATCTTTGTGTTGACCTTACTCTTTCATGTTTTGTGCAAGCAATCTGCTCTCTACAATGTCACATGAAGTGTAGTTAGTATCTTTATCTATCTTTAAGTATAAATTAAATCATTAGTGTCTATAATCACACCTCTTATTCATTCACCTTGAAGAAGTGCATTGCATATCACCTTCATGGTTGAAATACTCATTTTAGATAAATCTAATATGTTGAAGTCATTTTTTTGAATCATCCTTTGTAGTACAAGTTAATGGTAGTCTTGTATAGAATATCTTGGTGCATAAACTTAGTATATTAGGTTTATTTCATGTTCTCTCTTTCCCTTTTCATGCTAAGCAAGCAAGTAGTATAGGTGATGAGCTATAATTAACATATCTAGGGAGTTAGCCCTTTAATTTAGAAGTTTACCTCTACTATAGGCCACCCAAAGGCCTAGAGATAATCCAATGTTCCACTCCATTTGGATGAGGATTCAACTACCTCTGTAAGGGTGCAAATATGAATGACAACAGTGATCTTTGTAAACTTTGATGGGATGAATTGTTACAAAGATGCATGATGCAACATAAGCATGCTAAACTTCTTTAGGAGGTTCATGAAGGTGTCACCGGAGGACATTATGTTGGTGATGATACAATGTGAAAGGTTTTATTATCATGGTTATGGTGGCTGACTTTATTTAAGGATGCCAAATCTTATACATGCCAATGTGATATCTATCAGCATGTGGGTAAACTGAACCAGAGGGATGTTATGCCCCTTCATCTGATAATTAATCATGAACCATTTGAGAAATGGGCTATTGATTTTATTGGGCCCATTACTCCTATTGTTAGGTGTACTGGTGCATGTTATATAATTACCTCCATTGAATACTTAACTCACTAGGATGAATAATGCCCACATAAGATTATACTATTGTAATTACCACCAGGTTTATTTATGAAAATATCATCATAAGGTATGGATGTCATTGAAGTTTGACTAGTGATTATGGAACTCACTTCCTTGATGAGACAATATGCATCCTTTTACCCAAGTTCATGATGTGCACCACAATACTACACCTTATCACCCTCAGGCCAATGGTACAATTGAAGCTTTCAATAAAATATTGGGTCATACATTGACATAGACTTACGATATTGGTCATGCTAACTGGGATGATAGATTTTCTACAGTATTATGGGAATATGAGACCATGTATAAAAAGGTTGAACAAGAGTACTCCTTTTAACCTTATAATTGGCACTAGAGTAGTTCTCCCAACTAAGTTCCTTGTACCTTCTTTATGTGATACACACATTGGTCAGTTAGATGACAAAGAATATATAAAGGCATGCCTAGATGCTTTGTTACAATTGGATGAAACACATTTTCTCGTGCATTAGAGTTAAGGAGTGGAGAAACAAAAACAAAAATCTTGGCATGATAGACATCTTAAAAATAAAAAAAAATCTCCTAATATGCATGTTGGTTTGTGATTCCCAGTTTGCATGTCATTCAAGTAAACTTTGTGTATATTGGGATGGCCTACTCATCATTCATAGCATTAATCCAACAAGCACATGTAAGTTAAAGAAGTTAGATGGCTAGTTCCTTTTAGGCCATTTCAATGGTAGTCGACTTTAACCCTACCATTTTGAGTGATACTTTATTTTTATTAATAAGGCTGTGTAACCAAATTATTTTAAGGTTTTGGTTTGTTTTTTAATAAAGTGTGGCATTATTTGCATTCCTTTTGATTTAGGGTTCTATTTGCACACGGTTCTCTTTTGTTTCATCTTTTTTTTATATTTCATTATCATGTCATGGAGGAAATCTTTTAGTGTGGGGTAAGTTTTGAGGTGAATGAAGCAAAGCTAGAGAGCATAAAGGAAATGTGGAAGGAAATGCACATAAAAAAGGGGTGCAAAAGTGAAAGCACATATGGACAATTAGATACACAAGATGCAACATGTAACCACTATAAAGGGATCAATATGGAAAAAGTAGGTTCCTGCCTTGAAAATAAAAACTTTTAAATTCATTTTACAGTTGACACACACTATAAAAAAAGCAAAGAATGGGACAGATGCATTAAATGTGACAAAGTAGTAAATTTAATGGTAAGCATGCCAAATAGACATTATAGCATAATGTTAGAGGAATAAATGAGTGAAATGATGGATGAAGTTATGTAAGAGTAAATGTGGGCTAGCCCTCAAAGCTATAAAAGGTTAAAAAGTTTATGTTTTAATACTTTACTATTACAAATTCTTCAGATCCAAACGAAGCATTTTCAATCAATCAGAAGGAGCATTCATCAAATTTTAATAACAAATTTGAAATTGTGAAGTGAGGTGACTATCGTGAACAAAGAGACTAGTTAAATTATGATTAGAGAAATGTGGTTGAAAGAGTTGTAGGTTGTAAGTGTCGATGTCTACCATTATAGGATGTTGAACTAGGAAAGCTAGGGGAGTTAGAAACATTAAACATGCATTCTTTCAAGAGAGTCAGATAGTCGTGCCTCAACCTTTGAGCTCCTTAGAGGGTGATTCATCCAAAGCAAAGGCCCTAAGCTTTTACCTATGATCCATGAAGAGGAAGAGTTTGAGGGCACAAAAGGATGATCGATTTTGATCAGAGATGAATTCTCTAGTTAGTTTGGCATGCAAGTTAAACACCTAACACAATAAATAGAGGAAGCATACATTAAGAAGGAACCAAAGATGATGCACGAAGTAAAGAAAATTATAACACCTCCACCACCCCCTTGTATTGACTGAAGAAATATAATACCTTGAGTTGGTGTTGCACATTAAGAACTGGGACTCTAAGGTGTCAATTTGTCAAGTATTTGATTATAATCATAAAAAATATGGGAATGAGGAAAACTTACAACATGATTATAGAGTTGAGCACCAAAACACTAGGAATGAGCTCATTTATGATCTTACAATTTTCAATCTTCTCAATGATGTCAGAGTGTTCTAGCTCTTCCACTTACCTTATTTCAAAAACCCTATGGTGGTGGTGATATTCTAATCTCACACATCCATATGGACTACATTTACTTCACAAGGTGTAGGATGCAAATCACTACCCAAAGAATTAATAAGGTCACAGGTTTACAATGCTCATGTAATGACCATAGTGGGGACTTGGATGACCAAGATGGAATTGAGAAAACATCGGTGGTGTTAGGATATAAGAAGTAGGGCCATGCCATGTATATATCTATTCTTCAAGATCTCACCCTTTAGATAATTACGTAGTTAGCCATGACCAAGCTTAGAGGTGTTATCAGATGGAAAGAATTTGACATGGCACACCTCTACATAGTAAATCAAATAGCCCAAGTGCATAAGTACAATTATTCTTGATACTTTGCCAAAAAAATCATTATAGATGTAGAAAAGGCCCATCATCTATCAAATCAAAAGTTTTCTTGAGGTGTGATTCTTCTTTTGTTGGTGTTTTATAAGATTGGAGTGCCTGAATACATCAATAATGAATTTAAGTGGGCCTACCCACCTGAGAATAAATCCCTAGTTGAGTGGTTCAAGCCATTTACCTACCCTGGTTTACAATGCTCATGTAATGACCATAGTGGGGACTTGGATGACCAAGATGGAATTGAGAAAACATCGGTGGTGTTAGGATATAAGAAGTAGGGCCATGCCATGTATATATCTATTCTTCAAGATCTCACCCTTTAGATAATTACGTAGTTAGCCATGACCAAGCTTAGAGGTGTTATCAGATGGAAAGAATTTGACATGGCACACCTCTACATAGTAAATCAAATAGCCCAAGTGCATAAGTACAATTATTCTTGATACTTTGCCAAAAAAATCATTATAGATGTAGAAAAGGCCCATCATCTATCAAATCAAAAGTTTTCTTGAGGTGTGATTCTTCTTTTGTTGGTGTTTTATAAGATTGGAGTGCCTGAATACATCAATAATGAATTTAAGTGGGCCTACCCACCTGAGAATAAATCCCTAGTTGAGTGGTTCAAGCCATTTACCTACCCTGGTATCATTCTCCCCTCCCACAAGCTAAGAATGAAGGGATAGTTTGATGGGATGAAGGGATCCTTTGGGAATGAATGACACATCCCTAAATAATTATCCACATAGATGGGGGATCAAACTCAATTTATGATAGAACAACATTATTTGCTTGTGTGCATCTGGATGGACCCTACAGATAACTTATCTGGGTGGCTAAATCTATCTCATGCTTTCATGGCTATATATTTCATGAATTCTATGAATCAAATATTTGATGCATGCTTGATGAAAATTGATGCTGATAAAATTGACGTTGAGTTTCATACTCTTCGATAACTATATGTATATCTAGGAAATAAATCCTATCGAGAGAAGCAAGAATTAGATAACACCAATATTAAAGCACATTAGATCCTGGTTGGGGACCAAGTCTACTTGTTTTATATGTTGAAGCCCAAGAAGAAGATGTAGTTGAATAACTAAGTTAGAATAGAAACCCTTCCCCACCTATTGGAACTTAGAAGACATCAGTAGGAGAAGAGTTCGGGGCATGATATCAGTTTGAGTGCCTAAAAAGAAAAACCATAACGATAAAGGACTACCCCATCACCACTAAGAGATCAAAGAGTACCTGTAGGTCAAGAAAAGGAAGGCCTTGATTCCATCACACAAACATTTGTTCTTTTAGAATAAGGTCTTTATGTGCCAAAAGTTAGGGAATCTGAAAGAAGAATGGTGATTCTTGAAGCACCACTTGAGGGGGACCTTCCCCTTAGGATCAAAATGAATCCACCCCAGAACTAGAGAAGGATCCTTTTCTAGTGCATAAATAAGAGTTTGCCCCTAATGATACACAAGTATATATTGGGAGTCCCATTGGTGAAGAGTGGGATAATATAGGCATATTTATGGACACCGGTGACATAGATGCTAACATAAGTCACCAAGAAGATGAACCAAACATTAAAGTACTCAAACACAACCCAAATAAGGGGAAAGATCCTATTGATGAATTTTTTCAGTAGTAACCACTAACTATTAATGAAAACCCTTTTATTCATGCCCATTTCCAACAAAACATCTCGAAGCAAGTCCTTTATATGTGGTAGTATTTCCCCAAGGATGACTCGACCAATCAGACTCATCACAAACTTTATTTTTATATGGATGTTTTTAATGAAGAAATTCACTTTGAGATTCTTTTAGATAGTATTATTTTGGCACTAGGAGAGATGTAACTTCTTGAGAAATTTTGGGTGGATCCCTGACAGTGTACATCAACCCAAGTGAGTATGGCCCTTATTAAGTTAACTCTTGAGGTTACAAGGTAGGCTGCTCTATAAGATATTGATATGAGTCATCTTAAGTGAAATCATCAAGAGGTCTTTGCTATGTACTACCACAAGTGCATTGAACAAATAAAGCTTTAAGAGGAATTAGATGAGCTCGAGCACTAACTAAAAGCAATAATGATGTTTAGAGTAAAGACTAACATTTTGTAAGATAATTTTATAACAAGAGTCAACACTTGTTGATGGAGTTCCCTTCGAAAGAGAAGTTATTGATAAATTGGAGACCTTAGTAGAACTTTTTTTGAAGAAATGTAAAGACTAGGTAAATCCCCAACATGAGTAGACTTCAGCCATAGAGTAGTTTGTTGAGTCCGTTGAGGTTTTTAAAATCTTTTTTATTAGATTTGATGTTATGGTTCTCATCATTGATGTTTTTTTTTAAATTAGCATGACTCACTAAAGTTTTGGAAGCTAGGCTTCAGGAATAATAACTTTAGCACCAACAACCGATAGAGAACACACTTACAATAAAGATAAAGCAGAACACCCCAAAGCATTTCAGGATGTGGAGGAAATTGAGAATAATACAAGCACTCATCACCAAGAGCTTAACACTAGTTTTGTAGTGATCTAAGGATAGGTTTTAACAAAGGTTAGAATGCTCGAGGATGTTCACAAAGATGCTACTGTATCACTTGAGCATTTGACAACTCAAGCAAGATATTTTCTAAAGCAACCCAAGGAGACCAAATATCTCACAGTCAAAGTGGAAGAGATTACCTCCAAGCTCTATACTGCATTAAATTAATGGGATGAAGTCAAGCACCATGTCGAGCAAATGGGACTTGGATTTTTGAATTACAAGGAACTTGAGGATAATGCATAGTCTAGGATGGATTGTTGGCTTAGTGTGGGGTGATGGTAGACCATAAATTTTGTATCTATTTACCCTATGCACTTTTTGAAGATAACATTGCAAAAAGAAGCATAGGAAAAGAAGAGAGATGACATAAAAGAGACATGATGTAGAAGACCATTGCATGAAAGAGGCAAGTCATGAAGAACAAGGATACATGAAACATGGAGGAACTAATAATGTAAGACTCAGACAATATCAAAAGTCTTGGGTAAGGGCATGAGAAGCAGAGATGTTAGGGAGTAGTTCATATGAGCATCATAAAATAATAATTTAAGCATAAATCTAGCACCGGTTTGTGAGAAGATAGGAGTATGACAATGAAGATCCATCATAGAGAGGGTATATAAGGGTAGCTATTCTTAGGTCATTGGGAACTCAATGTAATGGCTTCTTACGACTCATTTTTATTAATGGTCATTGGTAAGACATCACTGTGTTATTATTTCTGTAATTGAATGGTTAGGGTATAACCATGTATAAATACCCCCTAATTTTACTTAGTGTGTTGGTTTGTTGGTAATTATAATCTTAAACCATCATAATTCTAAATGTGATTTATATGTAGAATGAGAAAAAGCACTTGTGTTGATGAACTACCTTATGTAATTTGGTTATGAATACAATGGAATCAATACTATTTTATTCTCGGTTTATGCCCATATTTTTTTGTGAATAATTAATAAAAGAATGAATAGTCAAGAGTTAGGCATGCAACCAAGTATATATTTAAAATCAAGAACTTGTTCAAGCAGCCTAGCATAAGGAACTAAATGAATACACTGTTATGCAATGAAACTAATAGGAACTGGTCTTAGGTTGTAACTTCAAGTGAGTGCATGAGAACATTTATTTCATGATATGTTGGCATGCTAACTCATTGGCTCTTATTCTCTTAGGTGTGTAACTAGGAAACATCATGATAGACAAAAGGAAAAGATCCCAACAAGATTTTTGTAAGCTATCCTCTCATTGAATGAGTCGTGCGTCATGGCATGGATGAAATGGCACTTGAGAGCTAAATTGATAATAACCCTAGCAATAACAGTGTATTAAGCTAACAAAATAATTTCTCTTTAAAATCAAGGTGCCCTCAAATCATGCTTAGCCATAATACAATAAATATACTAACCATGAGTCTAAGTTTGATCTTGATTTGATGAATACCAAGCTACAGTGTAGATCTTTGTCCAAACCAATACAAATAATCTAGGAGAGAAGGTGAAGCAGGAGTAAGCAGGAGGCATGAGAACCAATCTAAGTGCTCAAATCAGGTGCAATGCCAATTAAAGGAGTAAGAGATCAATAAATTAGTATAGGTAGGAACAAATATTGAGTAGAAATGGTGAATCCAATCCAATTAACAAGCGTGATTGTGAATCTCTATAAAGAAGGAGCAAAAATCCACAAATAATAATATGATGCCAAGATAAAGAAGAATACATATTATGTAATAGGTTTTAAAGTGATATATGATAGTTAAAGGTTTTTAATCTCTAAAAATGCCCATTTTTATCCATTTGGGAATGATTGTAAGTGTAATAGACATATTTTGGGAAAGTGGTGGTCTAAGCCACTAGCCAGTAGGCAAATGGGTAGCTTAGGCCACCTAGTCCCCTATGGGATCTCAATAGGGCATGAAAGGGTCCAACAAGGTGTGAGAAGGGTCAATCAAAGTGTGAAAAGGCCTAGTGAGATGCAAAAATGGTATAAATATCTATGAATGATCATTTTGAGATGAAAAGGACTCTCAATATTTGGTAATATGCATGACGAGCAAACATGCAATAGTTAGGAGGAATAGGGTCAAAGGAATCAAGATTAAACTTTGAAAACTTCATTATTATTACCATATTTTTTTGATGGGGATAAATCCTATACCAACATAAATCTATTATCAATATCTTTCCGAAAAGTGCTTGTAATAAAATATTTAAGTTGTATTATGGAAGTTGTGTCTATCCACAATTGCCATCCATAATTGAATTTTTTCAAGGCCTGATCCTAGAAAAATATTAATATCTTTATTTTTTTAATCAAATCAAGTACTTTTTTGTAATTTAATGAAAATATTCATATATACCTTTCTATATGTTTTTATTCTCAGTTCTAGGATAAGTAAGCATATTCCATGAATACAAGTGTTATTGTAATCCTAGTTTTTATATGAATTTTGATCATGGGGTTACCAAATTAATTTGGAGAGAATGTTATTAATGCTAGATTATGGTGGCTTTAATTTAAAAATACCTTTTCTCATATAAAGGTGTGGCAAAAATACATTCCATTGTGCGTTATTGGTTAATTGAAACAGTAGTGGGTTGAATTAAGTGAAGGAAAAAGGGGAATTTCTTGGAAAAAAATGGACAAGTTTTCTTAAAAGATGGGATATAGAATAAGATGATGATGATGAAGAGTACGAGGGTGATGAAAATGAAAAATAGGAGGAAGAAAATATTGATGAGGATGACAAGGTGGAAAATGAGGATGCGTTAAAAAAGAGGAAGTATATAAGGATGATGATGGAAGTGATAATAAAGAAGAGGAGGAAGTTGATGATAAAGAATAAAATGAAAATAATAATGATGGTGAAAATGATGAGGAGGATACAAATGATGTAAAAGGATCAGTGGAGGATATGGGTTCAAGTAGTTTATTTCCAACAAAGGAAGCTTTAATATTTTAGTTTCATGATGCATTCAAAAGATTAATATAATTATATCCATAAACCCTAACAACATGTATATCATCATCAAGAATAACTTGGCATCTACAAGTTTGAGCAAAGAATATCAAGGAAACTCAAACAAGCTATAAGAAGATTCATTCTTTTAAATATTTAAAGTCCATTATGGATAGATATGTTTTACATTCAAAAATTCATGTTTTGGATATGGATGGTTTGGATATTATTATAGGATATCATTGGTTATAAACTTTAGGAATAATAAATATTAATGTGCATAAGCAATTTAGGATACTTTGGTACAAGAGAAATAATTAGGTCATGAATCAAATTAAAGTAGCACAACAAAATTTGGAACCAAAGTTTTAGATTTATCACCTACTAAGATCACACATAGGTGGCTAGATAATCAAACATGGTTGCATGTGTGTAGTGATTTTAGGAACACTCATTACTTCATTAATTTGTAGGTTTTGACTGAAGAAAAAAATTTCAAAATGGGATGGTATGGTATGTACTTATGGATATGATATTATGATATGGGTTGATGGAGATGTTGAAATGTTGCACACATCACCCATAGTTAGTTATATTGGGCTAAATAGGTAGCTCAAAGAATTAGTTATATGGAGTGATGAGTCAACCTATGTTAGGATTAGTGGTTTACCCATATATAATTAATAGAGGTTTATATAAAGGAGATGAATATCACTATGAGAGATGTCAATTAAATGGAGGGCTTTCTATTTAGTGGAAGCATATTAGGGGTTATCCCCTTTGAAATAACATTCCTATATTGGGAGATCTTGTGGACTTATTCCTTCCACATGGAATATTATATTGTGTTGCCCCATTTTAAGGTTAATTATTATATATCTTAGTGTAATCACCTAAAAGTGACACTTGAGTGCTAAGAGTGCTACTTGAGACCACCTATCCCTAGATTAGCCCTAGACCTATCCTATATCTTATTATCACACTTATCTAGCCTTTGTGCAGGCCAAAAGCTTCCCTAGTCATCCCTAAAGCAATCTTAGACCCTCATTCCTACATCATGGCCCTTTGTGCCTTATGTTATGCCACTTGGACACTAGTGCCATAATATGGATAGTAATGCCACATGGCACTAGTGTCTTAGTAATGGCATTATTTTCCTTTCCCTCCTCTTTTCACAAACAAATATCTTTTCAATTCTTAGACCTCCTAGGGAATCCTACACCTATTTTAGCACTCGTAAAATCACCAAAATAATATAAATACATGAATTTTAGTCCTTTAACAACTAAATGGAAATCAGATGCAAATTACATATGCAAATTCTGAACAAGTTATGCATAATTAAGGTTATCAATCCATATTTTGCCCTACTTATACATACTACCATATACAACATTCCTCATCTCAGATTACCTAGATTTCTAGTCTCAAACACATTTAAAGCACTCAAGTCAACTATCATACTACTTTCACTTGAACTTACATTAGTACTTAGGTGGGGAGAACTACATCAGGCTTGATCCCTCTTCGGAGTATTGCTATGTAGGTAACTCTCTTCATAACAGGGTGTTGAGGATGTCCAACCTACCCCATGTTAAGAGCATAGAACATAGAATAATATTAATGAACTAAAGATGAAAATAAAATTCAAAAAACACAACATAATAGAGACATATATTTAACGTGGTTCGTCCAATATGGGCTATGTCCACATAGAAATTACCATTCCTTCTTATTATTCAATCTAACGAAGGAAAGGAAAAACCTACAATATAACCACTGCAATATCCTCTTCACTCACTTATATCATGCCATCATAATTACAATGCCCTCATATCAAAGGAGGGTTACATATCATGGTAAAAATGCATAAACATAATTTCTATCATTAGATCTGTGATCTAATAGTGAACAGTCTAGATTTATATAGTGCATTTTTAACAAAAAATTACTTTGAGGGTACTACCTCCAAACCCTTGCTAGGGGGGCTCTAGTTGTCACCCCTTGGACCCTTATGGTGACCCTGGTAGGGGGGCATTGCCCCCCCACACCCCCCCTTCAAGAACTGGGCATTAAAATAAGATCAGGCTCCACCGTCCAACACCCCACTAACAAATACACTTTTTAGCTTATATCAATTGGATTCCCTAACAACATGGAAGGTTAGGGTTTGCTCAAAAATTCAATCAAAATAAGTAATCTATAGGGTTTCATAAGTCATGCATGTAAGAGCAAACCTTACACATCCAGACACAGGGGCACCTTGAAGCTTGAGACATGCCTACACAGAGGACACTAGCAGTACTACTATCTAATTAGGGTGTTATGGTTTAGGAGGGGTTTTGACACTTGGATCTTATTTTTGACACTCAAACTAGTTTATGCCTTGATTTTCAACTTCTAAATCATCTGTGTTAGTCATTTTCTAGCTAAGTTATTATTTGCACTATTTATTACTATTTTTGGAAAGATCAAAATAGTCAATTTTGTAACAAATTAGTGGATGTATTTATTACATATTATTACCCTAATTTTATATACTCAACTCTTTAACAAAAATAGGATTTACATTCATTAATTCCTAAAAGGTTAAAACACTTAGTATATTAAATATTAGGACATCTTGGCCATAAACATCCCTTGTGTTGTGCGATCTTTGTCACATTTTATGTATTATTGTTATTATTCAGTATATTTCTATTATTATATGTGTGGGTCTTACCAATTTAACATTGACATCTTATTGCATGATTATACATGAGATTTTATTTATCCTATTTTACACATGGCACATAAAATCCATTTTATTTTTAGGTATGCAATTCACATGTTCAACTCACACCTCAAAAGGTATGCATATGATCCACTTATTTCACCTCTTTGAATTATATTTATACCATGATGCATAACAGTCCTAAGGATTTATATAAGGCATACTTATTATTTTTGAATTTGGAAGTAGTCACAAAGTGTTATACAACACATTTCACTTAATCTCCTCAATGAGACACATACTTGGAGGAAACACATATTACAAGATATAGATTTGATAGAGTTTCCACACAACTAGGTGTATTTATTCATATTTTCAATTACTTTCATTGATTTCAACAATCCATTAATTAGTGATTTATATAGACATTGATTCACTTGGAAATGTTTCCTTTATGCTTGCATGTACACAAGTGTTCATATTCCAAACACTTGAGCATGGATTCTTATTCCATGATCTTCATGGCTTTTCACAATGGCAGTCAGATGCTTGCATAAATTCTTAGGAGTGCAAGGTTTCTTTGTATGTTGCAAGTCACATGAGTTGGACTCTAAGTTAAGGTAAGCTCTCTTTTCCTTTTGAATTTCAAATCATTATAATATTTATGTATTCACTTCAAGAACTCTTACATGTTTTGATCTTTCACATATACACTCATTTATTTAGCTTTGACATGCACACATTCACACACATTAAATTGGGGCATTATGTAGACACTTGATTTTAGTTTGAGAGTAGTTTTATATGTCAGCATTCATTTATTCAAGGTACTTGTGTGTTTATCAATTATTAGTTTATATTAGACTCTTATTAGTAGATGTTTTCTCTATGATGGTCCCTATTTACTCCTTCATCCTTATGTTTTCTCTTTCATCCTTATGTTTTCTTATTTTCCATTGGTTTTTGTTGTTTTCTAGCTTTTTCTAGGGTTGTAGCAGCCAAGAGCATATCAATATGCTCCCAATTTACTAGAAGCATAACACTACATTCCTTTTCTACTTTTTTATGTGGGTCCATTCAATGCTTCTCTATTGTTTCCCTATGGTTTGTAATTTTTTTGTTAGCTTCCCCTTTATTTGTTAGCTTGTGTCTTACTACGGGTCTGACTTAAATTTGAAAAGTCTATATATAATAGGGGAATTAGTGTATACATGGCAAGTATAAGTGATGTACATTAAAGCAAGAGTTCTAATAAAATACCAAAAATGACAAGTAAACATCTGCCATTTGATTGGTGTTGGATGAATATTTTGTCACCAGCTAATTGATGAGCAAAATAGGTCTCTTCAACCACAGCATAGGGAGATTGGTCAGCCAGATCTGCAGGTTTACTACATCAAAAGGGGACAAGTTTCTCCTCTCATCAAGGGGAGGTTCCCTGTAAATATGCAGGAGCTATATACTATATATACAAGCAAAAAATAACACTCAGGGTAGGATAAACTATCCATCTCTCTTTTTTCAGAGATGATTTTAACAAATAGAGGAGAAAATCTTGGTGAAAATGCTGAAGGCACTTCTCTTCTTTCAGAAGTGATATTGCAGGAAACAGCAAGAATTCTTTCAGATAGTGACAAGTAACTAGTAACCAAAGGCGTAGTAACCAGCAGATTGAGATGTAGCACAAAGTCTCCACCTCAACTACCCAAGAGTGAGATACGAAGGACAATGAGGGCACAAAGTTGTCCCAAGGTCCTTTACACAGAAACAAAATATGAAAGATAATGAGGGCCCAAAGTCGTCCCAAGATACTTTACACAGGAATAGAAAGAAAACACACTAAAGACAATTGTGACAGCACAAAGTCTCTCCATAGCTGGCTTCAGGACACCTTCCTAATTATTTTCACTAATTCTGCTAATTTAATTAAATGGACAAAAAATGTATTAAGGTAATAGACATAAGAACAATTTCCCCAACAACCAAGCTATTCCAACACAAAGTCTGAAAAGTCACTTGTTTTCTTATTCAAATAACGAAATATGATCAACAATCTGAGCTCAAAGTCTCAGTAATGCCTTTCAATTTGGGCAGAGTTTTGTTCTTGATAACATAGAGAGAGATCCCTAAAATAATAAGAGAGAATTCAATATATAGCGCTCCAAGAAAGACTTGGGCACTTTGTTTCACAAAAATGGCTTACGATGCATTCAATGCCTTTAATGCATTTTAAATTCTATCCATGGGCTAAGCTGAAATCGAGCATCGGTTTTAAATATGACCCGCTTGATGTGTTTCCTTATGTGTGCATAATTGTTCGCTTTACTTAATGCAGAAAAATAAGCTACGTCATTGAATGTTTGCGCTCTTTGATGTCCGCTTAGTGGATTACTTTACCTTCTAGAAACATATACCATGCATGGATATTTTTTATCCTTCTTCATCATTCCCCCTTCCTTGGTTATATTTTGCCCTTTTATGTGCAATCTGAGCTCTCAGGCTATCTCTTTGGCTGGTCACTGAATTTGTTCATAAGGTTTGTGCTTAAGTCTACAAGGATCAATAGTTATTTCATTTCCACAAATTTGACGTCTTCAAGTCTGTCATCATTTGAAGGCCAATGACTACTTGGCTGCCCTAAATTTGACGGATGTGAACCCGTCATCCTCCTTAGCAATTCCTTTGTGTCTTTCCTACTTGCTTTGGCCACTTTTTGCTAATATTAACAAGTGACACATGGCGCGTTCCACTGTGAAACAGGTGAGAACATGTAGCAGCATCCGCTTAACTTATAAAGGCTTTAGATGTCTTTTTAGAGTCCTACAGAAGATGACACGTGGCACGCTCCACTGAGGTTAACAACTCACTCGGGGCCCGCCACATTCCTTACAAAATAAAGAAGCAAAAGGAATAAATTGTGAAGTTTGACATTTGTTGGCTTCCGTTGAGTTATAACAGAACACATGGCGGCTTCTGCTGCACTTTGTAAGGGACACGTGGCATGTTCTGCTGCACTTTGTGGTTTGATCTTTCCCGAAGGGAACTTGCCCTTCAAGGTCTTGAGAAAAGATCCACTTTTCTTGGTGAGAGCCTCCCACAAGGGTACCTACCCTTTGGGATCTCTTGGGCAGCCTTCGGGCTCCTATTTCCTCGGTGGGTTTTTCCTTCTTCAACGGACTTTTCTTTCAGACGAAAAGTCTGAAGGAATTCTTTCATTTGGACTTTTTCCGTCGAGTTTTGGTTTTTCGAGCTTTTTCCACTGGGCTTTTCCTTCAAACAAAAGTCCAAAGGAATTCCTTTGGACTTTTTGTTTGAAGGAAATGATTCTTAACAAATTTATCATGGGAACTTTTTTGAAATAGAATTGAGCCCTCCGCAAGGACTTGTTCAAGCCCAAAACTATCCTTCGAGCTTTTACAACAGTCCATCTGCTCCTCACCTGCCCTTTGCAAGCGCTATTTGTCCTTGGTTCACTTTTTCGAAGGAATTCCCTTTGTCCACTTTTGTTCGTTGCCCTCCGTAAGGGCACTTGGCTTGGTTCACTGTTCTTCGTAAGGGCTTGTTCATTCTTTTGGTTTTGGGGTAGCCCCTTGAACCTGCCAATTGAACTGACCAATTGAACCAACTTTGGTTAATGGTTCAATGGTTCGATCTTGCATTTGAAGCCATCTTTTTGTCTAAGTCTTTTGATCACTTTGAACTAATTGAACTCGTTGAACTATTGAACCCATTGAACCTTGTTGGTTCAAGGTTCAATGGTTCAATCATTTTCTTGTGTTCCACTCATTCACTTGACCGCTTGAACCAAATTGCGTTGAACCATACGCTTTGAACCTTTTGAACCATTGAACCCATTGAACCTTTGAACTAAAGTGGTTCAATGGTTCAACAGTTCAATGGTTCAAGCCTTCTTCTCTTTGATGAGTGTTTTGAAGCCGTTGAACTTAAAAGCGGTTGAACTTTAAACCTTGACAAATGTGCTTAACTTTTTCTGATGACGTTGAACCTTTAAACCCATTGAACCTTTTTGGTTCAAGGTTAAACGGTTCAATGGTTCAAATACTGCATAAAATCTTGCCGATAAACTCTTTTGGTTGAACCAAGGCATTGAACCAATCCTGAAAATGACTAAGTGTTGGAAACTTGTTCTTTTGATTAAACTCGCCTGTAGAAGCCTTTGAACCTGTTGACCCTGTTGATTTCAAGCATGTTGAGATCATAGAAACATATCTACAGAGTTCGTAGATTTAAGCTTGCAAAGTTCGTAGAAATGAGTTCGTAGATTCGTTCCTACAAAGTTCGTAGAATTGAGTCCGTAGAAATGAGTCCTTAGAATTTAGCCTGCAAAGTCCGTAGAATCAAGCCTGCAGAGTCTATAGATCTGAGTCCGTAAAACTTGAAAAAGCTTAAAAAATGAAGAATTTGAACGTCTAGAACAATTTTTGAGAAAGGGAGAGAGGAATTTGGTTGGTTGGACTAAAATAGTTCAAATGTTGTCCCAAAAATAAGTGATTTTTTTGGGGGATAATAACTGGCTCCAATTGGGGAACTTCCTTCAGTTGAAAACCTGAAACAACTGAAGGGAGTAGAAACCAGAATCTCCAGTGCCTTGAAGTATGCCATTGGGCTATGGAATCATGCTACCCAAAAAGAAAGGCTCCAAAAAATGAAAATAAACAACACAAAGTAGAAACAAAGACTATACAATTATACATATGTACAAGTGAACTTATCTGATACTTCAAGAGTTGAAGTGCTTCAGATGTTGCCCATTGTAAGGCAGAGAAAAGAGCATGCCATCTTGATATTTCAACAGGAAGCTATTCTTACCATTGAGCGGATGGATAATAAATGAGCCCCTTTAAAGGGAGTCAAACTTTCCATGCATCCCCTTTGGTTCTCTCCTTTTGTCCCACAATAGGACTTGATCTCCAACTTGGAAATCACGGTTTTTTGCCTTCTGGTCAAAGAGCTTCTTCACCAGACTTTGATGGGCAACAATTCAATCCACCACCATAGTTCACTGCTCATCTAGCTCAGTCAAGCACATGATCCTCTTATCAAGGGGGCTTTCATATGTTTGATCTTCAATTGCCTTAGCCAATTTTAATGCTAGCAATTCCAAGGTGATTAGTATCTCAGCATTGATACCATAAAGAAGTTGGAAAGAAGACATACCAATTACCCTTTTTGGTGTAATTCTATCTGCCCACAAAGTATCAACCAATGCTTTATGCCATGTCCTTTGGTTGTCATCCACCAGCTTCTTGATGATAGTCATCAGGTTCTTGTTACTTGATTCAACTTGTCCATTCCCTTGTGAAAAGTAATCAGAAGAGTGAGAGAGGGTGATCCCATAGTAAAAATAGAACTGAGTAATCTCTTGGGAAGTAAAACAAGCTGCGTTATCTGTGACAATCTTGGTTGGGACCCCAAACCTAGAAATGATATTCTCCTTGAGGAAATTGCACACTACTTTTGAAGTAGCGTGCTTAGTTGGGATAGCTTCCACCCACTTGGTGAAGTAGTCAGTTGTTGTAAGGACATAATCATGTCCAACACTTGAAGATGGGTTTATAGCTCCAATAAAATCAATACCCCATTGTTGGAATGGTTCCTCTATGACCACTAGCTTGAGAGGTAGGGTGGCTAACTTAGGTTTCCTAACAAACTGTTGTCACAGTTCATATTTTCTTATCCACTTATATGCATCTTGGAAAAGAGTTGGTCAGCAATACCTAGCTTACAGAATTTTATGGGCAGTCACAGGAGCAAAAAAATGTCCTCCACAGGCTAGATTGTAGAAGGATTTCAAAAGTTGGCTTTGTTGCTTCTTGTCCACACAACGAAGGAACACTCCATCAAGGCTCCTCTTGTACAGGGCGTTGTCCCAAATGACAAAATTGGTAGCTTTTAACTTGATAGTCTTCCTTTCTTTGTAAGATAGGTGAGCAAGACACTCACCATAAGTAAGAAAATGAGCAATACCTAAATACCACTCATTCGTGGTGGAGACAAAGAGGACTGTTGGCATGTCTTCCACTTATTTTTTCTTCATGCCCTGCTTCTTCGAGTCTATTTTTAGCAATCAATTGACAAAGGCCTCTTCCCAGCACTAGATTCATTGATTTGATAACTAGATCAAACTCCTGTATCTTTGCAATCCAATTGCCTCTTTTCGTCCCAAACTCCTGCTAAGTTAGTATGGATTTGATCGTGGTATCAAGAACCAAGGTAGTAGTGTGAGAATTCAAGATGTAGAAGTGGAAATGCTTGACTGCCTTCACTACTGCATAAGCATGCTTTTCTATATTCAAGTACTTTAGCTCATGAGCTTTGAGAGGGCAGCTCATGAAAGAAATGGGAGATTCCATACCTTCTTTATTTTGTTGAACCAAAATTGCTGAAAGCGTGTGTTCAGAAGCATAATTATATATGATGAACTCTTTGTTATAGTCTGGACAAACCAAAATTGGGGTGTGGGCAATGGCAGTCTTGATATCTTCAAGTGTTGACTTGCCTTCTTCAATCCAGATGAAGGTGGCCTTTCCCTTCATCATGTTCACAATGTGTCGAGTCTTCTCAGCAAACTCGGGGATGAACCTTCATAAAAAATTCACTTTTCTGAAGAAAGAGTGAATAGCAGTCTTACTTGTAGGCAAGGTAAGCTCTTGGATAGACTTGACTCTGTCTGAGTCAATCTTTATGCCTCCTTTAGACATAATGTGTCTGAGAAGTTTCCCCTCTGTTACTCCAAAAATTGACTTATTGGGGTTCAAATAAATGCCATTTTGGCGGCAGTGCTCCAACACTTGTTGCAAGTGGCGTATATGATCTGGGTGATGCTTAGAAAAGATGATCAAGTCATTAAGATAAACTACAATGAACTTACCCATCTCATCCTTAAAATAAAGGTCCATTGCTCTCTAAAAGGTGGCACCAACATTTATCAAGCCAAAAGGCATCCTTCTATATGCAAACGTGCCCCAAAGTGTGGTGAAGGCCGTCTTGTGCTAGTCTACTTCACCAACTTCAACTTGATTGTATCCTGAGAAGCCATCTAGCATTGATAACCTCTCTGAGCTGGTCACTATCCAAAGTACTTGGTCCATGATTGACAAAGGATAGTTATCCTTTAAAGATGACTGATTCAGATTCCTGAAATCCATACAAATGCAAATTTTGCCATTCTTCTTCCTCATAGGGACTATGTTGGCAATCCATGTGAAATGATGGATTGGGAAAATTATCCTAGCATTTAATATTTTCTGTATCTCAAATAGAATAGTACCTGATATCTTTGGATTATACTACCAGGATTTCTACTTATAAGGCACCGAATCATCCTTGAGAGGAATTTTATGGTGAATTTTCTCAGGCCTGAGCGACTTCAAATCATCATAAGAGTACGCCAAAACATCCATGTAATGGCAAAGTAGGTCAGTAAATTTGAGTTTCTCCTCCAGAGTACAACACTTCTCAATGTTTACCATCTTTGTATTTTTCTTGGTACCCAAATTTATCTGATCAAACCCCTGGGAGCAGTTTGAATCTATTTTGTTGCTGTTTGATGAACCTATCGTGCTTGTCAAATAGTTTCTCAAAAGAAACCAGTCTTTTGGGAATTTTATTCCCTTTTAACTATAGGAATTCTTCCCCTACGTTTGAATTCATTTCGAGATTTGATTCAAGTTTTTGGAGCTTACTGCCTTCGAAGTGAAGATGTTTGAAGTTGTCTTTTTGTTCTAGAAAGGTGATGATTTGGTTGTCACCATTGAACACTTGACAATGATTGACATTATCGAGTACACTTAGTCTAAAGATCAATTTGATAGTGTACCTATTTCCTTTGAAGTTTAGGTGAGGAACTAAGAGAGTTGCTGAAATAGCTAGTGTATTAGCTCGGTCATTGAATTCCCTAGGTATGGCAGAGATGTTGAAAGCATCAAAGCTTTTAATTTGATACCAGACTAGATTGCAGTAGTGGCATAATCTCTCATTTTCAGTTTGATACAGGTTTCTTACCTGACAAACCACTAGTTCAACATCTTCTTTGGCATGAAGGAGTTTGATGCTTTTATCTTGAGCAACCTTCAATCCAAGTAATAGAGATTCGTACTCAACTGTGTTGTTGGTGTTGTTGAACTGCAACTTGTATGAAGAAGAAAAAATATCTCCTTGAGGAGATATCAACACAATCCCAACCCCTGAGCTGGTATAAGAATTACTACCATCAAATTTTAGGATCCAAAGATCATCAAAAATTGATATTTCCTTAGATTTCTCCTTGCTTGGAAGGGAAAATTCTTCTGTGTTTACATTGTGCTCTCTCACATCTTTTGTTGTTCCATTTGAACTAATTTTTAGACTATTATTTTTAGAAGTTCAATTAGTTGAAACATGAGTATCCTTTGTGGTCAAGAAATAATTACCCATGTCTGAAGATTTAAATAGAATTTGAGCTTCAGAGGCTGATGTCTGAGTGACAACATATTTTGATTCCTTTTCAAGAAGTAGCCTCTACATGATGCCTTTGACAGGGATCCTTGCTTCATATAGGTTCATGCTCAACTCACCATCAACATCCTTGCAAAAATTTTGCCCTAGAAGAATGTTGTATGAGGCTGGGACGTCGGCCACCAAGACTGTCATCTTGATTCTTTTGTCTGGGAATACTGTAAATGCAAATTAGGCATCCTTGATTTTTCCCAACAAAGGTACTTGTTTTTTCTCCATAGAAAAACATCTTCTAAAGTTTTTGGTCAGTGTGAATCCAAGAGATTTTGCCACTTTGGCTAGCATGATGTTGTCAGATGCACCTGAGTCTATAATGTAATTGCTCATTTTGTGACCATTTATCAACAGAAAAACATAGAAAGGCTCTATTTTCCCAAGGGCAGCTGAAGGATTAATGACAATATTATTTGGGATGGACATGTTCTTTGGGGGATCATGAGTTACCTTTTTGACATCTTATCTTATAGGGACGGTTTTATTCTTCACACACTGAACTAATCTATCCAATTGCTTGGGATTGGATTGCAAGAATTCAAATTTAGACATTTGAATTTTGGTCTTCTTGACATGGTCGATTACATCAAATGACTGAAATAGATTAGGAACATAGGAAGGGAGTTCATCTTTCTAGTTTTTAGGAGGGGTGGTACTAGTATGTGAAATTAAAGTTGAAGATGGAGGAATGCTTGATGTACTTACCTCTTTATTACTCACTGGATCCTTTGGTTGGAAAGGCAGAGAAGTTCATCATTTGCTAATTGAGATTGCAGGCTGAGAACTTTTCTCTATTTTTCCTTTATTGGCTTGCTGGGCTGACTGGTCTTGGGACCAGGTGAATATAGCATATGATCCATCAACTGCTTCACCTTTACCTTTGGGTTCATTCTGGTAATTTAAGAAACCAATGTTGGAGTCGCCAGCTAATTCTTCTTGGCCTTCTGCAAGGAGATCAGTGTCATTTTCTTGGTTTAATTCAGGCTGAAAAGATAAATCATATTTTATTTCAAGATATCCAATTGCTGAATTAGTTGGGGGTGCTTCAATGGCAAGTTTCCCCTATGGAAGAGGAAGATGATTTGGCTATTCTTGATTTATGGTAGCATTGCCTTGGTATGACTGATTGGGGAATGTCCTTCTTGGCATATCTTTGTGTGAGGGAGCTGAAGATATCCCTTGTGCCATTTGCTTCCTAAGAGCTAGAAACTCATTTGCCAGCTTCTGCACCATTGGATCAGTGGTACCTGTAGATGGATATTCAGAAGATGAGAAAAATTTACCTCTATTAGGATCTCTCCTTATTTTTCTTGCCAAGATAAGGTCATCTTCCACCTCAGTGGCTAAATCTTGAGCTATAACAAGGTCTATTTGGCCAGCATGTCTCAGCAAAAAACTCACTTCAGGCAACTGAGAGTTGATGAAGAAACATTTGAGGTTTTCAGGTGTTGGCTGAGCAATAGTAGGAATCCTATTTCTCAGCTTGTCAAAATTGGCTATGAAATCTCTCATTGGTTCATGAGGCTCCTTCATTTGTGTGAGTTGAGCCAGCAGAGCATGTGCATCTTCTATAGGCTTGAATCTGGCTTCAAATTTGGCTTTGAGAGTGTTCCAGTCAGTCACAGTCTGGGCTTGCAGATGATAGAACCAGTTTGTAATAGTGCCTTATAGTGTTTCCACAAAAAGCCTGACTGCTACATCCTCATACTCCACACCTATTATGCCATAGGCTATGTTAAAGGTTGTAATATGTTCATTAGGATGAACCTTCCCATCACCATAGAACTTGGGGAAATTTTTCCTTAAACTGCGTGGTAGCTCATGTAGAGGTGGAGTTAAATTGAGTGGGCCAAAAGAGTTACCCCAAGGGCTTTGAACTACCATTGTATGACTATGGAAAGGTGGGATAACAAATCTTAGAGGGGTAAGTATTGATAAAACTTTATTAATAACGAAAATGGATGCTTTGCCTGATAATGGAGACTTGACTTTAGTAGGAGGAAAGCTCCTAGTTCATTGGAGGTGAGATGGTGAAGGAAATAGATCAAAATTACTTTATTGTACCAACTCGAATATAGGTCAATAATACCTTTAGCCCTTTGGCTTCGCGTATACCGTGGATCTGTCAGAGTGTAAAAATAAAAATAGAAAAGAACTGGCACTACTTCAGCTTGAAGTTTGAGGCTTCAAACTGTGCATTCTATCCAAGTTGGCGTGGGGGTGGAGGAAGATGGTAAGGCTATAATGATAATGGGTAAAACACATAATGGAGTCGCCAGAGTCTATAATGAATAAGGGCAGGGACTGCTTCAATTTGAAACTTGAGGCTTCAGATTGCAGGGAAATCTCTAGCAGAGTCACCAAAAATTATTGGGTGAATATTTTGTCACCAACTAACTGATGAGCAAAATAGGTCTCTTCAACCACATCATAGGGAGATAGGTCGGTCAGATTTACAGGTTTACTACATCAAAAGGGGACAAATCTCTCCTCTCATTAAGGGGAGGTTCCCTGTAAATATGCAGGAGCTATATACTATATATACAAGCAAAAAATAACACTCAAGGGTAGGATAAACCATCCATCTCTTTTTTCAGAGATGATGTTAACAAACAGAGGAGAAAATCTTGGTGAAAATGTTGAAGGCACTTCTCTTCTTTCAGAAGTGATCTTGTAGGAAACAGTAGGAATTCTTTCAGATAGTGACAAGTAACTGGTAACCAAAGGCGTAGTAACCAGCAGACTGAGATGTAGCACAAAGTCTCCACCTCAACTTCCCAAGAGTGAGATGTGAAGGATAATGAGGGCACAAAGTTGTCCCAAGGTCCTTTACATAGAAACAAAATACGAAAGATAATGAGGGCCCAAAGTCGTTCCAAGATCCTTTACACAGTAATAGAAAGAAAACACACAAAGTCGTTCCAACAACCAAGTTATTCCAGCACAAAGTCTAAAAAGTTACTTGTTTTTTTATTCAAATAATGAAATATGATCAACAATCTGAGCTCAAAGTCTCAGTAATGCCTTTCAATTTGGGTAGAGTCTTGTTTTTGATAACAGAGAGAGATCCCTAAAATAATAAGAGAGAATTCAATATATAGTGCTCCAAGAAAGACTTGGGTGCTTTGTTTCACAAAAATGGCTTACGATGCATTCAATTCCTTTAATGCATTTTAAATTATGTCCATGGGCTAAGTTGGAATCGAGCATCAATTTTAAATATGGCCCGCTTGATGTGTTTCCTTATGTGTGCACAGTTGATCACTCTACTCAATGCAAAAAAATAGGCTGCATCATTAAATGTTCATGCTCTTTGACGTCCACCTAATGGACTTCTTTACCTTTTAGAAACATATCCCATGCATGGATATTTATGATCCTTCTTCATCATTCCCCCTTTCCTGGCTATATTTTGCCCTTTTCTATGCAATCTGAGATCTCGGGCTATCTCTTTGGCCGGTCACTGAATTTGTTCATAGGGTTTGTGCTTAAGTCTGCAAGGATCAGCAGTTATTTCATTGCCACAAATTTGATGTCTTCAGGTCTATCATCATTTTAAAGCCAACGACTACTTGATTACCCTAAATTTGACAGCTGCGAACCCGTCATCCTCCTTATCAATTCCTTCGTGTCTTTCCTACTTGCTTTGGCCACTTTCTACTAATCTTAACAAGTGACACAAGGCACATTCTGTTGTGAAATAGGCGAGGACATGTGGCAGCATCCACTTAACTTATAGAGGCTTTAGATGTCTTTTGAGAGTCCTGCGAAAGATGACACGTGGCACGCTCTACTGAGGTTAGCAACTCAGTTGGGGCCCACCACATTCCTTATGAAATAAAGAAGCAAAAGGAAGAAATTATGAAATTTGACACTTGTTGGCTTCCATTGAGTTATAACGAAACATGTGGTTGCTTCCACTGCACTTTGTAAGGGACACGTAGCGCATTTCACTGCACTTTGTGGTTTGATCTTTCTCAAAGGGAACTTGCCCTTCGGGGTCTTGAGAAATGGTCCACTTTTCTTGGTGAGAGCCTCCCACAAGGGTACCTACCCTTCGAGATCTTTCGGGCTTCTATTTCCTCGGTGGGTTTTTCCTTCTTCGATAGACTTTTCTTTTAGACAAAAAGTCCGAAGGAATTCTTTCATTTTGTCTTTTTCCACTGGGTTTTGGTTTTTCGAGCTTTTTCTGCCAAGCTTTTCCTTTAAACAAAAGTTTGAAGGAAATGATTCTTAACAACTTTGCCACAAGAACTTTTTCAAAAGAGAATTGTGCCCTCTGCAAGGACTTGTTCAAGCCCGAAACTATCCTTCAGGCTTTTACAACGGTTCATCTGCTCCTCACCTGCCCTCTGCAAGGGTTGTTTGTCCTTGGTTCACTTTTTTGAAGGAATTCTCTTTGTCCGCTTTTGCTCACTACCCTCCTCAAGGGCACTTGGCTTGGTTCATTACCCTCTGCAAGGGCACTCGGCTTGGTTCACTATTCTCCACAAGGGATTGTTCATTCCTTTGGCTTTGGGGTAGCCCCTTGAACCTACCAATTAAACCAACCGATTGAACCAACTTTGGTTTAACAGTTCAACGGTACAATCTTGCATTTGAAGCCATCTTTTTGTCTAAGTTTTTTGATCACTTTGAACTGATTGAACTTGTTGAACCGTTGAACCCATTGAACCTTGTTGGTTCAAGGTTTAATGGTTCAATCATTTTCTTGTGTTCCACTCATTCACTTGACTGCTTGAACCAAACCGCGTTGAACCATACGCTTTGAACCTTTTGAACCATTGAACCCGTTGAACCTTTGAACCAAAGTGGTTCAATGGTTCAACGGTTTAATGGTTCAAGCCTTCTTCTCTTTGATGAGTGTTTTGAAGCCGTTGAACCTAAAAGTAGTTGAACTTTGAACCTTGACAAATGTGCTTAACTTTTGTTGATGACATTGAACATTTGAACCCATTGAACCCGTTAAACCTTTTTGGTTCAAGGTTCAATGGTTCAAATACTGCATAGAAGCTTGCCGATGAACTCTTTTGGTTGAACCAAGGCATTGAACCAATCCTAAAAATGACTAAGTGTTAGAAACTTGTTCTTTTGATTGAACTCCCCTGTAGAAGCCTTTGAACCTGTTGAACCTGTTGATTTCAAGCATGTTGAGTCCGTAGAAACATATCTGCAGAGTTCATAGATTTAAGCCTGTAGAGTCCGTAGATTCCTTCCTGTGAAGTCCGTAGAACAGAGTCCATAGAAATGAGTCCTTAGAATTTAGCCTGTAGAGTCTGTAGATTCAAGCCTGTAGAGTCTATAGAACTTGAAAAAGCTTGAAAAATGGAGAATTTGAATGCCTAGAACAATTTTTTAGAAAGGGAGAGAGGATTTTGGTCTGTTGGGCCAAAATAGTTCAAAATAGTTCAAATGTTGTCCCAAAAATGAGTGATATTTTTGGGGGACAACAATTGGAAAGGCATAATTTCCTTTGGAGTCTTTGTATTACATCATTACCAATTATTCATGTAGTGAAAAGTCATATAAGGATTAGGAGTTTCATCAAACATTTAATTTTTGAACTACATTGAGTGTTAGTTTGCAACCTTTCCAATGATGGGGTTTGATTGACGCATATCACTTAATTAACTACACCTTTTTAAAGTTATTACAAGGTTTTGTATGTTGATCAGGGTTTCAAGAATGGACAAGGATTTCTAGGTGATGTGTAATGAATTCAAAGAAATTGAGCAATGCTTTTTGGAGCCCAAGAGTAGAGGGTCATATTTATTAAATTCATTTCATAAGATATTACCGTTGATTAACAATATAATTGGCTTGGAGTGTAGGGTTTGACTAGTATTGTAACACTCTACTCCTAGTAAAATAGTGAACGTCATTAGTTTGTTGTACAATTTATGGTTTTGTTCATTTTATACTTGGGCTTGTTTCCAACTGATTTTAGCATCCAAAAGTCCATATATTTTTTATAATTTAGTATTATTCTTAGCACCCACATTTTACGCATTTAAATTAATCTAGAATATTCCTTTGCATTGTCCGCTCTATTTTTTATTATTTTAGTATTGTAATTTGTGTAAATTTAAATTGAAACATTGTTTTATGATTAAATATGGCATGTTTTACCTTGGATCCATTTATTCATATAACACTATGTACACATAAACATACACATCAAAGTGAGGAATTATGTGGACACCTAAAAACATCCCTTCGATATTTATTGGTTATAAAATTTCATTATGTTAAGGCCCCATCATGTTTGTCATCTATAGGTTAATGTTAGGATGTTACTCATAAGTTTTATGTGTTTTCGATCATTTTTTATCATGCCCCTCTTTATTTATTTCTCTATCCTCCTTATATCTCCTCCCTCCACATCCTTTATTTTTTCATGTTATTCCTATAAATGTCTTGTGTACATTTATGGGGTGTGGACCCTTTTCATCCATCAGGGGTCCCTTGGGGTTTGGGTCCTATCTTGTTGGCTTGCACACCAATGAGATCCTAATTTTTTAAAGAGGTCTATAAATACATAGGTACATTGGTGCATTTAAGCAATAAATGAATAGAAGCATTCAATGCAATCATATAATGAAGACATCCAAGAATATAAGGAAATTTCAAGAGCATATAACATTTACTAATGTGCTCTAAAAAAATTCAAACATTCATTATACCATAGAAGATATATTATAGCGATGAAATTGCATTACATTGGGCTTTTGGCTAAATTTCATTTTGCTTGACATGTTTTCTTTGATTTTATATACCATTGAGGGCTTTGATAAGTAGTCAGTGCTTAAAAATCTTGTTGACCCTAAGTAAATTCCCCAAAACAATTAATTTTCATTGTCCTTTGTAGGTTTAACTACTTTATTAGAGTTTTAAGAAGCAGAGCAATTTCGCATGGATCTGCACAAAGATTCAAAATATTGAGCAAGGTTTTCAAAGCACTAGACTTGATAAAAACAGTGGTCAAATCATATTCTTCTTGTCTATCATCTGGTATAAACGTGAAGTATAAGTTCTATGGAGATGCTTAGGTCACCATGAGTCTTTTGGGTTCTCACTATATTAACACAAAACACATAATTTTGTTATGTGACAACTATTTATAGATTGCCCAAAAATTAAAATACTTCTCTACAATCTCTATTTGTCATTTACTATTATAAAACTAGAATATTAAGTATGATTTTACTAATTTACATTTGATTAGGCTTAATTGCATGTTAATGTGTAAATTGTATTGCATTTTGATCTAAAACTACTTTCCCGTAACACATATAGGCATATGTAGGCAAAACATTTTTATTTTAAGAATAAAATTTATGTCTTGTGCGTGATAAATTCCATTGTATTTCCATCATATATGACATCCACATGGTCATGTGTTAAAGTTTGAACAAGGACATTATACGAGTGGGCACATTTATTTAGACACAATGTTATCTGATTAAATTATATTTGATGTTAATTGTTAAATGATACATTATGCAGTCTATTAATACAAGCAAAAATTGTCCACAAAGTGGTGGTGTAGTGGTGAATGGGTATCTTCAAAAATATGAGAACCATGGTCAAATCCCACTCATGATAATACAACCCACCTCTTGATGGACATCCTTGATAGTGTCAGAACCACTAGTATGAGGGTCCCCCCTGTTGGGGCTACTACCACTATAAATTTGACAAAGGTGGTCCCATGAAAATGGAAATATATTTTTGAAACAAATTGGTCCCTAAAACTTTCCAGTGTAGGCAAGCCACGGGGAACCTACCAACATATGAAGGTAATATTTTACATTCCTATGGCTTTGCCTTTATGCAAAGATATTATTTTAAATTCTTACAACTTTAGTAAGATAATATATTAGACCACTTGTAAGGGACCCTAAATTTTCTCAACATGCCCATATAAATTTACTATTGGAATGCTTTGGTAAGAATATTATTAATAAAAACAACAATTTACAAAAGGTTACAAAGTAAGGCAACTGGTTGGTATTCACAACTCGAACTCCCTGCTAGAGGAAAATATTGACTCAAAACATGCAAGAAAAAAATAAAAAGGGTTGACGAAATACAATGAGATAGAACAACCAAAGAAAAAGAAAAATAACCTCAATTCCTTTTTAAAGAATGCAAGGTAGGCTTATTACTAACAATATTTGTCATCGCATGTATCGAAGAACCAAATAAAAAATCTTTAGAATGACCCAATGATGCAATAATCCTCTTTGTAAGATTTACTTATTGCTCATTTCTTGAAGTAGACTCTACAGGGTCTTTTACGAAACGACTACTACCCCACAATCTTCATTGTCTTTTTTGGTCCCTATTTGTAATTTTGATGAAGCCATTACTTCTTTGTCATCATATTTAGTACTAAAACTATAAAAGAGTTATAAGTTGACTCATCTTAAACTTTTTCCTTCTCATTCAAAGAAGGTTTAGGGACTTTTTTCCCTTTCTTTCCAATTTCTTGAAATTCCTCTAATTCAGAGTCATTTTCCCTTTTCTTGCCAACTTCTTGAAAATTATTTTTTTCCACCTTCCTTTTAGCCATTGCTCTCATAGCTCAATCCTTAAGTAGATGTCCATGCACATGACACACCAAGCATCAGAAGGGAAGACTTTCATAATTAACAACATGCTCAAACATGTCTCCTTCTAGATATTTCTACCAAACCCTTTTAGGAAGGGGTTTAATCACATCCATTTGAACATAGATATCAACAACAATGTTTTTTTTCTATAAGTTTCAGTAGATATGCACATCATTTCTATAAGAGAGTTACAAATCCGATTAAGAATGAAGCCTACCCACAAATGTACGAGAAGGTTAGATATTCTTACATGAATTAGAGCAACTTTTGGATCTTCTTGTGTGAAATTGTAGACACTAAATCTAAATTATATGGCACCTCAGTCTTGTACACTTGGTAAATACCTATCATGGTTATACCCTTCATCATAAAACCTTCCTACTACAAAAAAGCTCGTGTCTGCTATCTCTTTGTGCTAAATTGCTTATCTCTTAGTCTGACCACTATTATTCTAATGACTAGGCCTTTAATATTATGCAAAATGCTCTAAACCTAATCATTATCCTTCTCTATCAATCTTGGACATATCCCTATTTTCTAGATTTTTGAACACTTGTATCCCAGCCACATGCCTATATCAATGCAAGTGTCACTTTTCTAATTAAGTGTCTAGTGCCCAAAAGTTATCCAATTTACAAATAAAATGAATCCTAAAGGTCGACCTAAGTGCTTTAATGTGAGATATTTTCAAAATGGATTAATATATATACAATATCAACACTCATTCATTCCTCACCTAGCAAATACCAAGAACTCACAAGGAAACTTACCTATAAACACTCAATCAAGGATTTAAGTGATCAAGCCTACCTTATTCATCCCTATTTCAATATCAATCATATGATTAGTATCCCCACAAGTTTGAAGTACTAAAAGAACAAACCACGAGCCATATTTTCAAAGTTATAAGCTATGCCATTAAATGTACTTAATTATCACACATTGCATCCTTATGCACGCATGAGCTAACACATATGAGAAAACTACATAAGTTTGAGGCCCTCTTCAAAGTATTGGTTATATACGCAACACCTATTGACAGAGGGGTCATCAGGGTAGTTTGACATCATGTGCCCACTAACCCATGTTTCCCATAATCACTCCAAGGGTAAGGATGCTAGGGTTTGATCATTTGATGAAGAACAACAATTTGTGTGCATGATATGTATACATCAAAATAAAGGTGATAAAAAACCTATAAGACTCTAGTTGGTTGTATCTATATATAATTAGCATTCCATACATGAAACCTAAGTGTTTAGATACCAATATTGACGTAACTTTCCAAATCTAAAGCAAACATTTGAGGCCATAGTGTGTAAAGTTTTAGAATCTAATGACTCTTCCAAGATCCTGATCTAGTTCACTTTCAGCTTGTTTCAGCTTAGATCTACACATGCATAATAAACCAAGTACTCTTATTTTCAATTTGTTGTATTATCAATCAATATATATACTTTATATTTTTAGCATGCATCAATGTTTAAATTTAGAATATTATCTATATAAATTTGAAAATCAATTGGCTTGTTATATATCTATTTATCACCCTTGTGCTTAATAATTTTTATATTTTTAACCCTAGATACCCCATACAAAATCAAATTTAGGGTTAAAATTTTGGTGAATCATATGTTTATTATGGCTAAAAAATAACCTCTTCCTCCTCCTAATCATAAGGAAGGTGATAGCTACCATCCATCTGATTAGATCCATGATATCCCTCCTTCAAAGGGTAAGGTAAATGGTACATGTATGAATCACTTAGGGTTTGTGCTTATAAAGATCTAAAATATCAAATCATCGGTACAACAAAGTTAATAAAAGAGTTACAAAATCATATTACATGCCTACAAAATTTAAAATATGCTAGTGTTAATCATGTTTTTTGATCTTCATCTAGCAAGTTTTCATATCCAAATGAAAATTTAAAATAAAATACATCTAAAACAAGTGATTCAAAAGGTGACCAAAAGGATACTAAGAGTCCAAGTGAAATCCTAAAGGAGATGCTTAGAAACTAAGTGATCCAACTACCTCCCCTACATCCCACAAGGAGATCCAAATATTATTGTGCATATCATAGAATGCATGGGCATCATACAAATTATTATTTTGCATTATAGAACAAAGTACAAAGTCACAAAGGTAGTGGTGATCCTATCATATATACATTAACCAAGAAACCCACTCACATTATAAGTACCTCTTCTAAAGCACAAGTGCCAAAACAATTAATATGGGTACCAAAAGATAATTTAGAACAAAAACACTTGAAATTGCAACACTTAAAACATGAAAACATTCAAAAGGTAAAGTTAGAACAAGGTGTGTTATAAAAAAGAGCAAGTTGTCAAAACAGAAATTACATGTTTTCCTAGTGTTCAAGCAAATATGAAAGACTCTTCCATAATCCTAATGAGATGCAATATTTTAAAAATGATGAGCATAATCGAGAAAAAACAAACTTTCAAGATGAAAGCTCTAATATATATTGTAGTTGGTTTTTCATACACAGATGCTCAAAATGATATATCACAAGTTCAAGAACAACCTGAGAAGTTACATCTTTCCTATACTAATAAAACAACTAAATTGTATGATCATAATACCATATAATATTGGTATGATCCTCATGATATTGATTATACAACATATAAATATGATACACACAATACATGGCCTTTAGAGAGGCATCTCCTTGATGAGATCCTTGGGTTCTAGTAGCACTTCTACCTATATTAGTTCCTTGGCATCTATGTTGTTGGTTCCATGTTGGTAGATTTAATATCATTTCTTTCTATATACACACATATGTTTCACACATGTTTTGAGTGTGATACAAAC
The DNA here is from genome assembly GCA_037957365.1 of Torreya grandis. Lineage (NCBI taxonomy): Eukaryota > Viridiplantae > Streptophyta > Pinopsida > Cupressales > Taxaceae > Torreya > Torreya grandis. Next base: position 3,060,914 of record JARHVA010000111.1, read on the forward strand.
ATACCTAGGCACATGCACGTATAGATGTTGGGTCTGCCCTCTACTCATGTTATTAGTACATTTGAGGCATTTGCTTCATTGATCATGATGTGCCTGGGTTACATTATTTTATGATCATTTTCTAATATCATGTTTGAGCTCATGGATTTACATGTCTTTATTTATGCTTATATGTTTCACAATGTACTTGATACAGTAGGTAATTAATATTTTTTGTTAACACATATATCCAAGAAATAGTATGATATGTTTATGTTGATTTATTATGATTCCATGCTTTCCTTTTTGAACTTCCTTGAGTGTCTTTCCTTGTCTTGCATTATATTTCTTGTTAGAGCATTTGAATATGCTCTATTGATTGTGGTCTCTGTGACTTTGTTTACTTATTATGACATTTGAATATGTCATTGTTTGTTGTATGTGGACATTTAAACATGTCATTATATGCTATGTGGACATTTGACTAAGTCACATCCCTTTGATTGTGTGACATTTGAATGTGTCCCTAATATGAGGTATTTTTAGACAATTTTTTATTTTGCATTACTTTTGAGTGCTCTTGTGTGTGTGTTTGATTGCTTGTTGAGCTTGTATTTTTCCTCTCTAAACATTGCCATGATTTACATCATGCATCTTAGGACTTGATGTGATCACACACTATGTACCTCATTATTATTTATACTTAGACATGCTACTCCTATATGCTACATGATCCCCACACAAATTATACAGTTATCTTATTCTTGTGAAGTAAGATAACTACTAATTTTTAATTCCCTCACCTCAAAATGGGGGGCATATCAGTGGGGGCATGTTATAGAGGCATGGATTTTACATTTTTATAGTTTCATATTTTAGTGGGAGCATGTCAAAAAATGCATAACCTCCACATTTATTTGGTATCTCTAGATTACAATGGGGGCATGTTATGGAAACATTTTATCCACACTTACACAATTTATTAAATTATCCAAAAATTAGGCTAAATTTAATAGTTATATGGTTCATATACAATTTGTGGTAGCATTCTATACATTGGTACCATTATTATACTTGGATTTCAGCGTGAAACATATATGAGGTGCATATGCCATGCAAAGGGCACCTAAAATTACAAAATCAAGCCAGTTTCTAGATTTTAAATACCACCATGGACTATTATCATACCCAAGATGGAATTTTATGGACTATATTGAGCCAATCTACTACAATAGTTGGTTCACCTTTTGGCAAGGTTGAGATGATTAAATCACTCAATCTTACCAAGTTTATAAGCAAACTTGATTAAATCATCTAGCTTCACTAGATTTATAGGATGGAGTGATTAAATCATCCACCTTCACCAAATATATAGTGTGATTTGATTGGATCACTCACACTCGTCAGGTTATAAGTATGATTAGGTTGCACGATTGAGATAAGCTTAATGTCCATGTGATAACTCACCTTTTCATAAATGTTGGGGGCATGTTGTCCTCCAATATCTCTCTATATATATGCACATGTAGGTTTCAAAATTGTCCTAATCTCAACTCCAATACTTCACAATGAAGCATCTCTTTAAATGAAATTGTCAAAAGGTAAGATGGTTGCACTGACACACATGTGTACTCTTAACCTTGCTCTCTTTACTTTCAAGCATTTTGAATTATTTCAATTTCAAATTTTATACATTGATTATATAATGTAACATGTTTTTGGTTTCATGTCAATCACCAACAAAGCATTCAAATTGGGCTCACACAAAGACAAGGTGTTGTATACACACCCAGGCACACATTTATTTCCTTTAAACTAGTAATTTTATTACTATATTAAAGGGGGGAAAATGTAGATAATATATCTAAATCATGTAGCACCTTAGTCTTGTATGCCTAATAAATATCGATCATGGCTGTAACCTTCATGTTTAAGACCTTCCCACTACCGAAAGGCTCATGTTTGTTATTTCTTTGTGCCAAATTACTTATTTCTTAGTCTGTCCACTGTTAGTTTGATGCCCAAGCTTTCTATTATGTGCAAAATGCTCCAAACTTGATCATTATCCTTCTCTGCCAGTTTTGGACATGTACATGTTTTTTAGCTTCCTAGACACTTGCATCCCAACCACATGCCTACATTGACAAATGAAACTTATCATAAATGTTAGCTTAAGTGCTTTAGTGCAATACATTTTTAAAAGGGATTGGTATATACACAAGATCAACCCTCTTTCATTTCTCATCTAACAAATACTAAGAATTCATAAGGCAACCTACCAAGAAGCACTCAATCAAGAATTAACGTGAGCAAACTTATCCTATTCATCCTTATTACCATATCAGTCATAGAAGCAATATCCCCGTAGGTTTGAAGTCTTGAAGGAACAATCCATGAGCCATATTTTCCAAGTTATAAGCTAGGTCATTGTATTTACTTGATTATCACACATTGCATCCTTATGCACACATAAGCTAACACGTAGGGGAGAACTACATATGTCTGAGGCCCTCTTCAAAGTAATGGCTGTGTAGACAACACTCATTGATAGAAGGGTCCTTAGGATAACTCGACACTATGTGCCCATTAACCCATTTTTTTCACAATCACTTCAAGGGTGAGGAAGCTAGGGTTCGATCATTTGATGATAAGCGATAACCTATGCACATAATCTATATAAATCATAATAAAAATAATGAAAAACTCAGATTGTTCCAATTGGTCACATCTAGATCTAGTCAATATTCTGTATAAGACACCTTCATCCAATTCAAATACCAATGTCTACATAATGATCTAAATCTAACTCAAGTGTGCGATGCCACAAAGTGCAAAATTCTATATTTGACAACTGTTTTAAGATCCTGATCCAATCCACTTCCAGTCTGTTTCAATCCATACCACCATGCACATAATAAACCAAGTACTCTTGTTTTCAATCTATTACAATATCAATCAATAGTTGTACTTTATAGTTTTAGCATATCTCAGTTTTTAAATTCAAAATATTGTTTATTTAAGTTTGTAAATTAATGGCTCTGCTATAGATCTATTTATCGCCCTTATGCTTAATCATTTATATATTCTTAATCCTATATACCCCGATATCAAATCAAATTTAGGGTTAAACATAAATCAAAATTGGGGTTCCAAGGGGTCATGAATAGCCTTGATCTACCAAAAGAACCACAACCCCTATATGAATACTTGAGCTTAGTCTTTTTCAGAGGTGAAGATCACAATGAATAAGCCTTTAAACCCATAACAAATATCCACTTCTCCCTTTATTTTTCAATGCCCTAAAACCTAAGGTCTCAGACCCTGTTCATGTGGCCCTCGATCCACAAATTTACAATTCAATCCCAATTTGGTTAGGGTAGTTATTTCTTGTTCAACTTCATTATTGTCAAAGTTAATTATAGGTTCTTCCTCAACTACAATGATGCAACCAAATTTCATCCAAAGATATTAATTCCTTGCATTGTTGGTGTGAGCTTGTAGATATGAAATAATCTTGTTCTTTGTGGCAACCCCCTAGAATAAACAACTGAAATCCATTAAAAAAGGGTCCTTGCTAGTGTTTTGTGTGTCTGAATAGGTTGACAATGCCTTAGTAGCGTAGCAGCAACCCTGCTAATGCAGCCACTATGTCTTAATTGTTGTTTGCGTCTGCTTGCAACCCTAATCTATCCACTGTGTCTTTTTCATCTCTATTTGCATTCGCTTGCAACAATTTTTGAACCTCTTATTTTTTAATTCAAGTCTCCACATTTTCCCAATAAAGAAACTTATAATATCGCCTATAAATTTGACAAATGTGGTTCTATAAAAATTGAAATATATTTACGAGCCAAAATTGTGCTTGATTTGACAAATGCAGTTCCATGAAAATTGAAATATATTTATGAGCCAAAATTGTCCTTGAATTTTTTTAGTAAAAGCAAGCCAAAGGGGGCAAAAACAATTTCTATTCACTAAAAATTTCCTCTATTTTCTTTCGTCATATGGCATACCTATTTGCATGTGACAATATTATTTTACTTTCTTATTAACTTATTTATATGAGAAAATAATATTTTACATTCTTACTACCTTACTTATATGTGAAGATAATAGTTTACATTCTTACACACTTTAGTAAAATAATTTATAAGACCATTGAAATGAAGTGGTTTTAATGACGTATACTAGATCAAAAGGTCCATAGGACCATGATTACATCAATTACTTCAACTGTTCAAAAAATCTCGAAATCCAAAATATATTTTAGAAAGTTATTCTATCTTTTGTTGTGCTTGATTAACATCTCCTCCAACTTTTTAAATATTTTTTCCTCAAATATATCTACTAAATTTTTTATAAATTTAATTTATATATCCACATACTCAAAACACTAATATTACCAAAATCTCTAAAAACTAATTCTCAATTAAATAATTTCAATCTTTTCCTCCCCAACTAATTTCAACTTGCCACGCAGTGAATTTTCTCAATTGTTATTACAAATATTTTTTACGAAATTCCATATCCTCGACTTGAACTCAACCGTCATTTGTCGGACAAGTAAATTTCCTACCTCAATTGACGACAATTCATCACCATACCCTCCCAAGCTCCATTTGAAAATTGCAGGCCACTTGGATACACACAGGCGCGTGAAATTTTAACAGGGGAATACACACAGAGGGAGCTCCTCTGCGGATTTCACGGATCTGCGTCAAAAATGAGCGTGATCGACATTTTGACGCGAGTTGACGCCATCTGCAACAAATATGACAGGTACGATGTGGAGAAGCAGAGGAGCAACCAGATCTCTGGATCTGACGCCTTCGTCAGGCTCTACACCGTCGTCGAGTCCGACATTGAGGCCGCTATGCAGGTATACCCTCATTGAGTCCTACATTCTTTTTTGTTTTTTAAATTTGGCAAACCTCTTCTGATTTCTGCGGAAGTTACGTAACTACTTGCATCACATGCTTTCACCAAAGGGTCATTGCCTCACGGAGTAACTCTACATTTTCAAATTTCTGAATTCTTTCTGATTTGGTAAAATCTATTTGTGGGAGGGTAAGTTATCTTTTCTGGCGATTGCACCAGGGCATTTTTTTTAATGGGCTATGTTTCGCAAGTTGGCTAATTTTTCACATACCGGAGTATTTTTTCTCAAATTGGCTATCTTTTCACTAGTTTTTAGAAAATCAGATTTGTCAATTAGGATTTTTTTGCAAAACTATTTGTATGAAATGTACATAAAGCTGTAGTATCATTAATCAGGAATCAATGTGCTAATGCCAATTCAGTCTTCATAATCTATACTTCATGAGCAGTTGTTCACAAGAACCCATCTCACATAAGCATGAATGATCTACTTGACACTCATTGAATCTAGGTGATGCTCACAGTGATGAAGCACCAGGACTCTCCAGCAGTTCACCCACCCATCCCATTACTTTTGGGGCGCAAGTGCGCTTAGCTTGCTACCTGTAATTTTTTGCGGAAATATACATGTATAAGTACTAAAGCGTATGCTCCTCCTTGGCATTCACCTGTAAAACACTTCCACCATTCGATATGCGTAAAAATATTTCCATGTCTGAAAATTTTCACTGATTGAACTTGGCCTTGTCCGTTGGGGTATGACACGTGCTCAGCAGGTTTAGCATTTTATGATGTCCACTGTGTAAGTCAGACTCAGGTAGTTTGATGTACTTTGTATCCAATTTTAATATTTTATGATGTCTGTTTGGGTATGCTGCACTCAGCGAATATGATGCAGTATTGTTCCCAATTTTAACATTTTATGATGTCTATTGGGGTATGCCACAGTCAGGGAGTTGGATGCGGTATTCACCTAACTTTAAGACTCTATGATTATTGTGTTTCCTCTCCTGAAGATATGAAACTGGAGCACTGTTATGAAAGCCCCGATGCTTTACCTCTTGAGCTCATTCCCTTAGACAATCTTACATGTTTAATTCTTAAATGCTTTTGACTATAATGTTATGTGTGAGGTTTGATCTAGGGTTTTTCTTTTTCCATGGCGCAGAAAACAAATGATGCAGTGAAGGAGAAGAACAGGGCAGTGGTTGCGACTTTAAATGCTGAAATTCGACGCACCAAGGGAAGATTGCATGAAGAGATCCCCAAGCTGCAGAAATTGGCTCAAAAAAAGGTCAGGATTGACTATGTTTATTTATTGTCATGTACCAGAGATAGTTGATCCATTTGCAGGATTTGTCTACTAGCTGATTATTTTGCTTGATTCGTTGTCTTAGCCAAACGAAGGTGAAAAAACCATTGATGAGCAAATACTATTGTGGTTTCCTTTTATTTAAATTTGCTTGTCCCATCTGAAATTGAAAAGATTAAACCATATTGGAATGGTATTTGAGATTATATTGATGTTCAGAAAAGTAGATTATGAGGATGAAAGTATATGGCATAAATGGGTCAGTCATTAAATAACAGGGCTTGAGTTTGATCTTTGCCAATCTTAATGGACTGAGTTTGTGTGGAGGCTTAATACTCTTAGTGTGCTTGAGACCAAGTATGAGTTCAGCTTTTCAGAGGATTAAACATCCTTACATTACCCAAAACACCATTTGACCAAGTCCTTAATAAATTATGTTGCAGGGAGACACGTCCCCCACCACCCAAGACGCGTCTCCCGAATGGGTACATGTTTCTGGTATGGGAGACAGGTAAGGAAATGTCTCCCGTTCCCGGAGATGCCATTCCGAGACTGTCAACATCTCCCGACTGTCTCTTCTTGGTCCTCAGTCGGTCTCTCAACAAAAATAGATAAAAAATAAAAAATAAAAACCCTAAAATGCATCTGCTAGAAACCCTAAACCATATTTCATTCTAATCACTTGTTTATCTGCTGTTTGCCATTTGTTTGTTGCTCGCGTTTATCTGCTGGTTTGTATGCTGGTAGCTGTTTTTAACTGTTGTTGGGGCTGACTGCATTCGGTCTGTGTTTGAGTCTTAGAGTTAGGCTTTAAAGTTTAGCTGTTTGAGGTTTGCTGTGGATAATGGCGAATACAAAGAGAGTCTGGTGGGCCAGTGGCTGATTGGTGTGGCATTGCTGTGTGATGGCATGAACTGCCGTGGCATTGCCGTGTGAATGCCATGAACTGCTGTGGCATTCACATGGCAATGGCATGGCAGTCAGCCATTTTATCTGTGTAAATTATTAAATATTAAATTATATATATATATATATATATATATATGTGGGCCAGTGGCTGATTGGTGTGGCATTGCTGTGTGAATGGCATGAACTGCCGTGGCATTGCCGTGTGAATGCCATGAACTGCTGTGGCATTCACATGGCAATGGCATGGCAGTCAGCCATTTTATCTGTGTAAATTATTAACTATTAAATTATATATATATATATATATTTGTTTTGTAAATATTTAACATATTTAAAATTTTCTATGTCGATCTAAGCATGCAACCCTATACATGGTCTTAACGTCCACTGTATGGGGCCTGGGGCTATAATAATATATATTTAAAATTTTGTTTTTTAATATTCAAAACTTTAATTATATATATTAATAATATAAATATTCAAATTTAAATTGTATTTTAAATTATTAACAAATTAGTTAGATTTTAATTTTCAATTTTAATATTTATTCTATATATTTTATTTTTTTCTCTAAATCATATATATTGTTATTTTTTTGCCATCTCCGAGTACCCGTCTCCTATCTTTCTAAAAAATGATGTACTGGTACTCGTACCGGTCTCCTGGTAACTATCACTATCTAATTAAAGAGTATTGTTGCAAAATTCTGCTTCCTGGAATAATTGCACTATTTCCCCTCTATTTCTTTAATTCCTCCCTCTGATTTAATAGCAATTTCAAATTTGTAATGTGGGGGAGGGAATAATTTAAAGGAAAAATTGCCCGGTAAAATGAATGGGATTAATCCCCCTTTTTTTTCAATGGCCCACGTATTGAAAGGAGGATGTGATTAATTTCTTGCTTCTATGTGGGGTGTAGTATTAAAGGGCCCACCTTTGATTAAAAGCTTTAAGCTTTTATATTCAAAACCCACGGTGGAGATTAAAGAGAGTCGTCCTTTTAGTAAAAGCTCTTAAACTTTTATATTTTAAAAGCCACGAGAGTGGATTTAAAAAAGGTGGAAATTTTTATTGAAATCTTTTAAGCTTTTAAATTTTCAAACCATGGTTGTAGAAAATAAAGGCTTTTTGCCTATTTTACTTCACTCACATTTGAACTCATAGGAATATTCCCAAAATCGGTAGATATGATGGGCAGTTGACTTATGGAAGCTACCAGAAATTAATTGCAGCATTTGAACAGGCAGTTTTTTGCATTAAATGGTGGCTACAAATTCTGACATGTGGTTGCACAAATGAAAACCACTACTCTTCCTATTTCTTCTCCATCTTTGTAATTAAATAGAGAGAGTCTATTGTTCGGGTCCTCACTCCATGGATTGTTCCAGTTCTCTATGAGAGCTTCATTGTGAAATTAGCAGCGTCAACAATTGTTTTGATTCAATATTTGTTCATTACCAGCAACCACATATGCAACTGTGTAGTTCTGATAGCACTTTATAGAGTATCTGTGGCTAATTTCTGTCCTTAGTCTTTGCTTATGTGTGTGTGTCTCCAATCATTTACCTCTTACAATCGTCCTGGATTGATTATTTGAATTTACAACAGCTATTCTGTGCAGGCCTTCCTTTGAGTGGGTGGAGGATCTGCTATTCTGATGCATTGCCCTTTTTCTTGTTTTACTGTTTTTAGCTTTCCATTCTCCCTTTTTGCCCCCAACATGTTTAGATTAGTGTTAGTGTAGGAGGAGCTGGTCTCTTAATCCCAAAGGTTGTTTCAGTGCCATGTCCCATGCGGTGAAACTTCCCATTGTTGTGCTGACATGAGGGCGCTGCATATGTAAGACATCTGAGCATCAACAGGTATATTACCCACAATGAGAACAAAAAGAGGGGGCCAATCAAATATATTATCAAAGATGCACATTGGCCTCATGAGGGTGGGGCGAATGGGTTTTTGGCAATGATAAAGCCATCCAATATTAAGATTGCATATGTGCCATTACATTGGGATAGATTTTGTTAGGCTTCTGATCTTTGTCCTTTTGTAAGGTTACTCCATTGGTTTAGGTTGGCCATGCAAGATGGTCTGAATGTAGTGTCTTCCCATGACAAACTCATATAATGTCTGCAATTACCATGGATTGGCGGCCTTTGAAAGCTATGGGGTGTATTTTGTAATCCGTGTAATCATTTTGAATTTTGAATTCTTGCTATGTCTTTGAGAAGGCATGGTTTCACTCACACCGACCACTGGTTTGAAAAGATGGTTTTGAGTGATGCCATTGTTTTCTTTATTTATTGCCTGGTGTAAACGAGTATAAGTAATATTTTTTGTTGTCTGTCAAATAATAATAAACCCTTAATTAAAAGAGTATTGACTACATGGGAACAAGAATACATTACAGCAATTACTTAGTAAACAAATTTCATAGATACTTTTGGTGAGCAAGATGTTCACAAAATCGAAGCATCCCCCTTGTCGTAGTAAGTCTACCCTTCTTACTATTCAACCATAGGCATGTAGAAAAATGATTTTTTTTTCCTGTTTTACTTTTTATTTGTGAGATGCATTGCACCCAATGCATTGATTAACATATCCATTATTTTGAAAAATGTACAGGTCAACTTAACAATATAATATAGGTTTAGCCTTTAGGTATGTTGAAAATTATTTCAAATTAACATTGATTTGAGTAAATGACTTACCAAGCAAATCTTTGCTATGTAACTCCATGTATGGCACAGATAACATTCAACACAGTAAAATAATATGGAGGAGAAAAGTCAAGAAAATTGGACGTCCAAAATATAATATGGACATGCGTATTTTTCTTTACAAATTGTCTTATTTCAATTTTCAATCATTTTCTTGCCAATCAACTGAAGTTCAACATTATATTTGTCCGATCAATATTCCCTTTCTTCAACCACATTGTTTTTTTTTGGTTAAATATCATAATTATATCAAACCTTGGATGTGACAGATTGTCCCCTCCCTAACCCGTATAGTAAGGGTAAATTGCTGTTAACAGCAATTAATAGGCACAAATCATGCTCTAGGTTTGCTGACATCATGCTGACATCACTCCCTAATGTCAGTGGTAAGTAGGGGGCACAAATCCTCAATGCCTTAGCAAGATAATGTCTAAATCAAGAGAGTTATATAATTGTCGGATGTTGCAGATATCTTTTGGACAATAATTTCCGGCATTAATCATATGTTTACTGCATGTTGATGTGGATTAGGTTAAAGGGCTTTCAAAGGAAGAGCTTGTTGCTCGCAATGATTTGGTCTTGGCTTTAGCCGACAAGATTAACTCCATACCTGATGGAACAACCACAGGTACCCAACGAATTGGAGCATTTAAGACATCAACTACACGTACAGAAATCAAAATTGACTCAGGTTCAGGTATGGAAGAATTTCCATAGTTTCTTTTCAGACTTGTGGGGTTGTTTTCCACATTTCAATCAGTTGAAATCATTATATCTATATTATTAGGAAATGGATAATATGTTGGTTTTATTGACTTTCTTTGAATGACACATAAGCTTTGAATAGTTTCATTTTGTTCCTCAGGATGGTACAAGGTTACAACTTGTTGTAAATAGTAATAGGTAATAATATCAAAGTTGCAAAATTGTTTGAAGCTTTGGATTGTTAAAACTTTGTTCCTTAGGTTGTTGGCTTGTTTCTTATTTATATGTAAGGTGAGATGCGCACTGAACATTATGAGCAGACTGAGGATTCTAATCAATTCAGACAAGAATATGAAATGCGGAAAATCAAGCAGGTGAGGGAATCGTTGTCTTCAGCATTCAGGGACTTATCATTTGTATTTTTTTGGACTGTGTTTGGCTGACATAAGATCTAGCGTAATGACAATTCTTGTAAACTAGGCAACTTGCTTTGCATGGAACAATGTTATCATTAATTTTATTACTATTTCTTTGCATTGACTGTAAATGAAGTGGATATGTTGATTGTATTTCTTATATTTTGGTCTAGGTTTAGTTTCCACTGTAGTACACAGTTAACTTGAGAATACAATCACGTCATAAGTCAAAATTTAACAAATGTATGAAATTTATTGAGCACTTGATCTGAATTACTGTACAGGTATTAAGTGTGGATAAAATTTTATTTGACAAGGTTAAAATCAATCTGTTGTACAGAAAAAGAAACCATACTGAAATATAACAGAAATGCACAACACAAGAGGTATACGGTGGGCACCAATGTACCTTACTATTCAATATAGTCCAGAATGGTACCCTTGAGGTGGGGTTACAACATACAATATACACTTTAAGGAAGTAATTACTCCACAAGATCTCTTGCTATGAAATTTGAACTACTACCTAACTGTATCCATACTCTATACTCAACATTATACTCCTTTACAATAATATGAGTCTCCAATGTTTAACCCTCCTATAATAACAGTGGACTCTGGTGGGCAAACTCTCAACCTACATGTTACACATGTGACTAACATGATCCACTAGCTACCCATTAGATGCATTATAAGTAAACCAAGGGTTATGCATCCCACAATTTGGCTACTCCATAACCTCATATACATTATGCTATCATGGCCTAGGTGTAACATTCCACCCACCTTAGCATGCTCCAACCCAAAGCATGTGAAGAAAGAGGATAGTATGATTAGTATTATCCCAATTTGCATACACTTGGTGCCATGCTCTGTCATCCGTCCATCCATAGGTGAGCTTGGTAGGTGTTGGTCCTTCATGGTGCCATGCTTCTGCTCTGATAATCTGATTCCTTGTGTCAATAGTTGTTTCTCCTCTGACGTGTATATCTATACTCACTGCTTCTTTGATTCCAAGTGTACCCATAATTGTTGCTCATAATGGTTCATGTCATGCCTCCATGACTGTTGTCTACGAGGTGATGTAGAAGCCAATATGTCAAAATCTTTGTAGACTTGTCTTCTTGTTCCTCTTCTTTTAACTCTTCACTGTTGCTTTGGCTCTTGAGTAGGTAAGGGTTTGAATTTCCTTCACAAGCAGACAAGTCCTTATGCTCTTCTTTCTTGTGCTTTTTGTCAGATTGAATCTTTGTTCATTGGAAGATTCATAAGGGCACATCTTGATGCAAGAGTGATAACTGTTATCATAAACCACAAACAAATTTTATCTAGGCAGCTTGTTGATTCATGCATATATAAGTAAGCTATTTTTATAGGATTTAATTTTCTTTTGCAGCCTGCCTATCTGTTATTTGAATGATTTTCTATAGCTGCAATTAGAGTCCAAAAAGAAATACTTGTTATTTTTGCTGAAACTTCTAAGGTAAACATCAGATTGTGATTTATGGCAATACTTGTTGCAACTTCATGTAAAGGTCAAATAAGATTGCATATATCACAGTTTGGATTTGTGCAGTATCATTCTCTTTTTGCTATGGTGTTAATTTTGTTTATTTGCCGACTCCTACCAATCTTGTATCATGCTGTTTATATTCTGTCTGAGGAATGTTGATAAAAGACATTCATATATCTTCCAGATAATCAGCACTCCTTCCATTTTCCAATATAATGATTTAGATGCATTTTCATTCATGGCTATTGAAACACTTTTTGCATACTGCAATTTTTACCTTATAGTGCATGCTATTAATTTCCACGGACCAACTCAGACTCGAACCTAGGACCTCATTTGTGCGTGCTTGGGTGCTCTACCACTTGAGCTACCAGCCCTTTTATGACTGAGGCTTTTTGGTAGGCTCCTTGTTACGGTTTGGGTGTGCTCATTTTCTCCAGCACCCCCTCTCTGAGCGACACTTTGGTTCTCAGGGCTCCTAGTCTGTATCTGTTACATGTTAATTTCCATGGACCAGCTAGGACTCAAACCTAGCACCTCCCTTATACATGATTGGGTGCTCTACCACACTACTGACCCTTTTATGACTGAGGCTTTTTTGGTAGGCTCCAACACATACAATATATTACAAAATATGACAACCCATTGTTAAACATCTCACACCCACCAATGTGTTTGATAATGGATTGGTGATGGGTCTCAATTTTTACCTTATAGTCCATATAACATGTCACAAAATATGACAACCCATTGTAAAACATCTCACACCCACTCATGTGTTTGATTGATGATGTGTCTTTTAGAGGCCCCTGAATAGTTTGCTGCAAATGATTATAATGTATTCCTTTGCAATATATGTCTACCATTCAATCTAGAATAGTGAAAAAACAGCCACACATTTTTGCCTGCAAAGGCTATCAGGTTTCTTATTATTCACAATTTCACATGATAGTAATTTATTTCTTGCATTTCCTTAACATACATCCCTGAACTGTGTTGTCTATAAGTACTTTTAATACATTGCAGGATATCTGTCCGGAAGATATTTTTAATGCATATAAGTCAAATATAATTCGTTGGGTTCTTTATCCAATTAACCCAGATTTTTTTTAATATTATGAAAATGGGTGTTGTTTTGGAATGCAATTAAACAAGAGTGGAACAATCTCATTAGCTTATTTTAATGTCATTGATGATTGTAGGATCAAGGCTTAGATACGATTGCAGAGGGGCTTGATACATTGAAGAACATGGCCCAAGACATAAATGAGGTTAATGTCTCTTTCAATTATGTTTTGTGCTAATTAAGCATAGTGTTTAATGTGCTCTAATATTTATGGCATGCTGTATTCTTCTTTCTGTTTATTGCAGGAACTGGATAGGCAAGTGCCCTTGATTGATGAGATCGACACAAAGGTTGATATTTTTTCCCATTATTTGCACTAGTGTGGATAAAATATAAAAAAAGGAGATTTAAATGTCTTATCCATTTAAACACAACGTTGATTTTTTCTTATGTTATATTTTAGGTGGACAAAGCAACATCAGACCTGAAGAACACAAATGTTAGATTGAAAGAGACAGTTAATAAGGTAATTATGACATTTTTCTGTCATTTTTACTTACATCATACATGCCATTGAACTTGATAAATATATAAACAGATCGCTATAATTTAGTTCTTCTTTCCTGATAAATAAATGTGATTGGAAATATTTGTTTAAAGTAGTATTTTAATAGGTTAGAAATTATACAGGAAGACAGAAAACGATCTCAAAAGAAAATTGGAAAAGAATGTGCTGCTAACTTTAGGCAGCGCACCATACCGTCATTCATATCCCAAATTTTTGACTATAACATAGTTGTTTTTATTTCACGCTCAGTTCTGGAACCAATATACATTGATTCACTTCGAAGAGGAGTTGATGCAGGTAAAGATGGCAAAGTAGCCAATTCAAATGATCTGGACCAAGAACTGTTTGAATCAGTGTGGATATAGTTTGGTTCTTCCGGATTTCTTTGTTTGGGGTGTTATTATGTCTTCTATTTTGTGTTTCTTACAGAAATTTCTACTAAACTATTTACCTTTTTGCAGATGCATACAATTTTTATTTCAGAAAGGAACTTTGAATCTTCATCTACTTAATTGGTGTTTTAAAATTTATTGGAAGAAGCAAAAATGGTTATGTATTGTGGAAGTTGTGGGGGAGGATTCAAATGAAGTATCTGACCCCTATTTAGTTATTGTTTCCAGTGTCAAGCTGCACCACTGAAACTGGCATATGCAAACACCTTGACTTTAGTCTTAGGAGCCAAAAATTACCTGTTTCTGGTCCCTATGGAAAACACAGATATCCATATCGTTTCTCTATTGCTTCTCCAAGGCCAGCCATTCTTTGCTTAATAAAATTAAACCAACTTTTGTTCTGGCTCTTGTTTTGTAGAGTTACCTCCAACCTACTTTTTTTAAGGTTTCATTTTAGTGGTAAATGTAGTAGTAGATCCTGAGGAGAATCATAGAACTTACAAGGCTAAACATTCATCTGGTAACAGCTCATGCTATTTGAGTTCAGATATAATAAGATTTCATTCTGTATTCTGCTTTATGAGGACATTTGCATGAGCCACCAGTCAGGCATATTTAACAATTAGTGTATTCTTTTTCCCTTATGAAAATGATGAACATGTGTTTCTGTCTTTGTTGTAGAATCTAGATTAGTTAGATTAGAAAGTACACAGCATGAAAAAGGAAAGGACTACAAATTGTAGATGTGTATGTGAGAAATTTTGGCTGTGAGAAACAATTAACTTTATTGTGCTGCAAACTTTGTTAGGCTTTTCTAACACAAGGGGGTTGTATTGGAATTCTTGCAGCTGCGGTCTAGTCGCAATTTCTGTATAGATATTATTCTTCTTTGCATCATATTGGGGATTGCTGCCTATTTATACAAGTACGTATACTTTTTCTGATTATTTTTTAGTTATAAATTATAAGTCTTGATGCTCAAAATTTAGACACATTACACTGCAGAACACTTTTGAGCAATCAATCTTTTGACCGAGTTCTCTTTTCTACGTACCTTGTATCAGTTCATCAGAAGTACATATAATGATGCAGAAAAATTGAACCAAGTCTTATGCTGATTCAAATTGTTCATATTTTTCTAATATTGTCTTGCAGACACAATCAGGCCTTCTAAATATTTTATTATCGTAGCAAAACATGGAACCCAGTAATTAGATTTTTTGTGAACCTATTTAAAAATTGGGAGAAATTTTATCCACTCAATTTGATAAAACTGGTTTCCTATATATCTTGTATTTTTCTATAATTTATTTTAGATGGGGACTAGACAAATTATTGTATGACTATTTATTTAACAACATAGAATGGAATTAAATTTTTTTTTTGAGACAATAGAAAAGAAAACATAGTTCCATGGAGTTACCTGATGGGGGGATGAGGGGATGCAGTGATGGGTTTTCGGGATGGGGTGCCTAAGTTCGGGGACGATGGGCGGGCGGTGCAAATACATATAGTACTTGAAAAATTAGTTGTAAAAAAGATGTATATGGAATAAGTATATTGCATTGAACATCAACAATTTAACATTTAAGTTTTAACTTTTTAACAATGAAGTTTCAAGTTTGAACCGTTGAACCAATGAACATTGAACGTTAAAAATGGAAATGAAAATGAAAATGAAAATATCGAATTTAGAATTTTCAAAGTTTCATAATGATGATTCATGATTACAATCAAGTATCAACAATTTTCAAAAACAAAATACTAAATACTAAATACGAATGAGTCAGTGGCTAATCATCCCCAAAGTTCTCGCCAAACTTCTCATCACTAGAACTGTTGAACTCCACATGCTCAAGCTCCTTCAATCCAATACCAACTAGCCCTGTTTGTGTAGCATCATCATCAATCTGTGTTGGCTCTACATCCCATTTGGCTGCTGGACTCTCCTTGTACGTGTGTTGTGGTCAATGAGATGCAAGACACTATGTAAAGCCACAAGCTTCTTTGCCCTCCTAGAGGTAAGCTTGTTCCTCTTCAGAGAGTGGATGAAGCTATAAGTAGAATAGTTCCTCTCAGTAGTAGAAGAACTAGAAACCTGGGACAATGAACAAATGGATAGATTGGTAGTCAAAGAAGCAAGCCCATGCAAAGTCCACCACAAAATTGGTTCCTCCTGTGCCATTGTATCCCTATCTATTTTGGCCTCCTGTGAATATCCCCTAAGAGGCAAATTTTATCCACTCAGTATGAATGATGCTGGCCTCTGTAGATCGTACATTTTCTGAATGGCCTTCTTGATCCCTGCCTTCACCTTAGCATCTTGTATAGGTGTAACTCTACTAGGCCTTTGCACATACCACTTCGGGTTCAATGCATAGGCAGCCATGTGCAAGGGAATGTTGAGCTTATCCCATCTGTGATGAATGATTCGCTGAATATGAATCATGAATCAAAAAACAATACAATTTATAAATGAAACAAAAAATCAGAAATTCAAAGAATCAAATGCATAGTGATAGGGCCTACCTTGTGGCACAAATGATGAACTTGAAGAGTTTTAAGTCTTTTGGCTTCTCTATCCTCTTCTTGATCTCACTTTCCCTCTCCTAATGCTCTCTCACTCTTGCAAAATTCTCCCTCTTAGCGTGCTGCCTCTACTTTTAGCTCTCTACTTCACTCAATAAAGTTTTTGTGTGATTTGGAATGAGAGGGATAGGGCTTTTTATAAGCTTTTGGGAGGCCTTGGGGGTGGGAGTGGGAACCATTAGCAATTAGGGTTAGGGTAGAGGGCTCACAAACCAAAATCTTATTTAAATTTTTAAAAAATGCCTTTTTGGCGTCCACCAGCATGGGGGACGCCTGCGCATTTTCTAGGGGGTCAAGGGACGTCCCAGAGTTCCCTAGACACCCCCTTTTTGAAAGGACGCCTTGGAGACGTCCCCTCTTAGAGGGAAACATCCTGGGGATGGTGGTGGTTCGAGGTGGCGGTGGAGGTGCGGCAAGGGGATGTCCCCTTGATGTCCCCATCTCAGAAACGTGGGGATTTTGGAGGGGGACAAAAAACTATAGGCAATATGCATGAAGTGCATTATGCACCATTTACATCTTGCAGTACGTGATCATAAATAAGACAAGATAAACAAAAGTGACGTTAGTCTCATTAAGAACATTTGGAATGTATAATATCTCCAAAATACATGCCATACTAAGTGTGCATCCTCCAGTCATATGATACTGAAGTGTGTGTATATGAATATGCAGTGTATGAGGAATTCCTCTTGTCCTCTCAAACACATTTGGCATATTCATAGCCAATCATAGCAAAATACTAGCATGAGCCAATTTGGTATATGGGGAAGCCTACACACTCTAGATCCATGTTCAAGACATCATCTTTATCAACCCTTAGTAGACTTGTTGCTAAAACATCTTAACATAAAGAGATCCAAGAATAGTACAGCATAAGCAGGGCCTAATGGTGAAGGCCTATGTACTCTATAGAGGAGTCACAGGTTTGAATCTAGGGGGTAGGGTATGTACACCTAGTATGAATTATATATAAAGTAAATGGAAAGACAATCCCCTTTGTTGGCTTTAACAAGGGTGGCACAAGAACCAAATTGGTGTCTTACTTGGTGGTGACCTAAAAAACTGCCTTCACCAATACCTTTACCACATACAAGTTTCTATCTCAAACTTTTCAAGGATACAATTGCTGTAAATAAACAAGCAAAGTCAAATCATTTCGAAAGGAACGTAGGATACTATGATCCATCTTAAACATAGTAAGCCAATAAAACTTGCCCTTCAAAAAGCACTGTATGGTTTCAACTTATTCAAACTAATTAGTATGATTGCCAAAAAGTTTCAAAAAGGAAAAATAATGATACAAAAATAGTTTGTTGCTTGGTGAGTCAACCTATTGGAAAAGCCACTTATGAATTGCAACTTTAAAAAAAATAGATTCCTAATGGAAGACAAATATTTCTGAGGGAGGAAAGATGTTACGACCCAAAAACATTGATAAAATTACACTTCATGCACAACATGGCAATGTAGGCCACAAAGTTTTCCAATGATAAATGACGAGCTTGTTTAACAATAAATCCTTTCGACCTAGTGACACGAAAGTGCAAACCTATTATAATGAAAAACTTGAGATTAGACACAAAATCATGAAATAATTACACCATCATAAACTATGCTTCAGGATCTTTCGGTCAGTTTATCATATCTCTGTTGAGTAACTATGAGCTAATGGTACCTTGTTAAAGAAACCCTGAAATTATTGCTGGCGTCTAGCTAATCTTGAACCGTCCCTGAATAAGCACAACTGAATTTGGCATACTTTTCCACACGTTCTAATCAACTTGTTCAACAGAGAGTTTTCCCTGATGTTAGTGTGATAAAACCTGTTTTATTGGACCCATTGAGTTACCAACTTGTGGTATAACTTTGGGTAACTTATATGTACTTTTGGTAATTTTTATTGGGAGATGTCCATAGAGCGTTGACTCTCACCATGTCCTTTTAATTCCATGTCCTTTTACTTTGAGATGGATAAAGGGGCTATGCCTACACTATAAACATATATTATTTCGATCTCATTCTATATGTATTATACTTGTGATTTGTGTGTTTTAAGGCACTCTTCAGATTTGGTGTACTCTTGTGCTGTCTTTTGTTTTTGTGGAGTTTTTTTATGTTGATCATGGGATTTTGCATCTAGATCTAACATCGGAACAGAGCCGAGGGCTTAAAAGCCCTAGGCTTTGGTCCTCTGCTCGCATTTGGTAGATGGGAGGCTCTGATGATAATGCAAGAGGTATAGGTTGCAATCTGTGTTCTGTAGGGGGTTGTTTTTCTGAATGAGGTGATTTGTCTAATTAGTGGGGCATTGAACATTCGGAGACCAGATCTGATATTCCTGTTAATTGATGGAGGGTTGGAAAGCTTGTTGTGTGATTGATCATTTCAATCGCCTGTTCTGGCACAAGAACTCATCAGATTAGGGTTTTTTAGAAAACCCTAATATCTTGAACATCAGGAATAATTTTTCTGATCTATTCATGGTGGTGATTGCTACATGAATATTTACTCTCCACATTTTTTGGAAGAATTTTATCAAAAATAACAGAAAATTTGGCCTATATGAAAAATGTGATGTCTGAGTATGTAATTTGTTTGCAAAGAGTTATGAGGTTCTGAAAAATCGAAAAATCAGGTGTTGTTCGAAATTTTAGTTTTGTTTTTTGCAAATTTCAGAAAATTTCTTTTTTTTTTGGTTGTTTTCTGATTGATCCTCAAAGTATGGCAATGGTCCTAAGTGTTGAGATTCTCCATGGACAAAATTACAGAATATGGATGGAGTATACGGTGTTAGCTCTAGGAGGCAGGGGTTTGTGGCAGATTCTCACTGTGAAGCGCATGTTCTGACTGATCGTGAGGAGCCAACCGATTATGTGAACCATACAGCAGCCGTGTGTGGACTCATTAGTACTTCCATTGCCAGAAATCTTCATCATCAGATTTATGGCTTGAAGATCTCTATTGAAATATGGGAGAAGCTCAAGGAGCTGTTCGGGAATAGTGTCATGTCTTCCATTGAAGCCAATGGTGTGAGTATGGAGTCAATCCAAGATACAACTAGAGAACCATCATTTCAAAACTCTCAATCAAAAGCTTATGGAAGGGATTGCTGAATTGAGGAAAAAGTGCAACGATGACATTGAACATGAAGGGCATGATGATGCTCAAACCACTATTGAGCACTCATCCTTGGCTCATGATTCTATTGCTTCTCTTAGTGGTGATGTATCTTCCCCTTTTTCTTTGATATTTCCAATGTCAATAATGACATTGCTTTGGAAAATGATGATGATTCTACTTCTCTTGTCAATCATTCTGATGTTGTTAATGGAGCTCAAGCTGTTGTTGAGGGTACTTTGAATGTTGATGATAGTGCTTCTCATGTTGTTGATATTTCTGATGCTATTGATGGTACTACTTATGATCATGCCTTGGATGTCACTACCGATATTGGTGAATTTGAGAGGCATACAAAAGGTAATTATTTCCAAGTTGCTTTGGAAAATACATTCAAGAGGCAGTGGACTTGGTAGCATGGATTGGCTATTGTTACTCCTCTTAAGGCAGTATTTTTGCTACAGAAAGTAAGACTTCATTACCTTGAGGCTACATTGGTAGATGATTTTTCTTTCCCATCACTTAATTCTTTGGATTTGATAGTCAACCATTGAGAGCTTCGTTACCTTGAGGCTACATTGGTAGATGATTTTTCAATTCTTTGCATTTTGATAGTCAACCATTGAGAGTTTTGTCCCAACTTTTTTATCCTCATCTTAGAGGTGGAATTCTGGGCCTCAATCTAGGTATCGGGATGACGGCCATACTCTTTTGAGGAAACACAAATGGCAGAATATTGGACTGGTAGATGTTACTGATTTTGGAAGGTTTGCTGCTAGGTAATGGATCTAGTTATGCGCAGGTTTGAGGATTTCATATAGATGCATTTCCTCAACAATAGGGGCATTTGGTTCTCATTATTGATGATCTATGTATTGCATTTGATGGGTGGGTGGCCTTGTTTGTGCATATGGGCCCTCTCATGGAGTTAGCATTATGATTGAGTACACATGATTCGTGAGTTCTAGAGAACTCTACTTGGACCATGCTAGAGTTTTTGACTCTTTGTGTTTGGCTGAAACTGTGTTTGAGATCTTACCCTACTTTGTAGAATGATTTTTGATAAGGATTGGAGTCTTGGTTTGTTTTAATGGCATATTATTGTTTTGGTTAGAGCTTTGCTTGGTATTTGTCTCTTATTGGTTGAGCATTTTTCATTGGTCTTGGTGGCCTTAACCCCCTTTGATTTCATTGTGGTGGCTATTGATCATTTTAGCTCTTGTTGGATGGATGAACATTGCTTATGGATCATTTGGAGGCATTTATGATTCTTGATGGGCATCTTCATCAGATTTTGTTACTTAATCTTGGTGCTTCTTTGAGTTAATTTGGGAGAGGATGTTGTGAGGACTCCTTGGAAGTCATTTGTCTGAAGAGGATTGGCTTCATTGTTTGGTGATTTGAGGATTTTTCAAGTCATATTGTTGATAGTCTTAGGTTCATGCATCTTTGAGAACTTTGGGCCTACATTGTAGGATCCCCCCTCGAATCCAGCTCGGGGACATTCCGGTATCGGTACGTCTCGTGCTTGTCATAAAGTTGTCCCGGAAACGTCATAGACATTTCTGGTGCCTTTCTAGGCGTATCCGTGACTTTCCGGGGACGATTATGGTGGAAAACTCACGTAGTCAACGCAAAAAAAAAAATTACTGTTAAATATTGAAAAATGAAACCCTAATCTGCTTCTTAATGCTATAAAGATAGCCCCCTTCACTCTCATAACACACCAAAAAGACTTTGCAGATGTAAGCCAAATAAAAGTTCAGTTTGCAGCAGTTGGAAGGATTTTTTTTATTGCAATTAAAAGTGTAGATGCTGTTTGTCATTGCAAGGTGGGAGGAGTTGTTTCGGTTTGTTGTTGTTGATTGCAATGAGGAATTGTTTGTGGAGGCAGCCATTGGCACATTGCAAGGAGGATGAATTTGTGAAGGCAACCTTTGTTTGAACAGGTATTTTTAATTTCTTTCATGTTTTTTTTTTTCCATTTCATTTGTGTATAATAACACCTAAATTCACCTTATTTCAAAGACTTGATTTATTTTTTAAATTTTTAATTATTTAATATTTAATATTTATTTTTTAAACTTTTAAATACTATGTTTAGTTTTTTTTATCTAAGTTCTAACCCTAACTGTTGTGTATGCTCTTCTCTCGCGCGTTATGCGATCTTGAGAATAAAAAACAAAGTTAGTCGCAATAAATTTATTTTTTTAATTTTTACGTAAATATTAAAATTAAAATTAAATAAGAAAAAACAAATGTATATTTTCAGTTTTTTTATTTAACCCTTACTTTTGTTTATGCTCTTCTTTTGTGCATTATGTGATCTTGAGAATCAGAAACAAAGCTGCTATTAATTTAATTTTTAATTTTTTATTTTTTACTCAAAGTTTAAAATAAAATAAAATGTATAATTATAATTTATTTTTTTGCTTGTTTCTAATTTGATAATATCCTAATGCTGCTTATGCTCTCACCTTGCACCATTTAGGTGATCTTGGTGATCAAAAGCAGATTAGGATATCTATGGCATCTAGTTCAACTCCAGGGAGAGGGCACGATGAAGCAAACCGGGATGAAGCCTCAATTCCATTGAAATATGACCTTGCTTCTCTTTGAAAATATGTGATGATATTCGAGAACATTGTTGGTGGTGGTACTCGTTTGTGGGTATCCAATGATTTTCATACCACATACAAGTCCTCGTATACTCGAGTCAACATATTTGATCGGGCATGGACCTGTGGGGATCAAAAAGTGTAACAAAATTCTCAAGTCAAGAATGGTTGAATACATGAAATAGCAAGAACAAGCAGATGCAACAGTTACTTCAAAAATCCGATCTAGAACAATACCTTTCCAAAGAGACAGATCAGGGAGACCACCCACAACACCTCTATTTGCAAGTCATTCTTTCATTCAAAGTCAAACTCAAGCTCAATCACTTGCGATTCCTTTGGATGATGACACAGATACCACTTTACGAAAAAAATCAAAAGGACCATTGAAAAAAGCATTAAATGTCGAAAAGAGGGACATTGTTGATGAGATGGTTTGCTCGATGCATGTATGCATGTGGGCTGCCCTTCAATGTTTTGAAGTCACCTTATTGGCAACAAATGCTGAAAGTAGTCAGTGAAGTTCCACAAGGTTACATGAAACAACCCAATTTTTTTTTCTGGGAATTACTTTTTTTCAGAGTGCGAAACGACACTGCGTGTAGGGCCCAACACAATCTGATGATGAGAGACAACATCTGAATGGATTTGCACGTTAGGGTGCTCACAACCAACACTCTATCAGTCGGCAGTAGACACCTAACTAGGATTAAGTCACCATTAAAGAGTTCTATATGGGAGCGCGGCCTCGCTAAGGAGTATATAGTTTGGGGCATATCGGTGTGTGTGAGCACACCGATAGGCTCCGATCTCTATACAAGTATTGGTATCTCCCACCAATAGGACCATTTAGTGGTCAGTTAACCCTACTCAAATATCTCAGTCGTCTAATAGAGTCCCAGTTGAGAGTTGAAGATAGTAGCTACTCCCAAACATACTAGCAGTTACTGCGTATGTAACATCCAGGAGTACTAGAGCAGGCAACACTGGCATCTAACTCGATGTTAACCTCGAGCATGATATGAGGGCAACAACAAAACACTATTCAAGATAAAATATATCAACCTTCGAGTCATTGAATCATCCGATATGAAAGACGTCCCAAGGTAGTCCTCATTCGTAGCCATATAGATTAGAACTCAAGAAAAACCGACCAACTGGCATGAGGTACCAAATCCATTATCAATGTAACCAATGGTAGATCAAGCAACTCAATGATACTACTAGTCGAGATTTCCATAAGTCGAATCCCGGATTTTGTGATCATGGCACCCTCCACCTCTTCCAAGGAGTTTAGAGCACACCTAGTTCTTGGATAATAATAATCCATAAGCCAAGAGAGAGAGTTGATATCAAAAGTTATCATGGGCAACTTTACCGTTACCAACAATGAATCCAATTACATCACTTAGTCTTAAGTGATTCATATAACAAGAAGTCAAGAGGAAAACATGTGTTAGCTTGCCCATACATAAAAGCCTTCATACTAGCATTATCCAAATTGGAGTACAATTAAATCCACGCCCTTATAATAGGGAGAGTAGTTGTTGCCAAAACATTACTACAGTCCTTAAATCATTAGCCAAAAAGGAAACATGAACAGCTGTGTGATCCCAATAATTCCAAGTTAACAAATTATACAATGCCATAACACAAGGTGGCTGTAATATATTTCCTTTCCAGCACTTGGAAGGTTAACATGGCATAGTCAATGCCTATATTAAATTGACCTCTTATATTCTATTGCTTTTAGCAATAAGTAAACATAAAAATGAGTTTAATTAGTTAACTTCAAGCGACTTAAAGCATAGACATCGAATGCCAAAGCAAACTAGCCAACTAATGAATGGCAAATATTAGTCAATTCATGTCTTTTATTGATTTGAATCTACAACACATTCCGACAATATAGAATTTATTCATTTCTTGCTAACTTAAGATGTATCCGCTTGCAATAGAGAGGTGTGAGGATATAGTCTTATTCAATCCTAATTCAATTCTACATGTTTTTCTTAACCAAGTTTGGTTACCAATGTCGTGTATATGAACAATAAACTTAATGCAATTCTAATTAATTTGCAGCTTCATTAAGGCAAGGTAAGATATCAATCATAACTGGTAGATCACCTTTATTCCATTTCATTGCTTTAAGCCTACGTTATCGAATACGCTTGGAAGCCCTTGCCGGTATGGGTATGCGACACGGGGATACGGGTACGGGGGGATACGGTGTCCCTACGCCCCAGCCCTTGTAGGTACGATAGGTTACGTAGGGACGCTGTATCCCTCGAGAAAAAGCAATTTTGTCCCTTCTAATTTCATCGGTTAAAGTCAAAATGTGGACCTCAAAAAACATTTTAAAGTGCATTTGCAACCCTAAAAGCATGAATCACACTCATTTTATCAAAAGATAACAACACACTTAGCTTTCATTGCATTTTTACCTCCCATTGCATATTTGTTCACTCTTGCTCATTTTTTTAGTTGAAAAAGCTTGAATCTCCTTGTGCTAAATCTACGCCATTACATCTACCTCATTACATCTACCTATTTGGCACCAAAGATCTCGAGGAGCTTGCAAGAAGGAGGATTCTTCATTCAAGGTAAGTTTTTTTCAGTTTTGTAGGGTTTTAACTTTTTTTTGAAGTTTTTTTTCTACTTTTAAATTTAAATGTATGTTTGTAATTAGTTTGGATTTTTTTTGGTTGTCTTTTTAATAAATTTTAAAGATTCTTTCAACAAATGCTAAATATAGCAATATTAATTAGTACTATAATTTTATCAAGTGTTATAGGGATTTTCGATTTGCCATAATGTTTGTCGATGCAAGTGCTAGTTCAGTGGGCCGAGTTACCCTCCAGAGCTAGTGCTTGAGCCCCTCTATGGAATTATGTGACATTGCTTGAACAACTACCAGGTGGAGGGTGTTTCCTTTGGCAATGTTCAAAATGTTTGTTATTTTAAGAGCTCATATAAATGGGTGAAAGCCCATTTGTGTGCAATTCCAGGGGAAGGAATCAAAATTTGTGGTGGGCCAAGTATAAATGAAAAACCAGGAAATGGCTTGCCACATGCAAAGGTTCTTGCATACATCAAAGGGCAAGAAGAAGCAGATGCCATTTTTGATAAAAGACAACCATCCTTTGAGCAAGAAAGGATCCATCCTTGTGGATATTGATCAATCTCATCCTAGTATGGCTGCTCCATCACACACATTTCTTGCTACGCCTGATGTGGTCATAGAGGAAGAGGATTCACCTCTTGCTCGCAAGAGAACAAAAGATTCGGTCCCATTGGAAATGTCATTCCAGATTGAGTCAAGGGACATAGCAGAGTAGAGTATTGCACGTTGCCTCTATGCATGTGGGCTTCCATCTAGTGTTGTTATATCACCATATTGGCAAGATATGGTGAGATCTATCAATGCTGCTCCTAAAGGGTTCGTGAGCCCAAGATATGAAAAGGTGCGAACCACCTTGTTGATAAAAGAAAAGAAAAAAGTTGAAGATGCATTGCAACCCATCAGGGATTCACGGGTCGAGACAGGGGTGTCCATCTCCGATGGACGGAAAGATACAACAAATAGACCATTGATTAATGTGGTCACAATGAGCTTTAAAGGACCAATGTTTTTGAGGGCCGTTGATTGTGAGGGGAAAAGGAAGGATGCACAATTCATTGCCAACATCCTGATAGAGTCCATTGAGGCAGTGGGGCCTCAAAACGTTGTCCAAGTTATAACGGACAATGCTAAAAATTGTAAAGACGCAGGGATGTTGGTTGAGGAGAGGTATGGGCACATATTTTGGACACTTTGTGCCGTTCATTCTCTCAACTTTATGTTACAAAAATTGGGCACAAAAATTGATTGGATCAAACAAGTCTATGAGGAGGCGAGCGAGATCCAAATGTTCATATCTAACCATCATTTGTCCTAAGGCATCTTCATGACCTTCTCGAAGTTGTAGTTGTTGAAGGTAACATTTTATTTAAATTTTTAGATTTTATTCATGAATCATGTATATTTTTATTTTTAATTTAATTTTTAATTTTGTAAGTTTCTAAATTTTAAAATTTGTAATTTGAACATTTTTTTTAATTTTATTTTTAATTTGTTTTGATTTAGTGTTAGGTTGCTGAGACTCGGTTTGCCTCACACACCTTTGTTTTGAGACGATTTGTTCAAGTGCGTGAGGCATTGAGTACCATGGTCATCAACAACCTTTGGAACATATGGAGGCAGACAAACACTGAGATGGCCACAAAGGTGAAAGTGTGGATTCTTGATGATGCATGGTGGGAACGTGTGGAGTATTTGCTGAGTTTTACTAAGCCCATTGTCAACATGTTGAGATATGTGGACAAGAATCATCCATGTTTGGGTGAGGTTTATGATGGAATAGACTCAATGATTGAGAACATTAGATCCATCATAAATGCCAAAGAGCAAGATTCCACAGAGAAGTTCTTCAAGGAAGTGTAGTGGCATCTCATTGAAAGGTGAAACAAAATGACCACCCCATTGCATCTTTTTGCTTTTGTTTTGATGCCTAAATACTATAGCACAAAGATCCTTTCTTTGCCTAGGAGGGTCACACCATACAAGGATGTTGAGGTTAGAAAGGGATATAAGGCGGCATTCTCTAGACTCTTCCTTGATCTAGAAATTGAAGACCAAGTTAGGGAAGAGTTTGCACATTTCATATCCTTCGCGGGTCACTCCCTTGTTGCCATCCGTGACAAATACAATAAGGAAGCTCAATTTTGGTGGTACCTCCATGGGCAAGCATACACCTACCTCCAACCACTTGCTATTAGAATTCTATCACAAATAAGATTAAAAAAAAAACAAAACTCTCTACCCTTCTTGTTCATTTCTATGTTTTGTTTTAACTTTAGTCTTAGAATTTTGAGCCTTAATGCTTGAAACGTCAAGCTATATTATGTTGTCTAGAATTTCATAGGCCCTCTAACGTACACAATTAGCATAAGCGACAAACAACTCAAAGATTGGAGAAATCCACTATCAACATATTCAAATGTAATTCGGATTCAAGACAATGTTCAATGAAATACAGTTGGGTCCAAGAAGGCGTAGCTCACCAATTTCCAAGGTGATCAGTCATCGCCAACAGAGAATTCCCAAAACAACACCCCGCGGTCCATATGCATTAAACTTTAATAAAACAATTGATGGGGTTACACCATATTCCATGGTCTGAAGTAAAATGTAAAGGGCAGTCCTAAAAATTAAAGAGGCTATCCTCAACTAATAACAAAATCTCGATTCCTCAGCATACAACCCAAATGCATTTTAAAATGATAAAATAATTGATGGGGTTCGCACCATTATCACATGGTCTAGAAACATTATAAATGGCATTCCCCATAATGACGGTGCACACACACAGTAAGACCACCAAAGGGCAATATGCGAGACCATAACAATCTGAACTTTAAGCACATGTCACGACTCATTAAATCAAAGGAGGTTACAGATTGAGTTTTTAAACAACCATGAAAGCCTCGTAAATCCATATAACATTCAAACATTTAAAATATTTGGTCCAATGTTGGAATCGACCTAGCTGTGGGTTTTGATTAAGGCACCCCAGCTATTCCAAAAAAAATGCGAAAGGAAAAATAATATGCTGATTTGTCATACCCAAATCAGGGCAAAAATGATCAGCAGGGCACACTGTTTTGATGCAACTACAGCCATATATACAACACAATATAACTCATAAAATTTACCCATGATTTGATAATGATTAAAACTACAATACTGACTTGCAAATTCCCATTCGGGTTTCAAATAATCAGAATTGGGTATTCAACTGTACCCTGCCCAATGGTGTCTAATTTTAATCAGTATTGAGCGCAACCCTACAATCATTCTTCCATAAAAACCATTCCAAAATCAATATACAGTCAACTCAACAAGGGTGACTTAAACACAATAGAAAATATAATGCCAATTCAACCCAAAAACACCACAACAAGAATAATTGATTTTAGTCGATTGATACATATATGTATATGAGTTTTATCATGAAGTCTCTTGACTTCACCATGAACCCATATGGTTCATTTATGTCATAACAAAACTCCATAAAGAACAGAAATTGTAACATCACCCTCATCCATAAAAATTCAAGATGTCACTTACTTGCAGGCAAAAACGTAGATTTGGCAGGAGGCAAAGTTACTCATTCAATGGTTCTTTCCCTTGCCCATCATAGTCTCCATGCACACCAAGGAGGACTCAGGGCTTCCTCCAAAGCCAATCCTGGATTTTTCCCAAACTCCTCGTGCATGGGTAGAATGCCATGACCTTCCATAAATACTTCTTCCATGAAAAACTCCCTCAAGCCATTCTGCTCGCCTAGGGCTTTGTCCCAGGCAGGGAACTCCATGCCTCGCTATGAGTTTTCCCAAAAAAAATAAATGCAGGAAAAGTGCGGCATTGGGAAGCTAGACCAAACCATAAAAATTACAACCACCTCCATTAATGTTTTCCACAAGCTTATTAATGACTCTTCTCGAACCTTCAACCAAAATTTCAAAGGTGCCAAGTCAAAACCCACTAAACAAGCTAAGTCATCATAACACAAAATCCAAGCTTTTTCAACGAAATAATATTCATCATGTCTATGGGAGCCAATGACCCATGTCGCAGTCTATCCCTAACAAGGGAACCCACTATAATAACATGCCATGGTTAAGGTCTAGTGGCCAAACAATAAAATACAATGGGGAGAGAGAAAAGTCCAAACCAACAACGTCAAAGAGACCCTCATGCAAACACACACACACGAAGATGAAATCCGAGCACACACTAAAAACAGGGACAAGCAAAAATGATTCAATAAACATTAAATTCGAACAAGGAATAAGGTGACGGTTTGTTGTGCACACACACACCAACAACACAGGCCACCACCTACACAACACTAAAGAAAGACAATAAAAGATGAAACAATCACAAATAAGAAAGACTTGATATGATCAATGGCTATAACTGTCATATGTTATTTTATCTGTCGGTATCAATCCCGACTACTCATAAACCTTTCCCGTTATTTTTTCAGCGGTCGAAATCCACCACCGAGCCTAGCTCACTCGACCTATTCTTGCAAACACCGAACATAACATCAATAGTACCTGTTCAAGGGATTATATATCAAATAACAATAAAATCTGATATGAACAAAATAAGAAATGCGCCATAACTGAAATAAGCATATACATCTACTGAGATAATGAGTCAATCATAACCAATAATCATGATAGCAAAATCATAGCATTTAATTAGAATAATCAACTTGTAATAAGCAGTGAAAGTGCCAATTGGGCTAAGCTAATTCTGCTAAGTTAGCATGCCAACAACAAACATAATGCAACCTGAGGCGAGATTATAACATCACAAAGGCCCTAACTATGAAAATGTTTGCACCACATTCTTGGCCAAGGAAGTAGAACATATTCACACTTCTTTGTAGGCAATTAGAGATTCGTGAAAGGATTTAGGAGTGTGCATTATCTCAGATGGATGGAAAGATGTTCGAAATAGGCCCTTGATCAATGATGTTGCAGTATGCCCTAAAGGGGCAATGTTCTTGAAGGCAGCGGATTGTGAGGGTGAACTGCCAGAGGCTCAATTTATCGCCGATATTCTAATAGAGGTTATTGAGTCTTTGAACCCCCAACATGTTGTCCAAGTCATCATGGACAACACAAAGAATTGCAGAGCAGTTGGGTTGATTGTAGAGGGCAGATACGAGCACATATTTTGGACACCTTGTGTTGTCCACTCCTTGAATTTGATGTTGCAAAAAATTGGCAAAATCCAGTGGATAGAGCAAGTTTATGCAGAGGCCAATGACATTCAGGCATTTGTCACAAATCATCACATGTCTCAAGGCACCTTTAGAAAAATCTCAAGGTTGGAGATTTTGAATGTAAGAGAACAAATTCCTACTTTTGAAGTTGAAGTTCTAACTTTTTAATAATTAATTCTAACTGTTTTAACAACATTTGGACAATCAAACTTATAAGTCTTATTTTCTTTTTGTAGATTGCTAAGACTAGATTTGCGTCTCACACGATCATTTTGAGACGACTTGTGAAGGTAAAAGAGGCACTAAGCAGTATGGTGATTAACAATGTTTGGAGTGTGTCGAGGCAAACAAGCACCATTGACACTGAAAGAGCCAATAAGATCAAGTATTGATCCTTGATGATAATTGGTGGACCAAGAATGAATATGTGCTTTGCTTGGTTTTACAGAGCCTATTCTATCTATGATCCGATTTACAGATACAAATACAACTTGCATGGGAGAAGTTTATGATGGGATTGACTCCATGCTTAAAAGTATGAGAGAGATCATACAAAAAAAAGATCAGGTTTCAGAAAAAACATTTTATAATGAAATCAAGTCTTTGGTCATAAAGAGGTGGAATAAAATGACCAACCCCATTGCGTCTCTTTGCTTATTCTCTCAATCCAAAGTATTATAGCAATGAAATACTTCGGCTACATAATGGGCAACTACTATATGATGATGTAGAGGTTGCAAATGAAACTAGGCAAGCATTCAAATGGCTTTTTCCTGATCCTTTTGTAATTAGTGTGGTTTGCAATGAAATGGGTATGTTTATAGCTTCAAAACGCAGCATGGGAGAAATTGAGGCTCTTTTTGACAAATCTAGCTTGACTCCAATCAAGTGGTGGTATGTACATGGCCATGATGCCAAGTACCTATGACTAATCACAATCAAAATTTTCTCACAGGTATTCAATTTTAATTAAATCAAAAAAATTATTAAGTTATTAACACACACACACACACACACACATATATATTTTATATTGTTACCTATTTCAAATTTGAAAATTCTAACAATTGACAATCTTTTTTTTTGATAGGTGGCTAGTAATTATTCAGTAGAGCGAAATTGGAGTACATATGGCTTTATCCACTTTGCTAAAAGAAACAAGTTGGCATCCAAGAATGCTGAGGATTTGGTATTTGTGCATTCCAATTTGTGCCTTCTTTCACACAAGTCTGAGGACTATATACAAGGGCCTAACAAACTTTGGGATATCCTTTCAGAGAATACAGACTTGGATGCCTTTGCATCTTATTTTGCCCAACTTTCATTACTTGGTTTTGATGATGACAATCAAGAGAGTTCTACACAAGGGTCGGAGAGTGGAGCTAGTGAGAGTGACATTCATGATTATGAGGACAATCTAGATCTAGATGATTTATAATTTTATTCATGTAGATTTGAATGTATTTGCAATGTCTACTTTGAACTTTTTGAAGCAATGAATGAACAAACACTATGTATTTTCAAGTGTTCTACTAAAAAAATGAGTAACATGCATTGTTTATATATATATATATATATATAGACGTACCCACAACGTATCTAAATCAAGATTTTTGAAAAATGATGTACCCACATACTCGATACATACCCATACCCATACCCAAACAACCTAGCTTTGGGCTCCTTGGCTATGATTGTAATTTGACTTTTGGTTGATGATGGGATGAATTGTGGAGCATCTTGATTTGTCCACGATTGTGTAATGTCCCCATTTTAAGCGTGCAAATGAGTTTGATGATTTACCCTATTACTGGGTCCTCGTAGGTTAATAATGGTGTTTAGAGGACCCTGTTGTGGAGTTATCTGGCTCTTCAGTTGGCAGTGTTTTCACCTCTAGATCTTTGGTAGGTTTTGAGGCTTTGTTATTTTGGGGTTTCTAGCTTTATTTGTATACACTTACTATTTACAGTAAGTCAGTTGGATGTTAGAGACTCACCTTACTATTTTTAGTAAGGCATCTAGATGGACAGAGTGTGCAGTGGGTAAGTCGGTGGCAAAGTCAGAATTGATGAATGACGTTTATTTATGGAGTTTTAATTATTATTAAAGTAAAGCTTTAATAATAATTAGAAAGTGCATATCATTAAATGTTATTTGACTTTATTATTAAAAGGGTTATTTAATAATTATAAAGTCAAATTATATAGTGCATATTATGGGCACCCACTTGAGGGATAATATAAAGTGCCAATTTAAAGGGAGATATAAGTGATTATTAAGATATACTTTATATTATTTGGTTGTGCACCAAATGGAGGGAAAAATAAATGAAATTAAATGAGATGAGGCCAAATACAAATTGAATATTATATAAAGGCTTTTTGAAAAGGGTTTTGATTCATGATTAATCATTCATTCAACTTGGCTTGTGCTTTGGCATTTTGGAGGTGAAAACTTAGGGGTTTTTAGCTGCAAATGTTCTTGAAAAGCGTAGCATCTTATTGATTCAGCTTCTTGAGGGTGTGAAAAATCATCTGAAGGTTGCTTACATAGGGGGCTACATTCAGTTGTCATATTTGAGCAGTTTGGATAGTTTTTTGAAAGGGGTTTGAAGAGACTAATATCAGGAATCAGAAGCATTTGTATTGTTGCACATATTACTGCTGTTAGTACCTAGCTGGGCCGTACTTTTCAGTCTGATCAGGCCGTACAATTCCCTACAGCCAGGTCGTACATTCTCCAAGCTTGGCGTTTGGAGTATAGGCTGAAACGCCTCTTGTTTGGAGTACTATTTGGTATCTTTGGGGGCGGCTAAAGGTCTGAAGTAATCCCATTGCATTTATTTGGTGGAGAACACATTGTTGGATGCAAATCGACCATTCAAGGGTTTTGCCACTTGCTGATCATCATTTCCAGAATTGCAAAATAATTGACTAAGGCTTTTTCGGGTATAATTAAATTGTATTTGCAATGAATTAATAAATCTGTTATGAACATATATTTGTATTTGCAAAGAAGTTATAAATCTGAATTGCATTGGCTTGTTACAGTCTGATTAAGTCTATATCAGACCTGAGTTTTGTAATCAAACCTAAATAAAGCTTATTTTGATATGATATTGCAATGTTTATTTGTTGGTTATATTCCTTTTCATTTGGCATATGAATATTGCAATCAAGATCATTTCATATCCCCACAAACATCAAATAGCAAACTCAAAAGTTAAAATCAGACTTCAGAGATTCAGAAATCAGAAGTTGCAAGACAAGTGTTTGATGGAATGTCAAACCTTCCAAATTGAAAATTTGGGACATAACTTGAAGGGGTTGCAAGTGTCCACCTGGGGTGGGACATTTCAGATTGCTATGGTTGGTTCAAAACTTGTTTTTGGTCTTGTTGATCAGGGCTAGGAGCATGGCTTGTTGGCTTTGATCTTAGAAGCACTATTAGGAATTAGTACTCACGAGTGTGAGGGAAATATATTTGTGAAATAATGTTATTGTGAGTGTGAGTTGTTAGAACAACTCACGTAGATAGAAAGATTGAGAGAGATTTAATGGGATAAAGAACAGGAGAGAGAAATCTTAGGGATTTGTAGTTAGAGATTGATAAGGAAAACTCCTTGTCTGTAGGAGTTACATTACCTATAAATTTTAAGGTGTTATATTGAATATAATAATGAAGAAGTGAATTATTATTGTGTGATTATCATGTTTGAAATCTGAACCAATTTTTCATTTGATATTAGAGTGAAGTTCTCGTGCAAGAGGATGATTTAATTGGCAAAGGGCAATCCATCCTTCTTGGTTGCCCCATTGAGGGTAGTGCATATGTGCAAAATAAGTTTTTTAGATGATAGTGTTTAAGCTTTTAGTTTGTAAAATTATTGTGAGCTGCAGTGATAAAGGTATTTGGTACATCATGTGTGTTGCCATTATGACATTGAAAAGCTTCTTATCTCTTACCATCGTGTGCATCAGATCAGCGATCGTTGAAGCAATCATCTTAATCAGTGTTTAAAGGTCTTCATGTTTGTTAGTAGCATCAGTCAGGATTTATCAAAGACCAATTCATGCATTAGTGCATCGATTCTTCTCAACTCTTTGTGCATTGCTAATCAGACTGAAGCTCATGTAGATCCACGTCACCTTAGACAACCTATACGCTGTATACTGCAGCAGAACAGTGCGCTGGAAAGTTATTCCTGATGAAAATTCTGATCAACGTGCGCTCTCCCAGATCTCCGTATTCTCGTCCCATGCACCCGTGAGCAGCTCTTCTGGATTTGATCAGATCTGGTCCATCTAGCTTTGACTTTGTCCGTGGCATTTGTTTCCAATGTCTGCTCTACGGATGATCGGTTCATGTAGCTCTTAGTGTCAACACCTGTAGCTTGTCATTCAATCCTCACTGGACACGTTTAAGAAAATTGGTTTTGTTCAGTGCACAAGTTGTAAGTTTATCAAATCGTCGAAGCCGTGTTTTGTGCGTCGTTGGTCAATATGTGTTGTATTGTTTAAGTCGTGGCTCTCAATTATTTTTAGTCATTTAAAAGTTGAGTTTTATAAAATAGGTTTCTCAATTACCGTTCGAATGATATCTTCGGCTGAACTGGCGCTGGCAAATAATTTGCATGTAAACGAATGAATTAGGTATATCATACAAATTTGGTTTACGTTTTATATAAAGTTGTATTTACATTCATGTTTATATAGGTGTGTTAGGTATTTACTTGTTAATGGTCGATGATAAATGTGTTATTAAGTTAATATGTATGTAGTTAGCACTTCAGTCATGTTATAGTATTTTTGTAATCTTAACAAAGCTATATACTTTGTAATGTTTAGACTAGGTTCTTGTAATTTTTTAAATGGTCATTATCTCTATACTTAATAGATTTTTAAAATTATCCTTAAATATTATGTGTCTAGTGTCACTATTGAATAAGTGGTTGATTTTATATCGTAAGGTGTATAAATCAATGTCTAGAGTCATTAGTATATGTCATTGTGGTTCAAATAAAACATATATATCTTCAAAATCATCCTATTTGTAAACGAATGCATTATTGGTTGAAACCGATGTCCTAATAAATGAGTGTCAAAATTGTGGGAAGGAGAGAATTTCCTAATAAAAATGACATTTTATTAAGCTTCAAAGATGTATTTGGCTGAGTAAACAACATTTCAATGGAGGTAGGAGGCTTAAAAGCGACTTTTTGTCAATCGCTAATGAAGGGTCACACATCACAATAGTGGCATCAACATCTTTGTCAAAATGGCTAAAGCCGATGGTAGCTTCCAATGGCAGTGGTAGTTGCCTATGCTATTTGTGATCAAGTGGTAGCGGTCAATGATAGAGGCTACAAATGAAGACAAGGAGGACATAGTCCTCAATATTTTATTTTTCATGTTTTTGTGTGGTGTGCTACAAATATAGCATTGTAATTAGAATAAATCATTATTGTTATAATATTTTTTAAAGATTCATATTTTAAGAAGCCCACTTTTTGAGAACATGAAGAGATTTTGAGGTGAACTCAATATGGATTGCTCTCCAGATAGTTTGGGAGTTGTGGGAATTCAAGAGGTTGAGGAAATGGGTTTGGGAACTCGATATTTCAACTTGGGAACTACACCTTTACGAGTGTTATGATATAGTTTAATGGAACTGTATCTGGTCCATAGATTGTTTTGAAAGAGAAGCTTCCAAAGAATGTGTGATTCTTTTCTCCCATGCTCGCATTAAGGGGGTGAATGTTAGGAATTAGTACTCACATGGTGTGAGAAAAATATATATGTGAAATAATGTTAGTGTGACTGTGAGTGAGATGTTAGAACAGTTCACGTAGATAGAAAGATTGAGAGAGATTTAGTGGGATAAAGAATAAAAAAGTGAGAGAAATATCAGGGATTTGAAGTTAGAGTTTGATAAGGCATACTCCTTGTCTGAAGGAGCTACATTGCCTTTAAATTTTAATGGGTTACATTGAATATAATAACAAAGAACTGAATGTGTGATTATCATGCTTGAAATCTGAACCAAAATTTCAAGCACAAATGGACAATTACTCGTGAATAATCGTTGACTGCCCCTAAAACTGTGTTGATCATAACCGTAATATCATGGTCAATGTGCCAAAACTCCCAAGTTACTCAATAACTCGCATTCACATTTTTACATAAACTGTGGTCAACGATAAAAAACCTGCAAATAATTGAAAAACCTGCCAAAAAATTTGCGAATAATTGAAAAACTCACAAAAAACCTATGAGTTATTGAATGATTTGTAGGGATTTGGCAGTTTTTTCAAAAAGATGCATTTTGGTTGATATGAAATTTTGTTTTCTGTTTTGTTTCATTTTCTCACTAATCCAAAAATTATAGAGCACATGTAGATTGAAACATTTTCAAACTGAGGATTCAAAGTCTTAGTTGCACCAAAACATTTATGGCACATTCCGCTCCACCTAGGCATGGCTTTTTTGCACTGTTTTGCATGTTCCTCTACATGGTAGCAACACAAAATAGTTAATTATTATTTTTCTGTTTTTAAAACTTATCACTGCTAGGGTTAGGGTTTAAACAACGAAGTTTAAACCCTAACCTTAACCCTTGTAGTTTTAACTTTTAATTTTTATTTTATTTTTAATATTTGGACATCTTGGATGTGGCTTTGAATGACTGTGATTGAATGCAAGAGAACCTAGGTTATGGGAGCTTCAACTCCACATTTCGTAGCGTTGTAGCCATTTAGGGTTTTGTTTTCTATTGTAAGTTGTAATTGGCTGAGATTCTGGGACTCATTGAAATTTGAGAGTCTAAGCTTGAGACGATGTTGCAAAATTTTGTGAGTGGCAACTGATGCAGGAGCATCCACGTTCACCAGCAATCGTGCATCAACCACAAAAACACGAGTAGTGATAAGTAGCCATAAGTAGCGTATGTAGGCCATTGCTGTTTGAATTGTATGCAGTGCTCTAGAACCACCTCCAGGGGTTTGCGGTATCTCCTTGATCATCAAGCCATTACTGTAAGATGCGTCGCGCTCTTTCTCAGAGGTGCAACATCTGAAAATATGATGTGCAGCTGTGATTCTACGTGGAGTTTTGAAACATGCTATAGTACACCACGCCATCTCGCGCTATGTATACAATATCTAGACAGCCTCAACAAGTGGCACAACACTTGAAAACATGATGCGCAATTATGTTTCCATGCAGATATCTTAAACACACCACAGTGCACCGCACCATCTTGCACCATGTATACAACATCTAGGCAGCATCAATAAGTGGCGCAAACCTTGGAGACATGACACGCAACAACACTTCTATGCAGAGCTCCTAAAACTTGTAGCAGACACCTGGTCACATCATGCCAGGTTATGCCATGTTTAGTGACATACCATGGGCTTACGTTAGGCCTGCACACTTATTAGAGTTTCGTGGACTTGTCAGAGGAGCTGTATAATTGATGGAGTTGAAAAGTCA
The DNA here is from genome assembly GCA_037957365.1 of Torreya grandis. Lineage (NCBI taxonomy): Eukaryota > Viridiplantae > Streptophyta > Pinopsida > Cupressales > Taxaceae > Torreya > Torreya grandis. The sequence goes on from JARHVA010000111.1 coordinate 3,099,029, forward strand.
CAAAGGGAAGATGAAATGTCTTGTGAATAGAAGCTGAGGCGTTTGGACTTCCACAACGGTTCTTGGATATGCATTGATAAAGAGACGAGTTCCATTCAAGAAAGGGGTTTGATCGATGAAGAGTAGAACAATTCAAGAATTTCAGCAGCTAGAAATTGGCAAGGAAGTTTTAAAGAAGCCATTAGCATAGCTGTGAGGAGAGACTTGCTGCAAATGAACAGGTCTGAGTAGTGAACTGTAGGTGTGAACTGCGTGCTGAGATTGTAATATTGAATGTATTTGTAGTCTGAATAGGACTCTAGTTATTTTGTTGTGTGCACATTGTAATTTCCTCATTGAAGCGATAAAGATGATGTCTGTTTGTTTCTTTCTGTGCATGGACTGTGTGTTTATCCATTTGTGATTGTTGAAACCTAGGCTGCATGGTCTAAGGCTGTTGTTTATTTGACAACCTAACTGTGACTGCATCAGCACTAATGAACAGATTCAATTTTTATTTATTATTATTTTTTTAAATCTCTAGGCAATATATTTGGCATGAAATAACAAATGTGGGTTCTCCCTATATTTATGAATATTTCAGCAGTCTTTTAGTTTGCCAAGTTTTTCCAATTTTATTCGAGTAATTGGATTTTGTTTACACTTTTAGTTTGCTGTGTAAATGGAATACTACTATTTGATTGCTCTGGTAGGTTCTAGGTTTTGTTGTGGCCTTGCGGACTAGGGTAGGTTAATGGCTTGTTGGTGTGATGGTTATGATCACTATGGTTTGTTCAAGGCTTGTTGTGGCCTTGCGAACCATGGCTAGGATCATGGCTTGTTGGCTTGATGGTTGTGATTACTATAGTTGGTTCAGGGCTTGTTGTGGAATTGTGGACTAGGCTGGGATTATGGTTGTTTTCTTGACAACGATTCTAGAGTTGTAAGGCTTGGATGCAAATTTGGGTTTTTATTTTTTGGTGCTTTACTTCAAATTTTAGGCACTCATCATTGGATCATGCAGCTTTGGGAGACGATGTGCAAGGATGGGATCATTTGGTAATTGAATTGGTGTTTGGTTCATGTTCTTCTTTATAATTTGGCCATTGTCATCATTCTCTTGGGGGCTTGTGCGGATGGGTGGTTAAAGGATTGTAAGGCTATGTCTGGTTCACAGTTGGCTTTAGCATTTTTTGTTATCATATTTTGGGTTGGGAAAGTCGTCATTAAGGGGGGAGGACAGCCTTATGCTAACTTGTTTTTCTTGAAATCTTTTACCATGGTCTCTTTAGTCTTTATTTGGGGGGTTTGGTGTAATAAAATCTGTCTTATCGAGCCCATTGCACTACCAACTTGTGGTATACCTTTGGGTGACGTGTATTTGGATATGGGCCATAGATCGTTGATTCTCCCATGTCATTTTACTTTGAGGTGTATAAATAAAGGGGCTATGCCTCCTTTATACACACAAATCAATTCATTCTAATTGTATATGGAGCATACTTGTAATTTGGGTGCCCAAATGGATTCTCCAAATTTGGGGTTCGCTCGTGCAATCTTCTAGTTGTGTGGAATTCTTCGCTTTTGTCAACCATAGGATTTTTAAATTTGTTTTCACACCTTTGCTACATAATTACGATGAATTGATATAGATTATATTTCTCATCCTAAATGAACTTTTCTCTGTTTTAGTCATAGTGCCAAATGAGTCCTATGTGAAAATGCAGAGAAAATCAAATAGAGAGGGATACACCAAATCTTGAGGATTTCTCATCTCTCTAATGTGAAATTCAAAATTGTAGAATGATATCAAAATTGGCTTATGAAGATTGAAATGTCCTCTGGTATACTTTGAGTGTTTCTTAATTATTTTATCTAAGAATTTTTTTATGTTATTGGTGCATCATATATTTAGAGTGAATATTTTCATATCAAAATCCTAGAGTGCCTCTAGGAGGATGCATGGATTCTTTGATAGTAATGCCCCTTGGATTTGGGAGACCACATGGTTGGCCCATAAGATGTTTCCAATGTTATGCAAGGTTGCAACCTTGAGGGTCCAACGTCTTGGGGAAGGGGGGATGAGTACAAGACGTCCACCATGCATCCCAAAAAATCAGGAAAATTAGGGGATATCCCTTAAAAAGGGAAATGTTTTGGGGACGTTGTGACGCTTCCAATATATTTTTTTAATTCTAAAGATTTAATTATTAAATATTAATTTTTTATATGTTATTAAATATTTTAATATTCGTCTCCCTCAATCCCCCCTCCTCTGCCGCCCCCAAAATCTAAGAATTTTTTGCTGCCCTCGAAACCCTCTCTTCCCATTCCTGAGACCCAGGGAACTATGGATGTTTCTTTAATCCTTGGCCTTGGGAGCTTGTGTGATGGCTCCACAAGGTTTCTAAATCCCTTTGTCTTGGATGTGTCCGTAAGGTGGATGATGGTGCCTCTAGGAAATCAATTGGTCTTGGATGCCTATTTGGTATACCGTATTCCTATAGTTTTTGTTCTTAAAGAAACTAGATGGAGCCACAAATTAGTGAATTTAAATTCCAAAAGGTGGACAAGGGGATGAATGACCCGTGGTGCATATCTACATTCTATTTGGTGATGGCCTCAATTCTATCATCACCTAAACTATTCAGTACAATTCTTCTAATTTGTCTTACTTCGTTAATAAAACATTCATAATCAGTTTTTCCTTGTCTAAATCTATGCAAAACAAATCCTTGGTGTGGATTTGATTGTAAATTTGCCACAAGGAGCATCAAACTTGACCAAAAAAAACAAACATATAGAGGAAAAAGTCAGAGTATAAAAACTAACCAAAAGAAAAAAACCAATTATTTTGTGGTCAAATGACATGAAAACTATTAAATCCTTCTAAGCACAGTATGAGGAAGTTTCGGAAATGCATCTTGTCTAGGAAAGCCATTGAAACCCTCTATATTGACCTTAATGACTATAACAACTATCTTATAGAAATACTTGTTAAAATTTTTCACTTCTGTGGATTTTTACTCGCGTATGTCTCAAGATGACCTCCACGAGTAGTCATTAGCCTAATGACATTTTCCCTCATGTCATTTATGATAATAATCACAATACCAGGGGACCCACTTAGCACACAAGCACTGTAAGCATTTGTTAGTAGCACTACTTAAGTCTTAGGGATGGGAGGACTGGGATGGCAAGAAATTTCCCTGATTTTGGGGATGGTGGGGGATGACTATTAAAATAATATATAAAAATTAATTTATAAATATTTTGAATTTATTCAATGAAAGTTAGGGTTTTAAACTTTATTTAATGTTTTTCAAGATACTCCTGGGATTAGGTTTTAATGTTTTTGTAAAAATAACAGTTTTTTTTTGGGTTGAGGGGTAATCTGTTTAACACTCTGCTATAAAGATCTTCCCTTCGCATACCAAGCTTTTTGGAATCTTATTAGAAAAGAAAACCAGCCAACGGTTAGATGCTAATTAAGAAAGGGTAAGTTCAAGCTGGTTATATAAGTCAACACCCTATGATTTATCACATTCTCGCACTTGGGATTATCGCTTAAAATTGTCTTAAGAACAAAGAAGACCTATTTGCTTGTTTCCTTGACTTTGAAAAGTCCTTTGACACTGTCCCAAGGAAAAACTTTTGGAAATATATGAAAGAACTAGAAATTTCCCTTGATCTTAGAGCGGCAGTCAATGGGTGGTATGAATGAGTTATCATTAAACTTAAGCTAACCAAGGTTGGTAAGAGAAAATACACTGTAATATAGGAGTTCAGCAAGGTTTCCATCTATTCACCACCCTTTTGGATTATGTATAGATACTATAGAAAAACTCCTAGATGAAGGAGGATATATAGGAATCAATCTCTGTAGTTGGACCATCTTATTACCATATGCTGATGATATAGTCTTAAACATCACACGGAAGTAGAAAGGCAAAAGCCACTAGAAGTCTTTCAAACATTTTGCATTAAGTCTGGTCTGATAGTAAATGTTGATAGAACCAAAATTATGACTGTCAAACATAAAAAAATTTTACCCCCGCAATTACTCTTAACAACCATCTCCTAGAATCAGTTTCTTCCTATAAATACCTTGGCCTTGACCTTAATCATAAATTAAACCATAAAGAGAATGCAGGTTGAAAGGCCTTCTATGGATTTGGGCTTAACACTCTTAATTTCATAAGTTCTACTGATGTTAAAAATCATCATATATGGCCAATGAGATGTAGATGGGTTAGTTAAGTGGGTTGGTTACCATCCTCATCTAGGTTTGAATCTTGTTGGGCATTCGAGGCCGGTTGTGGCCGTTTATGTGGAATCGAGGTCAGTTGTGTCCGTTTATGTTGAATCGAGGCTAGTTGTGACTGTATGTAATACTAGTTCATAAATCCAGTCAAAAGTGTTCATCAATCTTTAAAAAAAATAAAAATCATGATATATGTATAGATAACTAGTTAACTAGATTGATAAATGTGTATTTGTACTTATGATTTGTTTGCTCTCCATTATGTGTGCATCCATTTACAATGAAGACATGTCTGAAACAAATATGTTGTTCTGAGATTTAAAAATACTCTTTAGAAGGGCCGCTATGTTAGGACAAAACCCATTTAACACAAAATGGAGAGCACTCTCTACCTTATGAATATAATCTATATGACATCCTAAGCCATATGACATCTTAAGGCCATGCTCTCTTAAATCTTAAAAGAACACTTGCAGGTCTAATGAGCAGGTTAAAAGAACATCATGACAGGTGACGGGAATTGAGAGGAGTCATGAAGATAAATAAGTTTGTCTAAATATCCGAGGTGGCCAATTCAGTTTTTTACTTATTAAAGTTGAATTAAGCTTGGGTTCCTTTTCGTGTTTGTTTACACAGAGTGTAAATGCAACTGTATGTAGGTCCCTGCAGTTAGACCCAATAAAATATCAGTTTTGATAGACTAGCTGATCCGTGACTCGGGAGGATCCCGACCACTAAATGAGGATCTACATACGCAAAAGCTTATATGAGGTAATATGTAGAGAATCAAGAGAGAAATTATAGAACTTAAACATTAAATGTTTTATTTATGTCATGTACATGGCATACTCTTGAGAAAGATGTATGGTTGTCTATCTTCTACTCTAGTTATTACCTAAAACTACAGATGTGTATACACATATTACAAAGTTGCGAAGATAAAAAGAATCGTTACAAAAGTTGAAATGGTTGAGTTTCTATGTGATTCTCTGACTTCTAATGGTTGCACCGATTGGTGTTAGAAGTAATGCTTGACATTTTGGTGTGAGGGTTTGCCTTGTGAAAGCGTGCGCTGCCCCTCAACCCCGCACCAGCTAAGCCTTTGAAACTAACGTGCTCCACACATGTGGGGATGGAGGCAACAAGTTGTCGGCACCTAGTGATACCATGCAATATGAGTTGTCTTTTTGGGTTGGCATGAAGGTGTATCAAACCCTGTTGAAGCCAATGGTAGGTACTGTGGAAGGTTTGGTGCATGCACGGGTGGCACCACCCCCGATCTACACAAACTACATTGTGCCATTGTTGGAGTGTTTTGTTGAAGAGGGGATAATGATCTTCAAAGTATTGCCAACCTCTGGAGGTTGTGTGGATGTACCACAAACCATTGAACATGAACCACAATTATTACACTAGGTTGTTTGGATACGGGTACATCTCGAGTACGTGGGTACATCATTTTTCAAAAACCTTGATTTGGATATGCCGTGGGTACGTCTGAATATATATATTTAAAATATATACAAACAATGCATAATACTCATTTTTTTTAGTAAAACACTTGAAAATACATATTGTTTGTTTATTCATTGCTTCAAAAAGTTCAAAGTAGACATTTCAAATACATTCAAATCTACATGAATAAAATTAAAAATCATCTAGATCCGGATTGTCCTCATAATCATGATTGCCACTCCCACTTGGACCACTAGCTCCACTCCTACTAACTCCACTCTTCAACCCTTGTTTAGAACTCTCTTGATTGTCATCATCAAAACCAAGTAATGAAAGTTGGGCGAAAGAAGATGTGGAGGCATCCAAGTCTGTATTCTCTGGAGGGATATCCCAAAGTTTGTTAGGCCCTCGTATATAGTCCTCAAACTTATGTGAAAGGAGGCGCAAATTGGAATGCACAAATACCAAATCTTCAGCGTTTTTGGATACCAACTTTTTTCTTTTAGCAGAGTGGATAAAGCCATATGTACTCCAATTCCGCTATGCTGAAGAATTACTAGCCCCTTATCACCAAAAAAAAAGGTTGTTAATTGTTAGAATTATCAAATTTGAAATTAGTAACAATACAAAAAAATATTTAAATATATGTTAATAATTTTTTTGATTTAATTAGAATTGAAAATATGTGAGAGAATTTTGATTGCGATAGGTTGTAGGTACTTGGCATCTTGGCCATGTACATACTACCACTTGATTGGAGTCAAGCTAGATTTGTCAAAAAGAGCTTCAGTTTCTTCCATGCTGCCTTCTAAAGTTACAAACATCCCCATTTCATTGTGGACCACAATAGCAATAGATGGATCAAGAAAAAGCCTTTTGAATGCTTCCCTGATTCTATTTGCAACCTCTACATCATCGTATGGTGGTTGCATATTAGGTGGCCAAAGTATTTCATTGTTATAATACTTTGAATTGAGAGCATAAGCAAGGATATACAATGGGGTGGCCATTTTATTCCATCTCTTTATTACCAAAGACTTGATTTCATTATAAAATGTTTCTTCTAGGTCTTGCTCTTTCTTTTGTATAATCTCTCTCATACTTTCAAGCATGGAGTCAACCCCATTATAAACCTCTCCCATGCAAACTGCATCTGTATTTGTAAATCGGATCATAGATAGAATAGGCTCTGTAAAACTGAGCACATATTCAATCTTGGTCCACTGGTTATCAATGATCAATGCTTTGATCTTATTGGCTCTTTTAGTGTCGGTGGTGCTTGTTTGCTTTCACACACTCCAAACATTGCTAATCACCATACTGCTTAGTGTCTCTCTTACCTTTATAAGTCGTCTCAAGACGAGCATGTGAGAAGCGAATCTAGTCTTAGCAATCTACAAAAAGAAAATAAGACTTAAGTTTGATTGTCCAAATGTTGTTAAACAGTTAGAATTAATTATTAGAAAGCTAGAACTTTAAATTCAAAAGTGAGAACTTCAAAATTAAGAATTTGTTCTCTTACTTTCAACAACTCCAACCTTGAGAATTTTCTAAAGATGACCTGAGACGTGATGATTTGTGACAAATATCTGAATGTCATTGACCTTTGCAAAACTTGCTCTATCCACTGGATTTTGCCAATTTTTTGCAGAATCAAATTCAGGGAGTGGACAACACAAGGTGTCCAAAATATGTGCTCGTCTTTGCCCTCTACAATCAACTCAACTGTCCTGCAATTCTTTGTATTGGCCATGATGACTTGGATAACATGTTGGGGGCCCACAGACTCAATAGCCTTTATCAAAATGTTTGCAATAAATTGAGCATCTTTCACTTCGCACTCCCAATCCACTGCCTTTAAAAACATTGCCCCTTTAGAAATACTGCAACATTGATCAAGGTCTTACTTCTAGCATCCTTCCATCTGAGATAATGGACACTCCTGAATCCTTCAATGAATTTCTAATTGGCTGCAAAGAATTGTGGATATATTCTACTTCCTTGGCCAAGAGTGTGGTGCAGATCTTCTCATAATTAGGGCCTTTATAACCCTATGAAGCTTCATTGGTTGCTTTTAGCATTTGCTATCAATAAGGCAACCTCAAAACATTGAAGGGCAGCCCACATGCATAAATGCATCGAGCAACCAACTCATCAACAATGTCCATTTTTTCAACATTGAATGCTTTTTCCATTGGGCCTCTTGGTTTTTTTCTGTGAAGTGGTATTTGCTTCATCATCCAGGGGAATTGCAAGTGCCCGAGCTTGACTTTGAATGAAAAGATGACTTGCAATTAGAGGTGTTGGTGGTCTACCTGATCTGTTTCTTTGGAGAGGTATTGTTCTAGATCAAATTTTTGAAGCAACTGTTTTATTTGCTTGTTCTTGCTCTTTCATATACTCAACCATTCTTGACTTAGAAATTTTGTCACATTTTTTGATCTCCATGGGTTCATACTCGGTTAAATGAGTTTTGACTCGAGTATACAAGGACTTGTATGTGGTATGACAATCATTACATACCCACAAATGAGTACTACTACCAACAATGTTCTCAAGTATCGGCACATGTTTTCAAAGAGAAGCAGGGTCATATTTCACTAGAATCGAGGCTTCAACCTGAGTTGCTTCATCGTGCCCTCTCTCTGGAGTTGAACTGGATGTCATATATATCTTAATCTACTTTTGATCACCAAGATTACCTAAATGGTGTAAGGTGAGAGGATACTCAACATTAGGATATTATCAAATTAGAACCAAGCAAAAAAATAAATTATAATTATACATTTTATTTTTTTAAAAACTTTATGTAAAAATTAAAATTTTTAATTAATAGCAGCGAATTTTGTTTCTGATTTTCAAGATCGCATAATACACGAGAGAAGAACATACATAGAAGTTAGGGTAGATAAAGAAACAAAAGGTATAAATTTGATTTTTTTTTTAAAATTCAATTTTAATATTTACATAAAAAAAAAAAAAAAAAAAAATTATTATTACGGCCAACTATTTTTGATTGTCAAGATTGCATAACGTGCAATAAAAGAGCATACACAAAAGTTAGGGTTAGAATTTAGATGAAAAAACTAAACATGGTATTTAAAAGTTAAAAAAAAAAATATTAAATATTAGTCACTAAAAACTAAAAAAATAAAAAATAAAAAATATCTAGTCTTTAGAATTTTGAATTAATTTAATAATTTATTAAATGCAAATTAAATGGAAAAATAAAATAAAAAATGAAAGATGATTTTTTTTTAAAAATACCTGTCGAAATAATCGCTGCCTTCACAAATTCCTCCTTGCAATGTGCCAGTGGCTGCCTCCACAAATGATCCGGATTCCTCTTTGCAAACTGAAACAAATCCTCCCCTGCAATCGCTGACTACACTTTTACTTGCAAGTTTGCAAAAACAAAAGTCTACCACCTGCTGCAAAGTAAGCTTCTTTTTCATTTAGAGCTGCAAACTCTATTTGGTGTGTTATGATAGTGAAGGCCCCTTTATTTATAGCGTTTACAAGCAGAGTAGGGCCCAAAACATTTGCTGCAAACTGCATTGTAGTTCCGTCAGAAATGTCTTAGGTACGTCCCAAAGATGTTCGGAAAGGGCCCAAAAATGTCACAGATGTTTCCGGTACCTTTCCGGACGTCTCCGGGAGGTACTTGGATGTTCCAGTACCCAAGGCGTACCGAGGCGAGAATCTTGGGGGGGGTAAGGAGTCCTACAATGTAGTTATTACAAGTTATGAGAACATGCTTCGCTGTGTCGTTGGAACTGCTGTTTAGAGATCCACTTGGATCACTAGTGGATGTCTTGTCTTAGGATTTCAAAGAGCCTTCTTATAGTCGGGAACCATATCACAATGGGCATTGAGAGACTCCACTTGATATGTAGTGTGTTTGTCCCAACTCTTGTTTGTGCAAATGTGAGTTGTTTATATAGCCTTCTTTTATTCATGCTTCTGCAAAATCTTTGACATGAGGCACATGATGTGGGTTGTGCTTGCATGTTTGGAAAAATGTAGGTAAGTTGAAGGAATCCCTTGGGGCATGATACACACTCGACATAGATGCATGTTTTGTATACATACATACATGGCATATACATATCATATGTGGTCAATACCATATATTATTTATTTTTAATATTATATTTTATGTTATATGCAATACACACACATGTATATGCTTGTCTATATGCATGCATGCATGCATTTGTATTTAGATCTCTACCATTGTGTATGTGGGTGTGGACACATGTTGAATAGTTTCTCTGATTCCGAAAACTTTTAGAGTGGTTATTTCTAAAACTTTGAAACTTTCTTGGAAACCTTATTGTTTTGCATTTGAGTTAATTAAGGTTCGTGTTGTGAATAAATAGCTTTTGGAATAAAAGTGTCTTTTTATTTAGCTCGATGTTTCGGATCACAACCCGTGATTTTTCATCAAGAGAACAAAGGATTAATAATTGAGCAACAAACCTGTGCTACTTAAAAAGTGTAGAGAACCAATGGTCACCTGGGGTATTAAATATGAAGGTAGCCATTGCACCTCCCCTCTTTCCAATGGCTACGACTACCTTCATATTTGAGTTAATTAAGGCTCATGTTGTGAATAAATAGCTTTTGGAAGAAAACTGTCTTTTTATTTAACTCTACATTTCGGATCACCACCCATGATCCTTCATCAGGGGAACAAAGGATTAATGATTGAACTACAAACCTGTGCGCTATCTTCATATTTAGGTGCAACGGCTACCTTCATATTTAATACCCCAGATGACCAATTATGGGGTATTAAATATGAAGGTAGCGCACAGGTTTGTTGTTCAATCATTAATCCTTTGTTCTCTTGATGAAGGATCACGGGTGGTGATCCGAAACGTCGAGTTAAATAAAAAGATAGTTTTCTTCCAAAAGCTATTTATTCACTGTGTATGGACTATGAAAGCATAAAATATTTATTAAGGTTCATGTTGTCGTATTCGTATTTCATGTTAGATTTGTCCTTATATAAATAACATTAGATTCGTCTTTATATAAACAACATAAGCAAATGCACGTATAGCAATAGTGGATCTTCTTCTACATGAGAGCTTGAGCATGAATGTTATCTAATTTGAGTATAAGGATGCTTGCCTTAATTGGCTTTTAAGATTGGAATATCCATCTCTTGTTCACGAGAGGACATTTCTACGAGTGATGGCAAGATAGCCATCACTGATTAGTCCAATACAGGGTTATAACCTTTAGTTTCTTCGTTTTATGTGCTTGCCTTGCTAGCCATATGGGAGGGACAATTATGTATGTTTCGAAAGATGTTGGAAAGGTTTGTGGACAATTTCATTTTCATCCCTAAGGTTTTGAAAGTGAATTCACAAGAATTTATGTTTTCATGATGGGGTCTACCATTTCATAGTTACCAAGTTTGGTTTGGATCGAGCTTTTTGGGCTGGCCGAACTTGCTCGGTTCAGTTCGGGTCCTTGGCCCATTTTTATCACTTTTTTTTTTAAAAACAGGGTGAAATCCTCTTCTCCATGAAAAAAAATAGAAAGAATGAAAAAAAAACCCTAAAATGAAGAAAACAAACTATAAAATGAAGCTTTGACCCCTGCTGGTTGTTTTAAGCTTTGTCAGGGCAAACGAAGCTGCTAAATGCTAAATTTGCTGGTTATTTAAAAACTGTCCATGAAACTGCACTTGTCCGCCTGTCCACCATGCAAATCAGTTCCCTACTGGTAAATTGTCTGGTGTTGTCGGTGTTAAATTCAAATACTTATTAGGTTTATCATTTTACCTTATTGGCTTGTTCAATAACACGGGCATGCCTTCTCATTATCTTGCATTAATATTTTGAGATTTATTAAGATTTTCCTGCATACCCATTTAATATGGGAATAGTCATATTTTATAAAATATTAATATAATATATAACATAATATTATATGATATATTTACAGTTATATATTATAATTTATAAAATATTAATATATATATATAGTTGTTAAAATATTAATATATAATATAATATAATATAATATATTTATAGTTATAAATTATAATTTATAAAATATTAATATAATATGATATATTTGTAGTAATATTAAATATTAGTATTTGAATGTATTAGATTTAATATGTATGATATATTTACTTTTTGTATTTTTAAAATTTATAATTTTTTTTTGAACTGAACTGAACTTTTGCAAAATCCCAAACTTCAGAACTTTTCCCCCTTCCGAATAACTTGAACTTTATGTAAATATGCTGTGTTGAAGTGAAATGCTCCTCCCCTTTGCCCCTCCAGTTTCTGGTATGGAAACGTCCCGTAAACGCGTGGGACATTTCTGTGAAACTCCCAGTGGTTTTCGGATGTTTCTGGCCTTTTCCTTGCGTTTCCAAGGGTTTCCGGAGGAAAAAAACAACTAGATAAGGACATCTAGCTTCTTATACTTTTAGTTATATATATATATATACACACTATAATAGGATATTTATATATATATATATATATATATATATATACACACACACACTATAATAGGATATTTGAGAGTGGTTTCGGACCTCTAGGAGCTATGATGCAAATTCTAGGTTTTGGAGGATCCTATCATATTTCAGACTTGGTCAGATTTCAGGGTTTCAGGATTTCAGACTTGGCCATATTTCAGGGTTTCAAGATTTCAAGGAGACATCATAGGAGGTGTGAAGGTTGTATGAAGGAATGTAGGTATGATAGAATAGTAGAACCTCTCTCGCAAAGTGCCATGAGCTGATCCCACCCCATTCCCGGTGCACCCTTTAAGGCATGCACTTAGGAAGATTCAATGCACCGGGGAGCCCCTGCAAACTAGATGATTTATAGTCAGTAAATGTTAAAGTGGAAAAATAGTGGGAGTGGTATTCATGATTTTGAGGACAATCTAGATGATTTATTTTAGATTTGAATGTACATTTTATCTTTTAAGTAATGAATGATGAATATTATATATTTTTTAAGTGTTTTATCTTTTATAGACTAAAAATGAGTATTATGCAATATATATATAGTACGGATGTTTTCATGATGTTTCCAAATCAAGGTTTTTGAAAATCCGCGCTTTGGAAACGTTTCTGTTTCCGTTTCCATTTCCTTTTTCAAACAACATGGTAAATATGGGATGGCCATAATTGTCTATAAGCCATTATTATACACGTATCACAAAATATAGCAGCTTTGGAATTTATGAATTTTCAATGGTGCACACACAACCATAGCTTCAAAAAGTATATTTTTGTATTTTAAATAGATATTTCCTAAAATAACTTCCTACTAAATAGCGAATAAGAAGTGTGCAGTGAATGCAAATCCCCTTCCTAGCAGATACTGAGATTAAACTTGATAGTATTTCTAGCTACTAATTACTTATCAACCTGTTTAACTACACATTCTAGAAATAGCTTTGGGAACCAGAACTCATGGTAAGACCCTTGAAGTTGAGGCCAGAAATATTGAATTTATTTGTCTCACAAACCTGTTTTTTTCCACGAAAAACAGGAATCAATGCATGTAATCATACTTTGAGGGTTATCCTTTGACAAACTCATTTAACATGTATCAGAAAAAATTGATTTAACTTGATCTGAGAGGCCGATGGCATGAAAAATGATCAGAAATTTGGGCTGAACCAAGATTTCAAAAGTATTTGCTAGTTCAGTCTGACTTTTGTGCCAACCTTTATTTGGGAATAAGTTGCAATTTCTGAATTGATGTCTGAGCAGGTTGATTGTGCTCTAAGTAGGGAAAAGCTGTTACTAAGTACCATTCTCCTCTACTAAATCTCAAAACACTACTGGTTTAAGTTGCGTCACAGAATGCTGCCCATATAAGATGGCATTATTATTTATTTACCAAATTGGGTTGCTCTCCTTAACCTGAGTGTTTCAAGTTAGGACTCAACATGTCTGTTAACTTAATTGGTGATTTTCCATATTTAACCTTATAATATGCTTGTAAAACACAACCAGCTCTAGTTTTATTCTTGAACAAAGAATGTGGATATGGACAAGTTTCTTTTGTGGTACCTGGATGAGCTTCTAAGAACTGAAAATGTGTGCGGAATTATGTAATTTTTCCCACGTCCACTTTATGATACCAGTATGTGGTCCTATTGATGCTTGAACACTCGGTATATTAGTGTGAGTATTTAACTTTGTTTAGTCCCCACTTGCTTTAGGATCATAAATATACAACATAGCTCTAATAATGAGTTTTATATCTAGATTTTGAGGGGCATATTAATGCATGCTGCTGATGATTAATGAATATTGACGGAATTGTCTACAAGGCATGCTGCTTTTATCACAAGGCACATGCTTAAACTGGTATGGTCTTTAAAACTAGGAGTACAAGAAGAGAAGTAATTTTGCCTAATTTCCTGCTGCAGTGTCTTGAAGAAATAAAGAACAGGGAGAAGAATTTCTTCGTTGCATTTTGCAGTGAACATGGCTTATAAGTTGGTTTTAGCCTGGTATACAGTTGCTCTGGTGCTGCTGGAAAATCTTCTACAGAACCGATTGTCTTGTCGTCTACAGTTTCCCATTATTTGTGTATTTTATTTGTTAATATTCACATTGATGGCATTTGTTCAATGTTATATCTACCATGTTTTGATGGTTTTATGCCAATGCCATAATATTATATCTTTGTATAGAAGGGCATTGGAAACATGCATATTCATTGCTTGAATGTTTCTTAATACTGAATAATTTTTTGTGAGATTCCTAACAATTCTAATATATTCTTTCAATTCAAAGCGTGTAGTGTAGTTTTGTCATCAGATTTATACTTATGTTTTTCAAATTTTTTGCATCAAGTGATCAAAGACTAGATACTGCTTTAGATAAATACAATCTTTTGCAAATCACCTTAACATGTTTTGGAGTCAATGTGATAGGGTTCAAGTTTAATGGATAAGATATTTCCTTTCTGCCATGTTGTGCATGCTTTGCCAGATGATTCTCTCTAGTTACTAGAACCTTGGACCAGGCTTGGAGTATATGCACATATAATCTCTCAAATCTTCAATAGTGCCCAAAATTTCTGATGATTGCAGCTTTATATTGTTTTTGATTTCATACCCATCTCCCAGCTTTGCTTGTCACTAAAGCTATTGTGAAGCACTCTTAAATTTATGGCTCGTCTTTTTTTTGGTTTTATCATGGTCTTTTGCCATTAGGAATTACGATACAAAGAACATAAGCCATCATATTTATCCAGTGCCAGAATTTGTCATGGAAGACATATCGGGTTGTTTTTTCTATATAAACAACAATTTCTATTTTGTACCTTAAAGCAGGCCTGCATAGCTGCTGATACAATCTCGACAATCTGGATTCTACTTTTGATTTGTAGGGTTGAATTCTTTTTTCAAAATATTTACTTCTAGCTTCAATGACATTTGAATCGCTTGCAGACTAGAAGTTTCACTAATTATGGTGATGGTTGATTGTTGGAACCTATAGACGGGGATCTTTTCATGTATAATCTCATTTGGGAGCGTGAAGAATATTATTTTCTGTTCGCGTTCCCACAACACTTATTGTTTGTTCTAGAGAGGTATATACGTGTTTGAATTCCCTAATCTCTTAGAGGGGGAGTTGATTATCACGGAAAAGTGTCAACACGGAACAGTCTCATACAATGTGTACATGCAGGTGTCCATTGTGCAGTCTGAAAGTTTTTTTTCTTCTTGTGATGTGGTTGCTTGGGTAATATTAGGTTTCACCACCCATTTTTTTATTTAGTTATATTTGTAATGGAGCGGTCAATTTTTATATTTGTAGTGGAGCCAGGATTTGATTTACCTTCGGAGAATATTCAGGACTGTTTTTTCTTTGTTGAATAAAATGATGTTTCGAGGGAGGAATGTGTTATGTTTTTGGGCAGTCAATTTGTTCCAAATCTTTTCTGGTTCAGGAAACCTTGAGGTAGTAGGGAAGGTAAATGAGACTAGAACGACATTTGCCATTATACTCAACATCGTTCAGGGTAATTCTGTATGGGAAGTGTAAGAACCCCCAAATAATGGATTCATTATATTCCCCATTTTTATCCCTTAAATGCACAATAAATGTAGTAATTTACAAATTAACAACTTGCTGCAACACAATTTAATAGGTTGCAATACAAATTATCTTATTGATCATCGATGTAACTTTATGAGTTTATTGCATTAACAACAATTTAACTTTGCTTCCCAGTGTGAGTGAGTCAATCCCATATGTTTTCACATTTCCAACCGTCCTTTGGAATCTTGATATGATTGCGACACTTGATCGTGTTACTTCAATTTAACAGATTACGACATCCACAAAAGGACATGCATTTACTTGCTCATGACTAAACCCTTAGTGCAATGAATCTCATACTCTAAAACCATTAGACTTGTGTCTTTAGCAAAGGTGATGACACATTGACTATCTTATAGTTGCACATTTAATATTTGCGCTATCACATATTACATTTAATATTTTCACCATCATTTATTACAATTAATATTCTCACCATAACTTATTTAGTTATGATCTAATTAATTATTCTAACATTCTCCCCTCCTAATTCATCAGTCTTGAGAGTTTAAGAATGCTTCAAACTTTCCATGAGCATGTGACTTAGTAAAAACATTTACACATTGATCTTGAGTGGGGCAAAATGGAAGCTAAATGTTGTGTTGCTGAACATGCTTGCGTATGATATGGATTTAAATTCGATGTGTTTTATGCGTACATGAAATATTGGATTGCAAACAAGTTATTAAACACTTTGATTGTTGCAGTACAACTAACTTTTAAAGTGAAAGCTTTAAAAAGATTTGAACATTTTTCAAAGAAGAAACTCATATATGTACAAGAATTCTTAAGCCAAAGAAAATGTTGTCTTTTTTCTATCATTTTTGTTGAGATTAAACATTACTTGCATGAAGACCAAACAATACTTTCTTTGATAGTGAAGTGCCCTACTTAGTATAATCAAGTATATCTAGGTTGATTATTTGATTTATAAATTGATTATCTGAACATAACTAAGATTATTAATTTTTGATGATTGCAGAATAAGTCATATATATGGATTATTTTTATATTTTTTTGAAATAATGAAGAATACGTCATACATTGTATGAAATATTGTTGAGTTTTCATTCTCTACAACTTTCTCTTAGAATTATTGTAAATTAATTATGAAATTCACGATTTCTCAATAAATTTTCTACTTTTCTTTCATAACTTGAGTTCACTCTTTATTTTACCCTTATACTTGCACTCTATTAGTTTTATTTTCTTGTATGTTTACGAGAATTCTCTTTAATTATGTTAATAGCTTTCAATTAGTTTTATTTTTCTAATATCATATCATTTTCATTACTTCTATTTGTATATATATATATATTTTTAAATCTCTTTAGATCACTGATAGCATTCTTTTTCTTACGTAGCCCACTTTTCTTTTTAAATAAGAGTTCATTGTTAATTATACTAAGTAGGACACTTCAATGTCAAAGAAAGTATAGGACCCTGTAAATAGCTTTTTAGTTGATTGAAAATAAAGTTAAATTACTTTATCAAAAGTTATTTTTTTTATATGATTTTTTGTGAACTTATTATAACTCAAGATTTTAATTGATTTAAAAATACGGAAAACAATTTTTTTATAATGGAGTGGGGTCACACTTTAATAATTTAATTAATCATTACTACAAGTTATCAAGAAAGTCAATCATAAATGAATAATGTCTAAGAAGTTAATTTTTAAATTCTGTTTTTTATTTACTAAACTTATTCTTCAACAATGATAAAACATAATAAGCCAACATATCAATATTCAAAACAACCAACAATAATAAATCTGCTAGAACATTTCAACATGTATGATTTAAAACTTAATTGAAAAACAACTTAGTATACAAAATAAAACCAAAAATGATAAATATCAATATAAATAAAAATCATTATAAATTTTATAATGCAATGATCTATCCATTGTCAAATAAAAAATATTGCACGTTGCAAAGTAGTTTTAGTCAAACTGAAATTAAACCATAAAAAATTTAAAAATGTTAAAAATATCAATAAAAATAAAATAATAAACAATTTACTCATTAGAAACTAGATAATTAGAGCCACCTCTTGTTTAGTATGATATTCAGTGTTTTCAAGAGGTGTAGTGGGCATCTCAATCTTCGTAATACTTCCAAATTCATCATCCACCTCTAACTTGATTTTTTTCAAGAAGCGAGCTCCCATAGGTGGGAATGAAGGGATACTAATATGTTTACGACTTTAGAAATAAATATTAATTGGATCAATGACATATTTAGATGATTCAAGAGTCAACAAAGCATTATTTTTGAGGTTTAGGATTAACAGACGAAGTTATCACATTGCATACAGGGTACATATGATGGGTTGAAGTACTTGGAGTGGAGAACCACATCGTAAAAAAAGGTCTCCAACCACCTATACAAAGAGGTTTCAAAGCATAAGTACCACATGATGACAAATAACTATAAGGTATAATATTTTAAATTTTTAAAAAGCAAGGATCATTAGCATAAAAATAAAAAGAAATATGAGTTCAACGATTGAAACTACATGTAAACATTCTAGAGGCCTTTCACACTCCTAAAGGGTCTACTTCAATAATTGTATTGTGTTAGGAAATGTTAGTCCTCACATTAATTTGTGATGTGAATAATTACAAAAGTAATAATTTACTATTAGAATTAGTTATTAGAATATATTAGTTTGTTAGATATATTGTTGTATGTTACAAAAATATTACGATTATAGGTTTATGCATATTCATAGGGACGAGGAGATATTTGTGGTGACACAGTTCATCCTCTTTATAGGAAAGACATTCCTATATATTTGTAAAACCCGAATGAATATGTAATAGAGAAATATAATTATGGTGTGAGAATATAATATATATTTAAATTAGTCTCTGTGTTCAGCTTCATTATTTTTGTGTTTACTTTATGAAAATCTGAACCAAATTCATTATATTGAACGTGTGTGTGACACATTATTATTTTGAGATAATCTGTCCCAAAAATTATTTCTATCAAAAATATGTAAACCTTGACTCCAACTTGACATTCTACCTCTAAAATTAAGAGGAAAAAGACAATACAACATTATTATATTTGTTTGATATCAAATATCATTGCCATTTCTAAAAAAAATATGACTAAAAGAATGTAATTACTTAGATATTTCAATGTTCCATACAAAATCAACTAAAATTAAACAACCATCATATGTAAGTTTTCATTTTTGGAAAAGTTTTATCTATCTCAAAGACACAAATATAAAATATGGTTTATTTTTTGAAATTTAACTAATCAACACAATACATATCAGCTTTAAACATTCATTCTGTTTCCAAGTATTCAAATATACCGTGATGTCTCAAAATTAAATTATGTTAACTCATTCACCTTGATTATCCATGAACAATAAAACTAGAGTTTGCAATCCTTATGATATGTCAATAAAATCAAACAAAAACTTTAATATTCAAACTCTGGTCTCAATAATTCTACTGTTTACTAAGAGCATGAAATAATAATATATTCAACTAGAAGCAAATTATTATAATGGATATTATATAGATAAAAAGATAACATAACAACATCCTCTAAAATAGGATGGTAAAATAACAAGAAACCCAGATTAGAACTCACAGTGCAAAAATATTAAGCAATATAACAATAACATTCTATTGATGAATTAATACGTCTCTAACATTCTCTACTTTAATTTAACATAACTTGAAGTAAACAAGAGAATTTTTTTAAATACCTCAAATTTGTCATGTGCAAGTGACTTGGTGGAGACATATGCACATTGTTCTTCTGACGAACAATATTGAAGCTAGATGTTGTGTTGTTGTACATGTTCATGTATGAAATGAACATGCACCTCAATGTGCTTTGTGCATTCATGAAATACTAGATTGTAAACAAGTATGAGAACACCCTCAATGTCACAGTACAAGATGGTAGATTTCTTCTGTGGTACTCCCAATCCTTCCAATAGGTGACGTAACCATATCGTTTCGTAGATAGCTCCTCTTGCAACATGATATTCAACTTTAGTGGAAAATAGAGAAACAAAGTTCTATTTCTTGCTCTCCAAGGATATAGGACCAGATCCTAAAAGTAACACATATCTAGAAGTGGATTTATGGATTAGTACTTTCAAGTATCCATAACCAACATGACCATATCTGCAATGCCACGAATTGCTCAAGTCTAAATCCTTAGCTATAAGTCCCTGATTGTTCGATTGAACAAAGTCAAGTTGGAATATTTTCCCAACTCCTAAGCCTCCTGCAACAAATTTCAAGCATTTTGAATTATCTTTGATCAGACACATCTTTTTACCACCTTTGCTGTCAAAATCAACCTTGAGGTTGTGCTCAAGTAATTGACTAACAATGAGTAGATTCTTGGTGATTTTGAGAACATACAAGACATTATAAATCTTGCAAGCATTTTGTCCAAGTGGTAAGGAGATATTCCCAATGCCTTGAACACGATAGGATGAATCATCACCTAAAGAGACATGATTTTTTAGAGAAGCCTTATTCATACAGTAATACCAATCTTGTCTTCTAGTCATGTCTCAAGTTTCACCTGAGTCGACATACCAGATAGAAATTTGTGATGTTGATTCTTTATGAGATTGAGAGGCATAGAGGAAGTCCTCATCAGAGTATCTTCTTGTTCAGTAATGTTACCTTGTTGATTGGATTTATTCTTTCAATTACGTTTCTTCTGTCCTTGACCTTTTTGTGGATGTGATGATTGTTGGTTATTGGGATTTTTGTTGCTTGACGAGCCATGCGTAAATTGATTATACCAACAATCTTTCAAGTTATGGCCTTTCTTTCCAAAAATGAGGAAATTTTTTCGTTGATTAATCCCTTGGCAATTGTGCTATTGACTTTGATTTTATTTAGAATATTTGATCTGTCTCTTCCCTTTTTGTTGATGAGAGGCGAGAACATGTTCCTCTAATTCTTCTTATGTATGCATAGACTCTTCCTATTGTAACATGTTTATCAACTTGTCAAAAATGGTTTTTGTTTTGAGATAGTCAAAGTAGTCATGAACATATTGTATGAAGGTGGAAATACTCTCAGAACTATGGGTACAAGAGAGGCATATGTCACTTACTCACCCAATGCTTGGAGTGAGGCCTTGAGGGTTGAAACACGATGTAGAAAAACTTCTACTTTTTCTCCAAGCTTCAATTTGAGTGAATGAAGTTGACTCTAAAAATAGAGAATGGTGCCTTCATTTTTGGCCTCATAGACTGTTTTAAGCTTATTCCAAACATATTTTACCATTGTAGCCTCATGGATATGAGGTTGTACCTCATCTGATACCTCAAACATTATTATTAGTTTTATCTTTTGGTTTGCTTTATCAAATTTACACTGTTGATCAATGTTAGTGGTATGTCAGGTGATTGCACCATTCATGATAGGTCAAATGTCTTCAAATTCCAAAAATATCATGATTTTTGTTTTCTAAGTGGCATAATTGTCACCACATAGAAGCTGTGAGTCTGGTAAATAATTTTTTAGGCTATTTTCAACCATTGTGCAGAATTTGACCAAAGGTGATGGATTGGTTCTTTATCACTCCATGTATCAAGGTCTCTCTTTCTATATACCATCAGACTGATATACCAACATTTTTTATATATGTGCCCTTCCTATATACCCATTGGTATGTGGAAGAAGCTCACCCTTTCTATATACATGATGGTATGTGAAAAAGACATGAACGTGCGTAAAAGAGAATGGTACACAATACCTAGACAATACTAAAAGAGGTTTAACTAGTCATTAACACATGTTTAGATAGAATTCTACATATAAAGGCGTAACTTCCCTATATACTTAGAATTTCCACCTATCAGGGTTTATGTCTATCAACTGAATTGAATGGGTAATAGAGGGATGGCTAAATGAAAATGTTTAACCTTATTTCTCCCCAACAATTTTATAAGGTTGATGCCCACACATCCTTGTTGCAACTATGTTATGCTATGTATGTTGTAACTCAATCACGATGGCTTTACTCATAAACATGAGTCAGAGGTATCGCTTGCATCGAATAATGTGATTATACATAAATGCACTATTTTATGCTTTTACTTGTATTTTCCAAAAATAGAACAATTACAATGCTTTTTGCAAATAAAATATTAAAAGTTACAAAAACACTAATTTTGGTTAAACAATAAAAATATCCTCCTTTTGGAAAAGCAAATTTTTTATGACTTTTCTAACTAATTTTAGTTAGCTACAACTAAATTTAGAACAATTACCAAATATAATGAAAAATATAATTCCACTAAAAAGTATTATGGGGGGTTTTGAACCTCACACCTCTTCTTTACAAGAAAATAATTTCTACCAACCCACCTATGCATCAATACAAGTATGTGAGAAATAAAGCTTATATTTAAAGGCTTAAAAACTACAAAACCATACCTCTGCAAATACCACAAGTTTGTAGAAAAATGGTTTTGAGGAAAAATGCAACAAAGAGACTTTTTGAATGACGGTTTTCAACTGAAATAAGGTGGTTTTGGTAAAAATTACAATAAAGGAAAAATTTAAAAGGTGGTTTTGTAGGTATTATGAGTGGTTTGAACAATTAAAAGTTATTTTGGCACCTATGTATAGTGGTAAAGCTTATAAATTGATTTTTAAAAAATATATAAGCTAAAAACAAAAGTAAAACCACAAACCTTTCTACAATAGCCTCTCAACAAGGTGTTCCTCCAATACATATAATGCTATTATTTTCTCCAAGTGATATGCACTGATAATAATCATGCACACTCTTTATTAAAAAAATGAGCAGATTAGAATGCCTCTTGTGTTTGAACCATGAGCAACTATAGTGGTTTGAAATGGTGAGCGAACACTGATGGGAAATAGCTCACGAATCAATGAAAATAAACTCGAGAGATGAGATGAGTGGGGAATATTCAATGTGGCTAGAATAAGTACTAACAGGCTTTACCAATTTGCTTGACTAGTTTTAAGAGCTCAGGATGCTCTCTTTGAGAGCGCGAAGGCTGAGCAGTGTTGAGCAAAATAGATCGGTATTAACTGAGTACGATTGGATTTATAGTTTGTAGAGAATGAGTCTTTGTTGATTTCATAACCATCTGATCCCCATACTTCAAACAACTATGTATCTCAAGATTATTCTCAAGCCGAATACTTGGCCTATTCAATAGAAATGTATAATGCAATATGCCATTAGAATTTTGTCCCCAATCTGATGGGAGTAGAATACGTGGGCTAAGTGTGGGTTGTGTAAATATGCAACTAAATGCATAAATGACATTGTCCAACTTTGTATCATGGGGATTTTTAGCAATAGAATAATGGTTTGGAGAGAGAGAGTGCCTTGGGGCTCCACCTCCTATTTTCTTCTTCTCAAACCTTCCCTCGTTTCAAAGATCAATTTGCTCTAATACTAGATGAGAACATGAAATAATAATATATTCAACTAGAAGTAAATTATTACAATGGTTATTATATAACCACAAAGATAACATAATAAAATTTTATAAAAATAACATTCTAATCATGAATTAATATGACTCTAACATTTACTACAATATTTTATTAAATGTTTAAGACTTTCCAAATTGTCAAATATTTAAGTCATGTTTTATAATTTTTTAGATTTAACAAGTATATCAACCTTAATTAAGATAAATTGAGTATAATATATCATAATGTTGTAAATAAACTTTCAACAAGCAGAATGAAAGTAAAAGGTAGAATTTGACAAAGTACAAATAAACAAAAGAATAATAAATACAAATGAAATGAAAAACTTAGTTGTTTATTATTTTAGATATGATGCGTGAACTGACAAAAGGATGTAACAGAATGATAAGGATTGATTCTACAAGTTCCCATAAGTTGTGCCTGAAAATGATGAAGAACATGCACATCCAAGTGGGGTTGGGATCAATTACTACTACTAACCTAAACTAGTTGATCTTGACCTCTACTGATAATCAATAAACCTAGATCATGATCATTTTTGACTACTTAAATTAAGTTTATATTTGAATATTTGACTTTCAAAGGTGTGTGAAAGACTTGTAAATAACTTCTTCAAGGTAGAAACCCTGATAGGTCTTGCAATTATCAAAAACATGCAACTAAAAAAATAAAGAGTGTAATAGGTTGAGTTGATCCTAATCACCCTTGTGATGATTGAATGTTACCTACATATCTAATACTCTAAAAAAAGAAATCAAGTCCATGTAGTTTTTCCACTTAGAGTGCTTCGTGCGATTGTACTCCTTTGACTATATGAATGTATTTAGATATGGATTGAATACTTGATCATGTTTTATTTTGGCTTGGATAAAATAAGATTTTGTGGATAAGGACTACTTAAAATGTTTGAATTGTAATTAAGAATAATAGGGAAGTTTTTTTCAATGTGGAATAGTGTAAGTATGCCTCTATATTAAAATTGCCAAGTGGTAGAATAAATGAATTAAGTGTGACTTTATAACAATCTAAAATAGAAAAATCTCACACTATCTATCTTTAAAATATGGATCAAATCTATAAGGAAGGGTTAATATTTTAAAAGTAACCATTAGAATGGTTAAGGTCGACCCATAGCGGTCAAGATCAACTACCACTATTAACCCAACTAGTCAATCCTGTCTTGTAAGGAAACACATGAATTTTGAGATTTGAAATGTCTATATAAATGTTTATAAGGGTTTTTAGCCACTAAAATTATTTTTAGGTGTAAGATAATATTTTATAAAATAAATACGTCCATATAGGTTCTTAGAATAGAGTGAAGTGAAAAAATAGGTTCAAATTAATTTATCAAGTTGACTAAAGTAAAATAGGGCCAAAACTGACATAAGTAAGTATTCATATCTAGATTTGATTGAGCACATTTTCTGCCCACTTTAGTATAGAAATGGAACTACTAGATTAAATGAAAGATATACTTGAGTGTGTAAGACACACTTTGTCTTTGAGTAGATACTTCAATCATTCATGGCACTTTAACTTAGCAAACTCTGAAAACACATGAAGTAGTTAATTTGTTCTTTTGAAATTGAAAAATTGAAAAAGATTGAATTTGAAAATAAAAAAGACTTAAGCTTTGAAAATTTGAAATTGAATATAGAGAAAGGGAAGTATACACATGTATGTGTAAAACCAATATCATTTTTTAAACTTTGCTTGGAGATGATGCTTCCTTGAAGCATTGGAGAATTGGTGCTTCCCATGAAACACTTAGAGGAGTTGATTCCGTAGCTAAAGTAATGAATAATTTGAAGGTGATCAAGAACCAAAGTAAATTAAACTTGTCTATAAAATAAAACCCATTGAGGGAGGCAAACACCTCGATTTTCATTGTTGTTATTTGTAACCCCAAGATGTGAAATGGGTTGAAATCCATAATGGATTCGTATACATAATGCTAGAAGCACTGAAACTCTAAGCTATGCATTATGCACTTTAACTAAATCAACCACTGCAGATGGATTGCATATTCAATTATCACTTTGTTTTTGAATGCATGATCAAAAGAGAATAGAGAACTTCCATGCCCCTACCTTGTATTTAGATAACAATAAAAATCATGGCATAAATTTAAATCATGCCCATTTAATTTTAAAAAATAACCTAATGTGCATGAATCTATATCATGCCCCCATTGATAAATGTATAATATGTAATTGTATATAGATGCAAATTATGAATTTTATTTGAAACTTGTACATTAATCTATATCATGCACTAAAAAATGTGTGAATATATGTTTTATTCTAAAAATGTGAGTGTATATGTATGACACATGTCCCCACAATCTATACCAATGATTGAATTTTGAACCATTATGAAACCTTCGAAACTTTATTCTTTACCAAAACTAATTTTTGCTCTAAAAAAGACTTATCCCATGTATGAATTTCCCATTGAAATACTTCCTTTTTTAGGTGAGGGAATTGTATCCTAAAATCCATTAATCTCAAAAGAAAAGTTAACTACATCATGTGTAATCATTAAATAATGTAGCTTCTGTGAATTTTTTTTCAACATGGTAAGTTTTGTATCATTTGAATGATGTATGTAACAAATGCAACAAAACCTATATAAATATATCAATGAAGATCATAGTAGTAAATTGTAAAATTATAATGTTATGCATTAGTTAGTGCATGATATAGATCATGACACACATTAAACTGAACAAGCTCAATAAGCACACAAACATAATAATTGTGATGTCATATAATAAGACCAAGGAACACAGAAGGGACATGTTTGAATGTTATATAGGTAAAGTTTGCACATACAAGGCCAAGGGCCAAATGCAAAGGACATGAATGATATCGTAAAAAAAGAACATGTTTAAATTTTGCACAAGATAAAAGGCCAAGGGCTAATAGCAACGGGCATGCTCAAATTTCAAACATACAAAATGATAATCTCATAGAGATGTCCAGGCAATTGCACATAAGGGCCAACGACCATACACAATAGGAAAACAAGATGTAAACTACTATGTACAAGTAATAACATCAATAAAGCATATAGATAAAAGGATAACCTACACCTTGTATATGTAATGTGTCATATTCTATCAAATAACATATCCATGTACACCTTGTAAGATAGAGGTGTTAACAAAACATTTGTAAATAATATATAGCCATATAATACGGGAGTATTAGAATTATAACACCTATAAATAATGTAATCTATGGATAAGATGTCCCCAATTTAACAAGGCTATTGAATAAAGACAAGTCTAACATCTTATTCCTTTGTGAGATTTATATGTCTTACATAACACTTATGAATACTAGTGAATTACATGTGTGATATAAAAAGTGTTTGATGTCAATTAATCATGAGATAAATAACATATGTCAATGATGTAAAGATATCTAATAATGCTCAGGGCCTGATTTTATATTTTTAAAATATTTTAAATATTTTTACATTTTTTGACAATATTTAATTTTTTTTGTACTTTTTTCATTTTGAAAGTAGAATAATAGAAGCTAGTGATATTTAAAGGTTCAAAAGAAGAAGAAATGAGAGAGATATGAATAATATTCAACATGTGTCAATGTGAAGTATGCACTATAAATGATGGCATGACCATGTATGATCAAGATTCTGTCATTGGATGTGAATTGAAACTTTGAAAAACTTGTAGGATAATGAATAAGTATGGAGAGGACTAATTGTACATTGTTATTTCATAAATGGACACTTGTAAAAATATGTAACATGTATGAGCAATATACCACATGAATAGAAGGTTTTAACATGAATAAGCATTGGTTTGCATATTGAAATTGATAGAAATATCTAAAATTTAGTAATATTTAAGGCTTTGTGTCCTCAAATTTTAATTTTTGGGTAAAAATTTACACATGACAAGATCAACCAACTGAGGAAAGTAATGGTAGTCAGTTATGTCCTTTAATATTTGATTTTTTCATGGATAGAAAATGTAATTTTGTTAGTGTAGAATATGAAAATAGAGAGATAAATGGTAGAATATGGAAAAATTGATCATTTTTTTGGACTGTTTATATTTATAAAGTGAAAAGGAAGAGCCAAGAGGTGAAAAATTCAACAATAGACAAGGGATTAGAAGAATTGATCAAATTGATCACATGTGCAATAAGTATAAGAAAGACATGATAACGAAAATAAAAAGCTATGCACAATCAAATATTTCTAGTATAACCAAATATCTCATCAAGGGGATGCAATTGTGTAGGTATTATATCAAATATTATAACCATCAATCACATTCTGCATAATCATTATCAAGATTGTAATCATCTTCTTGGTCCTAAAATTGTAATATGCCATTCTTATCATATTTTGTATATGTGCATGTAAAACAAACTACTCTATACTGTGGTATTAAAATTTATGATCTATTTTATTTATGTGTATGTAAAACAAACTACTCTATACTGTGGTATTAAAATTTATGATCTATTTTATTTTTCTATATGCATTGTATCATTTACCTTTGTTGTGATGGTACTAGTTGTCTTTATTGGAATGTTAACTAAAGAAATGATTTATTTTTTCCATTCTTTCTCTACAGATTTGTCCTCTCTTGAACTTATAACCATTGTAATTTCATGCTAAAATGCGATATAATCATGATCTTTACTCAAATTTTCCCCATGGATCTCATCCATAATCTTCCTAGTTTTGCATTGCATTGATCCAAAGTAGGTTCAATGTGAAATATAACTTAACATGTTTTTGACCCAAGTGTTATTGGTAGCTCAATGGATCGATTACAACATTGAGGCCCAATAATAATACCCAAGTGTTTTTTGTTATATATCCAAAACATTGGAAAAGTGTCATGCTACATATATTGACTTCAAAAAAAGATGCAATCTCAACATTAGTGCATTTTTTGCCATCTATGAGGGGGTTAAGAGTCGAAGGCTCTATATATGATGAAAGTTTTTTCCATTCCTCCTTTGGAATCACATCGGTAACATTAACTTTTGTAGATATATTTGTTTTTGAACCTCTTTTTTTAGAAACCTTTTTTTTAAAGATATTATTTTGCTTAGCTTAAGCTTGTTGTCACAACATTTATTATAACAATTATTCTTTTTTAAACTTCTCTTGAAGTAACTTTTATATCCTTTCTTATTATGATTTTTCTTTTTGCAATCATTCATTCTCAATTTGTTATTTTAATAATTTGTATTTTTCCAATTGTTCCCTTTGTAACATTTACTTTTCAAACTATTCCATTTGTACATGTTCTTTTTATAATATTGATTATTCATCTTGTTCTTTTTGTATCCTTGCTTTAATTTTTATTGTAAAATATTTTCTTACTCTAATTTTAAATTATGTGTCCATTCTTGTTTTTTTGTTTCTTTTGCACTTTTTCCTTTGGAGATGCAATTATAATGTGGGTGGGTTACTTGATTGGTTTATTTGTTATAGGGTCACAATTATCTATTATCTATTGTATTTTATAATTTAAAGCCCAACAATTATTTGTATGATGCCCATGAATTCTATGATATGCAAAATATTATTTTGATCTTCTTCAAGTATATATAGGAGGTAGTTTGATCAAATTGTTTCTAAGCATTTATGTTAGAATCTCACGTAAAATTTTATTAGCCTTTTGTATATTTTTTAAATCACTATCTGTAGACGTATGTTGTTTTGGATTCTAATCTTGATATGAAGTAGTTTTAGGCACAAAATTGCTTGATGAAGTTGCAAACACATTATTAACACTAGTATTCTTTTGATTCTTTGTATATATGATATTATTTTTCCATGATGTGATATTTCAACTTAAATAATGATTTTGCTATTGTAACTCTCCTATTGATGCTCTCATAGTGACTATTTGATCTTGGAGGGTTTCAAAAGTAAAAACCTTGGGTAATTTTGATTGAATATGCATACAACCACTATCAAGAGGATGTGTGGGAGGTGGATGGTGTTGATGCTGGGAGGAAGGGAATGTAAAATTAGAGGTTGTGCAATAGGCCTTATAATATATTGAATATATGATTACTCTTGATCCCATGCCATCCTTGAATTTACAAAATTTTGCATTAATAGAGCTTGTGTCTTAGCATATGATTTGATTTATTTAAAAAAAACTTGAAGAAAAAAATAATCATCCAATATAGCCATATATTATTTGAAAAATAATGTAACATAAAATTGAAATGTTAGATAAAAAAAAGAATACTGTAAATAATAACATGGAAATGAAATGCTTAGAAACAAAAAGAAAATTATGTGTATGGAGTTTAGTAAATTCCTTTAATCCAAGGTTAAAAGAAGGTGATTTCAATGTTGAATATCAAATCCAAGGTTATAAGAATGTGATTTTAGTGTCAACGATTAGATCTAAGGTTTAAAGCAAATTATTTTAGTGTCGAATTTAAATCAAAGGTTTAAAGAAAATTATTTTATTGTCATATATTTAGGAATTTATCTAAACTATAGGACAATTTTTTGGATTAAAGCTTGCATCATATTAGTAATTAAACATAATATAAGAATGATAAAAAAATGGGTGGTAAGGAAGCACATCCTGAAGTCACCACACTAAAAAATTGGGAAAAAATAACAAATAAAATTACATCAAATCTGACATCAACAGTTCATAACATAAAAAGATAGAATATCAAGTAGATGTATCCACCAAACCTAATAACAGAGGAAGAAACAAAGGAGGACTATTGGGATTATCTCCCCAACCTCTCCTTGAGGGGGAGAGGTCTTAGGTATGGAATTACCATCCTCTTGTTTATTTTCTTCTTCTTCTCCCTTTGGCTCACAATGGGAGGAAATTAAGAGAGCTAGCTTAGGAAAATTACCTTACTCATCCTTGCCAAAAGGAACAAACCCAACATGACCAATGTATTATGGTCACCCTCTAAATCCACTAGAGGGAGAAAATACATGCTTGGTAGGAGGGGGAGGGGGCAGAAGGCATAATGACTCCATGATCTGTGGTGGTCGAAGATCCATGCTCAACCATGTCCCCTCAAATTTTGGTCTCTACAATCTTCATTCTATTAGATATCCTCTGCTAGAACTCTGTTGATAATGCATGGAGCATAACCTCCATGCTCGCGAATAGTGTGGAGATTCTGAATCTCCATTTTCACTTTTTCATCTTGCACTCAAAACTGAAGCATGAAACTTGAGAGAACAAATATGCGGTTAGATATAATAAAATATCTAGCTAGGATACATTTATTAAAATTAGCAACATTTTTGCCTCTCCATAGCATAAAAAGAATTTTAATGTGGAAAAAAAGCTATTTTTTTTGAATTTTTAGGTAGGATAAAAAATCTCCTAGAAGAATGATTTTCCAAGGGAAAGGTTCAAGTCTATATGGTTGGAAGAATGAATGAATCCAATTCTAGGCATCTCGAATCCTCATATAAAACCAGAAAATGTGTTTGACGGACTCATATTGACCACAAGCTAGTCATTTGGGAGGATAAATCCCCATATGTAGTAGCCTTTTCCCCACAAGGAGACCTTGGTATAACAATCACCAAGTAAAAATATATTTCTTGTGATCCATAATAGTGGGCCAAATAGTCAGAAATATCCTATTCCAAATTAGGGGGGGGGGGCTACTAAGATGCCAACCCCTGTTGAGCACCTTATAGGGAGAAGTGGCTGCATAAATCCCGTGATAACCAATCCAGGGTTTGTACCAAAGCATAGGTGTGAAAGTGGACCAGTTTAAATCCTTACACCATTGAGGGGATTTAATGAGCCCAATTCTATGCAAGGCATAATCTAACACAACCATATGAATTTTAGAGATAAATTCAAAGTCCTGGGTGTTCAAATTAAATTTATCCTTAAGGATCTCCCAAGTAAGCCAAGATGTAGTAAACTTGTCAAAAATATCCCTTAAAGTTTTAACACCTTGATGATACAGTATCAGATCTTTAATCCTAGGAGATTTAGCTAAATGTTTCTCATTGATCTTACAAAGGACCACCATAGAGAGTGAGAATTGATAGATAGGCCAGATCTATACCCATCACCTTTACAAATCAGCCATGGTTTGATAGTTTGCCATGCCCTCCAAATGATTTTGACAATAAACATCCTTGTGATCTTAATAATGGCCAGGGTGACCAACATGGTTTGAAATACTAGGTTTATCTAGACCTTTTTTTCCCTCATGAGCTCCTGAAGAGTTACAATTCTTGAGAAGATTTTTTTAGGCCTTTTATCTTTCAATGGCTCTAATAATCAACTTTGCACACAAATAGAGACCTTGATTAGCTATGTAAAGCAAACCAAGGCCTCTAACATCTTTATGTTAGAAAAAAAATCCAAAGGCACTCGATTAAAGCCTTTATTACCTTTTGAGTTGGACACAAAACATCCCTAAGTAATTTATCCATCTTGTTTTAGGTGACTTTTGAAGGACCCTAACAAGAAGAGTAGTACACATGAGTATCCAAAATAACTTTGGAACAAATTTGAAATTCGCTAGCAAGGGAGAGAGGTTTTGTAATCTATTAGGATATTTTTTTCTCGACTCTGAAGAAAACATAGTTTTAAAGGTCCACTAAATAAACTTGAAAAGCAAAATGAATGCCTAGCAACTAGAACATTTTACCATGTGCAATCCATTTCCATCGATATGAACTAATACAATAAGGTAAAGGGCCATAACTCTGCCTATAACACTACATTTTGGCAAACTAAATGCTATATCTAGAGGCTAAATAAAATATTTGGAGGTATTCCATGGCATTTTGAACCACCTATTCATCCTCTTGAAGGGTGAGAAATAATTCATCAGTAAAATTTCCATTAACCAACTGGATATGATGAACAATGGCCAAAGAAATGCCTTTGACAAGCCCTTTATTAATATAATATTTTGAAAATTACGCAAACCCCTCAACAATAAGTACATAAAGAGAAGTAGCAAGAGGGAAACCTTTTCAGATAGAATGAAACAAGCCAAAACAATCAGATTCATGGACATTAAAAGTAATGCAAGCAGAAGAATCCTGGAATATATTTTTCACATAGATAATGAACTTAGAGCCAAATCCTAAATCTTGAAGCATGGCCAAAATGAATGGCCATTCAATTATATCATAAACATTCTTAAAGCTAATTTTGATGAACATATATTTCTGTATATACATAATATTTTAAAACTTTATCATTTACTGATGAACTCTTGCAATAGTTTGTCGAGTTTTAATCTCCTTGAGTGCACACCTTAATGGGTGAAACAAAAAAGGGGTTGGTAGGGAATTGGTGATTTGAGAGAGATATTTTTCCTATTTATTAGTTCTACATCCATTCTAACTTCCTCATATTTGATCCCCTAAGCTATTCAAATGCATTTTCTCACTTACCAAGCTACAAGTTTTTTCCATTCCAAAGTGACCTCCCAAGCCATCAAATGCATTTTCATAATCAACCTTTCCCTCCTAGACCCTGTGGGAATATAATCTTGGAGTTCCTTAAATAAAGATCCATCATTCAGTAAATATTTATCATAAAACTCCTTGTCTCCATTTGTTGGGGTTTTGAGAGCACTAATAGTTTTGGTGAAATAAGGATCAGTTGTATATTCCTTCTTCATTTATTTAAATCTAGCAATGTAATTGGTCATTGTGATAAGTAGGTGACATCTCCTACTTAAAACATCAACCACATTGTTCGTCTTTCTATTCACATGTTGTACTATAAATGTATAACTTTGAAAAGATGAGACCCATTTGGGATGGTTATGAGATAACTTGGCTTGAGTATTTATATATTTTAATTGTTGATTTTATGTCATCAAAATAAATTATCTATGCAATAGGTAGTGCCTCCATTATTTCAAAGTTTAGACAATAACATACAATTCCTCATCATAAGTACCATGCCTTTTTTGGCGTCAGTTGGTTTTTCACTAAAATAGGCAATTGGATTGCCTTCTTGACTCAACACTCCTCCAATTATAGTTGTTGAAGCATTAAAATTAATGGTAAATATCTTCTCAAAGTCTACTAAGGAAATAATTGGGGCTTCCATAACCTTCTTTTTAAGTTTTTTTAAAATTATTTCAACTACTTTTGTCCATGAAAATTACTTCTGATTGGTGTAAAATGTTAATGGAACACTTATACTACTGAAATTTATAATAAATATTTTATAACAAATCACTAATCCAAGAAATCTCATTACATCTATTACGATTTAAGGGATAGGCCATTAAATTATAGCCTCGATAATTTTTGGGTCCATGCTCACTCCATTTATGGAAATCACACTTCCCAAGAAAACCAACTTGTCTCTATGAAATACACTTTTATCAAGATTTAAAAACAAATAGTCCATTCGTAAGTGTATCAAAAACTATTTTCAAATGTCTCAAATGCTCTTCCAGGTTTCTATTGAAAATAAAAAATTCATTAAAATAAATTATAACAAATTTCTCAATATAAGGCCTAAATACCTAATTCATAGATCACATAAAAGTGGTAAGGGAATTAGAGATTTTGAATGGCATCATCATCCATTCGTACAACCCATACTTAGTCTTGATCATTAGATTCCATTCATCCCCTTCCTGAATGCAGATATGATTGTAACCACTCTTCAAACCAAGTTTGGAGAAAATTTTAGACCAAACAAGCAACATAATATATCATCCATTCTGGGAAATGGATATTGATACACACAATCTCCAATTTCTTCCTTTCTTTGGTGAGAGGATGGCTGGTGTGGAAAAAGGACTCATGCTCTCCCTTATGCACCCTTTCTCTAATAATTTTGATATTTGCTTTCTTGTTTCCTCATTCTCTTGTGAAGCTAACCTATATGCAACTTGATTTAGTAGTTTTGATCCTGACACCAAACCAATATGGTGTGTAATGCCTCATGAGGGAGGTAAGCCTACTAGTAATTTTGTTGAAGTTATATCATAATACTTTGACAACAATTTATTCACCTCATGTGGGAGTTCCCCTTCATGTCCCAATTCTTCTATAGGAAATAATAGATAACAAAATTCTCCTTTAGTTTGTTTGCAAAAATTTTCATGATCCATTACTACTAGAGATCTTTCAGATGCTCGTTCATATTTCCATGGTTTTAAAATATGTTTCTTCCCTTCATGTTGTACTTCATAAGATCTCTCTTTTCCATGATGGATTACTCTTTAGTCATATTTACATGGCTTCACAATAGAAAATGATAAGTATCCATTAGTAACACATCACATAACACTTTGTCTCCATAAGAACCAATTTTGAAGGTAACAAGACAATATGGATCGACAAGCACACTATACTCTTTTTTAACCAATAAATCTTATAAGGATTTGATTTTGGAATATAAGCCATCCATAACTTTTGTACCATTTATGTCCTTACTTGATTGTCAGTAGATTGTCCATCTAAAGTCACCTTGCACACTTTTTATTTACACTTGCATTTGGTTCGAAATACATTCTTTCTTATCCAATAAGCTTCTAGAGTCTCTTTGTTTATTAACATTAAGGTTCTTTGCAACATCAAATTATCTCTAGTATCTACTTGAATTTCTTATGCTCGTGGTTCCTCTTGAGCCATCATGACTCCATTGGAAACTATGGGGTTTTTCAAGACAAAACAACAAATTTATGAGGCCCACCATAATAGTAGCACTTCAAGAGTCTCCAATATCTAAACCTCAATTGGCGTTTACCTCTACCTTGACCTCTAACAACTCCTCTACTAACATAATCAGTCTTTGGGTCCTTACTTTCCTCTTCCTCTTTTTACTTTGTACTTTTAGAAGAACTTCCTCTTTCTCTATTTAAATTGCTACCACCCCTTTTACTCACCACCTTGCTCCTCCTATTCATTACTTACTTTGTCTTCAAGGCGTACTTATATGCCTCATCCACGGTTCTCACCTTGAGTAGATATAGATCATATTGGAGTTAGAACCTAAGCCCATTGATGTATCTTATTGTTGTCTGCTCATCATCTTCTTACAAATTAGTTTTGTTTTTTAGCCTTAAAAATTGCTCAGTATAACCTTGTTGATAGCTCTCTTTTCCTTAGATTTTGAAATTATTTGAATAACTTTTAGTGATAATCAAAGGGCATAATTTTAGCTTTTAAATGATTTATCATCTTTGGCCATATTCTAATTTTATCCTTCCCTAGATTTCTTCTAACATTTTGCAGGTTATACCACCATAGAGTAGTAAGAGACTTCATTTTTTATGCTCCAAATTTGATCCTTCGTGGACCATTCTCCTCAAGTCCTTCCATCTCAAAGTAGTTCATATTCAACATTTATCCGTTATCTTACATTTATTCTACCTCTACCTACCTAGTTTAATTGCATTCCCTTTTGGGCCATGGTGATTTTATGCCATTGATGCAACCCACTACCTATAACACAAGTCCAATACTTACATATGTTATTTCAGTAACTCTATGTGAAGATGTTAGGAAACAACAACAAACCAATCTTACAATCTACTTATGCAGATGAAAAAACAACAACTTCAATAAAACTATTAGAAGAAATGTCATTAATAATATAGATTATTCATTGCCAATAAAAGAGAGACATAGAGAGACAAATATGAACAATTATGTAGAAGAAAACATTTTTTTTCATTCCAATAAAAAACCTACAATTTTATTCCTCTCTATTTCTCTAATACACATGCCTACCCACCAAGATAACAACTCCTACTCTAGAAATTATATGGTAGTCATTTGCGCCTAAAACTAGTAGTTTATTTAATAAAAATAAACTAATCCTACTCATATACATTATATTAATCCACAAAAATAGGGTGGTTAACAAATTTAATTATTTTAGGAGAACAAGCTTGTAAAAACTCTCAACTGTTTGTTGAAAAGTGTACATCAATTATCATAACCATACCAATGTTTTCGTATCATCTCAATCAGCCCTCATTCCCAATAGAATATTCTCTTCATACCGAGTGATCTATGTCCTTCTCCGACTCTCAATGGAAATACGTGATGAGTAAGTTTTGGTAGCCCCCTGCTAAGACTAAATGTCAATTATTGGGCTAGTGCATTCTACATATGAAACTTTCTATTGGCCACACCTTGTCCAAAATTTATCTTATTGAGGAAAAATATGCCTTTTTACCTGCCCTTGAAACCAACCCCCACCTCTTCCAGCATTTCCCATCCTCCTCTCAATGCTGGTCCTCCATTCTCTCCTTTGTTACATAACTCTTTCCTACTATTTTCAATTATAACACTATCTTGTTGGGCATTCTTTCCCCTTCCACTCTGAGTCATTTGGAACACTTGTCAGTTGGTCATCCTCTTTCATATGTGAAAAAATCATTGTTAATAACTGCACTTAGAGAATGATATTGTATTAGCTAGTCAACAAATTCATATTTTGTCTTCAGTTTGTTTGCAGTTGAAAAAAATAAACACTCAGAACTAAGAGCCGCATGTTGGGCTTGAGAATATTAAGGAACATCTAAAAAGTGTTGTAAAAGAGATAAGTTCAGGTCTCCGAATGTCAATGGTCAAATCGTCAATTGCATATCTTGATGCATAGTTTAGTTTGTCTTTTATGTTATTCCAACCTATTTCCCATTATGGGTGTTGTTTTGTAAGATTACTGACTGTACTTCAGTTGGAATTTTCTTCATTATAGGGCCTTGATATCTTAAACTAATTAAATTTTTTGTATAAAATTGGTGTTAAAGGGTCTCCTAAGTGGTGGAAAGACTAGAATTGGGTTATTTCCACCTCAATGCTTCAATATCAATCCCAACTTGGTTATCAGTGGCTATCTCCCACTAGTGTTCCTTGGTAAATGCTTAATAAAATATGGAATACACACAATTCCCCCTCCATCTAGAATATGAAGTTCCAAATTGTTTGGTCAGTTGTAGTGGTACCCAAAAAAGCCACATTTGACTAGTGCATTCTTTACCAAGGGCTTCTTGTGGTAGACGAACTCTTTCACATGGGGATTCACTCTTTCAAGTGCCCTAATTGTGGCCATCTTGAGTTTATTAAACACATCATTTGGTTTGTGATAGAGCTCATGATGCTGGGCAATGGATTCATTTTATTTTCAACCCCTTCAGGCGAAAGTCTTTTTCTTGGAACATTACCCTCTTAGGGGACTCTACTCTCTTTCTTGTAATTTAGAAGCAAATATGGCATATATTTCAAATTGAAATTCTTTTTACTCTCTTGAAAGACATGAATGTAACTATATTTAATGAAGATTGATTACACAAAGGTTTTACTATTGCTAAAAAAATATCTATTCTATTTAATACAATGCTACAAATTCAGGTGTAGGCAAGTAAGGTTGCCCTTGAAGTCGAGCATATTTGCACTCATATGGGCCATTGGGGTGATGCTCTATGCATAGTCAACATAATGCCCTCTGAGCTGCCTCAAGACTACCATAACATAGCTCATGAATGACAGGGACTTGGCCACAAGTGGTGAAAGTTTAGTAGGTGATCGACCTTTTCCACCCCTTCACCTCCTCCCTATAGGAGATTCTATCCTTTCAGGGGGTTTGGAGGATAACCCTCATCTCAAGATGATTTTGATTGCATTGGGTTTTGGCTACCAAGTGGAGATGCCCAGGAGAAATTTCTTACGTTGGATCTTACAATTTGACCCCACCTTTCCCCCCCCCCATCTAATGGGTAGAATGAGGAAGGGAAAGAAGAAAAACAACAGGTTGATGCATGGAGCATCCCTGATATCTTTCTCCCTTCATGGGGATGCTGGGGAGATAAGCTCAATAACCCACCACTACTGCCTCCTTCTACGGGGTTAGTAGCCCCTATTGCTTAATGTTGGTTGTTTGTCCTTTTATTCTATTCTACTAATGTCATTGTAATGTTAGTTTAACTGTGATTTTGATTTTAGGATTCTATTTTCATCTGGTGGTCTTACAATTTTGATTTTTGGATGTACTCTCATATTACTTATACTTTAAGTAAACATATATTATGTTTCTTTCTTTTAATAATATATTGCATATTTCAAAAAAAAGGAAAAAAAAAAGAGAGATTGAAGAGAAAAAAGAAAAAAAGAAAGGAAGGAAAGCAAGCAAACAAGAAAAAGAAAGAAAACAAAACTTATTTAAAATTTTTCTTTTTAAGGTTTAAATGTTTCCAAAGATCATTTTGATATGTAAGCAAAATGACAATCCACCTGACAAATTGCTACAAACTAGTGAAGGTACAAGAAAAGATGAAGGAATTGTATTTTTGTTTTTGCCATTATGTTTAGTAAGTGTTTTCTTTTCATTTGTAGAATATATTTTTCTTTTATGTATTATATTGTGATAAGTGTTTTCTTTTTATTTGTAGAATATATTTTTCTTTTATGTATTATATTGTGATAAACTACTTTTATCATTTGCTATGCCAACACCACTCTATTATTAATGTAGAAGAAATCAATCACATTGCAAAAATTTAAATAATATTAATCAATTTAAAATTCAATTATGTAGGAATCAATACAAAATTTTTTCACACTAAATAAATTCTCACATCATATTGTGCTTGCCAAGTTTTTTATTTTATTTTGTGAGGTATATTCCCCTTTTAACCAAAATTTAATCCACCACATTCCCTCCCACTTGGGAGCGATTTTCAAGCGAGGGTTAGCTGAAATTAAGAATCAATTGTTCAAGCCTTCAAATTCCCCTGTAAATAAATATTCATTCTAATCCAATCAAATTAATTATGCATAGGTGATATATTATGGAAATAAGACATTAATGTTTTGGAATTTATATTTATGTATACTAATTATAAATATAATATAATATTCTCATTGTATTAAATAATAATAATAATAATAATAATAATAATAATAATAATAATAATAATAATAATAATAATAATAATATAAAATTATTACATATATACGATTAAATTTTATAAACTTATTATATATATATAAATGAATGAATTATATATAATATTTAATATATTATTATATTAATATCATATTTAATATCTATCTAATATATTAATATTTTAATATTGAATTTAACCTATAATTTAATATAATATATTTATATACTATATTAAGATATATAATTGTCTTATTATATTAGACATTTTAATATTTTAATATTAAAGTTTAACCTATAATTTTATATTATAATTAAGATATATATATATATAAAATACATTTTAAATTATATTATATATAATATTAATCTATAATATATAATATTAGACAATAATAATATTATAGATATTATTATTAATTAATATTACATTACATTATAATATAATGTATTATTATAATATACAATTAATATTAATAAAAATATATATTATAACATATTATATTAAATTTAAAATGATATTATATTAATAATATAATAATTAACACATGAAAACATGCATAGGGGATTCGAGCATGTCCACCTTCCAAGTGTCCAATTAATTTTAATTTTTGTGATGGATCTGAGATATGACCAACAACAAGTAGACCCCTGTAATATATAAGAGTAGAAAGAAACCCCTATCCCATGCAACGTCCAACTACCCAGGTATGGGAAGGGTTGTTGGCATGATGAAAGAAGAGAGTTAAACAAATAAGGCAAAAAAACAAAATAATCATTCAACGTCTCTCCCTGAAATAATACCAATCGGAATATGAGCATCAGTGTCAAGAGAAAGATTTGAAACGTCAACATTTTGATCAATCAAAGATTGAATTACATAAGTACGAAGTGACCTCTTAATGTCTCCACGACTCTGATTTGGTAATGGCACTCTCATTTAGCACTAAAATAATCATTGCATTCCACAAGCTACCTTACTCTCTCTTCACTCTATCTCTGTTGAATCCCCAGTCTATGGTGCATACAATTAAAATAAGGTATTTCCAAGACACTAACTATTATTTTCTTCCCTATAAGTTTTCATAGGTTTCAAAGAAATAACTATCCCCTTATTTTCTTTACAGGGTTCATTTTCAGGTTGATCTACAGTCAAATTTTAAAAGCAAATAAAAAGTGTTTTTTAATGTGTGCATAGCCTTTGATATTCTAGTAGTGCTGAAACTACGAATATGTTTTTGGTTATCAGGTTGGGTAGAGAAATTAAATCTCACTAGAGTAAGAGTCTCTATAATCTCAAGTTGTAATATTTAATATGAAGTTGTAAATTTATATATAAACATAAATTAACATTGACATTATTCAAAATCTGAAACACCACAATGTGAAGCTCTAAGCACAAAGCCCTTATAAACCCTAAAATTCTAGGCGACCTCAAAATCAACGGGGATAGGGCAGTTCAAGGTCCCTATAAATGAGAAAGTGAACCCCTACTCCTACATTTAAAAAATATTTAATCACATGTTAAAATTTATTGATTCTAACACTCCAATCTTGCATGAACTCTTAATATGATAAAAAAAATTGGTGTAAATGTACAAAGTTTATAGTTATAAATTATTTTTTCTTATGATTTCTATAGGACAATATAATCAAAGACCTTGTGGTGAGCCTCTACAAAATCTAAAAACGTGCACCTTTGGGGTGTCCAGAGTTCCATTAGAAGCAGCGTAGCTTCCACTTCATCCACGCTCCTTCGTAGAGGTAGAGTTCCTGAAATAACTCTATTCAATTAGAAATCTATATAATAGCATAAGTATTGTATTATGACTATTCTGCGAAAAAAATGAAACCAAAACAAAGAAACAATTGAAGAGACAACAATTTTTTCAATCTCACCGTCAACAATAAAAACCAAATGAAATTACAAAGTATGCAGGAAGTGTTCAAACCTTGTGTTAGACCTGCGATCTAATCCTCATTCGTGGGTGCTCGCTGTAAAGAAAAAAATATTCTCTGACAAGTTATTCTTAAACCACAAGCTCTATTTTCTTGAAAACTTTCTTCTTCAAACAAATCCATGGGAACACTGAGCGAGTGAAAAAATGAAAATAATGGCCCCACAAAAAAAGGTTAATGCCCAAATCCCATACTATATATATATCAATTCACCCTGCCACGTACCGTAGTCTAAGGAATGACAGACATTTTATTCTCAGAAACTGACAACGAGACAAGGTAAGAGTAGCGGTTAATAAAGCAAGCTTCAATAAAATCGATAGTCTATGAAAAATCGTCAATCTACCCAAACCACCAAGCGCAATCGAATATTCGTTTCTTTTATCTCTTGTAAAACGAATCTAAAAATTTCGCCCTACCATATAAACCTCCGACTAATAATACTATTAATTTAAAATATAAAAAATATAATTAAACTAGAAAAATATCACTACACAAATAAATTAACGAAAACAACTTAAAACACTAATAATTTAGAAAACTCTCCAAATTTATATAAAATATAAAACGAAACTCAATTAACATACATTCAAACTTTCAATAAAATAAATCAAAATAAGAAAAAAAAAAAAAAAGAAAAAACAAACATAACTTAATTGGTGGTGTATCTCGAAATATTGATGCAGGACATACAATTAGTTCTTCAAATCTGCTTTCATGTCATCTGATATTCACTGTACTATATTTGATTGTTTGCAACATCATCTCACGCCTTTTATCCGATATCGATGATGCTGTTACGTGGCGAGATCTGTAAGACCAACATTGCCAAACTCAATCGTTCGCCTTGCTAAACCAATCTATGCGCAGGCTGAGATTGACGGACTGGAACTCTTTTCCTCGGAATTGTTCTTCGTGTTTCTCGGAGATGCCAAAAGATGTGGCAGATTTTAGTTAATTAAAATCGAAAGTGTCTCTCGCAGATGCCTTGGGCCTCAAACGGATTCCACCTGCCCAAAAAACGTGGCAGATTTTAGTTGATTAAAACCCAAACAGCAATTCGCAGCGCTTGAATGGAGGAGAAACAGCATTTTTTTCTTTTGGGGTCTCACATGAGACGGATCTAAGGTGAGTGCCTCACCATAATAAGCCTCCCGCTAGCTAATGAGCTGCATATCTACATTCCTTCCACTGCACAAGAAAATGGAGGAGCAAATGGCGTTAGAGGGGCTGAGCAAGCAAGTGAAGGAGATTCCTTCCACTTTACTCTATGATACGCAAGGCTCTCTCATATTCGAAGAGATTACACATCTCCCAGACTATTATCTGTTTAATGCAGAACTCCATCTGTTTAAAGAGAATTCATGGAAGATAGCAGAGGCCATTAACCCGAGCAGTTTGTTTGTTGAATTGGGTTGCGGTACTGCTCGGAAAACTGTTTCTCTGCTCTCTGCGAATCAATATGTCCACGGAAGATGTTTATCATTTTTTTTTTAATGCACATTTGGGTCCGAAGAATACTTCTTGTTCTTTCATATTTGTTTCAAATAATACACATTCCAAATAATGCTTATGTTGCAATTTGGGTGGCCAATGCAGATGCACGTATGTAGGAGTTGATATTTCTGAAAGTGCACTGGACGAGGCGAGAAATAATCTGTCAGCGCAGGACTGAAACCCAGTGCCATAGAGTTAATACATGCAGATTATATCAAGGGTTTGCAGCAAGTAAAAAGCTGTTATCCTCAACAGCAACTCTGCATTGCATGGCTTGGCAGCAGTGTCAGCAGTCTGACTAAATAAAATACCGTGGAATTTTTTAAGGATGTTTTAAAAGTTGCTGGATCCACTTCTCAACTACTTGTCTGCATGGGTATATTGCTAATGCCACCAACTTTATTGATTTTTATTTATCAAACTGTGAAGATGGTTTCTGAATATCGCTTTTGGTGTCAGTATTAGTGCTTCAAACTTTCATGATTGGAAAGGAAGAAGCAATGGATTCATTACTTACTATTTTTATGGTTTAATATTGTCATTTTTGTACTGTCTAGTCTGCCACATACTCATATAAACAAGGTCTGGTATTTTTGTCAGTTTACGTCCACTCTAATATTTGTACTCTAGTGGCGATCGCCTTCCTTGGCTCTGCATCCACACTGTATCAATCATTAAGTAGTAGTTGCTTAAATG
Source organism: Torreya grandis (assembly GCA_037957365.1). Taxonomy (NCBI): domain Eukaryota; kingdom Viridiplantae; phylum Streptophyta; class Pinopsida; order Cupressales; family Taxaceae; genus Torreya; species Torreya grandis. The sequence goes on from JARHVA010000111.1 coordinate 3,142,371, forward strand.
GGTCTCTGATTTTTCGCTAACTTCCCCTTCCTCTACTGGAGTGCTTAGAACAAGTGGTGTTTTTTTTCAATTTTTATTGTAACCTCTTCGTCCATCTCCATTGTCTTCCTTACCATTTACACTACCATCACCTTCCTTCTCTCCAGATCCTGCTGTAGCTATCGCCAAATTATTCATACAAAAATTAGTTCCTGACAATAAAGGTTTTATGTTTTGTAGACATGTGGAAAAATCCTGAAACCCTTTATCCAGCATACCATGACAAGAAGGGAGCAATTGATTGCTTCATCAAGCATGGTATGCAAAATGCACTTTCCTGTATTGGATATGGATCGGATGAGGACTCACTAGAGTCATGGAATTATGAGGTGGAGATTAACAAGGTTCTTAGAAGAGTGGAAATGTGTGTCACCTTCCCCCAAGGTTTGATTCTTTATAAACATCAGATCCAAATCAGGTAATGGCCTCTCTCGAGGGCAAAAGCATTATGAATCCTTCTCTGCAACTAATTTTATCTACATATATAGATGGTCATACATACTGATGTATAAATACTGTTTACATTTTGACAGACCTGGCGAGAGGATTTTGGTGTTGTACTCCACAAAATATAGTGTGGAAGACATAAAACAAATTGCAACCAAGGCTTGCTGCCAGGTGCATAGATGCTGGGGAGACAGCTCATATTACACATGTCAAATGTTCTTGCCTGTAAGTCATGGTTTAGTGCAATGCTGGAGGGATACTGATAAACTGTTTGGAGGCATCTTGGATTGCAGCTCCAAACCAATTGATCTGCGACATCCATACATACTCTACTAGTAATCATCCAAAACTACTTAAAACAAATTTTTTTGCTCAGAATTTCTCTGCAGTCTTCTTGAATGTGTTTCTTTTTATTAAAAAAAAAATGCTTTAAAAAACAGGGGCTTCCTTTGGTTTAAGATATCAGCATGGCAAGCAGCCTTAGCTAGAGGATATCTAAAACATCCTATTATCATTAAAAACATCCTATGACCAATGGATTGTAACTAGCATATGAGATTAGCTCATCCACTGGCCTCAGTTCTCAATTCTCCAAGGATACTAGAGAATCAATTTTTAAAGAATGGCTTGAATATGTTTGATCATTACTTTAAAAGTCTTAAGTGGAACTTTCGAAGTGATAGGAAACACTTTAGGACTGGAATGGTCTACTCCATAGCCTTGCATTTTCATCTATGAGACTTGCATTTTCATGGAAACTTCTACTAAAAGATCTTCCTATTTAGTACCATTTCATCTCAGTAGTACTGTTAATACTATTTCATGATTTCATCTCAACAGTACTGTTAGTACTATTTCATTTCAAATGCTGTTAGGCACAAAGATTTTCTACAATTAAGCACTTACGTTGCTACCCTGCCTGCTTAGCTTCATATTTGAAAGAGGGGAAAAAAAAAGAAAAAAGCTCTTTTATAGCCATGACGCTTTTCCCCATAAATTACAATGAAGGCAATTTCGCTTGCTAATTAGGCGACTTAGCCTGTTACTTAGGTTTTATTCTCTTATATTTTCCACTAATATAGTGTTTGTAATTATATGCTTGCAGTGGTCATGTTTGTGCCTTCTCAAAGCTACAAATGATAGGAAACAATGAAAAATCTGAGCTGGATATCCTCTTTTGAAGAGGAATCGACACCAATGTCTTGGACCCGCAGCAGTGCCACAGCCATCCAAATATACCCTCCACATGGCCCTCAAAGGAAGTAGCCATCGACTATGTCAGAAGAACCAGGATATGGATACATAACGAGACTGCTAAGGGACTACTGAATACTAGCGTTTTTTACATAGTAATTGAATATGAAAGAATGCATCAAGAAACCCTAACCTACATGATAGTCCAAGACAGGAAAAAATCATTTGAGAACAGAACAGAAATACCCATTACACCCATCAACAAACTACAGAAAGGCAACTTGTTTTCTGACATTGTCATGCACAAAGTTCCCAAACCAGATGTACCCATTGAAGCTGGAGATGTCACTTTAGGGGTTGACCTATGTGATATATCTACTTTCGTATGGGACAGCGAAGGCCTAATAATCCTTACAAAAGTTTCAGAACCATTTCTTGTAGCTGCAAGGCCTGTTTCAATCAAGGATTTCCTATGCTTCATCACCAATGGAGGCTACAAGATCAAGAGCCTCTGGAAACAAGATGATTATGCCTTCTTCTCTGAGAATGGATTTGTCTATCCAGCAACATGGTCTTTGGTGGGAAACGAGTATTACATTCATGGCCCTGATTCAACCAAGCATTGGACTGAAGTGGCCGGCGAAGTTGTGTATGTAAGCCTGGCGGAGGCTGAAGCTTTCTGCAGGTGGAAGGGTTGCAGAGTAATGACAGAAGCAGAGTATCACAGAATCTTGGACTGTGATAAGCATGGAAAGAAGGTTTTGAATATGCGAGGTGGTAGTTGGGAATGGACTAGCACAAAGTTTTACCCATTTCCTGGCTTTAAGCCTATGCCAGAATATGTAGAATACTCAACTGAATTTTTTGATGGGAAACATTACGTTCTGAAGGGGCACTCAGATGCAACCCACGTAAGCATGCGCAGAGATTCGTTTAGGAACTTCTTTCAACGTCATTACAGATACGCGTTCTCAAAGTTCAGATGTGTTATCTGATGGGTTTTCGACACACTTCCAGTGCATGTATTTGAAAAGATTGTTGGACCATCCCAGTTTAGTGTGTCATGTTACAATCAAGTGATGGGGAATAAAATGGAATGTAAGCATCATACAGAATTATACATTATATGATTTTGTACGGGCACAAAGCCGTACAATGAACACTTCTGGGATGGCTTTATGACTCGGTTTTACGTATCTTGTTTTTTTTTGGTCTATGATTTGTCAGCCTTTCTCCCATTCTATGTTGGTGCATAGACCAATATGTCTCCAATTGAATTCAAAAGTCTATATATTTAAGTGTATTAAGACATATTGAACTTACAAAGATAAGAAATACTCATAGAAGGGATATTCATACAATGTATTGAAAGAGTCTATTGTGACACTCCAAGCAAAATTTAAAGCATTTATTTTTTCCATACTTTCATTTTATTGTAAAAAATTATATAAGATTAAACCCTAAATTCACAACCTGCTTGTTAATACATATTAAACGTTGACCAGTGATTTTATTTGTCATCTATGTATTTAATAATAATTAAGGGATAACACTTGCCTTGAAAGACATCCCCTATTTTTTCTAAGATGTAATGATTTGTTATAGTTTTGAAGAAGGAAATTAGTTTCCTAAAGATATCTGCAAAGATTTAAAAAATTGAATTAAGTTTTTGAACTTGAGAATAGACGAACATGGTCCTTAAATTAAATTTGATTTGTACAATTTTTTTAGAAATGATATAATGATGTTTTTGAATTAGTGCACTCACATTTTCAAAAAAGTATATTGGACAAATAATGTTTTTTTTCAATTTTTTGGGTTTTGTTTGTCTTGTTGTTTGTATATATATTCTATAATGCATGTTTTTGAAAATTATTTTTAAATTTGAAACATATTTGATATTTTTCTTAAACCACTTTTGTCCTTTATTTTAGTATTTAGAATTTGTTGGATATGTTGTATATTTTGTATGATTTATACCCCTTATAGAATGTATAACTTGAAATGTATTAGTGGATTTCAAACTTTTTATGAGTGATTTTGGTCCATAGCTAACATTCCATAATTTTTAAATTTATGGTTTATATCCATTGTATTATAATACCACTTGGATGGGTTTTTATTAATGTACTTATAAATACTTGTTAATGCATTAGGGTAAAGAATTTTTTTGAAGTGCTTTATTGTATTGTAAAACAAAACTTTGAAGTGTTTTATTGTATTGCAAATAGTTGAGTTCATACAATAAAGAAGAATGTTGACAATGTTAACGTGTTGGGGTTTTTCTTAGAAGGGTTTTCCAAAGTGAAAATCTTATGTATTGTGTGTGTGCGCCATTTCTCCTTTCTATTATAACTTAAGATTCTATTAGCATTGTTTCTATTATGTAATTTTATCGGTCTATTTCTCTTCATTTGGTATCAAAGTTAGGGTTTAACATTGTTGGAACTAGGACATTTTGGTCATGTGATAAATATTTATTTGAGTGAGATATTTGTGTAAAGGAAAATGACAAGAAACACAATTTGAATAGTGATAAAAAAATTTAATGGTCAACTCTTTGAGTTATGGAAGCTCAAGATGAAATATCTTGTAAATTTAGATTAGTGGATTGTTATGTTAGCGAAAAAAATTGTAGGGATGAAGGTAGAACATTGTGAAAAGATGGATAAAAAATAGGTGAGTTTAATCGGACCACATCTTTTAGATTTAGTGGTGTTGAATGTCTAAAGAGAAGCAAAAACTAAAGGTCTTTGGGAAAATTCAGGCACTTTGTATCAGAAAAAGTCTCCAGTGTTTGAAAGAAGAAGTATTCTCTAAGGATGAAAGGTGACTCCTTGACATAGCATCTTAATGTGTTTAACATTGTGGTAAGTCAATTAATTTTAGTCGAGATTAAAATGGATGGAGAATAAAAATGTTTTAATTTTTTATGTTTTACTTGATTCATGGGATAATCTTGTTATGGCCATGAATAATACTACATACAAATCAAAGTTTGAAATGTAGTCACAAATATGTTAAAAGAAAAATGAGGCAAAAATCCATTAAGTATTATAAAAAAACATATGCCTTGTTTGTGAGAGGTCGCCCCAAAGAAAAAAATAAACAAGCTAGGGCACTAATAATCAAATTCAAGAGGTAAAAATAGATCTCAAGGAAGACTTGCGAGGAAATGCTGAAACTTTGATAAAAATGTATTTACTTCCCACCTATGATGTAGAGTGAAAAAGGAAAAAAAGGGTAAGTAAATAGATGACATCTCCTCCATATAAATAAAGACCTCTAGTGAAGACCCAGGAGATTTATACTTGACATCTTCAATTACACATGCATTGCATGATGTAGATTGATTGACTCAGATTTTTCATTTCATACAACTCCCCATAGGGAGTGGTTTTTGGAATATGAAAATATTAATGGAGGTGATATCTTGTTAGGAGAAAACTTGAAATATAAGACCATAGGCCAAGGAAGAGTCAAGTTGATATACAAATATGGAAGGGTTAAAACCCTCCTCGGGGTTTAGTACATTCTAGGTTTGGATAGAAATTTGATTTCTATAAGTAATATGAATAATGTGGGTATGTAGGTAGTATTTAATAATGATAGGTACAAGATGATTTGAGGAATAATGGTGTTGGCAAGAGTATGTATTGGATTGGTGCAATGAAAATTAAAAAAACCAAAAGAGTCCTCTAGCAGAAGAAAATATGAATAAGAAGAGTAGAAAAGAAAGAGGCGAGGAAAATCAAGATTCTTAGATATGTGGATATATTGTCCAAACCTAAATCATTTTGTCAATGAAAGTACTTAGAATATAAGGTGTTTGGAAGCCCATGATATGAAAGGAATAGTCATAATGCCTAATTAGATTATGGAATTTATTTATTACTATTATTATTTTTTGTAGGGTTTCATAGGGTCACAACATACTGCACCTCTTCTTTGTCCATATGTAGACCTCCTCATACCCCTTCCCTTTATTTTGACTCCTCCCCTAAAACTATGTTGGTATGCATAAATTTTGTGTCCTTTGCTTGCTGTCCCTTTCAATCTATCACTTTCTCCTTCAATATGTTTGTTTCCCCATTTTTGCTACCCCTTTCTCCATTTCTTCCTCCTTGTTGTGTCTTTCACCCTTTCTACTCTCCATGTCACCACTTTAGGAAATAAAAATAAAGTGGGAGGGTGTATGGACTCTCCAATTTTTTTTTTGTATGCATACATTTTGTGTCCTTCACTTGTTGCCCCTTTCAATCTATCACTTTCTCCCTTATTCAATGTCTCTTTCCCCATTCTTGTTGTTTAGTTCCCACTTCTTGTTACCCCTTTCTCCATTTCTTCCTCCTTGTTGTCTCTTTCACCCTTTATACTCTCCATTTTGCCACTTTAGGAAATAAAAATAAAGTGGGAGGGTGTATGGACTCTCCAATTTTTTTTTAAAAAATTCGAGGACTTTTGCGACACTAACCTTGTATTATTTGTGTCGACCTTAAAACATTATTTTTATAGGTTTGATTATATATATAATCAAAATTAGGTATCTAATTTTGGTATAAGACTAGTTATTTAGTATGGTATTAGAGTGTTTATGTGCGTTTATATAATTGGTTCAAATTAGGTTATCATTCATGTCTTTCCCTTATGTTATGGGCCTTGTTTACATTTTTTGTTATGTTTGATTTAAAACTCCATTTCCTAATCAAAATAGGTAAATGATAATAGCACCATTCAATTTAGGATGCTTGAAAACCTAAAAACAACTATTTTTTTAACCTTGGTAAAGACCCCCAATGCTCCCATAATGCTAAAACATTTTTTTAGGGTTTCATAGTTTGACCAGGAGTAGACTAATACACTTTTGATCGTAATTTTTTTGGTCCTTTGACCCTTTTTCTTGGTTTCTTTGGTTCTTATTTATGCCCTGTTTGTCATCTTTCTTGCCTTTTTACTGTCAACTTGTGTTCAAATAGAGTCTTAATTTGAATTCATTTTTTTTTTAAAGTACATGAGTGCATTGATGCATGAAGGAAAAAATAAGCAATAGGATACACATCAATTTAAATTGATAATCCATCTATTAAAGTGTAAAAGAGAGATTACATTATTAGAGCAACACCCCTATACCAAAAGTAGAATTGAAGGAATAGTGAAAGAGAATATAGACTATATTAGTTTCTTGCATATCATTGATAAAGATAAGAATAAGCATTGGTATATTAATATTACACTAGATTGCTTGTTAAACTACAATGAATGACAATTTACAACTTGTCAAAGAACAGGGGTTTGACTAAAGCATGCCCATCATAACTACTCTTCTTTTTAAAGGTTTTACAAGGTGATTTGAGCTCATTAGGGTTGCAATGAGGGATAATAATTTCTATAATATTAGTAGTGAATTGTGACAAACTGACATAACGAGTATTTTAAATTATAAAAGTAGAGGAAGACATTTGTCAAATATTAACAAAAGTATAGTTTGATTAGGTGCATACATAGTTGATTAGGATTTTTTTCTATCTCTAGGAGCATATCAATATGATCCTGGTCTAACCAGGATTGGGCCAACATGATCTAATCATTTTCTATAATTTATCAGATATTTATAAATTTTGGGTTATCTTTGGATCACTTTATAGATTCGAGTGCACCTAATTTCATCATTTGAAAGCACACATGTTTGTTACAATTTAGTATTCACCTTATAATTATCTATTTGTCAATTTAAAGCATTTTAATACATTATAGTTGTGCAATTAGGTCTATTTATGTTGCTTGCATTCTATATGGATTTGAATTGCACATATCAAAATATGGTTTATTATAATGTTGTTGACTTGAATCTACTTTACCATATAATTTTTTTGGTGAACATGTATCCTATTATACGTCTTAAAGATAAACTATATATAAATATTGATTATTGGAATCTATTTTTCATAGGTTTTCCTAAACCCCTATTTTGTTGTGCTATCATATTAGGGTTTCCCTTTGCTTATGCCTAGTGCCATTCACATTGATTTGCGTGCTCCTATATATTATAGGATTAATTCTTGTTGTGATTATGTTTTTTCTAATGTTTTGGATTTATTTTCTTGTGCATAATTAGTCCTAGCATCTTGTGTGTTATTATAAATCCTAGTTTGCTGTGGTTGATACATCATCCAAATTCTAGGACACCTTTCCATGCAATATATGTATCCATATCATACCACCTAAGGAGATAAGTTGTAAGACCCTTACTAGGGGAAATGATAGATTATGTTCAAAACCTATTGATTTTGTTTAAATTCCTTTGGCTAGTACTTACATGATCACTTTAAAAAATAAAATGGTGATCATTAATGATTTCAATCCTTATTTTGTTGATACAAATGTAGATGATAATTTGAATGCAAATGATATGATATCTAATGCTATGAATGATAATGAAGTGAATGACAATATTTTAAATGGATCTCAATTTTGATGTAAAGAAAGATATGGTTGAAATATTTTCCTTGTTTAGAAAACAAGTCCTAGACCTTCCTAACAAAATAGATGACATGTTATATGTGCTAAGGGATATGAAAAATAAAACCGTTGCTCAAGAGCCTTTAGCTAAAAATATACCTTTTAGGATGAATCTTGTATATTTTAATGTTTCGAATGTAGGTCAACCTTCTATAGGTCCATCTTCCATGCTTGATAATGTTGTTGTGTCTCAAATTACTACCAATATTGTTCCTCCTCCTATTTACTCTAATCATGTTGCTAGGTCTTTGGATTCTCAAATTGGTTTTAATGCTTCCTTTCTTTCTCCCCAACTTATTCAACCATCTCAACATGTTCTTCAATATTAAATGGTCCTTCATAATGTTTCTCAAGTATCCAATGTTTTCATTCTTTTCTATACTACTAACACTTTTTTTCCAAACCTCAAATTTACCATTTTTGAACCAAAAAAATTGCATGTTATGCAACAATAAATATAAGTTTTCTCTCAAGGGTCTCAAAGGCCAAGTCATAAGGTTAATTTTCATGATATATTACTCAATCCTTTGGCTTATGATGTCATTTTATACCTTTTTCCTACTATCTTTGTAACTCCCAAGTTTGAATTGTTCAAAAATAAAGGTTATCCTTCTCATCACATCAAATCTTTCTATGTTTGACATCTCAACTTTGCACATAATGATAAATTTTTTATGAAATTATTCCATATAAGTATTAAGTATTTTGTTCTTGAATGGTTTTATAATATTCCATCTAGATTTGTATACTCTTTTAATAAAATTTAATTTTAGCAGTGAAGATTTCTAATTAGAAGAATTTTAGATTTCCAACTTTATGTTTGACTATATGTAGAAGTCAACCCACCTAACACTTCACCAAAAAAATGAATATTGTTATTATTTAATGCTCAAATAGCCAAATGACTTATAACCCTAATTAGTTTTTTTGAATCATTGATAAATTGATGGTCCAATATTTTAAAAATAGTTGGATCATCAAAAATTCTATGGGAAGTTAGATCACATTCACCAAAAATTTAGAGGAAAATTTTAAAATTTAATAAAATTCACCAATTTTGCCTAAGCTAAATGTATTGAATGTAGTTAAATATATACTCAAAATTGAAATCTATTTTTAATTATATAGGTAGATGATTCAACATAAAAATAAATCTATCATGTACAACTATGAATTAAAAAATATATAGATCCAATTCAAAACTCTTCCAACATTGCAGTGTATAGCTTACATGCAAATCTATTTGTTGGTCTCAATTTGTGCCCCACATCAAAAAATTTATTGGACTAACTATTATAATGGGACAAATGGAGATAACAACACATGAGACACAATGTCCCCTCATGTTTAAGATTCAATGGGTTGAATCTAAGGGATGAGAAATTTCCAATCATTTAGCTGGGTGAGCAATGGCAATTAGCCACTAAAAGTTCAATCCATTCCATGTTGTCTAAGAAATATTACTAATGTTTGCTTAAGTCCTTCATTCCTTGATCACATTGGTATCACACTATAATACAATGGAAAAAATATTCATCACAAAAAGAAATAAAGGAGAGAAAAAGTAAGGCAAGAAAGTAAGTGTTTCCATATATATAGGGTACCACAGATAAGATTGCTCACATCATTTCCCAGAATGGTGTCAATGTAATTTTCACCCATTTAGACACTTTGAGAGATAATATGGATAGAGCAAAAGACCCTCAAGACCCAATGCTACTCAATGGAGTTTATTTAATACCTTATTCATATGGTAGAAGATACATCAATGAAACAGGTAGATCCTTAAAGATTTGACTAAAAGAACATACCACATATATCCTACATGAACGAACTAAAAAATATACACTACGAAACATTCCCTTACTCTTAAACACCACATTTGCTTAGAAAATGCCAAGCTTATTGTAAAGGTTGACCACTGGAAGGAAAGACAGATATGAGAGGCTCTCGATATAGAAAAGACTCCCAATAATCTAAATAAAGATGATGAATTTATAATTAGTAATGCTTGGAAACCCTTACTAAATTCAATGGATCTTGGAAGGTGAAAGTTAAAACATCCAAATCTCATCTTATTTATATTATACATTGTATTCTTTGTGAAATAAAAATCACTCTCTCCTGACGATGGGTCTCATAGATGGGATCAAAACATTGAGATATTTTGTTTCATTGGTAGTGTCTCCAGAATCCATTATTTCATAAAATAAGTTCGTTAATGCTAAAAATCAAAAGCATGACTGATCACAATTATACCATTATATACCAGGTCTAGCTATAATAAAAATTGAAGAAACTTAATAGGTAGGATTATAAGGAATTAATTGAACATATTACCTTAAAATTATATTAAATAAAATCATATGAAAGGCCTATAATTACTACACACAATGGCTTGATACAACTTCAAATTAAACATAATGTAAATTCAAAACCAATCAAACTAGCTATTACACAATCTAACTGCACATTCATTAGTAAAAAAACATTGAAATATATTATTAACATTAATCAATTTTGATCCATCAAGAAATGAAGGACATTACTAAATAACAATGTGATTTCACACCAGATTGGTATCTATTTTAGTGCTATTATAAAAACATTTAAGTGTGCCCTCCAGGAAGACAATCACAAGCCAAAACAAAACAAGAAAAGAGAGGATTGGGCCTATCATAATTTATACCAAGTTTTTGTGATTAACATCTCTCACCCAATTTTACAAGAATGCTGACTGCCTTTTATAGAAAAGAGAATGGGAGTTGTCTTCAAGAAGTACAAGGCTCCCATCTGTGGCCATGATTGCCGCTCAAGGTTGTTACAACTATATTTGGTCAAAATATTACCTCCACTCTCAAAGGAAATCCAAATTCTATTTTGTCTTTTGTCCACAGTTGTGACACATGTCTAACTGAAATGATATCCCCACTTCTCCCTTTTGGGCCAAGTATTTTGAATTAATTTTTTATTCGGCCCACCTATGAGAATATTCGGGTGAAGAAGCCACCATTTCACTCCATGTACATCCCTTGATTAGTCAAACCCATTAAAGTCTATCTTGATTAATTATTCTATTATTTTTCTCAATTCGAGCCATTATGACATTTTGATGGGTCACCAAATTTAACTTACGTTTCTTTTATGATGGATTGGTAGGTACACATAATTTGGGTTCATATTATTTTATGTTATTAGGCTCTTCTCCATTGGCCATGTGACTTATTCTTAGTTTTACATTCTTTTTCCCATTGCTAGGCTATTAGCTTTGGCCACTGAATCCCATTTTACCACTTGGTAACTTGTCATTACCCCGAGGCTTTATTTTGATATTTATTTTTGTCATCATTGTGGTCATGTGGCTTCTTCTTGAATTCTTGGGATCTTCATGCTTTAGGATAATGCTATAATACCCAAAGGTTTTGAGCTCTTGTGAGGGTGCCATGTGACATCTTCTTAGGGCTTCGAGGACATGGGCCTTTACCAATGCTATTCAACTACTAAACTTTAAGGTTAATATTGTAATCACTTTAAGATCCTAGGTTTCTAAGAGGGTGTAACATGGTGTCCTTTCAGGGCACAAAACTTTACGAATGTTGATCAAATTTTGGGCTGTCAGGATAATGCCTTAATGCTCTCAATGTTTTGAGGTTTTGAGAGGATGGGTCATTAGGATTGTGCCATGTGGCACAATCTTGGGGCTTTGGGGCCTTAAAAGGACTTAATCATTTTTTCAAAAAGATTTGACTTCAAAGCCATTTGTCGATAATATTTGGATGCATGGAAGGATATGAGGGACCTTGGGAAGTCTTCAAAACCTACAAAAAATACAAGGCATAAAAGAATCAAGGGAAACAAAGTCGTTAGTAAATTAACCCAAATAAAATGAGAAAATCGACCAAGTGAAGAGAAACATAGTTTCTGATCTTGAACACATAATAGAATTTGTCATTTTGTAACAATGAATTCACATCATTTTCAAATCTCAAATAATTTTTGAATAGCCAAGTTTAAAATAAAATATCGATCGAGTCTTTATAATGGTAAATTATAAAGACTTGGTCATTTTTAAATCAAAATAAAATATTTTAGAGGCACAATTAGATTATGTAGATTAGAAATGGAACTTATTATGTTCAAAAGACTTGAATTCAGACTTGGTTAATATCAATGAAACATTTAGAAGGTAAAACATCATATCTAAAACCCACAAACCAAAGACCAAACCAAATTAAGACGGTCCACATTTGAAATATGAGAATGGGGCATGTTAGAACCAATAAATAACAACCTCTATGGGGAGAATGTTGTATCAACATTTATAACCTAGATTGTAAATCTTCACACCTTGATAACAAGCATAAACTACAAATAATTTGTTAAAGAAAATTATAAAGATGAAGGCACTGAATTCTGCTTCACATGTGACACACTAAGTTCTAATTCAACCTTAGGCAATCAATGTGTGTAAAAGTGATTGGTTATTTTATAACTCACTAATTCACATGAAATAAATTAGACTTATTTAAGCAACCAAAGCTTCTGAGAGGCATAATATTAGTTTTTCATCTTGGGGGGGGGGATGGCATGGGCATTGCTCTGCTACCAGCTAGGCATTTATAACCCCAATAAATATACCTTTGGTCCTATTCAAGGCCTTGCTCCACTTTTAGCCAAGTCTGAAAGCCTGTGGTGGAGATTGACTAAATCACCCTTACAAGAAAGACTTAGATTTTCAATTTTTATTCAATTTCCTTCAAAATTTTCTTGAAAATATTTTGTAGTTTTGTCTATTGAGGGTTGGGAACCAAGCCATGGGTATAATAATAGACTCAAAAAATTCAGATCACTAAGATAAATTCATACTAAATCAATGCTTACATTTTCTTTAGATGTTTAGTTAAGTGCAATTGATGGTTTAGACAAGAAAAGGAACTATTCTAAATTTAGAAGTTCTATTTTGAATCATTGGCCTTTCGAAATCTAAAAAATGTACAAAAGAATTGCTTCTAGTTTATGCAGTTGTTCAAGAGAGAGTACTTACTACTTAAATTCTAAAATCTGAATGGATTTCAATTACTTTATCACCATTTGTGGTCACTGGCCCAAAAAAACTCAAGTATACCTCGATTTCAACATATTGTTGTTTTGTTTTCTACTTATTCTTAGACCCAATTTCAATACAATGTTGGATATGCACATGCTTTGTTTTCTAGGTAGAATTCTAGTCAATGGGATGCAAAGGAGGATCTGAAATAATAATGCCAAGAGACCACCTCCAACATAGTTGAGTTTTCATGATATGGCAAGTAATTAACCCTAATTAGATTTGCTTTAGAGAAACATGTTGAAAGGACAACAATAGTTCAAACAAAAAAAGCTAACTCAAACAAATTAGGGGAAAGAAACAAATAAGGGCCAAGTAAAGAAAGCAAAGAAAGAAAACCTAATCTAAGAAAACATGAAACACTATATAATATATACACGCAACAAACTTCCTGACTCATTCTGAAATGGTGTTGGACAAAACAATTGAGAAACAATGCTTCAAAAACTATCCGTTGACTAAAAACTGTAGATCATTCCCTTGCAAATATTACAATCTAAAAGCATTATATCCTAACAATTCTATAACTTGATAAGGACTAGTCCAAAGAGGACTTAGCTTAAAATGCTAACCTTTATTTTCATGGTCTTTATCACATAATAAAACTAAGTCCAAAATGTAAAATCATTTCACTTGTGCTTTTCTATCAAACCATATTTTAATAAGTGCCTAATGCTTGCTAAAATTTTGCAAGGCTTCATTTCTCACATCATCCATATGAATCAGGACCAACAGTCTATATTGGCCTATTTAGTTTGCTTTCATGTAGTCATTGATGAACTAATATGTAAGTATTTTGAGTGTCATTGGAAATATTGGTTCCATGCCATAAACTAACATGAAAGGGGAGCTCTTGAGACTTTTCTTATGTCTTTCCTAACCATCCCATAAGGCATACTTGATTAGAAGATGCTAAATATGTGGATTCTCCTCTACTAAATTATTTAGGACATTCAATATGTTCTTATTTGTGGAATCATCCAAACTATTTCCCTAAGGGTAATAGTTTGACAATAATTTCAATGTAATTTTGTTTTAATATGCCTACTCAATCAACTTAGCTAACTAGAAGATAGGCCAATTATCACAAGCAAGTGCCAAAGGGATGCCAAATTTGGTTGTAGTGTGATCTTCAAGGATTCTAATCACCTCCTCAATAGTGTCATTCTTGGTTACATTCACTTCAGCCCATCTTGTGAAATAGTTCATTGTTATAATGATGAATCTATGGCTAGCTAAAGAGGTTAAATTTATGACTCTAATGAAGTCCAATCCCCATTGAGCAAAGGGATGCTCCTCAATTATTGGTTGAAGAGGCTTAAGAACACAAATTTCCATTTTTGCAAAGGTTAGACAGAGATGACAAGATCTCAGATGAATATAAGCATCTTTAAATAATTTTGGCCAATAATAACCAGCCCTTAAGATGTTGTGGGGTTGTCACACTACCAGAAGGATGGCTGCTGTCTAATTCATCATGAAAGGAAGTCATGAAATCTAGTGATTTTTCTTCTGTTAAGCATCTTAGGAAAGTACCTTCATGATTTCTATAGTACAAGATGCCATTTTAGCATGTAGTGGGCAACCTTCAACCTTAATACTCTTTTTTGTGTCTTGCCTAAGCCAGCTGGTGGAACACTATACAACAAGTAATGAATAATAGAGTCATACCAAGGGTTGTTCTTCACTTCAGACTAATTCACTTGGAAAACAACAATACTAGGTTCAATTTTAAATATAAATTATGATAGGCCTTGACCTCAAAGTAGCTTCATGGTCATAACATCAATGTCATATTATTGAAGTTTTGAGACCCAACATCTTCTTCTTTCTCCTAGTTCATTCTGTCCCAACATCATTTTGATAGTAGGATCCAGAACCATAGCATAAATTTTATTCCTTAGGATGTAATGTCTAAATTTATTTATTGCCTTTACCAATGCATAAGCTTGCATGTCCAAAACATGGTAATTTAATTCATATTCCTTCAAATTAGTGCTCATGAAAGCTATACGATGATCTCCATCTTCTAGTTTATGAGAAAGGATGACAATAATGGTATGATTAGATGTAAATTAATACAAGTATAAATCTTTTACATAATCTGAGCTAACCAAAATAGGGGCCTTCATTATGGCATCCTTAATTTCTTGAAAGGATTTCTTTAAATTAGGTGTCTACTTAGCTATATCTCCCTATTTTAGCATGGCATTCAAGGGTTTAGTCATCTCAACAAAACTTGAAATGAATTTCTGCATGAAATTAATTTTACCAAAAGATATTTCAATTATTTCTTACTGTTTGATAATTGAATTTTAGAAATGGGATTGGTTCTATCAGGGTCAATTGACATACCTTATTTTGAAATTATGTGACCAATGAGCTTACCTTCAGTCACACAAAAGATACATTTATTTGGATTGAGTGGAATACCAAACTTACAACAGTGTTCAAATATCTTTTTCAAGTGTTTTAAATAGTTTGATTTGTATTTGGAAAAAAAATGTTAAGTCATCCATATACATAAAAATACACTTACCAATCAATCCTTCAAACACTATGTCCATGGCTCTTTGGAAAGTGGTACCAACATTGATCAGACCAAAGGACATTTTATTATAATTTAATGTGCCCCACTTTGTGGTGAAGGCTATCTTAGGTCAATTTTCCTTGTCAACTAAAATTTGATTGTAGCCTAAAAACCTGTCTAGGAAAGACGTCATCTTCAATACACTGACCTTTTGAATGAATTCATCTAGGTATGGTAGTGGATAATTATCTTTGTTGGAAGCTTGATTCAAATTATTGAAATCAACATAAAGATGGATCTCTCTCCTCTATTTTCTAACTGGTACTAAATTAGCTATCCAAGTTGAATTTCACATAGGAAATATTGTACCAATTGACAATAAATTTTGAACTTCCTTTAGGATGAGTAGCTCAAGGATAGGATTAACTGGTCTTTGATGCTATCTGAATGACTTCTTATCAAGTTTTAGGGGAATATTATGTGTCATGATGTTGGGATTAAATGCCTTTAGGTCACCATAAGTCCAAACAATGATGTCTTGATAATGGATTAACATACTTTGTAAAATATACATTTACTTATCACTGCATTCTAGTCCTACAATGATGTTCTAAGGCTAATAAGGCATCCCACATTAATAACTTGTAACCTATTATTAGGGCAAATCAATATTCTAGGCCTAACTATAAGCTTTTCTAAGTCGAATAACCTTTCCAATGATATTATTTTCTTTGGAATTTTATTTTCCTTAAGGTTCATAACTCCATCAACATCAAAATATTATTCATTTAGATCACTCCTCTCATCCTCATCAACCACCTATCCATCAAAAGCATTGGAATTAGAAAATAAATACATAATGTGTCTATCATAATGAAACACTTGAAAGTTATTCACATTATCAAGTAAAGATGGACATGAAACCAATTCGATAATTTTTTTTTGTAGTTTCATGTTCCCCAAAGGTGTAAGGTTAACAATATAAATAGTTAGTGAGTCTACCATGGTGTTGTCAATTCTAGGAATGGAAACAATGTTAAATGCATTGAAGGATTCCATAAAATCCAAAGCATGGTGTCTATACTTCTTTAATTGAAAAAGATTACACTTAAATTTATTCCTTACTTGATTGACTACCAACTTAGAGTCACATATACCTTAACTTGATGGACATCATACCTGTCTACAAATTACAATCCCAACATTAGCACCTCATATTATTCTATGTTATTCGTATAGTGGAATCAAAATCTATATGCATTTACATGTTTTTTACCAAACAGATCAATAAGTAAAATACCTGACCCTAATCCTTGCCTAGATCATACTCCATCAAAACAACGAAGACCACATACCTGAATTCTAGTCTTGGCTAAGTTTTTCTTTGCTTTTTGGTTTGGTGGTTAGGGTATAAACACCTAAATCCATGGAGGTAAGATTGACTTATTCATTAACTGCATTATATTCCATAATCATCAACTACATGGGTAGCTCTCTATCAATCCTTATCTAATTTTACACTCCTCTCCATGACATCCACATATAGGATAAGTCTATTTACATATAACCATTAAGAGATTTACCAATCTTTGCTCAAAAACATGCCATATGCCTCTTGTAGAAATCCTCGGAATGGGTTACCCAAGGGTTTTTATATAACATTTCGGATCTATCCCACTTACACTAAGAACTATATATTATGGAGATATGGAAGGAAAATAACTTGATAAATTCATGGAAGATTAGCATATGCATGTAAATATGAAATAGATCAAATATAATCTACGTTAACCATAATGAAGTAAGCTAAATCATAAGAAACATGTAAGAGACTACCCAATGCATGAGAGATAGATAAATTTCCATCATGAATCCTCCAATAATCCTTTAATAAATGAACCAAATGAACATGAACTCTATATCATGAACTCCACTCTTGCCTCTTTGCCTTGTTAACAAGAGGCTGAGAGGGTGTACAATATATAGATGAGAACATGGGTCCACGATCCATGTGGATATAATGATAACCATTGATCAAGAGAGTTGATCAATAATGGAGAGTGAGTCTAAAAATATAAATTTAGATCCATGCCAAACTAATGTGAGCCATTGATAATAAATAATTTATCAATGGTCATAATATAAAATGATGTTAAGTGAATAAAGTAACACAATAATAGACCAAGGAAATAAACTAATACACTAAAGTGTGATAACCACATGAATATGAAGACTCTCAACCATGGTTTGAGAGTGTAAAAGGCATAAAATAATGTATATTCCATCACCCCCCCTAAATGTGAGCATGGATGAAGAAGTGAAGGAATGGTCACATTTGTCACATAAGCCTAGTAATCTAGGATCTCTAGTATCTTGAACCTCTGGAATATGATGAAAGACCAAAAATTGAGACAATGTGATTGATCCTCTAGGCTCACATTGAATGACAAGATGCTTCATCTAAATAAGTCACCTAATGTATGTAGTATTCCTAATGCTAAGAGACCAAGGTGACTTATATTTCCTTGGCAATGACTATACTACTTCCAAGGGCACCATTCCTATGGAAGAAAGAGTTTTTTTTTTTTTAAAGAGTTAAGAAACTTTGTTTATGTCATCACCATGTGCCTCAAAAGGAATTATGATGGATTTAATGTGATCAAATAACAAATATATGTATCTTCATAAACAATGCATCTTTATTTGAAACTCTTTCAAGAAAAACATGTAGGGCCAAGAAAGAAAGAATATCCACAAGTAGATTTCCTATCATCAATGTCATTGACCCAACTGTTGTTAGTAAAACAATGAAAAATCATAGAAAAACCTACATCATATCTCAATACAAAAGTGTGAGTGCCCTTAACATATCTCAATATTCATATAACTAGATCCAAATGTGATTCTTGTGGATTATGCATGAATCTAGAAACAAATCCAACAATAAATACAATATCAGGGCTTGCATGTGTCAAATAGTTTATCGTTCCACAAAGGGAACTATAGTGAGTGGTATCTAAAAATGGGGAATAGGTCTCTATGGAAGTCTTGGATTTTATTTTTATGGGAGTTTTAATAGGATTGCAATCTTCCATGTTGAAGTCTGTAAGGCAAGTCCAAGATTGATTTTAGTTCATAAATTTGAAGACGGTTTATCTAATTTTTCTTCCAAGTTATGAGGTGGGTTAGAGTTTTATTCAAAAAGACCCAAGCTATCATTTTTATCCACCAAAACTTGATTAGAGTCAAATGTATTGAGATCATCTTGATTTGTGTCCAATGTTTGATCATTCGCCAAAGAAGCAATCTCTATGTTATTTTATAAGGACTGTTTGTCCAAGATTTGATTTTGATTATCTCCAAAATTTTGATAATTTGTTTCCAAAGTGTCATTATCTTGTGTGGGTTACAAGGGAAGTGAATCCAAATAGATAGATGAGCTATCCAAGGGAACACTATGTAATGATTCTCATATTTCAAAAGAGGAATTCTCAAAATGAGAAATAGGTGTGGGAGGAGATATTTGAAAAGGTATGTTGTTTGAAAGACATAAGGATGCTTGCATGAAATTTTTGCATTTGGGTTTGTTGGATTTGCATAAAAATTTTCATTTAAGATTGGAAAAATCCAATTAATTGTGTGACATCCAAGGATTCGGATGTTGGTGGAGTAGAGGAATCCATCCTAAACTCACAAGGTTTTTTGTGTTTGATTTGAATTTTCTAAGAAAACTAAAAGTGTTTTCAACTAAAGTAAAGAAACTTAAGGTGAATTTTTATTTTATAAGTTAATGAAAAGTTAGAGTTTTGTTTTTGTTTCAAACAATCAAACCAATTTTTTCATTTAAAAATACAAACAATGGTTTTTTATGTGTGTTTTTTTAATAAGTATTGGAAACAGATAGACAACATTAGATTTCTCCCAAATTAACTGTCAGATTATTATCAAATTTGGAATGGTTTTTATTATGCCAAAAATTCCTCATATGAATGGATGGATTTAAAAAATTATCTATATTTTAGAATAAATCATCGAGAATATGAATTCGGGTCAGATTTCAGATTGGATTATGACAATAGATACCAAAATTACAATATATCTCAATCTAACCGTCGAATTGAGCTAAAATTTTGAGAATATATTTATTACTTCCTAAGATGAATTTGCATTGGATGATATATATTTATATTCCTAAAAGTCAAAAACTAAAATATTTAGTCTCTATTTTTTATGGTTCTCCAAATTTATAAAAAGGAACATAATGCAAATGAGACATCTTGCTCTGACACAATGTAAAAATCCTTAGAAGGGGTTACTTAAGGGTTTATATATAAAATTTAGGATCTATCCCACTTACACTAAGCACTCTAGATTATGAATATATGGAAGGTAAAGAACTTGATACATTCATGGAAGATTAGCATATGCATGTGAACATGAAATAGATCAAGTATAATCTATATTAACCACAATGAAATAAGCTAAATCATAAGAGAAATGTAAGAGAATACCCAATGTGTGTTTGAGAGAGAGAAATATCCACCATGAATCCTCCAATTATCCTTTAAGAAATGAACCAGATGGACATGAACTCTATAGCATAAGCTCCACTCTTTCCTCTTTTCCTTCTTAACAAGAGGTTGAGAGGGTGTAAAATATATAGATGAGAGCATGGGTCCATGATCCATGTGAATAGAATGATAACCATTGATCAAGAGAGTTGATCAATGGTGGAGAGTGAATCTACGAATATAAAGTTGGATCCATGCCAAACTAATGTGAGCCATTGATAAGAAAGAAGATCAATGGTCACAATATAAAATGATGTTAAGTAAATAAAGTAACACAATAATAAACCAAGGAAATAAGCTAATACACTGAAGTGTGCTAATACATGACTAAAGTGTGATAACCACATGAATATAAAGAATCTAAACCATGGTTAGTGTATAAGGCATAAAACAATATATATTCCATCATGTCTTGGATTTCAACCACTTATATGTCTATGAACTACTAAATTTTTGGCTCAACCTATAATTGCATATGAAATTCAATAATTCACCTACAACCTTGACTTCATACTTATATAACTAGACCATTACCTTGTTTTATTTTATGACTAGTCCTAGTTTCCTAAAAATCCCTACAGGCATGACATTTGCTGAGGCACTTGAATCAACTAGGTAATTATGCAAATTCTTGCCAAATATTTAGATCATGAGCAATAAGGGTGGAACCTCGGCCTTGGATTTGTGTATCATAACATTGGTATTGGATGCACCCTTATTTTTTGGTTCAAGTGCTCTTGTACATAAGATACTAAAGGAGTAAATCCCTATGTTCAATAATTTTTGCCAATTCATGGAGGGTTATATTGGATTTTATAGTTTTCATATCCTTGACTATGTTACATCTCCTCTTATTTATGGTAGGTGGACTGTCACCTGACTTTGGTGGGGGAATCATTCCTAAATTTTGTATTAAGAGGTGTATCAATGTTGTTGGGTGGTGTTGATATTATTAAAGGTTAGTGTGCCCTACTCCTAAGGGTATAACTTACCCTCTACAACTGTTTCATAATTTAAAATATCATTGGTATTCTCCTCAGGTTCATTGTCTCCTTTACTATGGAAGTTAAGGGTCTCTAAAACCATGGTTGTATCAGGTGATTTGGATGAACTAGAAACATTAGGTGACCCATAATATTTTAGATATTTGAAATAACCTCATATTCATCGATATCCTTTTGTACGACTTTGAAGGCATTAAAAAACTTGACACAATAAAGTTCCCCATACTAGCTTGTGTTATCTTCACAACATCAGTTGGGTAGGGCAATATCCATGATGTTGATTTCAAGCATTCTATTAGATGGAGACTCAACTTTCTTGCCTTGCCTATTGTTGGGTCTGTAATTATGTTGATAAGTAAAATGCAAGGTAGAATTCCCACTACTTGAACTATCCACTTATTTTTGCAAACTAAGGAAATCATTGTTCAACCTCCAAACCATCCTTTAGATTACATCTAGCTCATGCTTGGTTAATTATTTATTGGAAGTCTACATGTTACTCGTTATAACTCAGACTATAGCTTGGTTATAATGCATGGTATAGCCTCATTACCAAAAAAATTTAGAAATCCCAAATTTTGATTCAGAGAGGCATGAAACAAAGGAAGTTGACTCATGATTGGGAGATGTTGTAGCATTGAAACATTCTAATTTATAGGTAGGAATGGATTCAATGTTGGCATGTTTGGGATGACATTAGGAATAGGGCCCAACATTTGTACTTATGGATTGAGCTACCTATCTAATTTTATTTCCTCTACATAGGCAAGGGGTAGATCCATGATAGCTGGATTGCTCCTCAAGAACATGGATGTACATGGGTCCAAGGCATTCTTAAACATTTCCAATGCTAAATAATCATCTAGTCTATATAGGGTTGTCACCCTACTATACATATTTTGAAAATGGGCATTAAAATTACATATAGGTTCATTGAGCTCCCTTCTCATGCAATCAAACTATTGATATAGAACACTGGGGTCTACCACCTAACCAAACTAGGCTAAGAAAATGATACTCAATTTATTCCAACTTCTAATTAAATTCTTAGGCAAGTTAAAGAACCAATCATAGGCCACATCAAGTAAGGTAAAAGGGAATAACTTGTAGGCTACATATTCATGCTCAACATTGAGTAACCTGAAGGCAATTTTTTAGGATGTGACATGTTCTTTAGTAGTCCTCCCAGTACTTGGGGTGAACCTTGGAAGGTAGCTCTCAACGTTCCTAGGTAGATCACACACATCCCCTAAAATATTTATTACAAACCTTGCTAACTAAGCCATGGGTGCAATAAAGGGTAGGGGTCTATTCTAGGTAGGTTGAGAGGATGAACTGGTAGGGGTGTGTAAGCATCTTGGTCTCCCTCTAATAGTCTATGCTCTCATAAATATTTGCAATGGGTATATAATAAATTTACCTTTGATTGCTTGGGTTCTCATGATTCACTTAATAACTTTAAATTGTTTAAGAAATCAAATATGAGTTAGGGATATTAATACCAATAACCTTAAACTAAAAAAACATGAAATATATATAATCTATAAATTGATAGTTGATAATAAATTAGAGCAAGACAAGGTATTTGTTATTTTAAACTAGACAAAAAGCATTGCCCTACTTTTAGAAACAATTTCTATTGGTGTTTTTGAAGCACATAATAGGAATTGAGAAAAGCATAATGAGGAGGCATCATGTTACAATCCAAAAAGAAATTTTAGAGATTAAAACCATAAGGTTAAAGGTTCAAATTATAAAATCCTTCTAATAATGCCTTTTCAGCTAAGTAGTCTTAAAAAAATCCAAATATTCATAGATTCAAGCCCTCCTTCTAGTGCCACTTTTTTTTGGTCTCAATTTGTGACCCACAATAGAAATAATTATTGGAATAACTATTCTGATGAGACAAAGGGAGATAAAAACACATGGGACACAATGTCTCTTTATTTTTAGGATTAAGATGTTTGAATCTAAGGGCGAAAAACTTTACAATTGTTTAGCCGGGTGAGCAACGGCAATTAACCACTAGAATTTTAATCCACTCAGTGTTGTTGGAGAAATATTCTATTAAATAAGAGC
Source organism: Torreya grandis (assembly GCA_037957365.1). NCBI lineage: Eukaryota > Viridiplantae > Streptophyta > Pinopsida > Cupressales > Taxaceae > Torreya > Torreya grandis. Next base: position 3,165,861 of record JARHVA010000111.1, read on the forward strand.
ATATGAAAGGCATATAGTTATTGTTGACCAAATTTTGATCTCAAGTCAAAATTAGTTAACCCCTCTAGGTTGAAACTTTCATAGAATAGTCAAAACTTGTATGTGGTCTTAAATGATCTTAAATAGTTTCATGTGGTCATATTTGTCCTTGTCTAACCTTGTCCAAGGATAGATCTATGTGTACTTGTCTAGTCCTAGGGGTAATTTATGAGTAATTTATGTTTTTGAACATGGTCAAAGGTTTTATATGGTTTAAAGTCATTATAAAATGTCATTAATGTGTCTTTGAGGTGACAATATCATGTATTAACCTTTTATTATGCTAAAATGAAAATTTTCCTACCTTTTGGCTTATGTAGAGGAGTTTTATGTGATATATTAAAATTAAAACATTTAAAAAGGTTAATCAACATACCTGATGTGAGAGAATGGTCAGGATTGGTTAGAGATTGACAAACTTGTAGGTTTAATGACTACAATGAGCAAAATACCACTTATAAGAACTTTTGGACACTTGTATGGCCTTAGAATATAAATTTTAAATTGAAAATGGTTTTAAAGTGTCCCTTGGACTTCCTTAAATTAATTTTATGCTTTGGACCAAGTTTTAGGTTGTACATATGCTTAAAATATTCTCTATCCTCCATCGTTACCTTCACAAGCTCAGAAAGACAAAATTCAAGTGGATGGTACAACAAAGAGAGAGAGTTAGGAGTTTAAAATTTGTAAATTATTAGGGTTCTTAATAATATTTAAATTAGTGGAATTATCTCATAAATTCATATCCCCTCCTTTATTAAAAATTGCTAAGAGTGACAACAGGGCATTGTGACTTGTCCATCCAAGCAGGGTCTGATTTTGCTTCTATTTCTCCACTTCAAAATTCAATGGATAAGAATGGTTTTGAGGGTTGTTTTTGGAGGTTAAATATATATTTTCCATTTGGGTTTCATTATCTGATTCAGTTTCATGAAGTATCTTCAATAGGAGGAAATGTGTTTCAAGTATAAGGTGTTTAGTCACTCCTACTGCAAGTGTTTTGATTTATTTGAGTTTTTGTCACTCTCTAAGGTTCCTAAGTGCTTCAAAATTCATGAAAAATATCCAAATACTCTAATTATTCATATTTTCTCTCTCTGAAGATGGCTCCTTATTGATATTCTTTCAAGAAGAGTCACATTCCTTACTCTAAGAAGCATAGTGCAGTCTATCAATGGCCCTCTACAGGGTTGAACACCAAGATTGGCCCAAGTGTAAATAATAGACTAATGTAGAATGATAATAATAATATTGAGTAGGTTGATAACTCAATAAAGGAACATAAAGTTTAATGCACTCTCTAATGATAACTTTAGATAGGTTTCATTCACCTACAAGCTTGCAGAACTGCAGGTGAGCATCCCTTAAGTCAAGAGTTTCATCTTGAAGTACTCAAACCATGTAAAGGGGTAAAATAGAATCATAATAAATTTCATAACCTTGAAAACCTTATAAATTCATAAATACACTCATGAGAGACTCTAATTCTAACACACATACCAAAGCCATGAGCTAACTATATGTACAAGTTTGTACGGACCAAATAGACATATTAAAATGTTATAATGTTTGGAAAAGATCTACATGATTTTTTAGAGGTGTTATACAATGAGGAAATATTATATAAATTAACAAAGGTGTCTCAAGTCCCAAGAATTTGGTTTTGCATCTTATGTAAACAAATAGATACTTATAGGCCCTAGACCTGCAGGTACTTATTTTGGACTCAAACCAACTAACAAAATCAAGGTAAAAGAAATTTAAAAACATGAATCTTTGATGGGAGAAGACATAAACCATTGAAAGCATCTAATCAATTTCAAGTCAAGAGATGGTCAAGGAGATAGGGTCTGCAATCTTAATACACATAGATAAGACTATGTACGAAATTAAGAGGGAAAGGGTCTGAGAATGTCATGAAGTAACTAAGGGACCTTATGAAGAAGTGAGAGAAAACATCCATGAATTTTTATTACTTTAGAGTGTCAGGGTGGAGTTTAGAAAGCCTAGCTCAAGACTTAATTTTCAAACTCTTTCCTAGCAGTCACCTACAACCATATTATATGAGCTTGAAACATATGCATGGTTATCTTGAAGGTACAAGGTAATTGAAAAGTGATAGGATTTTCAAATAAATAGATTGAAAAGGTTATAATAAGATTTAAATTAGTGGTATTGGTTTGAATGTTTATGGCCCCTCATTTATGAACAATAACTAAGAGTGACATCAGGTCACTATGACTTGTCCATCTAAGCAAGGTCTGATTTTGCTTCTATTTTTCCACTTTAGAAATTGAAGGAGAAGAATGGTTTTGAGGGTTGTTTTAAAAATTTAAATATGTCCTTTCCATGTGGGTTTAATCAGATAATTCAATTCCATGAAGTGTCTTCAATATAAGGAAAGGTGTTTAGTCACTCTTGTTGCACGTGTTTTGATTTGTTTGAGTTATTGTCACTCTTAGAGATTTCTGATTGATTCAAAATTGATGAAAACTCCCATAACCCTCTCATAATTCATATTTTATCTATCTAAAGATGTCTCCTTGTTAATAGTATTTTAAGAAGAGTCATATTCTTTAGTCTAAGAAGCATAATACAGTCTATCAATGACCCTCTACAGCCCTGAAAATCAATATTGGACCAAGTGGAAATAAAATAACATGATAATAATACTATTGAGTAGGTTGATAACTCAAAAAAGGAGCATAAATTTTAATGCACTCTCCAATGAGAGCATTAGACATGTTTCATTCACTTACAGACCTACATACCTATAGGTCAGTATGCATTAAGTCTAAAGTTTCATATTGAAGTAATAAAACCATGGAGAGAGGTGAAATATACTCCTAATTACTTTCATAACCTTGACATATTTATAAAGGCATGAATATACTCATGAGATTCCAATTCTAACAAATAGACCAAAGCCATGAGCTGATTGTATGTACAGGTATGTACAAATTAGAAAGACATCTTAAAATGATATAATGTTTGGAAAAAGGTCTACATGACTATTGAGACGTGTTATACAATAGGGTAATAATCAATAAAAAATAAATGTGTCTAAAGGCCCAAGAATTTATTTTTATAGCCCATGTAAACAAATAGAGACCTATAGGCCTAGTCTTGTAGGTCATTATTTTGGACTCAAACCAAATAATAGAAGTAAGGTCAAAGAAAGTTAGAAACATGAATATATCATAGGATAAGAAACAAATGATTAAAATCACCTAATCACTTTCAAGTCAAGAGATGGTCAAAGAGACCAATCTTAATACACACACATAGGTCAGTGTACAAAATTTAGAGGGCAGGGGTCTAAGAATGTCATGAAGTAACAAAGGGACCTTGTGAAGAAGTAAGATAAAAAAGACATGAATTTTTATTACTTCAGAGTGTCAGGGTAGATTTGAGAAATCCTAGCTCAAGACTCAATTTTCAAACTCTTTCCTAGCAGTCACCTACAACCATCTCTTAGAAGAGCTTAAACCATATGCATGGTTATCTTGAAGGTAAAAGGTCATTGAAAAGTGATAGGAGTTTAAAATAATTTTATTAATTTATAAATAGGGTGTATAAGGTCTTTACCTTATACATTTATTTGGATAAAGATCCTAAAGCCTCAGGATTGAAGACCAACCCTAAATGAATGTCTACAAGTCTACTAGAGAGATCAACCCAGCTTCAAGATAAAAAGGGAAGGTAAAGCATTTATAAAAGGATATTGGAACCTAATTGGGATTTAAAAAAAGTTAAAGAGTCATTGGGAGGATCATCGATGTGGAAGTGAGGTCCTAAACAAAAAATACACTCATGACCCTAAAATAAGCACCTATAGGTTATAGTTACGAATGAACTAGTTTTAAGCTTGAATAAAGACAAATGAGTACATTAAGAGCACTAATTTATATCTCAAGTAGATAAACAATTAATAGGGTCAATTGAAGAAAAAAATAAACATGAGGATGATGACTATACATAGAGACCTAAACCCCTATATACATAGTCAACAAGACCACACACAGGCCTGCTTGTCTGATTGAGTAATGACCACTTGTAAAAAGTAAAGAGAGGAAGTCCAAAGAAAGGAAATTCATTAAAAATGGTTTCATAGTGCCATGAATATTTACTTTAACTCTTATACCCATTAATAAGTATATAAAGGGAGACAAGCTCTGTTCAAGCCTAACAAGCCTAATACTATACACAGGCCATAAGGTACAACCATGAATGAAGAGGCCTATTGGAGATAAGGTGATTGTTTGAAGGAGTTGATAGATTTTTAGGCATAATACATACTTTCAATAATCATCAAAGGCAGATCAAAGAAATATAAGTGCCAATTTTAGCCTTAATACTTCTTCAAGCTCCCTTCACACATGACTATCAGTCAAGAGCAGTCTTAACTTTCTTAGTAAGATCATGAAACCATTTCATGGAGATAGGTGATTTTATGAGGAGGTATAAGGGTCCCTATAATTCATTATTTGGGCATCAAATGTTTGATTAAGTCTCTAAACTACATGAACAAAGGCTAAGAGCCTAAACCCCTCTCTAATGGTTTGCTTACAACTCGAGAGTCAACTTCTCACACTCAAAAATTTTGTTGAGGTTTTTAATGGGAGATATTGGTGTTTTGAGGTGATAAAGGGGTCTCATAACTAGAATATTGTGGCATTAGGAGAGAGAGATAGGATATGTTCTTTATGAACAATACTTAAGAATGAAACATGTCTAAAACCCTCCTAAAACCTTGATAATGACTAATCAAGAGAAATGGAATTATAAATCACATTTAATGACATAATTTTCTCGTTAAACCTATTGTATGTTGTTGAGGACTCCAAGTAAATTCTCCATGATATTTTTTCCATACTTTTAGTTGTAAAGACTATTATAAATGCATTATTTTTCATGATTTTTGGTGTTTTGCAGGGTTTTTGAGTAAAGGAGAACTTGAAAACCATTGGAGGAGGTCATTTGGTATGTGTTACACCTATTAAATCCAAAAAATATGAACAAGAGATTATTTAAGTGGTTAAACAAAGCTCATTTCCAAGGTAGTCTCAAATAGGCCTAAAATGAGACTAGGTTGCAAGGCCATTTCATGGTTTTCACACTTCCACAGGGTCTCAGTGCCTCAAATTTGACATGAAGATTGGTTATATAATGGTGAAAGTTAATCACCAACTTTTTTTTAATTTAATATGTATGTGAGAGGTCTAGAGTAGAAAAACAAGGTTATAGGCAAGGAAAGCCTAATTAAGGAGAGAGAAAGGTAGAAAAAAGGACTTCCACTTAGAATCTAAATATGAAATTTGACATGAAGATATAAGGACATACTAGGTCCTCAAATATTCCATTGTTTTGTCATTACCATCTGTACATTCTTCTACACAAGGAGGTTTATAGGTTTTAGGGCTATAAGGAAAATAGGCCTAGTGAGAGCTTGAGGAACAAAATGGAGTATTAGGAGTTGTTCTAGGAACCAAATGGATTGTTTTAGGTATGATAAGATATTTTAAGGCCATCCATGGTGATATAGTGACTTGGAGAAGATGAAATCAATTTTTGAGCCACTTGGACCAAGCTAAGCATGGGAAATGAGTCATTTCAAGACATTTACGCATATGAATGATGAAATGTCAGATCATAAGAGTTTATAATTATAGGTAAGGTGTCAAATGATAAGGTATAGAGGTATTCATGGAAAATTTATGATTTAAAATCCCATTTTTAACTCTTCTTATGCAAGGAAGGGTAGTTTTCAAGAAGATGATCAAGGTGTCAATCCAAGTTCTAACTCTTATGCCACTTGGATGATTAGAACATATTCAGAAGTGAGACAAATGGATTTGGAGGTCTGTTTAGGACTGTTGTATAATCCTTTATTTTTTTAACTCATGGTGGACACTTTTCAATCCAATTCTAATATCCCCCCTTTCTCTTCATAATTCTCTATATAAACATCCATTTTTGGCTTTGTAAACAATCCACATCTAGTATGGATAGGACTTGATAATTTGAGTAATAATTTTGCCTTTGAATAAAATATTTCAAGCTAGTTTTGAGTTCTCAAATTCTTGTCTAAGTGTGTTCAGTAGCTCATGGCTGAATGACAAGTGATAGTTATCTCTCCTTATGTTCATCTCACTGTCTCATGCTTTGTGCAAGTAGTTTGCTCTCTAATAGGTCACATGAAGTGTAGTTAATTGTTTTTGTATGTATTTAAGTATAATTAAGAGTACTAGTGTCTATAATCATACATTTTATTCATCTACCTTGATAAATGCATTACATCTTACCTTCATGTTGAAACACTATTGTTAGAGAAACCTTGCGTGTTGAGATGAGTTTTGTGAATCATCTTTCATAGTGAAAGTTCATGGTAGTATAAAGGAGTTAAACTTGGTGCATCACCTCTTTTAGGAAACTATTAATCTATTATATCCCTTTACCTTCAAATCAAGTATATTAGTGGTTAGTTATATGGGTGGTACAAGGGAGCTAGCCCTTCAATATAGAGACTAATCTCTTCCATAGGTCACCCACAACTTGAGAGATGTTTCCATGTTACATTAAATGGAGGAGGCATGATTATACATCCTTTATGGTAAAAATTTGATGTATAATAATTTTGGCATGCCTATTGGGACTCATAGTCCAAGAAGTTTTCAAAGGTAGATGTTGACCTTCACAAATTTGAAGTTGTAAGGCTTCTTTCATGTGATATTTGGTGACTCCAAATGGTTTTGAACTCCTATTTATTGACTAGTAGGAAAAATTTCAAGCCAGAGGTGAATAAAATAAGTGAAATGTATTCCCTTTGAATTTCTTGAATTACCTTTGCATTCATATTAAAAAAAATAGATTTATTCATACTCTCCCATATACCAAGTCACCTAGAAGAAGGTTCTTTATTCCACATTATACAATTTTTCCTAAGGATCATAACATGGATATAAATCTTCCCTTTGTTGCCTTCAATGGATATACTCTTTTAACACTTTCTCACTATAATGACATCTCTATGTCAGCCCTCAAAAGTGTGCTTTGATACACGAGATAAACTGACATTGCCCCTATTGAACACATAAGAAACATTACCAATTTTTTTAATATTCATAACATCACTGAAGAGGATGTTGCCATTAAGTTTTTGGTTATATATTTCAAGGGAAAGGCACTTTATTGGTATGACACTTTGGCTCTCAACTCTATCACTACATGGGATGAATTAGGTGATGATTTGAGAATGAGGTTTGAAGACAAATCTGACCACTTGCCTTTGATTGAGAAACTGACCACAATACAAAGAACACCTCATGAGGCCATTCAAGACTTCAAAATAATATTCCAAAATACTTGGGATAGGATCCCACTCCTTGTAAGGCCTACTTCCCATCATGCTTTCCTTCACTATCTCAAGGCTTTTAATTATGATATCTCTGTGATGATTCAATCCATGGGAGGGGATACTTTGCCTAATGATTATGAAACTACAAAAAAGGTTTATAACTACCTTATTCAAGTTGGGAAGATATCCCCTAGACCTCTCATGCCTTTGTTTCCTAATGTGCAAGATCCTATGCTTACCATTGCTCCAATTCCTACACCCAAGCACAAGCAAGAAGCCCCTAATCAACCAAGCAAGCAAAATTAGGAAGCTATGATTAAGGCTCTTAAAGAATAAGTTCAAACTCTTAAGAGACAAAAAAAACAATAATAGAGGTCTCTTCAAGGCCCTTTCTATCCCTAACATTTTTATTAAGATCTTAGATAATATTTTCAAGGTTAATATCAAGGACAAGGGAAACTAACTCAAGTGAGGCAACATAATGGACAAAATCAGAATGTTCCTTCTACTTATAAAGCACTTGTACCTATTCAAAACAACCTTGTACAAGATAATGGAGATTAATCTATTAGAAGTAAAATCACAAGGGGGGGCAAATCAGTGATGCAAGATAATCCAATTCAATTCTTAACTCTTTAAACATTCAACATATATCATATTGATCATTCAGGATAAACATGAAAGAACATAAATCTAAAGCATACATCACATGAACACATCATATATGTGAGAAAACCTCTTGGGGAATAAAACCAATTAAACCCTACAAGATGGACTATAATCTTATAAAATAAGATCCAACATTTAAACCAATACCGACTAATCAAGGAACACCCATCCCTTAGTTTAGTGAAACACCAATCCCACAAGGATCTACTGCCCATATCTAGTTGAACACCCATACCAACTAGACCTTTAGCAAGCTTTACATTTATATGAGGAACTAACCCCATAGGAAACCAAGCAACCACTCAACTACCTAAATAGATCACCATGAACACTTGTTGCTACTCTTTAACTGATGATGATCACCTTTGTCTACACTTCATCTCCAATCTCTCTCAAGCTACCTCTAGGGTTAACTTGCTCAAACTACCTCTTCTAGGCTCATTAGATCCAAGGACATATGTATCCACCTACATTAGCTTGATTAGATAAACATGACTGATCTTCTTTGCTCTTTGATGGTCCTCACTAACTTGTAACTTCTCTTTTAAAGGTTTTCTCCTTTGCTTGAATCCACACACAAACTTAAAATTGATCATACAATCAATGCATCCAAACATCCCTTTTGGATCACTCTAGGCTTATTCAATCATCCTCATTCTACTTTGTACTTCAGTCTATCCACTGATCACACTATCTCTGATCTCTTTCCCTCATCTCTATCTACTGCTCTCTCAATTTATTATCATTCAAGTCTAGAAACCATTGCCTTGGTCTCCACTATTTATAGAGTCTTCATGCATATCAACTTATAGGTTGGCCATAAGACTTGCCTTAACCCTTAATACATCTATTATGCTAAGAAATATCTCAAATACATTGTCATAGGTTGTTCATAACATCTATGGGTCACACTTAAGTAGCTATACCTTTCAATTAGGCCTTAGTAGCTCTTATAGGTCTCACGGAGACCTATTCACCCATTTAACACTTCATCAAGAAAATTAAGAACATACAATCACTTTCAAATACATGGGTCCACTCCATATTATCTCTAAGACATCTTTAGGTGATTTATGTCACCAAAACACTCTTTTGCTAAAGCACAAATTACTCATACATTATGCTGTACATATTAGCACCATGAATGAATAAATAGTCAAATTTAAATCTCTATAACTATAATTTTATAAATATTCAAACTTTCTAAATTTCTATAAATGCACCTTGAAGTCCTTTACAAATTTTATTTTTACTGCATCAAGAAATTCATCTTGGATCAAAAGATATAGCTTAGAAACTATAGATAGGTTTTCCATCATTAATTTAAAAATTCATATTCCTACAGTCACTATTCAGACACTAAACATTGAAAACTTTATCTAAATCTCATTTCTCTTGGTAGCTAGTCAAATACACACTATCGATCTCCTTAGGAGTACCCTAGACATTACCTTTCAAAACTCACCATTTATGTTAGATCAGAGTTCCCATAATTGTGCCACTTGGTAACTCTAGATGCCTTCTACACATTTGAATGACCTACATTATCTATCTCTATCTGTATGAACACCACAAACTATTGATCTTATGTCAACTCAATGAGATTGAGACACATGTCACAAGTGTGTTTAATCTCAAGAACCTTTGGTAATTTGAATTCACACACACCATTGGATCAAGATATAGATGATGAATGTTCACCATTAGATCTGCTAATTAATGACTTTAGATTTCAACATAGTTAAACATGACGATCTTTGGTGCATTACAGTCTGCAAGAGAAAATTTTAAGGTTTATAACTTGAGCTAGAAAACACTTTAAGAGTCCAAATTTTTAGGTTACCTTCTTGGTACTGTAGATAACATCTCCATGAAATACTTTGACCTCAATTGACTTTTTGAGTACCTAAAATGAATGCACAAACTTGTTAGTTGATTTATATCTACATGATGTGCAGTGATGGTCTAGATTTTATTAAGATAGAATATGCATGTTTATCTTTCCAAAAGATCAAGTGACACACTATACCTTCACCAAGACATCTATGGATGCCTCACAACTTCTTCTTTATAATTATAGAACTGAAAATGTGCCATATCTATTCAAGCTATCAAATTGATCACTTTGTCATTAATGCATTAGTACCACATGCTCTCTTTGACATCAATGACAACTAAACATCAATGAATATGCTAAAAAATCTCCACCTTTGTCATTGGTGGAAAAACACACTCAAAATGATAACCATAAATCTAAACAACTCCATTTTGATCTTTCTCCCCCTTTGACATTAATGACAAAGGGTCTCTATGCCAATAATAATTCCTCAACATTATGTATGCATTAAAATACTATTAATATGCTCAGGATACTTACATACTTTCAAGCATATGAATTAGTTTCTCCCCCTTTAACATGTGCTAATATGAACTTGGACTTTTTGATCCTTGGACCTGACAAACTACTCACAGGGATTTAGAAAACTCCCCCTAACATCATACTCCATCTTATGTCATCTGTTATTTGATATACACCAATATGAACTTGGGATTTTTTAATCCTTAGACCTATCTACCTATAGAACTCACAAGATCTCTTTGCTCATGTATGAAGATTCAATACCTTGTCAAAATATATGAGTTGGTTTGATCAAGTCATCATATAAATCTTGTTGAATTCACAAATGTAGTAGACATACTCACACTTCTATCAGGACTAAAGCATATTCACATATGATCCCCCTCACATCATGCACATCTTATTCAAGCCACACAAGTTAAATTAGTTATCTCCCCCTTAGCCAAACATATCTTCAAATGATATTCTTATCTTGTAATTAATTATCCTTGTATTGATTGATCAACCTCTTGAATCAACATCCAAACTAATTTAACCTTCTCAAAGTCCTTTATCTTTCATAATCTCTTGCTTACCCTTTGCCTTCAAGCCTTGTACTGATTGGCACTTTGATCATTACCTAGATCACACATACTTGCTTCCACACAAAAAGATGTCTCCTAAAAAGCATAGGTAGAGACACCCACTTGTCATAGACATAACTCTAAGACCTTATTCATGATATCAATAATATGACAACACATTCTTGTTCTAATCAAATAACCTTGTCTTTAATCTTCATTATTTTATCAATCAATTTAAACAATTTACAAGACCTTACCTTTGAGACCAAAACCCTGAACACACCTTGCGCACATTTGAACAAGATCACATACCTTTCTATGAAAAAAAAAATATTAATAACTCACCATCCTTGCTTAGACACTTGGAAACCTCCATTATTTTCTTGTAAACCTTCGATACCAACATCTTCATTCTTCACCATATGACCAACTAAACCATCCTTCAAATTTGATCAAAACTTTGACTTTAGGATCTTTTGTTTCTAGAAATATCTTATCATGTCCTTCCATAGTAGACAAACACATCTTATTATGACCTTTCTTCTCCTGTAACATTAATCAAAGCTCAACAAACATTCACCATGCTTCCTCTTACTGTCAATTGTCTCCTTGAAGTTTAGAGAGAGACAGCCTTTGACATAGTGAAACTAAAAGTCCCAAAACTCAGGAGACTCCCATATCTCCATACTCTTATTTGAATTGCATCCATATTATCTTTGAATAGATCCTTGAATTCATTGTTTGCTTTAGACTTGTCAACTAATTTAGACAATATAAAATCTTGACTTTCCTTCATGTCTATCATGGAAAACAAACCATATTTGGTCTCAGTCTGATCTCTCCTAATAGTCTTAGGTTTCCATAATAATTTGTGACCTCTTCCTTGCACACTAGGAGATTCATATACCTTATTTTGCTTTGAGATCTCATTCAACTTGTTCTTTTAATATTTAGCAATGTGACCAAATCTATGACATTTGAAACAAATAAGATCATTCATAGCTTTTGTTTGATAATGATTGTGATCTTTATTTGACTAATTTCTTCTTCTCTTACATTCTCTAGAAATGTGTTCAAACTAATTGCATGCATAACTATGAATTTTGGATAAATATCTCATTGCATTGATCTATCTTGCTTGTCTTCTTTCTTACACTCTAGGATCCTGATTCAACTTATCTTGATTTGATGGTCTTTACTTGTAGAACCTAGCAATGTGACCAAATTCTTAACAATTTTAGAAAACATTGTCTTCCATACCTTTTGTTTGAATATGGCAGTGATCTCCCTTTGACTGATTGCTTCTTTTTACACAACCCTTTTCCTTATGACCAATAATATGAAAAATAAAACAATAGACCATAAAATATTTGGCATACCTTGAAGCATTTGGTTGTCTGATTGGATTCTTCATTTTGTCTTTGATTGGATTTGACTTGTTATCTTTCATGATACCATCATCTTTGCCTTGTTCTAATTTGTTTTGTTCTTATTCAATCTTGCCTATATTGATTATGACCTTTTCATGATCATCCTTCAAGTAAATAATATATCCTTAAATTGAACACTCTCATCCTCTTTAGCTATCATACTTGAACTTATAGCCTCTAACTAAATGTTAAGATCTTGGATGGTCTCCTTATCCTTCTTAGTTTCTTTAGTCATGCTCACCTTGCTTTGAAATAAAATTTGAATTTGCATTTTCTAACCAAGTCTTGAGATGTCTGCATTCTTTCTCTTTTGATCTTAGATTTATCTTTGTAACCCTTAATTGACCCTCAAGAATGCTAATCTTATTTTTATCATCTTTTGATTTTGAGCTTACTTTCAAAGATTCTAGATTCTTGTTGAGCTTGATATGTTATTGATTCTTTTTTCCCTCTCTCTCAGACTTGTCTAACAAACTTACCTTAAGTGAACTGACTTGTGCTTCAAGACCTTTGATCATATTTCTCATTTAATAATTCCTCTTGTTTTTGTCCTTTAGTTCGCCAAGTGCACCCATGAACTTAGCTTCTAGATCAACTTCTTATTCTTCGCTATCATGGTAAACTAATTTATCAAACATGATGATCTTTTCACCCATATTTTACCTTGGATCACCTTCAAGTGGTTAAAATTACATAGAAGGTCTTGTTCTGATACTAATTGTTAGAGGTATAATCACTGAGAGGGGGATGGGTGAATTAGTGATGCAAGATAATCCAATTCAATTCCCAACTCTTTAATCATTCAACATATATCAACTTGATCATGTATAATAAAGATGAAAGCACATACATACAAAGCATACATGAGAGAATACATCACATGAACACATCATATATGTTGGAAACCCTCTTGGGGAATAAAACTCACTGAACCCTACAAGATGGAATACAATCCTATAAAATAAGATCCAACATTTAGACCAACACCAACTGATCAAGGAATACCCATCCCTTAGTTTAGTGAGACAACAATCCTATAAGGAGCTACTTCCTTGTCTAGTTAAGCACCCAACACAAATAGACCTTTATAAAGCTTTACCTTGCAAGGAGGAACTAACTCCCTAGGTAAATAAACACCCACTCATCTACCTGAATATATCACCTTGAGTACATGTTTATACTCTTCAATTGATGATGATCACCTTTTTCTACACTCTTTATCTCCATTATATCTCAAGCTACCTCTAGGGCTAACTTACCCAAATTGCCTCTTCTAAGATCATTAGGTCTAATGACCTATGTATCCACCTACATAAGATTAATTAGAAAAACATGAATTATCTTCTTTTCTCTCTGATGGTCTTCACTAACTTTTACCTTCTCTTTAAATTTTCTCTCCTTCACTTGAATTCACACACGCACTCAAACTTGCTCATACAATCAATGCATCCAAACATCCCTTTTGGATCACTTTAGGCTTCTTTGCTCATCATCATTATGCTCTATTTTTTAGTCCATCCAATAATCATATTATCTCTATTTTATTTCCTTCATCTCTATCTACTACTCTCTCAATTCATTCCCATTCAAGTCTAGAAACCATTGCCTTGGTCTCCACTATTTATAGAGTCTTCATACATATCAACTTCTAGGTCGATAATAAGACTTGCCTTAACCCTTAAGATAATTATGCTAATACATAGCTCAAATACATTGACATAACATATCCATATCATCTATGGGTCACACTTAAGTATCTACACCTTTCAATTAGGCCTTAATATCTCTTATAGGTCTCATGGAGACCTATTCACCCATTTAGCACTTCATTGAGAAAATTATGAACATACGATCACTTTCAAATACATGGGTCCAGTCCATATGATCTCTAAGACATCTTTAAGTGATTACTCATTCCAAAACACTCTTCTAATAAATTATAAATTGATAAAACATTATTTTGTACATACTAGCACCATGAACGAACAAACAATAAACTTTGAAGATCCAAAACTTTACTTTTACAAACATTCAGACCTTCTAACTAGATTCTATGGATGTACCTTAAATTAATTTACAAATTTGATTTTTATTGCATCAAGAAATTCATCATGGATAAAAATATATAGATCTAAAACTATAGACATGTTTTCCCTCATTAATTTGAAAATTCAAATTCTAACAGTCACTATTTAGACACTAAACATCGAGCACTTTGTCTAAATCTTGTTTCTCCTAGTAGCTAGATCAAATAAACATAATTGATCTCCTTAGGAGTAGCCTAGAATATACCTTTAAATTCTCACCTTTGATCTTAGATCAAAGCTCCCATGATTTTGAGACGTAGTAGCTTTATGTGCCTTTTGCACACTTGACTCTTTTACTCGACCCACGCCATCGATCTCTTTTTGTATGAACACCTATGGACTGTTGATATTCTATCAACTCAATGAGATTGAGGCACATGCCACAAGTGCATTTAATCTTAAGATCCTTTTATAATTTTACTTCACACACATCATTGGATCAAGATCTAGATGATGAACTCTCACCATTAGATCTATTAACTAATGATCTCAGATTTCAACGTAGTTAAACATGATGGTCTCTGGCCCATGACAGTCTATAAGAGAAAATTTGAAGGTTTATAAATTGAGATGGAAAATACTTCAAGATTCTAAATTTTTAGGGTACCTTCTTAGCTCTATAGACAACATCTCCATGAAATCTTTTAACTTTGATTAACTTTTTGAGTACCTAAAATAAATGCACAAACTTACTAGTTCATTCATATCTGCATAGCATGCAATGATGGTCTATCTTCTCTTAAGCTAAAAGATGCATGTTTCCTTTCCAAAAGATTGAGTGACACATTAAAACTTCACCAACACATCTATGGATGCCTCATGAATTTTTCTTTATCTTTATAGACCTACAAATATGTCATATCTCTTCAAGCTATCAAACTGATCACTTTATCATTAATGCATTAGTACCACATGCTCTCTTTAACATCAATTATAACCAAATGTCAATGACTATGCTCAACATAGCCTTCATGGGACCAGCCTCATGATTCTTCCATTTACAAAAATGATGCATTCAACCAAGCCTAAATGGATCAATGGGGAACAATGCTTTCCATGACTCAAGAGGATATGCCTAGTGGAGGAGAGAACATTGGAGGAGATTCTCAATCAAGTTTTGTCTTGATAAACTACTATCAAGAGGGATCATGTGCAGTCAATTATCAAGGGAATCTCAAAATTAGTTAAAGCTCCATAGCTCAAAATACAATGTTAAAAAAGAGAGTGATTGAAGAAGTCTTAGGAGCAAGTAACATCCAAATGTGAACTCTCAATCACCTCAAGAATTAGGTATGAAAAATGGAACTCCCATGGCTTAGGTAAATTAGAAAACACAGAATGTTAGATCTCCTTCTGTGCCTTCTCCTACACATCAAGTTACACAAATTAGTGGTAGTGTTATAGATCCTAAATGACATGAGAGGGTTGGTAGCTCTCCTATAAATATTGTGGAGTAGATGAAGAAGGTTCATATAAGTATCCCAACATGGGAAACACTATCCATACCTAGTCAAAGAGACCTAATCCAAAATGAGATATCCAAGATCAATGCATCATCTAGGTAGCCTAGTGAGAGAAGGGTAGTTTTTATAAATGATTTGAAGACCAAGGATAGATAGTGAATCAAATCTAAAGAGAAAGATAAACCTCATCGATTATACCTTTTTATCATCATTAGAGACTCATTGGTATATAATTACTTGATTGATAATGGATCAAGTACATTAGTCATACATAAACAAATGGTAGACAAGTTGAAGTTGAAGTAGGAGTCACACTCCAACGGGGTGTTACAGTTGGATGGATCAACTGCTAAGATGGTTTTAATTATCAAAGGTTTGTAACTCACTCTTCATGATTGTCCTATATTTTGTATCTCCCAAGACCTGGTGGTCGTATACGTGTCACCTCACTTTACCCTTTTCTTGTCAAAGGACTTCACTACCAAGAATTGAGGGTAATTGACTTTAGATTGGTTCTAAATGGAGTTTAGGATAAGTTATGGTTCTAATGTCTCTATCATGTCTGAACCCTTAGTGACCAAGAACCTCTAACACCTCTTGATGGCATAGCAGACCTATATCTTCATGAATGGGGAGTTAATAAACATGGGTTTGATCTATTAAAACATATTAAAGAGATAGGTCTTGGTACATATATCATTCATGAAGAGGATGATGAGTTTCTTGAGGTAAATCTTGATGATCCCCTTCAACAAGCTGCATGTGGAAACTAGTTTTTGCATATGGATGATGATGACGAGTTTCCAAGTGTGTTAAAACATGATATCCAAGAAGATGATGCATTTATGCCTACCCAAGAAGAGGAAGTTAATGAATATGATAGTCAAGAAGAAGGTGATGATATATGGCAGCAGTACCATACCATAGTAAAGGAGTTTGAACAAGTAGGTCTACTCTTATTCAAATGGAATATAAGCTTGATGATGAAGTTAATGGTGAACCTAATGAGCATAAAGAAGGGCATGGAATCATTGTCAAGTAGACTATAGTCTTGAAGGAATGCAATTAGGCCAAGGCAAAAGTTTATGTGATTGAGGAGTAACATAACCCTTAATCTGATATTGAGTCACTTGCAGATAGGTTTGGATAGAAATAAAACAAGTTTGATACTTCTAAACATCAAGCACATTATAATCTATATGAGGGTGAAGTTGAGAATAGTTTCATGACTCCTAAGAAGCAAATTGACAAGCATTGAATCAGCATAAAAAATATTAGGTAGGTTGTACTCTCAAGCATACCTCAAGAAGAGGTAAAAGGACTTTTCAAAAAAGTTTCAAGTGATGCACTTACATCTAGCAGAGGTCTCATGAGTGGTAAGTTATTTCATCACCTTCATAATCAAGTTTTATTTTAAAAACATCCATCATATGGTGATTTTTTTTCATGAAGCAATTGTGACTCAAGGAACATTATTTTCAACCTTGGTTGAAGCAATAAGAACTATTTTATCACCTCAAACATGTTTTGAGATCTGTACATAATAGGTTAGGTATGTTGTTTTGATTGTTTGTTATGTGGTTTCCCTAAATGCCTTGGTCATAGTGTGTTTGCTTCATGTTGAGTGTTTTGATGTGATTTTGAAGTCTTTATAAGGCATATCAGTTTCAAATTATAGCATAAGAGTGACTCCATTTACCAATGAGAGGATAAGGCCACTGATCTATTAGCATTACACAAATTCTACCCATGTGAATCAACAATTTATTGACCAAATTTTGATCCCAATTCAAAATTGGTCAACCCCTCTAGGTTTAAACTTTCATAGGGTTGTCAAAACTTGTATGTGGTCTTAAATGGTCTTAAATAGTTTCATGTGGTCATATTTATCCTTTTCTAACCTTGTCCAAGGTTAGGTCATGTGTAATTTTCTAGTATTAGGGATCATTTATGAGGTCTTGATGTTATCAAACATGGTAAAAGGTTTAATATGGTTTAGATTCATTCTAAAAGGTCATTATTGTGTCTTTGAGGTGAAAATATCATGTATTAACCTTTTATTATGTTTTATTGTGATAAAATGACAATTTAGCCACCTTTTGGATTATGTGGAGGAGTTATACATGATATATTAAAATTAAAACATTTAAATAAGGTTAATAAATGTACCTTATGTCAAAATGGTTAGGAATGGTTATATACTGACAAACTTGTAGGTTCAATGCTTAAAATGAGTAAAATGCCACTTTACATAAACATTTGGGCATTTTTATGACCTCAAAAGATCACTTGTTAGTTGATTTTTTTTTAGAGTGTCCCTTATACTTCCTCATATCATTTTTATGCTTTGGACCAAGTTTCAAGTCATACAAATTCTTCATACAATTTCTCTCCTCCATTGCTGCCTTCACCAACTTAGAAAGGCAAAATTCAAGTGGATGGTACAGCTAGGAAAGGGAGAGTCAGGAGATAAAACTTTAAAAATTATTAGGGTCCTAATAATATTTAATTTATTGGAATTTTTTTGAATATTCATGGCCCCTCATATATGAACAATCGCTAAGAGTGATAGTAGGTCACTGTGACTTATCTATCCAATTAGGGTCTAATTTTTATTATGTTTATCCAATTCAGAATTTGATGGAGAAGAGTGATTTTAAGGGTTGTTTTAAGAGGTTAAATATATAATTTACATGTGGGTTTAATTATTTGATTCAATTCTATCAAGTGTTTTAATAAGAGGAAAAATGTCTCAAGTATAAGGTGTTCAGTCACTCTTGCTGCAAGTGTTTTGATTTTTTTGTGTTATTTTAACTCTTATAGGTTTCCAAGTGATTCAACATTCATTAAAAATCCTCTCACCCTCTCATTATTCATATGTTATCTCTCTGAAAATGGTTCCTTGTTGATAGTCTTTCAAGAAGATTCATATTCTTTACTCTAAAAAGCATAGTATAGTCTATCAATGACCCTCTACAGGGCTGAACATCAATATTGTCCCAAGTGGAAATAATAGACTAATGTAACATGATAATAATACTATTGAGTATGTTGATAACTCGATAAATGAGCATAAAGTTTAATTCACTCTCCAATGAGATCTTTAGATAGGTTTCATTCACTTACAAGCCTGTAGACTTATAAGTGAGTATCCATTAAGTCTAAAGCTTCATATTAAAGTACTAAAACCATGGAGAGTGGTGAAATATAATATTAAGCACATGAATAACCTTAACATATTTATAAAGGCATGAATAGACTCATGAGAGACTCCAATTCTAACAAACAGACCAAACCCATGAGCTGACTATATGTATAGGTTTGTATAGACTATAGAGACATCTAAAAATGATATAATGTTTATAAAAAGGTATACATGATTGTTGAGAGATGTTAGACAATGAGTAAATAATATAAAAAAACAAAGGTGTCTAAAGGCCAAAGAATTTGTTTTTATAACATGTGTAAACAAATAGATACCTATAGGCCCTATACCTGTAGGTCCTTATTTTGGACTCAAACCAACTAACAGAAGTAAGGTCTAAGCAAGTTAGAAACATGATTCTATCATGAGAGAAGACAAAAAACATGGAAAGAACCTAATTACTTTCAAGTCAAGAGATGGTCAAGGAGACATGGTCTACAATTTTAATACACATACATAGGTCTATGTACAAAATTGAGAGGGCATGGGTCTGAGAATATCATGAAGTAACCAAGGGACCTTGTGAATAAGTGAGATAAAACTCCATGAAGTTTGATTACTTTAGAGTTTTAGGGTGGAGTTGAGAAAGCCTAGATCAAGACTCAATTTTCAAACTCTTTCCTAGTAGTCACCTATAACCATCTCTTAGATGAGCTTAAAACATATGCATGGTTATCTTGAAGGTAAAAGGTCATTGAAAAGTGATAGGAGTTTTAAATAAGTTGATTATTTTATCAATAGGTGTAGAAGGTATTTACCTTATAAATTTATTTTTATAAAGATCCTAAAGCCTCAAGATTGCATACCAACCCTAGATGAATTCTTATAGGTTTGCTAGAGAGATCTACCCAACTTCAAGCTAAAGAGGGAAGGAAAAGAATGTATAAAAGGATGCTTGGAACCTAATTGGGATTTTAATAAATTTAAAGATTAATTGGGAGGATCATTGATGTATAAGTGAGGTCCTAAACAAAAAAATAGTCATGATTCTAAAATAGACACCTACAGGTTACAATTAAGAATGAGCTAGTTTCAAGCCTGAATAAAGAGCATAGAGTACATGAACTGAATTAAGGTATATATCAGGTATAAAAAAAATTCAATAGGTTCATTTTAATACAATAATAAACATTAGGAAGATGACTTTACACAAAGACCTAAACCCATCTATACACAATCAACAAGACCACACATAAAGCTGCTTCTCTGATTAAGTAATGATCACTTATCTAAAGTAAAGAGAGGAAGTATGAGGAAAATAAATACATTAAAAATGATTTAATAGTTCCATGAAAATTTTATTTAACTCTTAGACCCATTAAAAATGAATATTTTATTTAACTCTTAGACCCATAGAAAGGAGGACAAGCCCTGTTCATGATAACAAGCCTCATACTATGCACATGCCATAAGGTGTAACCATGAATGAAGAGGCCTATTTGAGGTGAGGTGATTGTTTGAAGGATTTTATAGATATATAAGCATAATATAAACTTTAAATAATCATTAAAGGAATATTTAATCAAGAGAAGTGCCGATTTTGGCCTTAGGACTTCTTCAAGTTCCCTTCACACATGGTTGTCATTCAAGAGCAATCTTCTCTTTCTTATTAAGATAATGAACATAATGCATGGGGAAAATTGGTTTCATAAGGAGGTATTAGTGTCCCCATACATAATTATAAGGGAATTATTTGTTTTATTAAGTCTCTAACCTACATGAACAAAGGATAAGAGCCCAAACCCCTCTCTAATGGCTTACTTGCAACCCGAGAGTCAACATCTCACACTCAAAAATTTCATGAGGTTTTTCATGAGACCCAATGGTGTTTTTAGGTGATGTATGTTTCAAATAAATAAAATATTGTGGAATTATGAGAGACAAATAGGATATATTCTTTATGAATAATCCTTAAGAATGAAACATGTCTAAAACCCTCCTAAAACCTCAATAGTGACCAGTCAAGAGAAATTAAATTATAAAGCACATGTAATGAGATATTTTTATCCTAAAACCTATTGGATGTTTTTGATTAATCTAATTATATTATCCATGTGTATTTTTTATGTACTTGCAATTGTATGGATTGTAATAAATGCATTATTTTGTATGATTTTTAGTGTTTTGTAAGGGTTTTGAGAAAAAGAGAAATTTAAAAACATTGTATGAGTTAATTTGGTATGTGTTACACCTAATAAAGCCAAAAAATATGCATAATATATTATATAAGTGGTCAAATAAATCTAATTTTTGAAGGCATTCTCAGACAAGCCTAAAATAAGACTAGGGTGCAAGGCCATTTCATGTTTCACACACTTCCACAAGATCTCAGGGCATCAAATTTGACATGAAGATTTTTGACAGCTTAGGGAAAGTTAATAAAATATTTTTGGGTGATTTAACATGTGTGGGAGATGTATATAGTATAAAAATAGGGTTCTAGGCAAGAAGGCCTAATTGAGGAGAGAGAAAGGCAAAAAATAAGGGACTTCCACTTAGAATATGAACATGAAATTTGATATCAAAATTTAAGGCCATAATGGGTCCTCAAATATGCCCTTTGGTGTGTCATTAACCTTCATAAATTATTATACACAAGGAGGTTTACAGGTTTTTAGGGATACAAGGAAAATAGGCCTAGTGAGAGTTCGAGGAGCAAAATGGAGTCTTGGGAGTTATTAAAAGAACCAAAATGTGTTATTTTAGGTCTGATAATATATTTTAAGGCAATCCATGGAGATATATTTACTTATATAATATTAAATCAAGTTTTGAGCCACTTAGACCAAGCTAGGTATGAAAAATGAGGAGTTTCAAGACACCTATGCATATGAGCGATGAAATGTCAGATCAGAGGAGTTTCTAGTTACAGGTAAGGTGTAAAATTATAAGTTATGAAGGAATTCATGGAAAATTTATTATTTAGTAGTCCATTTTTCACTCTTATTATGCAAGGAAGGGAAGTTTTCAAGAAGATGATCAAGTTGTCAAGCCAAGTTCTAACTCCTATGCCACTTGGAGCATTTGAGCATCTTCAAAAGTGAGACACATGGATTTTGAAGTTTTTTAGGACTGTTATATAAATCCTTTCTTTTTTTAACTCATGGTGGACATTTGTCAATCCCCTTCTATTATGCTTCTGTCTCTCTCTTCACAATTCTCTATATAAGCAACCATTTTTGGCTTTGTAAACAATCCACATCTAGTATGGCGAAGCCCTGCTAGTTTATGTACTAATTTTACATTTGAATAAAATATTTCAAGATGGGTTTGAGTTTTTAACTTCTTATCTAAGTGCATGAAGTAGTTCATGGTTGAATGGCAATTGATAGTTATCTCTCCTTCTGTTCATCTCACTCTTTCATGCTTTGTGCAAGTAGTCTAGCCTCTAATAGGTCACATGAAGTGTAGTTAGTTGTTTTTATATGTATTTAAGTATAAGTAAGAGTATTAGTATCTATAATCAGACCTTATATTCATCTACATTGATAAATTCATTGCATCTTACCTTCATGTTGAAACACTTTTGTTAGAGAAACCTTGGATGTTGAGATCAATTTTATGAATCACCTTTCATAGTGAAAGTTCATTGTAGTCTTGTGGAGTTAAAATTTATGCATCACCTATGATATATTAGTGTTAATATCTTCCATCCATTTCCCTTTAAATTAAGAAGATTAGTGATTAGTTAAGGGAACTAGCCCTTCAATCTAGACACTCATCTCTCCCATAGGTCATCCATAACTTGAGAGATGTTTCCATGTTACATTAAATGGGAGGATGATGGATTAGACCTCATTTAGGGTGAAAATTTTATGTATAAAAAATACTACACACAATGGATTGACATAGCTTCAAGTTATATAGAATAGAAATTTAGAAGCAATCAAACTATCTATTGCACAATCTAAACACTTATTCTTTAGTAAAAAAGCATTGCAATATTTTATTAACATTAATCAATTCTATTCCACTAAGAAATGAATGACATTACTAAAGAACAACATGTATTTCAAACTAGATTGATATCTATTTTAGTGTTATTACAAAAGCATTTAACTGTGCTCTCCAAGCAGACAATTGTAAGCTAAAATAAAACAAGAAAAGAGAGGATTGAGTCTATCATAATTTTTGTAGAGTTTTGGTGCATAACATCTCCCCCCTTTTTTACAATAATTCAAACTACATTTTATAGAAAGATAATGGGACTTATCTCTAAGCATCACAAGGCTCCCATATCTAACCATGACTACTACTCCATGCCACTATAACTGCATTAAATTAGAGTATTCCCTCCACTCTCAAAGTAAATATAAATTCCATTTTGTCTTTTTTCCATGGATGTGACACATATCTAACCAAAATGATATCCCCACTTCTCCCTTTTGGGCCAAGTATTTTTAATGATTTTTCTATTCACCTACTTGGGAGAACATTCAGGCTAACAAGCCATAAATTCACTCCACGTGCCTCCGTTGAGTAGTTAATCCCCTTAATGCTATCTTGATTGATTATTCTACTATTTTCCTTAATTTGGGCCATCATGACAATTTGAAGGGCCATCAAATTTAACCTATGTAAATTTTATGATGACTTAGTTTGATGTGGTTTAGGTTCATCTTATTTTATGTCCTTAGGCTCTTCTCCATTGGCCATATGGATTCTTCTTGATTTCACATTCCTTTTCCCTTTATCAGGCCATTGGATTTGGTTGGTGGGTCCCACTTTACCACTTGGTAGCTTATTGTTGCCTTTAGACTTTACTTTGATATTTAATTTTATCATCACTATGGCCATGTAGCTTCTTCTAAGCTTCTCAGGATCTTAATGCTTTGGTATAATAGTATAATACCCCCAAGGTTCTGAGTTTCTAGGAGGGTGCCACATGGCATCTTTTTGGGGCCTTGGGCCATGAGCCTTAGCATATGTTATTCAACTCCCATGATTTTGGGTTAATATTGTAATCGCTTTGAGCTCTCAAGAGTTTGAGAGGGTGTCATGTGGTGTCCTTTTAGGGACTCAGGGGAATAAATATTTACCAATGTCAATAAAATTCTAGGCCACTAATCTAATGCCTCAACACTCTTGAGATTCTAAGGTTCCGAGGGGTTGGGTCATTAGATTGTGCCATGTGGCCTCAGGGCTTTAAAATGATTTAGTCATTTTTTCAAAAATATTCAACTCCAAATCTATGTGTCAATGATATTTGGATGTGTGGAAGGATATGGGAGACCCTAAGAAGTCTCAAAACCTAGAGAAAAGATAAGGAAATAAAAGAACCAAGGTAAATAAAGTCATTTGTAAGTTAGCCCAAAAATGAAAAAAGTGACTAAAGCAAGAGAAACACCATTTTTGAGCTTGAACACATAATAAAATTTATCATTTTGCAATGATTAATTCACATAATTTTCAAATCTTGAATAATTTATAAATAACCAAGTCTACAATTGATTATCGATCGAGTCTTTATAATGAGAAATTATAAAGACTTGGTCATTTTTACATTGAAATAAAACATTTTAGAGGCAGATTTAGACTGGGTAGATTAGACATGGAACTTATTATGTTCAAAAGAAATGAGTTCAGACTTGGTTAATATTAATGAAGAATTCAGGATGTAGAACTTCATATCCATAACCTACAACCAAAGACTAAACTAGAATAAGAGGGCTCCCTTTGAGAATTTGAAAATGGGGCATATTAGACCCAGCACTATTGATCCTAATTCATAACATGTTTTTGGTTATTTATATAATATCATATACATTTATGATATTTGATTATTGTTAGATTATTCCAATATCTATGAATGTCTAAGAAATACATGAAGCCTTAGGTGTAGGAGAGAGCAATGCAAAGAAAAATTGACTTTCATATTAGTCCAATAGATATAAATTACAAAGGAGGTAAATTATGTAATGAGATATTAGGTCACCAAAAAGGTAACAACTTAACTCACTATTATAAAACACATTAAGTTTATTTTATCTTAATGACCTTATAAACCCCAAGCAAGCTAACTAGGAACTGTGTAAGTAAAATTGCAAGTGGGAAAAAACAACACCAACACCCCCCTTAAGTGTAGCTTAGGTGGGTATATGAAATTATGTCTTGAAAATAAATCCTGATGAAGTAACCAAACACAATGAAACTCCCATACAGTGGAAAAAAGGAGAAAATCCATAGGTAAAAACTCTTCCCCAAAAATAGACTAAAGTGAGAAATAGTGCATGTTTTAAGGACGTTAGGCACAAAAAAAAATGCATCCACATGTGAGATCAACATAGAACATAGAGATAAGAGCTAATAAATATCCATAAAATATGTTGAATCTATTTATAATAGATCTTGTAAATGATGAATGTCACTGATAAGATCTTCTACTTGAGGAATGAATAAGCTCCATCCACATTGAACAATATTTATTCTCTTTTACAAAGGAAGAATATGAATGGTGTACTAAAAGTCTACCCATTCCATAATGGAAGATTAAGGTAATAGTAAAAAGAAATCTTAGTAGGGTCCAAAACATAAGGGTGGCATTGGTCTTGCAAGATCATGCACAAGAACTAAATGTAATGCCACTGAAGTAAACCTATTAAAAGTAGGTGTAGTGAAGAGTGGATCACCTTGGAATAGTGAATGTGTCAACCAAGTGCATGATGGATCTCTAATCAAGGTGTGGTTACTATACAAATAATTGTGCTCATCATGAATAGTAAGAAGGCCAATTTCTCTATGTAATGATGGTGTAATAAAATCAAAGGATAAAAAGGATTTTAGAATGCCCTGTAACTATATACTAGATTACCTGATATATGATGAGTCTTGTATCAATATACTTGTACCTTATAATGTCTAAAGTGGACCGAATATAGGTGGATCAGGAACTAACCCCTAAATGTATATAATATGATAAGGAAATGGTAGAGGCATGCCCCCATCACTACTGTAGTCATTTATGGTAGTAGAAGAGTCATCAATATTAGAGATGTGCTCAGGGTCAAAAATATTATCAATTATAAGTGATTCCAATGAAGAAGAATGACATGGAACATTTGTTGAAGGAATATCCATGTGAAGTGGAGAGCATGGATAAAAAAATATCAAAACTAGAAAAGAGACTACAAATAAATCACATAGATTTAATATCCATAGGAACATATGAGTCATTAAAGCTCTCAAATTGTGTATTCTCATTATAAATAGTAGACTCATCCAAAGTACAAGATTGTGAAGGTTTTATAAAAGTAACATCTTGAA
Organism: Torreya grandis; assembly: GCA_037957365.1. Taxonomy (NCBI): domain Eukaryota; kingdom Viridiplantae; phylum Streptophyta; class Pinopsida; order Cupressales; family Taxaceae; genus Torreya; species Torreya grandis. The sequence goes on from JARHVA010000111.1 coordinate 3,192,296, forward strand.
TAAGTAAAAAAGTAGATCAGTAATAGGAAAACTAAGATCAGGTAGAATCTCATCCTATGGTGATGGATCAACATAAGGAATAACTAAATTAAAGTAGTGGTATTTCCACAATCCATGTGTTGAGTATGTCTAGATTTCTGGTTAAAACTGTGTCAAGAATTTTTAATCAACATTTTGGTTCACACTCCATGAACCATCATCAAGATGAGAGAATAATGAAATAAGATGAGGAAGGAGTACAATAGTATTTGAAGAGATAGTAGGAAGTGGAGGAGGAGTGATATATATATTATAAGTATCCCCAAAAATTTATTGTTAGATGTTCCAAACAATGTTTTGACGCATTGTGTGTTGCACATGGTGATGTAGATCCCATGAAAGGTGAAACAAAAAGAAACCACAAAACCTATCATAAAATTTATCCCACTTGATATATTGATCATGATCAGTGGGAGTAGGAATATATCCATATAAGAATGGAATACAATTCTTTTCCATGATCAAGTGTTCCATGTAAGCACACCAATAAGCATAGTTGGTCTTTACAAGAAGAACCACTAGTGTAAAATCATATTCCCCTGTAGGTGTCTCTAAAGTGAAGTTAACATGAATGAGAGAAGACATAAAATAAGTGCACAACTATATAGTAGAAATTTTTATTATCCCCTAGTTAAAAACACAATGCATACTCATGAAAAGGACATCAAGCACAACCGAGAATGTGTCCAAATGAGTAGTAAGTGCATGAATCAATACAATGAAAAAAATGAGAGTGCATATGTGCAATAAAAATGTAAAAACACATAATAGCCCCTTAGAACTATCAAAGTGACCCCCCATTAAAGTTGTAAATAAAAAAATGCTTGTATAGACTTTGGGCATAATCGATAATTCATCTTGAGTAATTAGTGCATAAGTAAAGGAACTAGAGGGATGTCAAGCTCAGTCGATAGTGTGTCAACACAAGTACAATATTTGATTTTAAGGGAAGTGTAGTGGGCCAAATATGACCAATAATGCATAAAGCACAAAAAATAAGCACTTTTTAAGAAGATGATTCTCAAATCTGACTTACCGATCAGAAGATATACATGTTTGAAAATATTGCTCATAAAAAAAAATTTAGGTGGAAAAAGTGATGGAATTTTTAAAAATCAACTTCCTGAGGATTTTTTTGGAATCAAATTCCCCAAGAAAAACTTAATCCTCATTTAATCAAAAGTTAAGAAATTTTAGGTTGGAAGTGATTAGGGTCTTAACTCCGATATGACCAAGGGCTAAGACCTTTTGTGAGTGTCAGTGTGTCAGAATCTAAGGGATGATTTGGAACCTATTAGGTTTTGATGGGTGCTCAAAGATGCTCCAAAGTCCAACATGTGTTCAAACAACCCAAAATATCTATTGTGATTCCAATCTCAGTTGAAGGACTTACCAATAAGATTTTGATTAGAGGGTAGTTAGAGTTTGATAAGATTTTTATGAAGAGGTCCATTTTATGACGTAGGTGCACATAGGGGTGTCAGGTTCCAATAGGTGTACACATAGGATTCAAGTTCTATCAAGGTTTCAGACAAGGGTGTCAGGGTATGATGAGGGTGGAGATAAAGGTGTTAGAGTTTGATATGATTGTAAATAGAGAGTAAAAGTCTATTGAGGCTATAATGTCCACCTAGATCTATTTTTACATTGTCAAAAGTCTGACCAAGTCTAAAAACCACCAAAACTACCTACAAGGGTTAGAAACTCTACCAAAACTAGAAAAACTATAAATATATGGATTTGGTATGGCTCCTATAGAAACTAGCAAAGATCCATTTTAGAACTCAAAAAATCCATGAAAACCTAGAAATTATTTCCTGATTTGAGAACCCCCATTATATGGATATGTTTAAAATCACTGAAAAACCCCTGAAACCCTCTAAAAATGGTTGAAAATCATTATCATGAATATAGGTTGTATTTATAGCTAATTTTATGGTTTTAATGCCTTTCAAGTCTGATGGTGATATTTATATTATGATTGGAGACTTCAGTTGTATAGTTTACATGGATTTTCATGAAATGCCACCAAACCTTTGAAAATGCCAAAAATCAAGTAATCCAACAAAAATGCATGCAAGAAAGATCATAATGAGGATTTTGGATTAAAAAACCCTAGGAGTAGGTGAGAGTAATGCAAAGTAAAAGTGAGTTTCATATTTTTCCATTATCCAAAAAGTACAAAGGAGGTGCATTATATAGTAAGAGATTAGGTCACCAAAAAGGTAACAACTCAACTCACTATTAGAAAACACATTAAGTGTATTTTAACTTAATGACCTTAACAACCCTAAACAAGTTGACAAACAACTGTGTAGGTAAAATTACAAGTGGGAAAAATACTACACCAATAATTATATGGAGATGAGTTTCTAAGTCGCCATGTTTTTCCCTCATTAAAATGACTTTATAAGCTTACACTATTTTTCTAAGTATGTGATGTTTTTTCCTAGAATGTGATTCTTTAATAGGTATGTGATGACTTTTCAAACACGTGATGATTTTTCAAGCATGAAATATTTTTACCTACACTACATTATTTTGTAGGCATGAGATGCTTTTGTAGGGATGCAATGCCTTTACATGCATTTGATGAGTTTGCATGAATGCAATGATTTTATAGGAATATAATACTTTTCCAAGCATGTGATGATTTCATAGTCCATGTGATGCTTTTTAAGACATAAAATGATTTTGTATCCACATGATGCTTCCAAATATCATGATAATTTGGTAGGCATGTGATGCTTTTTCAAGCACATAATTATTTCTAAACTTGTGATGATTTCAAAGATTGCAATGCTTTTAAAGTTTGTAATTATTTTAAAATATTATAATGCTTTTCAACGATTATAACTCATCAATGATTTATGTATAAGGGAAATTTATTTATATTAGAATCAAATTCTTTTGCCCTCGACCATAACCATATTCATAAATGATATAGTTGTTTTGATAGATTAAATGATAACAACTTCATTATTATATCCTTTGACATATCTACGAAATAAAATCTAAACCAAAGTATTGCACCCAAAAAACTACAATGTTTGACCCAGTACAACAATACCTCGAAATTCCACTAGGCCATAAAAATAAACCATTGTAAACAAGTCTAAATTTCTATGGTAGCCACAATAGTCTAGAATTTATAAAAATATAAAGAAACTATCAAAATATAAGTAATAGTTTGGAAAGAAAACAAAATAAAAATATATTAAACTCCAAGATGTAGCTATAGAGCACCAAAATATATTACATTATCAATGTCCATTGGGTAAATGTCTTCAATTAGGAAGGTTGGGGTCTTTCCTTTATAAGTACTGGTAAAACTTGTTTCTTTAGGAGGAAAAATAATTCTAACTATTTGTTAAGCTTCTACATGTGAGATTAATTGCACCATAGTCATTCCCATTATTTATTTCATTAATGTCTTGGTGAATAGACTCCATTCATTAACATTTTAGTGATACTATGATTTTGTGTTTTTATATTAAATATCCTTTGATAGATAGTGAAAAAAATATTATCCTTGCTTTGAAACATGGAATGATAACACCTTGAGACATGCGATGGTATAGGAGTTGAATATAATAATATCATGTAATATTAATTACACCATCATCATTACCCTTCATTCCTTCATTATTGTCTTGGTGATTATAATCCCTTTGCCACATTTTATATTTGGTGATTAGACATTGTTGATATTATGTTTTGGTAGTTTTTTATTATAATTTTATTTATCCAAAGTGATTATACTCACTTCATTAATGTCTCAATGATAATAATTTTTCTTCAATTGCAATGTAACAATGAAGTGAATCACAACATAAAATAACATTTAAAATATTAAACAAGCACACAAAAAATGGCTCATATTTTCCTCCATATGCTGTCTTTAAAATCTCATCCTTTATGGTTTCCTTTGTTGCACCTTTTGAACCCTCTGCTTCATATTATTCTTATCAATTTTGCTCTAATCTACTCAATTCTAATTTTGTTCTAAATGGTTTAGAAGAGGAATTCATCCTCCATGTTTTGGGTTGTGTGGGTTATGAGGATTTTAGCACTACAAACTAATCTCCTAGTTCATTTATGGATAGTTTATTGAGATGCTAGGGCATGGTTTCTTTAGCTTTTTAATCTTTCTAACTCATTAATTTTTTCATTGTTCCATTTCTATTCTACTAGTGATAGAGGATCTTAAGGATAATCATGAAATATATCGACCTAAAATGTTTATTAAACCCAAAGTTGACAACATCTATTTTATTACACCTTCAACTCTAAGGGAGGAAATACCCTGACATCCACTAGTAGAGCTAGAGGGGAATGTAAGTTATGCGTAAGATATTGAAAAGTAAATTTCCATAATTTCTATGAATCTCAAAATTTTTTAAAGTTTAATTTTGAGTTTGTATTCCTCCTCTCTAAGTATAAACTCTATTTTTAGTAATTATGTTTATGTTCATAGACATATTTGGAAGTTACCTTCCTTTGATAAACATAACTATCTATCTAAGGACTATGACACCATCTTTGCAGATGATTGGATCCAAAATGGAATTGGATTTGAGAGTATTGAGGAGTCACTTAAAGGTACCCCATAATACTTTGTGGATATCCAACACATGGTTGGTGATTTATTTCTTATTTACACCTTGGTGTAATTGGCCAAAATTCTATGTGAGAAAGGATAAGTTTTTGGTGTAGTTTGTGGACCCCTAAAAATTATAGAAAATGGAAACCCTAGATATATTCCCTAATTTTAATTTAGTTATGATAGATTACTATTTTTATGCTTTTCCTTTTTCTTGGGATTTTATACCATCATGTTGGCCTTTTTTTACAACTTATATATTTTTGTTTTTTGTTTACAAGTGTTATCTATTTATATAGATCTAGTGGCTCTATAACTTTTTTATTATAATTATATAATAAGGAGTGCATGAGCTAAAGTAGAAGACATCCTTACATGAGAAAATAATTTTACATATATAATTAATATTAGAATGTAATTTATAATACATGAAATTGGAAGATTTTATCTCTACTTATTCAATATTATGCATATAGTTAGAGCCATTATTATATCTATTTATAATAAATTTATTCAAGTCACATTTATATAATATATAAAATATGTTCTCTATTCATGATCTAAATATGAATGCCATTCATTGCTTGCATAAATCCATAACCTTAAAAGGAACAACCGATAAATATGCACATGTATGAATTTATTATATATTTTATATGTATTAAATTGAGTTGTCATCATGTTTTTATCTGTAGTTGCTTTTCAAATATTTAAATATTTATGTGTTAATATCTCTTACATTACAAAATTTTATTTTATTAGTCTTATTGATTAGTTAAAATCGTGCATGTGGAATGTCATATTTTCAAGATACATTCTTTAAATGAACTACTAACTTTAACAATAATATACTTGTGATTAAAATAGGGATCTCATAATATATAAACTAAATTTGTACATTAACTGATTAGATATATGAAGTGACATTTAAATTTGATTTCCCATTAAATCTTTCATGAATCTCACCAACTAATTATTAGTTTTAGCTTACTTTTTAAACTTGTGGGCCTATGGTTATACCAAAATTATGTGGTATTCTTTGTATTCCTATAATGTTGTTTGTAGTCATATGGTGGTACCTATTATCATTCAAAACATGCACCTATGGCTGTTTTGTAGCATGGGGGAGCTTTGAGGTGGGGTACTTAATGTGAAGGTCTTGTGCGAAGCATAAGAGTCTACGGCGTTAGGCATGGAAGTATTATTTCTCAACTACACATATAAGCATCGGTTATCTCATCACAATTATGGGAACATACCCAAGGAATGAGACCCTTATTCTCTTTGGGATGAGCCTCCAGAGTATGCCAAAATCCTTTTATTCTAAGCACACTTGGTTTAAGACTAGCATGCAGGCCTAAAGAGCAAAAAGGTAAATCTACCACTAGTCTAAACCTAATATTTTCAGGGAAAAGTGGAGGGTGAAGGTAAGGAATGCTGAAAGTAAAAGAGGCGATGTGCCCAAAATAGAGTGAACACTCCTACTGCCGTAAACACACTATAAACCTTTGAGAACAAGATGTCTCCACACATATTCCACAAAAGACACTCAAAATGCATAAGTATTTCATATATAGGCATAGAAATGTAATGTGACACTGGGAGGGATGATAAATGATCCATAGAAAATATCAACATAGACCTAAATGGACATAGGGTACGACCTGCAAGTGAGTTTTGAGTTTAATGAGGAGGTGTTGGGAATGGATAATGGTGATAAGGCCAAACATTACCCAAAGATAAGGATCAATAGACATAAATAACACATAAAACATCAGAAGAATGGAAGGAGGTGAACTTAATTCTCATTAGTTTGAAAGATTTAGCCAATATAAGTGCTCTTGAAGGGTAAATTTTAGTAACGTAAGGTTGCTAAAATGTGTCAACCCTTTTACAAGTGAAGAACCAATATTTTATAATGAAAAATACTATTTTACAATTAATGCACTACTTGGGGTGGTAAATGCAACTTTTAATTCTTTTATGGCACCATGTTGGCACTTTTAGAAGTTTAGTGATTCAGATCTAGGTGGTGATTGTAGATTCCTATCAGAGTACACATGTGCATCAAAAGGTGGAAGGTTTACCTATAATGGTCTGAGGAGTTACACGTGCTCATGTTTTAATGTCTAATAGATGCTTCTACATTTACTAGCTTTGATGATGCCTCAAGTTCCACTCAACTACTTTTCTAACCACCTCTTGACATGTGGCATATTGTGATTGGTCTCAGGCACTCTAGATGTGGCTCTATGTGAATGAATCTTTGTTCCCTACCACATGGCACCTTTTGATTACTCTCAAGAACCTTATTGATAGCTATCAAAAACTTTTTATTAAACATATAACTATATGGGGACATGCATCATATTGGTGGGATCTCAGAGGAGTCCTTTGGATTGTTAGATAGGAATAGTGTGGGCATGACACATGTGCTTTGGAGGGACACTTATCACTCTTAAAAGGGGATGTGAATAATTGTAAAACATTGAGTCTTATATATGATGGTCTAGGTGCTTCCAAATGTTGATATCGAAAGGCTATTATGAGTCTTGGATCTAATGGCTTGAGAGCTTCTACATATCAATCTTAGAAGTTTCAGATTGCACTTGGGACATATGAAATAAAATAATATAATGTTGGATTTTATTGGGATACACGGAAGCTCAAATTTGAATAGACTTGCTTGCAAGATGAGGTATTTTTACACGTAATCTATGGATTTGAATTCTAATGGCTAGTTCATCTATGAGCTCTTAAGATGATACCACATGGTATATTTTAGGTCTAATAGATTTGATCTAAGTGTCATGAACATAACACATTTATTTTAGTTAATGGCACAACTTGAAGTTTTGATAGAAATAAACCTACCTTGGATGAGTGTTGGGTTGCCATATAAAGAGCTGGCACTGCTCCTGGGCAAATTGAGAACTTTTTTGTGATAAGTGAGCACCAAGATGCCATGTAGCATTAGTATAAGGAATCCAAAACTTAGCCCAAAATTAATAAGGGAAACCCAAGGGAAAAGAGGAGGTCAAAACAATTGTTAAACTCACCGAGGACACCTGTAATGAAAAGCAAACTACTTCAAAACTTCAAAGTGTGGATCAATGATCCACTATTCTTGCTACATGCATGATGAACTATGTGTGTGCCTCTATTTTGGAATTAATATTACATCAACTTTCATGCAAGAGTCTCTTAAAGAAAGTAGTGTAAAACTTTAGATTGTTTCCTATGATGTTTAAGGGCATATATGTAGGATCCTATACACTAGCATAAAATTGAATTAAATAGGCATAAGGAGTTATTCAGATAAGAGCACACATGAAGGTTGAATGTCTTAGGTGCACTCTTCATGATATGTAACTAATTAATTATGTACTTCTTCTATTTGGCCTTTCAAAACCTAGGACTTTGCATCCTTGAACCTGTGCACCACTTGAATTGTGCACCAAAGGATCTTGCACATAGGTGTGTATTGAGAGATCCTCATAAGTGCAATCATCATCTTATTTTTATATAGAATTTCACCCATATATTTTGGGATTGGGTATAGGTATGGAAAACTTGTGCACATCCTGATCAAAGTGCCTGTGTCCTCACAGGTGCACAAATATTCTCTAGGGACTTGACAAGCCTCACATTGACTGGGGATGACTTAGAAATTCAATAGTACCATAATGATGCACCATGAAGCATTCATATTTATATGCTTCATTTTGGTGAATAACATAATTTACAAATCTCATATTGGGCCATTTATTTTATTACAACCTATTTTATTTTATTTAATAAATTTTAATAAGCCTAACATGCTAATAATATTTTTAATTTTTAACACGGTCTTTGCAATTTTTTTAATTAAATTATCCAGATGATTTAATGCAATTTGGTATTGATCATAATCATATATTTATCCATTTAAAGAATTTCAATAGAATTCAGCTATGGAATCATGTCTATTTATGTTGCTTTCATTATGTTTGGATTGAATTGCACATATTAATGTATGGTTTATTATAATGTTGTTGACCTGAATCTACTTTACCATATAATTTTTTGGGTGAATAAGTGTTTTCTTACACACCTAAGGTTATATTATATCTATATTATTATTGGATATAATTTTTCAAAGGTTTCTTAAACCCCTATTTTGTTATTCTATCATATTAGGGTTTCTATTTGCTTATGCCTAGTGTTATTCACATTGATTTGCAATGAATTTTAACTTATAAGGTTAATTATTATTATGATTGTTATAGATATGATTTTTATAGTATTTTAGATTTATTTTATTATTCATAATTAGTCCTATTTCTAGTGTGTTAATGCAAATACAAGTTTGTTATAGTTGATACATCATGGAAAATATAGGATACCTTTGCATGCAATATATATATATATATATATATATATATATATATATATATATATATATATATATATATATATATATATATATATATACATCATGCCACCTAAGGAGATAAGATGTAATACCCATACTAAGGGAAGTGATAGATTGAATTTCAAAATTGTTGTTTTTTTTGAAATTCCTTTAACTAGTACTTACATGTTCACTTTAAGAAATAAAATGGTGGTTAAACCTAGGAGATTAATTATAACCAAGCATTCACATCTGCCCCAATGTTTCTAGAAGACCCACATCAGGTGCTAAGGAGAAAAAAATGCGGTACATGTTGAACATACCATCATAGGGTTAGGTGACTAGCATAAGGTTTATATATAGGTCTAACACAACTGACAAAACCCATTGATGTGCAGAAAATGAAAAAAATGAAAATCTAAGACACATCAAAACCTGCATACCTAGAAGCTACAACTAAAACTAGGGAGGTTAATGATGGAGTTATGAATGATGGTATAGGTCTAAAAAGTCATAAGAGAGTGAATGCAAATGGTGCAGTAGTTAGACTAGAGTGGAAAATATTAATTTCTAGATGGGTAGGAAAGGGAAATTAGTTTGTAATTGACAATAGGTAGATTCCCACGTAAAACTCATAAATATCTAGATGTGTATAAGAAGCTAGGTCCTAACTAGAACAAGAGAGAGCAAATTTAATAATGAAGTGTTGTTAGAATAGTAGTGCAATGTAGTGGATATAAGAGATTTACATAGGAATTTGATGCTTTTTAGTACCTAAGGGTACTTTTTGTAACCATGAATTTTTAAAATGTAATAGAAGTGTCATTAAGTGGTTATTAACTACCATATGGGTTAATATTTTTTTGTATAATTAATTTAGTTCGTGATTGTGAGTATGAGGGACTTAGTGTGTAAAAAGGAAATTGAATTTGATCTATAAATAAATCCTATATCAAAGAAGATAAATCACACTTACCCTTATAATTGTTGGTACATTTAGATAATTATGGTCATGACCATGATGGATCCACTAGACCTAACCAAGGGGTCCATTACCACAATGACATCACTAAAGAGGGTTCCAAAGCCTCTAGTCAAGTAACACCATATGATAACCATAGCTAGGTCCTATGTTTTATTATTCACAAAATAAATGACAAAGTAAAGCAAAATATAACATAGTGCTCACCAAAACATGTGGCATAAAATGGGGTTAATAGAAATAAAAGTAAACATGCATAGAAGATCTATACTTAAGCCAATGTATAGGAAATCCTAATGCATGGAGAGAGAAGAATATATGATAACAAATGAAAATCTATCTAATTTAACAAGGAGGATCAATAGTTTAGGAATACTTACCTTGAATATGAACCTGCTAAGCCTTACTCTCTCTTATCTAATAGTGATTTGCAAGTGGTTGTTGTGTATGTTGAAGAAAATAAGGATAGATAATGAATCATAGTTTAGTCAAAGGCCTTCTAGTGAATCCCAAGTTTTCACAAGATAAGATTCTTCTATCCAATGATAAAACCATAATCAAATGACTCCTAAAATAGAATGGTAGAGAAGAAGTTACATAATAATAATATTCTTTTTCTATCTCTCTCTCTAAGAAATGGTGGAAAAGATGTGTATATATAGCTGGATCTAACCCAAAACCCTTCCAAAATTTTATCCACCAGAGTTGGCCGTATTGACCCTATACTATTAATTAAAAAAATCAATTTATGTCCTAAATTAAGTCAACCAAGGCCGACCTAGTCCTGTAATATGCTAATATGTTTTATATACAAGGTCAACCAAAGTTGACTTTGTTTAGTAAATGTCAAAAATATTTTTTGGCTTAGGTAGGGGTTGTTTAAGGTGGTGAATTACTTGGAAGAGTGTGTAAGGGAGGTGTCAAAGCTTAGGTAAGTGTATAGGAGACATTTTTGTTGGTTTCAAGTGGTGGTATATGGGATAACAATCTTGTGAAGCACCAATGGTCTTCCCACCCCTTTCCCAATGCACCCTTTAAGGTGTGCACTCAAAAATATTGAGACTTGATGGGTTCCTACAAGAGAAAAAGCATCAATAATTTATAAAGTTTGAAAATATTATGTGTATACATATTCCCCACTTAAAGATCATCACATTTCACTCAAGTGTAACAAGGGATGGTGATTTGAAAAAAGAACATAGTAACACATGATTATAAAGCTAAATAAATTATAATATTTTAAATCATAAAATAACTGAAAGTAAATGGATAAAATGAAATAAATAAAAATAAGAGTAATGTATGCGTACCTTGACTTACCTTTATAACTAGATGGTTGTCTATCATGTTTGTATTTTTTATCGTAGAGGGTGTAGAGATTGCTTTGGAAAAATCCAAGGATATAAAACTAAAGAGCAAAAATAAAAAAAATGTAGGAAAGCCAAGATAACTAAAGTGTGTAAGCATGGTGTACTTGAAAATTTGTTAAGCTAGGGTGATAAATGATAAGTTTAAAATTTTAGAGTAATTTGGGTAATTGAAAAGCCAAAGCTACTAAATGACCAAAAAACTCAAACAAGTAAACCTTAAGTAAAAAAGGTAAACAAACCAAGTCAAACTAAGGATACATGTAATAATGGTTATCAAACATCGATGTGAAATAAGTAACAATCCATAAATAAACATGGGAAAGAAAATGGTAAAATAACATTGATGAGTGAGTAGTAACAACCCTTGCTCAATTATCAATGGAAAAAGTACATAAAAAAGGAAAACAACATTTGTGAGTGAGAAGTAACAATCCAAACACACTCAACAATGGGAAAAATATAGAAAAATAGAAACATAAATAGTTGTCTAAAAAAAGAGAAGTAAAAAAATATAGAAATGGATGTAGTTGTTTGAAAAAAAGAATGATAATATTTTTTTTTCAAATAAACCAAGGCAATTCTAGAAAATGTAAAGCAATGGTATAAAGAAGATAATCCACAGTCACTGAAGCATACTATTTTTTTATAAGGATAGATAAATCTAAAACAAAGTAGTGCTAACATGTTTTTAAGATGTGAAGAAGAGGGAATATATAAGTTGGGAAATAGATTTAAAAAAAAACTTTTCTATCAAGGGGGGAAATGAAGGAAATGACAAGATATAGAAACTCTTTATTGAAGTCAAGACACTAAAATTAGTTTTTTCAAAATAAGAGGACTTTTGACATTAAGGAATTTTGAGAAATTTTCTTAACCACACAAATCTTGGGTCTTCAAATGAAGTATGAATATCATCCAATGAAGGCTATATGCATGAAAATTAAAATGGACCTACCTTCCCACGATGTGTTTCCCATTCCTTATGATCCCTTATAGAGCCACCGGTCTACTATGAAGATTGGTACTTGAGTGAGAAATTAGGTAGAATTATAGATTATTTTTAATTCTCCTATCCCAATCTACTAGCCTATTGCACCCCAGTGGACATAGGCTCTATCATGAGGCCAACTGTGGAGTTTAAATTTTGATTGGAGATAGGAGATGTGTTATAAATCACATTTTTTGGTGTGATGTTGACTTTTGAATTTTTATGTTTCATTTTTATCATTTCATTTTATTTTAAATGATTTGGCTTTTAACTTTTGCTGGCTTTTTCTATTCCTCCTCCATATGGATTCAAAGAACAATACATAGGTGCTCAAAATGACCATCATATGAAAACTTTAGAATTGGTAGCTAAGAAAAAAAACTTAGAGAGCATGGTGTCTAAAAGTCTCATTTATTCATGTGAAATAAAAGTGTTATCTTGACTTAAACCTTGTTTTAATATACCTATATAGAGGTATATATTGTATATTTGGGGTAGAATAGAGTAGAATGAATAGTAATTACTAGCAATAATAATACCACATTCATATAAATGAAGAGTGGAATGGATTAGAATAATATAAATAGAGGGCCATAGGCCATTATAATGCATCTAAGCAAAATAAATCAAGAGTTAAATAATCTAATAAGGAGGTATCCCCATCGATTATGGAGTTATTCCTTCATGCCAAAAAGGAACATTGTATTTCTATGTCAATATAGTTAATATTTAATTTATATGAGTGTAAAGGTTATTAACATTTGGTATTAGAGCCTCCACCTGAGTTCAAGTCATAAAGTGGGTGGCTATGTCAACATGGAAATGTTTGTCTGGGGCTCATACATGTAGAAAATCTTAGTGTATGGCCCAAATCTAGCCTAGAGACTAGGCTTCAGAAGTATGGTGGGATGTTATGATCTTGAAGGGTGGATTTCACTAACAACTTAAATTTTTGGTGTAATAGTTCATTATAGAAGGTGAAGAGAAAACATGATTATAAAAGGCTATAAATAATAAATTGATATAATAAAATCTAGTTTGATGTGTTGATAGAGATTAATAAAAATTGTCTTGTTATGGTTTTATTTTATTTTATTTTATGTATGATGTATGCACAATTAAGTGATCTTTTTTTCTTTATTATGTAATCTGATGCAATACAAGTTATGGTTCCATTCTATTATATATATGATTTAATTTGATCTTTTATCTTTTTGGCACCTTATTATACTCTCAACTATGCATGCTATCCCTGTAATTAGCATGTTTAGGTGTAATTCTAGAAACCTTTGCTAAAATCCAAATAGTAGAGTCTTATGGGTTTTTTCACTAGAAAAATGGCCTCCAACTATGCCTTTGTGTGAATCTTGTAGTACATTATTATTATCATGTTCAATGATATAATGGCGATTAAATTATTTATGGCTTAGATTAAATAGATCTCCTCTAATAATTTGATAAGAGGAACCATAGATGGCTAGCTGCTTCTCTCCTTTGTAGATAGGTTCTCATGCACAACCCCATAGGTGATGAATATGAAAAGATCCTCTGAGATGCACTGCACTTTGTATAGTTATGCATTGGGCATATAATCCTTGATTGGGAAAATATCCTCTCCAATAGTGAGATAAGACAAATATTTAGGGCCTAAATTTTGTTTTCTTGGCTTGATGACCACTGAGAATTAGAATTATTGGAAGAAGACTATCTAAAAACAAATACACCCATGTAAAACAAGCTTGTTAACCAATTACTTCAAGGCTACATTATCATTGAAAAATACAAAAGGAGTATCTAATAACTATAAGCAAAAAACTTAAGCATGTAGATCATTTCCAAAGCCTCATGGTTAGTGGTGGTGTAATTTTACTCACACGAGGTGAGATTTCAGCTTAAAAAGTAGATTGGGTGATTGATCTTAGTTTATCTTGGATAAGAAAAGATGGCACCAATTATCATACCCAAGGCATCAACATGCATGTGGAATAGAGTATTACAATCTTAAAATTGTAATATTAGGGCACTAGTCAGTCTTTACTTTAATGTTTCAAAAGCTTCATCTTGTGCATCCCCCATGAAAATGGTTGATGTTTATTTAAAAGCTCATCTAAATGTGTCATAATAATAGCATTGTGTTAGATGATTTTTTTTTGTATTAACCATTATTCCCTAATAAAATATGCACCTCTTGTTGGTTTTTGGGGGCTTCAAGATGAAGAATGATTGACACCATAAAATTGAATAGAAGACCTTCCTTTCATATAATTTGTCATATGAGTGTGCTGAATGGGGTGGTGAAAATATGCTTCTTCAAATTTAAATAAATTTTTAGTTGTCGGTAGCACTTGAACATGAGCCTCAAGTTGTCATGGTGGTACTTTATTATGCCATAAATCATCTAGTCATGAAGGTGCACTTGGAGAAAATGGTGGACAAAGTCCTTAAAGGCAAAAATAATGATCCATGAGAAGATTATAGGGGCATTCTTCAAACCAAAGGGCATAAAATTGTAGGAAAATGAGACCCAATCTATTGTGAATGTGGTTTTTGGTTAGTCCTCCTTCTTGATTTAATCTTGATGAAATATATAAAAGCCATTAATATATGTGTACTTTTTGCAACTACCACCCTTTAAGAATTTTTTCAATGGAAGGAGTGGGAAAATGTTTATTATGCATGCCACATTAAAGAGGAAATATTTGACATAGATCTTGATGTTTCCATCCTTATTGATGTTGATTAATATGGATATGACCTATTCATATTCCTACACTAGGTAGGATATGCTTACAACCAACATGCTATCAATTTTAACCTTTACCTTAGCACGAATGTTGGTGTTCATCCTATATGGCTTATTCTTGACTGTTATTGCACCTTCGACTAAAGTTAATTTCATCTTACCTAAAGAGGGATGTATTTCATTCATCTCATTATAAATTATAAGGAAGAGATATTGAAATTTTCAAAGGATCTCAATAATGTGTGTGAGTTTTGCATCTAACCAATAGTCACTAATAATATTAACATTCAGCTCCTCTTTTGAGATTATTTTTACATTAGTTATCTTTAGAGGCTTTGGGTAGCATAGGTGGAACTTATATGGTGTGTCAACCACATGAAATTTTCCTTGGGTGGTGTCCATGTGCAAGTGACTTGGTTCGCCCTTATCAGGCTTTTCCTCCACCTTGCACACCATTTTCTATTTCTTGGTTGCATACCTCCAATTACACATAGTTCACATGGTCTTATATATTTATTTGAGTTTTTATTCACAATAAGATCATCAAAGGTTTTTTTTAGTCCCAACCCATTATCTCCATATAAAAGTGTGTCTCATTTATCCATGATTGTGTCATATTCAAATATGGCTTGACGTATGGTCTGCAAGGGTTTGACCAGATTTCATTCCTAAGATATAGTGTGAATAAATTTATCCTTCAAGGTATCCCAATAAATAATTTCCATATGAATTTCATTTACTATGTACCAAGTATGAGTCCAAGTGATCAATGACCAATAAAAAACATGAACCAAAAGATTAGTTGGTAGGCATAGATAGATTATTAACTATTTTTATTCATAACCCTACACATGTGAACATGGGTTCAAGATACCACTATATATTGGTAGATTTTTGTGGTATTTAATATGATCAAATCATAAATGAATGACATATTTGATTTCATCCTAGATTAGAAGGCTAGGTTTGTGGGTGGCCCACTAGTGTTGAATAGTGCTTTTCAAAGTGTATACCAAGGTGCCTATCAGATCCTGATCCTTTAAGACATAATCCTACAAGTCTTATACATACAAATTGAGGATGGAGGCATTATTAAAATGGGATAGCTTATCAATATTTCCTCTTCTTATCTATAATATTCATATAACATTTATCTCTATATGCAATACCTAGATTATTTGACAAGAGGGAATGGGCTTAAAATTGGTGAAAATAGTCTTTCATGCTTGTAAGGGTTAAGATTTTTATCTAATGATTTTGCATTTACATCTAATATCCTCATAAAATTCATGTACCCACCATTCACTGAAAATAGTTGTAGTGTCAAAAATTGAGTATCCTCCTAGTATAAGATTCCTTCTGCATCAGTCCCAAAGTTATCAACTCCTTGTGTATTGATGTTGTATATATTATTGATCTCATCCTTAATATCAAAAATTTACACATATAGAAGTCCTTGATCTATTAATAAATGGTTGATTGTGCATTATTTTCCATTTTTAAAGCTCATAAATTATTGCTTAAAGTGCATATATGCATTATTCATGTAACACCACAATGTTCCAAGTAATGTTAGGTAGTTATCAACCTCTGAAAGATCAATTAATAATTTTTTTCCAAAAACTTTATGCCTAATATCTCCAAGTTGGCATTGGGAAGAACACCCATGGATTGGGCCTTAGTTTTATTTTCCATGTACAACATATGGAGGGATGATCATAGGGAAGGACTACCCATTTTTTTGCCAAGCATCCTCTATTAGGATGTTTACCTCTATATTGGTGTATAAAATTAATGTTGTATACTTTTAAACTATTTATCTCTTCATATAGGAGTAATTCCCAATCATATCCTGAGTTCATGATGACCCACAAGTCTCATCCTCTTTCCATGTTAGGGTGTTCCACATCAAAAGGTTGAATTCATTTGTATTCATCTAGTAGGCTCTTGAACATTGGTACCATTACATCAAGTCATAGAATAGATAGTATCTCTATAATATCATATCCTTATGTGTCATTAGGTGATTGGGGTTGGAGCTTTCTTCTCACTTTCTCCTCTAAGTCACCGACATGTTGTAGCTCACCTTCTAAATTATGGATTACGTTAACATATTAAAATAGTACTACCTTCTAACACACTCCATTAGAGTGTAGTAACCATTGTGTAATATGTCATGTCACGCTAGTTTCATTTTTTTGGCTCATAACCTAATTAGACTTCATTGGTAGGAATGGTGGTTGGTTGCATGGTTAGGCCACTCCTAGTTGTCACTTACACCTTGGGGTTTAGATTTTTCTTAACTTGTGCCTTTAGGGCCTATTTATTTGGTTTTTGCCTACACTAGATCATTTTGGATCCCTTCTCAAGACTTATTTTATAGGTGATCTTCTCATATAAGTCAAGATAGTCTTCTACCTTGTGGTTACCTCAGAAATATGTACAAGTGGGGTGGGTGGGGAAATCATGCTAAAAGTGTTTGGGTGCCCTTCACTTGTAAAAACCATGTGGTAGAAATATTCCACAAAAATGTCCTCCACCTCGGTGGTCTCTCTATCTAAGTTGAATCCCATATCCATCATATTCTTTATCTGAAGGTCCTACTATTATATGTATTTCACCTCGGTCCCTTAACTCATTAACCACCCTAAAATCCCATGTATTGTGCATAATGGTGTCATAAATAACATTAAGGGAATTCAAAATTTGGGATGTGTGGGGTAGTAGGGGAAATTTCACACATCATGACCTTATTCATAGAGATATCAAGGTGACATCAAGGCATGCATGATATAATTAGAGAAGGTATTTTTGTGTACCCCTTGTAATCACCTAAAAGTGGTTTTTGGATGCTAAGAATGTTACTTGAGATAATCTATTCTTAGCTTATCCCTAGACCTATCATAGAGCCTTTATAACACTTTTCCAACCATTATGAAGACTATAGACATCTCCAATTAGCTTAAACATAGTCCCAAAATTACATTCCTAGATCCTAACCTATTGTGCCCAACAACCTACCAGTGGAAATTAACACCAAATTAAGGACACTAGAGCCACATGACGTTAGTGTCCCCAACATGGCACTAGTGTCTCTTTCCTTAACTCTCCTGAGTGGATATATTTTCAAATGTATGCCCCTCTTAATGTCGTACTAATCACATTTTATTATCTACACAAGATATGATCAATAGAAATACAAGACTATTATACCTCTATCCACTAGATGGAAAATAGATGCAAAAATCCTATTCAAATAAGAAATAAGTTGAGACAAATCAAGGTTGTTAATCCCTATTCTACCCTACTTATGCATACTACCATCTACAACTTCCCTAAGCCTAGATTTCAAAGATTTCAAATATTAAGCACACTTAAGGTATTCAATACCACTATCATTATAGCATTCACTTGCACTTGCACCAAACACTAGGTGAGAGAACTACATCAGTCTTGATCCCTCCTCAAAGTATTAGTATGTAGGAAAATCTCTTCATAATGGTTTGTTGAGGATGTCCAACCTATCCTAATAATGAACACACATTTTTAGCTCATGCCATAATTAAAAAGAGGATTAGGTTTTGCATAATAAGTCAGATACTCCAAAACTAATATAGAGTTCTAGATTTTATGCACATAGAAACAAAACCTAGGAACACAGGCGCAGGTGTTCCCAAAAAATAGGAACAATCTTATAAAGAGGATACTAGCACCATTTTTAGGACACTAGAGCCACATGGTGCTACTGTTAAGGTGGTGTACTACTATCCAATGAAGAATCTAACCTAGGGATCCTTTTGACAACACTCAAACCTATTAATAACCCTATTTTTAGTACCTATAGCTTATATGATAGTTGTTTTATAGATAAGTCTATATTTGCACATATTTATTACTATTTTTAGAAAGTTAAATCAAGCCAAATTATATAAAAAATCAATGGTTATTGCACATTATTTCACTGAATTAGACAACCCATCCCTTTAATCTAACTTAGGATTTACATTAGTAAAACCCTAAAAGATTAAAACATTTGGTGAACCTAACTCACGCTGAATATTTCTTAAAAACCCTAATTTTACATCAGGTTTACCTTCTTTCAATTTTTGTGCACTAAATTAAGGTTACAAACTTCTATTTTTCTAAATTTTTGGCATAACCTAGCTCATTTAATCAATCTCACATTAAGGTTTTATTTATTTAATGTAATTTAATTTTTTTCACAAACCTTAACCCTAGATAACCCTTGGGTTTACTTTCCATAATTTAGATTTCAAATCCATACATATTATAATTTGTAATGATAGAATAAATTAATCATTGTTTGTTGCAAAGTTTAATGCTTTCATTTACATGTTTGTTCCCTTTAATTTAGAATGATCTTAGAAAAGACATAAACACATGTCTAGATGATGCTTTATATCAATTATAATATATGCCATATCTCATAGCATGTTATATTTATCCTATGTGGAATTCCATTAACAAGCAAATCCATACACACATATAGGATTAACACATGCGCTAACAACTATGTTTCAAATTTCAATGTCATATCTTATGCACATGAAAGAATCTCATTCTCCTCCTCATCTCCATTAGGGTGGTAGCTACATTCCCTCTAAACATGTCCATGCTATCATATATCCATAAGATGAAGCATCCTATACAAATGTCACTATTCCCCATAATCAGCCTATTCACACCCCTTCCTTATAGGGTGTGTGCTTACATGTTCAATCAAAAACATCTAGGGTTTGCACTTGTGAGAATATATGTGATCAAATTATAAGTATGAGAAAGACAATTGTAGGTTTACAAAATTGCACTTGTGAGACTCTATGTGATGAAATTATTAGTATGAGAAAGATATCTATAGGTTTACAAAATCAAAATCAAATTTTACATGAAAATATTAAAACATTGAAAAATCAATTTACAAGACAAAGGCGTCTAGGGCAAAAGAGTGTAAATCATGTATATGCATCTTCACCTAGTCAATTTGTGTCAAACAATGTTACATATCCATATCATAAATAACAAAAAAGTACATATAAAACTAATTTTTTAAAAAGAATTCAAAGGTCAAATAAGAGTTCAAGTGAGATACTAAGGGAAATGATTAAAGCTAAGTTGACTAACCTACCCCCTCTATACCCAGTAAGGAGATCCAGATATTATTATGCATATCATAAAATGAATGGGAACCACACTGATTCATGTTTAGCATTGAAAAGGAAAATACAACATATAAAGGATACAAATTATTCATATAATGACACTTTATCCAAACAAAATACAGTGACACATATACAAATTCAAAAAGAGTCAAATTTGAAAAAGTACAAAAATGGCTACTAAAGCATAACTCAGAACAATAAAAGGTTCACAAAACCCAATTAGAGCAAGAAATAGTACAACAAGCATAGGTAAAGCAAGTGAACCTTTCTCTATAAAATGAGGATGAAGTTTTAAAATGGTATGATTTTGGTCACAAATATCTACAAAAGTTTGATTATCATGGTCCAGGTTTGGGCAAACAGGCCCAAAGCATCACTACTATTCTAGCACTTGATAATATTGGTCAACAAGGTTTGGTGTTTATTGAACATCCTAAGGCAAATCATTCACAGATAGAATTAATCAAGTCAAAACATCTAGATACACAAGACATGTCATAAAAAGAGTAAGAACTTAAATTGAAAAGTTAAAATAATGTTAAGCCAACAAGAATTCTCAAACAAGGCTTTCTATCAAAAGATCCCCACAACACCATATGTCTATAATAAAGACAATTTCAAAGGGAAAAATCATAATCAATATTACAAGGCAAAATTTATAAAGGTCAACTCCACTGTATCAGGAAATTCCCTATAACATTCCAAGTTATCATGATTCTGATGTTGAACAATATTATGATTTTGATGATGAAAAATTCTCTCATTCCTATTGAAATAACATTAAACTACAACATAGAATTCACACTGCATGAGAGATTACCATTATTATTTTTGACATATGTTTCAATGATAATGAGTTTCCCATGAGACTCATTGGTTAGTATGGTTCCTACCCTCATATACATACTTTTCTTCTCTCTTGCTCCTTGTACATAGTTCATTTTCATATTGCTTGTACATAGCTTATATCCAAAAAATATAAAAAGAATATAACATGTCAAAAACACAAAAACATTAAAATATTGCTTAGAAAAGACAAATTTACAAATTATATGTAATGTTATATTACATTTCTTATATTTTAAAAATACTACATATGCTAGCTATCTTAGTATAGTCAGTTTTATCAAACATGCATACTTCACTTATTCTTGTCAAGTTCTTGTAGACTTCATACAAAACTCAAGTCCACTACACTGATCTATACTTGCTATCATCTACCCACTGGGGCATATAAATGGATCTACATTTATTTATTTTCTACATCTACCCATTCAAGGGCATCTCATACATAGTTTCTAATACAAGGTTTTATCCTTACATTCTATATATTCTAATTTATGCATTAATATATCTTGATACTGATTATTGCTACTCATTAATCAGATTTTTTATGACTATCAATAGTTAGAATCAACATATGTACATCCTAACATTTAGACAAATTTATAATACATAGTTATACATACTTTGATTTCTATCTTTATTAGTTTAGACTTGATTATGTTTCCTATGCTTCTTTCATTTAGAGGGCATTTAAATATGCCATTGTTCTTTAGATCTATGCCACTTCTATGTATGTATGCCTTGGACATGTGCCCATGTCCCTTGTGTGTGATTTCCTAATTATATATGTAGACATTTGAACATGTTCTTTTATGTGGATCTAAGCCAAATTGCTTGTTGTTTATGTATGTGGACATTTGAACATGTCTTTGTATGTCTTCTATTCTTAGATTTAGTGATAAATTTTAGTGTCCCTTGTATTATGGCCCCTTGGAATAATTTTATATGCCTCATGTGTTTTTTATATAAGCTTTATTGTATTCATCTTCACCATGACACTTGTCTTTGCTTGTTACACACACTAGTTTTTGATTCTATGAGGGGCCTCATACATCTACCCTTCCTACTTGGGTGCCATGATGGACATCATGCCTCATCCCCCTATGTAGCTACTCAGATTTGTTGTTATACACATTGATTACATCTATTTTGACACCTTTTTGTAATGATAGATTACAACATATATATTACATTACATACTTATGTTCAAATTCTTTTACATTATAATGTTATGTTTTCACATTATATTGTAATATCATGTAGTTATCATATATGCTCTGGCCAACACATTTTATAGCACTATTTTATTTTGAGGATAGTTATTACATAAGTTCCATGACTACCCTAAAAAGAGGAAGATTTCATAGGGGTTATCATAGAGATCAGGCCCCTACATTGTTATTCACAAATTATTTTCAGCCTATTGACTCAATTTTAAGAAATTAGATACATGTCAGACACATGAAAACATAGGGATTTAGAAAGTAGTTCAGTCACTCATATTTTAGACCAAACATACATTAGTGCCCATATTAGGACACTAGTGTCATAGGGTGGTACCATCCACTACATAAAACTATTATCCAATAGCCCCAACTTTAGGGTAGTCCAGATTACCCAAAATAGTACACTAGGTACAATACAAATTTGTACAGATACAATCAAAGGTTTTGACAGTTATATTTAGATTTTACTTAGATACACTCATTTAGATAAGATTTATACCAATTACTCAAATTGGAGGCATCATTTATTTCATGATCACTCCCACATTCAATTATGATACATAGATATACTTATTACATACTCAATCCAGAATCAATATACTCAGATATTAGATTGGGGGCATGTACCCAACACATAGTTTCAATATGTTTAGTCACACACATGTTGATCAGATGGAATGACAAACTCCATGGAATTATCTATATTGTATATACTTGATATCATATTCTAGGTTGCTACCAATTTCATGCCTTACTCCATCTATAGTGGTTGGCATTCTTGAGTGGCCTAGAGTCACCTAATGTACCTAAGTAGTTGCAGAGATGACATACATAGCTAGATATACCTAGTTAGATACTTTCAGCACTTTCTGTAATTAAGTTTCAGATGCATTTACTACACATGGGGGAAAAATGATAGAGTCATAGCCTTATTAAGTTCTTAAGCCACCCACATGAGAGGGTTAGACACACTTACAATCTTGTCGAAGCTATTCACATGACATGATCTACCAAGCAAGGGTTGGCAATGACGGAGTAAAAATTGGATTGAGTTCTTGAGCCACTCACATATGAGGATTGAGAAAGCTATCAAATAAGTATAAGATATTCAATGATTTGATCACTATTTACACTCACACACATAGGTTATAACCAAGTTTATGCATTGGTTAATATACCCAATCAGGTGTATTTGTTCTTTTCCTCTTTCCTATCTCTTTACTTAGCTTTACTCAGTTACTTTATACAATATAGTCTTTTGATTTTTATAATCTCTTAAGTAAGGATTGATTTTTGCATATTTAATTTTAGGTCATTACTTTGGATCATGTTTCACATATGTATACCCAGCTTCACATACTTAGACTCAGCTACATGGGCTTCACTTCCTAGGTAAGTCCAGGTAAGCTTCTTTTTACTTTATACTAGTTATTTTATTTCACTGCATTTCTAGCATAAAGGGCAGGGGGAAAATGTAATCACCTAAAAGTGGTATTTGGATGCTAAGAGTGTTGCTTGATACAACCATTTTCTAGCTTAGCCTTAGACCTATCCTAGATCTTTTATCACACTTTTTTGTAATATACCTATATAGAAGTATATATTGTATATTAGGGGTAGGATAGTAGTAAAATGAATAATAATGAATAGTAATACTAGTACCATATTCATTGAAATGAAGAGTGAAATAGATTAGAATAGTATAAATAGAGTGGCATAGGCCATTGTAATGCATCCAAGCAAAATATATAAATCAAGAGTTAAATACTTTGATTAGGAAGTAGCCCCCTCGAAATGGCAAGTGATTGTGGAGTTATTCCTTATAGCCAAAAATGAATATTGTATTTCTATATTAATATAGTTAGTCTTTCATTTATATGAGTGTAGAGGTTCTTACCATTTGGTATGAAAGCTCTTTCTAGAGCCATTTCCATCTATTTTTTTCTATTTTTGTGCAATTAGGAGTTTGTAATTTCATTCACCATATGCTCTCGCTTTGCCTTAACAAGATTTTGATGATCAGAAAGTGGGTAGAAATTGTTTTTATTTCTTGTTTTAGGAGAAGAGATTTTATTTCATTTTAAGTATGGGTAGTTCATTATTCTAGAGCATACAATACAAGTTGTAGGAAGGGTTTTCTAATTTATTTGTAGGTATTTTGACTGTAGTAACAAAGTAGATTGTGAGCTATTTTATTTTGTAGGTTGAGATATATATTTGATTTGGCTAGAGTGGGAAATTATCATTGTCAAAGTTCAGGTTTTATAGTATTGTGAATTTAGTTGGATCTATCATTTAATTAAAGTTTCAAGTGCAGATTTACATTAGGTCATCAACAACCCTGATTGTTTTTATTCAAATTGATCTCACATAGTAGTGAATTGAGACAAACAATTTTTGGGATTTTTGTTCCTCTATTTCATATTTATAGAACAATTTTTAGTTTTGAATTTCAATAAGTATGTCAAACGTTATCATAGTTTTAGTGACTACTTCTATGTAAACAAAAAAATACCTGAATGTTCTTTTATATTTTGCTCTCAGATTATACCGAATCACATCAAAACATTTATGGGTTTTGTGCACCTCATTTATATCTTTCAAGAATATTTTTAATTTTTAGATGTCATTTTGTATTATAAAATTTATCATAGTTTTAATAACTACTATTATGTTAAAAAAGTGTTTTATGGAAATATGAGTGTAGGACACATTTTCTATTGAACTTAATGTCCACTCACTTGTACTCATGGGGATATTCATTTTCTATAGATCTCATTTGACACAACTTTGACAAACTAGTATCATTAATTAATATCATACTAAGTTTGAAAAAATAATTCATGAATTTAAAGGCATGTATGATGCATTATTCCTAAGTTGTTTCATAAAGAGACTTCAAGATAAGATTCAAGCAAAGGTAAAGATATTCTGACCTCAAATAATTATGGATGCTTGAGCCTTAGCCAAGATATTTGAATCTAAATTCAACTCATATATTCACAATTATAACACAACACCCCCTCTCCATGCCCCCACCAAGCCCCACCAAGTACCAATAGAACTTGAGTTGGCACCAACAACATCCAGGCCAACATTAGAAGAGACCAACTTGACAATCGTAGAGCAAGAGTAGACATTTCATGAGCCCATGCAAGAAATAAAGGTGCCCAAGTAAACACCAAAAGTTACACAGCCTGAGCTAACACTAATCAAGCTCATGTAATCCATAAAAGCACCCACGTTAGCCCCCAAAAAGATCCGATAAGAAACTAACGAGCCCAAGGTATATATTATATATTAGGGGTTGAATAGTAGTAGAATGAATATTAATGAATAGTAATAATAATAACACATTCATATAAATGAAGAGTGGAATATATTAGAATAATATAAATAGAGGGGCATAGGCCATTTTAATACATCCAAGCAAAACATATAAATTGAGAGTTAAATACTATTATAAGGAGGTAACCCCATCGAAGTAGCAAGTGATTATGGAGTTATTTCTTCCTACCAAAAAATAATATTGTATTTCTATGTCAATATAATTAGTATTTCATTTATATGAGTGTATAGGTTCTTAACATTTGGTATCAAAGCTCTTTCCATGGCCATTTTCATCAATTTTTTTCTATTTTAGTAGTAGGTTGAGCAATTAAGAGTTTACAATTTTATTCATCATATAATCTTATCTTACCTTAATGGGATCCTGGTGATCAGAAAGTAGATATAAACTATTTTTATTTCTTGTTTTAGGAGAAGAGATTTCATTTTTTAAGTTTGGGTAGTTCATTATTCTGGAGCATGCAATACAAGTTGTAGAAAGGGTTTTCTAATTTATTTGTAGGTATTTTTTACTGTATTAGCAAAGTATATTGTGAGGGATTTTTTTTCTAGGTTGAAATATATATTTGATTTGGCTAGAGTGGGAGATTCTCATTGTCAAAGTGCAGGTTTTATAGTATTGTGAAATTAGTTGGATATGTCATTTAATTGAAGTTTTAAGTGTAAATCTACATTTTTGGTCCTCACCAAACCCAAATGTTATTATTTAAATTGATATCACATAGTAGTGAATTGATCCAAATAATTTTTGGATTTTATGTGCCTCCATTTTATCTTTCTAGAACAATTTGTATTTTTGAATTTCAATAAGTATGTCAAAAGTTATTGTACTTTTAGTGACTGTTACTATGTAAAAAATACTTTAATGTTATTCTACATTATACTCTTAGACTATAACAAATCACATCAAACCATTTCTACGTTTTATGCATCTCATTTCCATATTTCTAGAATAATTTGAATTTTTAGATTTTATTTAGTATTGTAAAAGTTATCACAGTTTTAGTAATTGCTCTTGTGTTTATAAAAAAAGTGATTTATGGAAATATGAGTGTAGGATGCATTTTGGATTGAACCTAACATCCACTCACTTATAATCTTGGGGATTTATATTTCCTATGGAGCTAATTTGACATAACTTTGATAAATTGGCACTGTTAATGAATATCATACCAAGTTTGAAAAACTCATTCCTCAATTTAAAGGCATGTCTACTGCATTCTTCCTAAGTTGTTTCATCAACAAACTTTAGGATAAGATTCAAACATATGAGAAGATATTTTGACCTCAAATAATTATGGATACTTGGGGCTTAGCCAAGATATTTGAATGTAAATTCAACTAATGGATTTGTAGTTCCAACATAACACCCCCTCTCTAATCCCCCACCAAGCCCTAACAAACACTGACAAAACCTGAGTTGGCACCAACATCATCTAAGATGACACTAGAAGAGCCCAAATCAATAGCTGCAGAGCCAAAATAGACATTTTATGAGCTTGTGTAAGAAATAAAGGTACATAAACAAGCACAAGAAGTGTCCCATCTTGAGATGACACCAATCAAGCTTGAGTAAGCCATAAAAGCACCCATACTAGCCACCAAAGATCCCTAATAGGAAACCAATGAGACCAAGTAGGGACCTGACATATCAAATCCCTCATATTCATGTTTTATGATAGGGTTAGCCTCTTCACATCAAATGTGTGGCAAAAATAATGCTAAGGGGGATGACATGTATCTTTAGTTAGTTCACCAAGTAACATATTTTTTACACCCTCATTCTCATTTTTATATGTTGATTTCCATGCTCCAAATTGCGCTTCAACCTTTGGTTATAGTGCTCATGTTCACCATGTTATTGTACATGCACATATTACAACATAAGAAGAAGTAGAAAAGAAAGCATGGATGTGCCTCCATTTGGTCTTGTACATATTTTTGATATGTAATTCCTTACATGTTTCAAGGATGAAACATGTCAAGGGAGATGGAATGTAATATACCTATATATAGATATATATTATATATTGGGGGTAGAATAAGAGTAGAATGAATAGTAAGGTATAGTAATAATAATAATACCACATTCATAAAAATGAAGAGTGAAATATATTAGAATAGTATAAATAAAGGGGAATTAAAAAAAAACATAAATCAAGAGTTAAATACTCTGATAAGGAGGTGGCCCCCTCAAAGTGGTAAGTGATTATGGAGTTATTCCTTCCCATTAAAAAAGAATATTATATTTCTATGCCAATATAATTATTATTTCATTTATATGAGTGTAGAGGTTATTAACACTTGTTTTATCCAAAGTAGAATGAAAGGAAGAGAAATCAATTGGATTGAATATGGAACAATTTGAATTGCTTCAAATCATAAAAAATATGACAAATTTAAAAGAGATACAATGATAGGTAAGTATGATTACTTATCATAAGAATGTATGTAGCTATAGGGAAACATGTTAACATAGTTTGTTATACAAGTTTTATCTATAAAAGAAATAAAAATTGAACCTGAGAATATGGGATCACAAACTTATACTCATTTCTTAACATTTTAGAAAAGCAACACATGGTTTGGTAAGAATAATATGTTGATTTTATAGGGAGATCCTGGTCTTATCCATGGTAATACACTGTAACTCATAAAAGAGAAATCCAATAGGGTGTGAAAAGGTAAATATTGTATTTATGAGGAAGGTCTGGTCCTATCTATGGTCTTACACTAGAATTCACAAAAGAGAAACCCAAGTGGGTGAACAAAGGCATGTAAAGGATGATACATATGATATTTGTGAGGAGAGATTGGTCCTATCCATGGTATTACACTACAAGTCACAAAATAAAAACCCAAGTGGGTGTAGAAAGCATTGGGGAATAATATTCTTGATATGAAAAATCAATGTATGAAAGCAAAAGTAATCCATAAGGAAGACCAACTCATATTCATGATATTACAATGAAACTCATAAAATAAATAAACCAAAGGACAAAGGGAAGGAACTAAGTTTTATGTAAAAAGGGACTACTGCAAAGGGTGAGATCCCTATAGAAATCTTGCAAGAAGCATGAAATAAACATAACAAGCAAAATTTATGCCAACATCTATATTAAAGATGAACATGTGAAATACAAGTCTATGTATCTCGAAAGGTTTCTTGAAGTTGAATTTATTTACTATTATGAAATGTAGAATAAGATTGGGAATCATAAGATACCCCAATGAGTAATTGGATGTAGGTATGGGAATCGTAAGATGCCCCAAGTATGAATTGATATGTGGGTGGGCATCATAAGATGCCCTAAAGGCTGAAGTGCTATGTGGATGAGAAGCTTTGGGATTATCCATGTTGGATACTCCTTATTTTGTTTGAGAAGGATTATTAGTGATTATGTTGGAGTCTTGGAAATATCCCTTGATGGTTTTAGTGTTTCGTTTAAACTATTTCATAATAAATTCTTGTCGCTTAGCTTGATTGATAACATCATTTAAAGTTTGGGGAGCAAAAGTTTGAGCCTTGTATTGAAGGGAAGGTGTTAAGGCTATTATGAAGAGTTTGAACAAGTTATCATCAATCATTTTATGATCAACTTTGTGAGCCAAATATTTCCATTGTTTGATAAATTCACGAGTTGATTTCGAAGGGAATTATTTAGTATTAATGAAATGGCTAAGCTAATTTTTGGGAAGATCATTATGTTGAAATTCCTTAACTAAAATATTGACCACATCCTCAAGTTACCATATATAAAGCTAGGGGAGTTGGTTATACCATTCTAATATGTCACCTATGAATGTTTTAACTAATTTTTTTTTAATAACGAAGGTATTAGTTTGGATCCACTCTTTATAAATATTACCAAATACTTTAAGGAAGGATGTAGGGTCTTTAGTCCTATCATATTTAATAGTTATAAATATATTACCAATATCAATAGAAATGATGAAAGGGGATACAAGTTAATTTTGAATATGTTGAATCATCTTGTTGTGCATAATAGTTTGGGGAATGATATTTACCATGACATATTTAAGAGGTGGAGGGATGAAATTTTGGTTATTTTGGAAAATAAGAAAATGAGGTTGATTAGCCATGTTTATAAAATGATGTTTCATTTGCATCATTTGAGAAGTATTATATGTTTTCATGATGTTAATTTGTTGCATAATTTGGGAAAGAATTTAAGTGGTACCAATTGGTGGATTGGTGCTGGGAGGAGGATTGTTAGGATTAGTAGGAGGAACATTACATGAATTGGTATTAGGGTAGGGTTGCTAGGTGGAGGATTACTAGGAGGTGGGTTGTTGGTGTTTAGAAAGTTTCCTATTAAGTTATTGGTTAGGCTTGCGTCAATTTCCCCCATAGTGTAATAAGGTGTTTTAAAGGAAGAATTATCTTGAGAAGTGTAAAATGGACTAATCCACAATCTCATTGGCTAGATTAATTTGGACCATATTGTAGTCTAAAGGGGAAGGATGAGCAAAATTTCTCTAAGAGTGGGAACACTCTTGGGTAGCTAAGGTAGGAAGGAAAGAGCATCCCATATATCATCTAAATGGATTGAGGTTGTCAAAAAAGATTCTAAAAGGGGATTTCATGATGTTTGAAATAATAATATAATATTAGAAAGTAAAGGTATGACACAAGAATAAAGTTGTCCAAATACCTAATAATATCGACCAAGAGGTATAGAGTTGACCAGGGCAATAGAGTCTGTATGAAAATTTGATAGAATAGGGTGTAAAGGACACAATAAAATTGATCTATTATGTACTATATATGGTAAAAATATTAAGATATAAAGTCTATCCAAGTGAGCATGTACTGAAAATAGATAAATTAAACAAGCTATAAAGGACATAATCATATAGGTTGACTATGTACTATAGATGGAGAAATTGAATAGGATAAATAGATACACAATCATAAAGTCAACTTTGTACTGAAGATAAAGAGGATAAATAACCCATAAGATATTGTGTTAACAAAAATGACAGTGTTCTAAAAATAAAGAAAATTTTTACAAGATAAAAGCTAAGAAAATATAGTTGAGCACACAAGCAATTAGATTAGTGTGTTTGATCTAATTGTATGACACAATGAAAACCTTATACTAACACTATCTAGTTCAAGTTTTACAATAAAAAATACAATTATCAAAGAGAAAACAATAAAACTTGAATGTAAATGCTAAGATAAGTGGTCATTATTGAATGTTGTTAAGTCATAACAAATTTTGAAATTAATGTGATAGGGAGTTGGCTGTAAGAAGGAAGCAGAAAATAAATCTATAGACAGTTTCAAGTAGTTTATTTTGAAAGGGATATGTATTGGTGATGCTAATTACTTGGTATTAGGGCCTACCCCTCACTTCACAATCCCACAATGATAAGGGTGTCAGGTGCTTTTCCAATATATGCTATCAACCACGTATTTATACTTGGCTAGAAAACCAAGTTAGCTTCCCCCTTGGTGATGAAATCCAAGTAGGTAGACCTTAGGAAGAAAAATTTTAATGCTTTTTGATGTTATGTGAATTGGAAGTGTGTCCAAAATAGAAAAATAGCATGACTAAACTAGTAAATTAAAAACATCCTATTTAGTCTATGTTTGTTACTCTAAACAAACAAGAAACAAAAAATGAAAAGTGAATTAATTACTAGCAAGATAAGTTAATTAATTTATTGAATAGTATAGAGTCAGTTCAGGTGACACTATATGCAAACGTTACAAAACAAAGTTGATAGGGTCACTACTGTCTATGAAATAAAGATCTAGAAGAATACAGTTGAATTGAATAACTATGTCTTTTAGAGAGAAAACAAGCTACATAACTGTGTCAACATGATTGACATAATTCACTGTAGTGTTTCAATTTTATAGACTACAAACTATGAAAAATAAGACAATAAGTGAAAAATAGAAATGACTAATAAGGTAAAAATGAATCTGAGAGTTATTGAAGATGTTAAATTTTTTATTTTCATGTTATTTTTATCAAATTCTAATTTTTGTAGTTTTCTAATAGAGTCGACTAGGTCGATGAAGTTTAAAAAACTTGTATGCTGAAAATAAGCTACAAACAGAGTCAACTGGGTCAACTTAGTCTGCAAAACCTTTATGGTAAAAATAAGCTATTAATATATTTGATTGCATTGAATTAGTCTAAAAAATCTATGTGCTAAAAATAAGCTATAAATAAAGTCAACCTAGTCTATAAAACCTGTGGTTGTAAAATAAAATTGAGTCAAGTTGATTGATCTAGTTACCTATTATTGGATAAGATCTACATAGAAAAATACAAAGTCATTTGGATTGACTATGTGTTAAACTTATGTATAGAATGTTAGACTATATTAATAGGTTATAGATAATACTATATAAATAAATAAATATATATATGATAATAAATCAATAATGAAAGAAAAACTTGCAAGGGTTAGTTCATGTTGGGTTCACTAGAATGTATACAAGGGAAAGTGGAGATGATCTAAAAAATAATCCTAGTTTAGGGAAGATAAATCAAACTTACCCTTTCACTTGTTGGTAAATTTAGATAATTAGGGCCATGACCAAGATAAATCCACTAGACCTAACCAAGGGGTCCCTTACCACAATGACATCACTAGAGAGGGTTCTAAATCTTCTAGTTAAGAAACACCATATGATAACCCTAGCTAGATCCTATGCTTTCTTACTCACAAAGTAAATGATAAAGTACAAAAAAATCTAACCTAGTGCTCACCAAATAATTAGCACAAAATGGGTTTAATAAAAATAAAATTAAACATGCATAGAAGATCTATACTTAATTCAATGTATAAGAAATCCTAATGTGTAGAGAGAGAAGCATATAATATAACAAATGCAAATATATCTATTTTAACAAGGAGGAACAAAAGTTTAGGAATACTTACTTTGAAGAGGAACCCTCTAAGCCTCAATCTCTCCCCGAGCCAATGGTGATTTGTAAGAGGTTGTTGTGTTTTTTAAAGAAACTAAGGATGAACAATGAACTATAGTTTAGTCAAAGACCTCCTAGTGAATCCCAAGTTTTCACAAGACAAGATTATTCTCTGTAATGGTAAAACCCTAAGAAAATGACTCCTCAAGTAGAATGGTGGATAAGCAAATGCATAATAATAATAATATTCTTCTTCTATCTCTCTCTAAGAAATAATGGAAAGGATGTGTATATATAGTTAGATCTAACCCTAAACCCTTCCAAAAGTTTAGCTGATAGAGTCAGCCTAATCAACCCTATATTGTTAATTAATAAAAGCAATTTAGGTCCTAGACTAGGTTAGCTAAGGCTGACCTAGTCTTGTAATGTGATAATATGTTTTAAATATAGGGTCAGACCAGACCAACTTTGTTTGATAAATGTTAAAAAGAGTTTTTGGCTTAGGTAAGGGTTATTTAAGGTGGTGAATTACTTGGAGGAGTGTTTAAGGGAGGTATCAAACCTTAGGGACATGTATAGGAGAGGTTTGTGTTGGTTTCAAGTAGTGGTATAAGGGAAAACAATCTTGTAAAGAACTAATGGTCTACCTTCCCCTTTCTTGATGCACCCTTTAAGGCGTGCAATCAAAGAGATTGAGACTTAACAGGTTCCTACAAGAGAGAAAGCATCAATAATTGATAAGGTTTGAAAACATTACATGTATACAATTAACATGCTGATATTATTATCCATATAGTCATATGATTTAGGTGTAACTAGTTTATGGTTAAGATAGTATGTTGTATTCCCTTAGAGGTGCCATTACCAACTAACTTGAATTAACCTAGTACTCCTCTCTCTATACCTTGAGTGAGTGAGTGAGATTCCCCTCACATGATGTGTTGGTACAAAAAGTTATTAGATTAGATGTTGGAGTGTATGGATGAGTTAGTGCATTGGTTACCACTTGATTAATGCAACATTTTAGTTATGTTGTCAGGATAGGTCATATTGTTTTGACACAATGGTGAGCAAGAATGATGTATTAGATCTCCTTGGAAAATATTGAATGATGGTTAGATTAGATAGAATTTTTTTTTTCAAAGAATCACCCTACTTGTGGTATCCAAAATCCAAAGAAATGCGTTGAGGATAATCTGCATGACCCCCCTATATAAGTTATTTTTATGCAAGCTATAGGACACTTGCACTCATGGCTTATAACATATACTTTACATAAGAGGAGGAATTTTATATGAAAGTATCCATGGATCAAACACCATGCTGAGTAGTTATATAATTTGGATACAGTCTGGATTAAAACCATGAATGTTTGGTGGTGTGGTGTGTTGAATAGTTACATATTGGAATTAGCCTTATCCCAATACTCTTCCCTTGAAGAGATTGAGTACTAGTTATTTATCAACCCAAGGGGCTCATACCTAAGAAAACTAACATTATAAATCAAGAATTTGATAGTAGATAGTGGGATTGAATACCTATGAATGGTCAGATAAGTCCTTATATTCCCAAGTGGTGCAAAGGTTATTAAGTGGATAAGGTATGGTGTCTAGGTGAAAATAACATAAAAATAACTCACAATGGAAGGGTAGAGTGAATTTGAGATATAGGGTCATAGATATGAGGATGATTTGGTTGGGAATAATGATCACAAGAGACCCTAGGTGGAAGGGGTAGTTACACTCAAGGTATGTCACGAGCACCTATAGAGGATGACAAGGGCATGAGGAGGGCTCATGCACAAATAAGTTATGTTCCAGTGCAAAAAGTTTACATGCCAAGGATTAGGAATGAGTCTCAAGAGAAGATCTGAGGTAGTCCAACAAATGTTGTGCCAGTGGTAATTACCATGAAGATGTTTGATTCACCCCTACCAGAAGCGTCTGCCTAAGTGATTTGCTAAAAGAAGCTCATGAAGTGGTGTTTGTAATTATGATAGTGGAGATCAAAGGATCTATAGTATGAGGAGGAAGGAAATAGTGTGATGAGATACATTTATTTGTAACAAATAATTAGACCAATATATTAAATAGAGTGTGAATATTTCCAAAGTAAATAGTGCATACTAGAGTAATACCAATTGGAGGAGGTATGAATCCTCAAATAAGTAGATCAACACAAAGTGGAGAAAACAAGGTTGGAGGGAAATTGATGACCTAATATATTATTTATGAGGATGGTGGGATAATAGTGCCACCCCCTGTGGGAGGTAGTGGGGTCATGCTACCAACATAAAGAACTGATGTAGGCAATCAAAGTTTAGGAACATCCATGACTAGTTCTATGGTATACTAGGTGCAAGTTATCTATGAGTTATCCATTAATGTTTCAAAGTATCATGGAGTGGAGAATGTTGTAGAGCACATCCATAAATGTGCACTCATCTATCATTATAAAGGGATTACTTAACCTAGATGTAAGGCACATCAGTTCACTATAACATTATAAGATCGTGCCCATACTTGGTACAAAAAACATGACCCAAATCAAAATATTATTGACTATGACCTCCTCAAGTTAGATTTATTAAAGGAGTTTAATATCCTTGAGCTCAAATAGTAGAGTAGTGCTACAATAAAGCAAATCAATAAGGACAAAAATGAGAGTGTTCCCTAGTTTAATAATCTAGTATCTAATCTCTCATATGCGCTCCACCCATTGCAACATGTGTAGTAGTTCATAAAAGAATTGCTTGCACCTTATTATCACACCTTATTGATGAGAATTCTCATTGAATCACAAGAGGCTCAAAATATAAAATGTGGGTTGATATAGTAGGAGGTATAGTTTATGGAGTAAATCTAACCCTGAAAGTGAATATTGCATCAATGAGCTTAATGATACAAAATATGTTAGACAAAAATGCACACAAAATTCATAGTGGGTTGTGGTGTCTAGACTACAATATAGAGGGGTGTTTTAACCTTATAGGATTTTATTAATGTAAATCCTAAGTTAGATTAAAGGGTTGAGTTATCTAAATTGATGAAATAATGTGTAATAAATAGCCACTAATTTGTTACATAATTTGACTTGCTTTAACTTTCTAAAAATAATAATAAATATGTGTAAATAGAGACTTATCTAGAAAACAACTATCATAGAAGATCTAGGTACTGAAAACTAGGTTACATACAATTTTAAGTGCTTTCAATAGGGTCCCTAGGTTAGATTATTCACTAGATAGTAGCACCCCACTTATACAGTAGTGTCATATGGCTCTAGTGTTTTAAAAATGGCGTTAGTGTCCTCTTTGAAAATTTTTCTTATTTTTTAGGAGCACATGTGCCTGTGTTCCTAGGTTATGTTCCTATGTGCATGAAATTTAGAACTCTATATTATTCTTGGAATATCCAATTTAATATGAATACCCTAATCCTCCTTGTAAGTATGGCATGAGCTAAAAATGTGTGTTCATTTGTAGGATAGGTTGGACATCTTCCACACCCTATTGTAAAGAGAGTTGCCTACATACCAATACTCTAAGGAGGGATCAAGCTCGATGTAGTTCTCCCACCTAGTGCTTGGTGTAATTTCAAGTGAATGATAGAATGATAGTGGTCTTGAATGCCTTGAATATGCTTGAGATTTGAAATCTGGGCTTAGGGCAGCTGTAGATGGTAGTATGTAGAAGTAACATAGAATAGGGTTTAATAACCTTGATTTCACTCAATTTATTTATTATTTGAACATGATTTTTGCATCTATTTTCTATCTAGTGGATAGAGGTCTAATAGTCTTGTATTAATAAGGCTTCGTAGCTTGTGCAGATAATAAAATGTGATTAAGCCAAACTTAGGAGGGGCATACATTTGAAAATATATCCTTTTAGGAGAGTTAGGGCAAGGGACACTTACATCAAGTTGGGGACACTAGTGCCATGTGGCTTTAGTGTTTTTCATGTGGTGGTAAGTGTTTAGTTGGTAGGCTACTAGACACAATGGATTAGGATCTGGGAATGCAATTTTGGGACTATGTTTGAGCTGATTGGAGATGTCTTTGGTCTACACAATGGCTAGAAAAGTGTAATATACCTATATGAAAGTATATATTATATATTGGGGGTAGAATAGTAGTAGAATAAATAGTAATGAATAGTAATAATAATACTACATTCATATAAATGAAGAGTGGAATAGACTAGAATAGTATATATAGAGGGGCATACGTCATTGTAATGCATCCAAATAAAATATATAAATCAAGAGTTATATACTTTGATAAGGAGGTATTTTCTCTTGAAGTAACAAGTGATTATGGAGTTATTCCTTCCTATCAAAAAACAATACTGTATTTATATTTCAATATAGTTAGTATTTTATTTATATGAATGTAGATGTTCTTAACAATTGGTATTAGAGCTCTTTCTAGGGCCATTTCTATCTATCTTTATTCTATTTTAGTAGTAGGTTGTGCAATTAGGAATTTTTAATTTTGTTCACCGTATGCTCTCACCTTACCTTAATAGAATTATGGTGATGAGAAAGTGGATATAAATTATTTTTATTTATTATTTTAGGAGAAGAGATTTCATTTCATTTTAAGTTTGGGTAGTTCATTATTCTAGAGCATACAATACAATTTGTAGGAAGGGTTTTCTAATTTTTTTGTAGGTATTTTGATTGTAGTAACAAAGTAGATTGTGAGTGATTTTGTTTTTTAGGTTGAAATATATATTTGATTTGTCTAGAGTGGGAGATTATCATTGTAAAAGTGTAGGTTTTATAGTATTATGAAGTTAGTTGGATCTGTCATTTAATCGAAGTTTCAAGTGCAAATCTACTTTTTTGGTCCTCACCAAACCCAACTATTATTATTCAAACTTATCTCACATAGTAGTGAATTGAGCCAAATAATTTTTGGGTTTTGTGTGCCTCCCTTTCAGTTTTCTATAACAATTTTTAGTTTTGAATTTTAATAAGTATGTCAAAAGTTATTGTAGTTTTAGTGAATTCTACTATGTAAAAAAATACCCGAATGTTCTTTTTCATTTTGCTCCCAGACTGTAATAAGTCACGTCAAACCATTTCTGGGTTTTATGTGCCTCATTTCCATATTTTTAGAACAATTTGAATTTTTAGATTTAATGAAGTTTTGTAAAAGTTATCATAGTTTAAGTAATTGCTACTTTATTTTAAAAAAGGTGCTTTATGGAAATAGGAGTGTAGGACACAATTTTTATTGAACCTGAAATCCAATCACTTATAATCATGGGGATTTACATTTTCTCTTGATCTCATTTGACATAACTTTGATAAATGGACACTGTTAATAAATATCATATTGAGTTTTGAAAACTCATTCCTCAATTTAAAGACATGTCTAATGCCTTCTTTCTAAGTTGTTTCAACAATGAACTTTAGGATAAGATTCAAGTAGAGGTAAATATATTTTGACCTCAAATAATTACAGATGCTTGGGGCTTATTAAATATCTCTTAATATGAATTCAGCTCATGGATTCTCAATTCCAACACAACACCCCCTCTTTAGGCCCCCACCAAGCCCCAATAAGCACTAAAAGAGCTTGAGTTAGCATCAATAACATCTAAGCCAACACTAAAAGAGACCAAATTGAGAACCATAGAGTCAAAATAGATGTTTGATGAGCTTGTGTAAGAAATAAAGGTTTCAAAATAAGCACCAAAAGTGCCCCAGTTTGAGCTAACACATGTCAAGCTTGAAAAAGCCATAGAAGCACCTGTACAAGCCCTCTAAGATCCCCAACAAGAAACCAATGACCCCAAGTAGGGACCTAACACATTAAAGCCCTCAGATTCATGTTTTTTGATAGGGTTAACCTCTCCACATCAAATGTGTTCCAATAACAATGTTAAGGGTGATGGCATGTGCATTTTTTTGATATTTAATTATTTACATGTTTCGAGGATGAAACATGTCAAGGGGGATGAAATGTAATATACCTATCTAGAGGTATATATTGTATATTAAGTAGAATAGTAGTAGAATGAATAGTAATAATAATACCATATTCATATAAATAAAGAGTGGAATAGATTAGAATAGTATAAATAGAGGGGCATAGACCATTATAATGCATCCAAGCAAAATATATAAATCAAGAGTTAAATACTCTGATAAGGAGGTAGCCCCATCAAAGTGGGAAGTAATTGTGGAGTTATTCCTTCTCACCAAAAAATAATATTGTATTTCTATGTTAATGTAGTTAGTATTTCATTTATATGAGTGTAGATGATCTTAACACCTTCCAACCTTCAGAGATACAAAATGAAAGACTCTTTGCATTCTCTAATTATCCAATTAGACTTTCAAGGCTGAATATGTTCAAAACTAGACAAAAGACAAAGTTAAACACTTCACACATGTGTTTTTCTTATATACTTCATAGTTTTAGCAAGCTCGATTATATGTCCAACACTTTCCCAGACTTGATTATTTATTTTGTCCTGAGACAAAGATGTAAACTAAGCTAAATTAAGCTGGAGAGATAATACATAAATAGAAGTCGTATTAATCACTTTAGGTTTCATATACTAGTTTTCACTCTTTATGCACTATTTAGCCACCCTTTCAAGTTTTAAAATAACTAGCATATGAGCCTACCACCCTTTCAAGTTTTTAATAGACTAGCATAATTGTTGTCAATCTGAAGAACACCCTATTTAAAGATGTGCAAACAAACCTTCTCTTTAGCTAAAATAATGGGATCTTCTCAGAGTGTGGGTGACTCTAAAGTGAGAAGAACCTCTAGAGAGGGTTGGTTCCCTTGGATATATCACCTAAAACTAATCCTATGCTTGGAAAAGGGAGAGAAATTGATAGAAAACTGATAAAAACATGTAAAGGTAGGTGATGCACCAATGTTTTGAATACTTATAATTATACATGACACACCATCAAACACTTTCAAACTTGAAAATATCACTTCACTCACTCTTTGATCAACTTTCACATAAGTATTTCACAAAAAGGCACGAACTAGCTATCAATCTAGCATGAGAGGGAATTTCATAAGTTTTTTCCACTTCCAAACCAATTAACAAACTATTTATGGCACTTAGAATGACCTGTGAAAGCTACAAAAACACTTCATAAAGGTGAAAAAATTTAGACAGAGGCAAAGGAAATCAGATATTCACTTAACCATATCAATGAATTCATGGAACACACTTTAATTCATTTTGTAAATGGAGAAATTTAGTCTTTTATTGCATAAAATAAGTGTTGGAGTACAAAATTGGCATAGCCTGGGCATGTCAAAAGCATAAGAGTCCTCTATTATAATAAAAATGAAGCTATATGTAGAGAATGAGGACCTCAAAACTAATTATTCATTGAAAATGCATGCATGCAAACTTCCATTTATCATGAGACTCCATATGAAGAAGGTCTTAAAAGCATAAGAAGGATGTGAGAGCGTTTGGAGGAGTTTGATTTTCATGTTGATGGAGTCAATCAAGCCCTTTTTAGTGGAAAAGTCACCATTTACAACCCTCAACATCCTCTTAAATTCTCTCTCCAAAGATGCAGGGTAGTTTCATGAATAAGTATTCTCACAAATGCCTCTTGAATGAGTTTACTAAATTTTGAATCAACATTATCTCAATTCTCCTTGAAGGTTCATGCATGAAGACCTTGTTTGGCATCATAATCCTCCTGGAGTCTTCAAGTCAGCAATAGATTGTCTTTTCTTCATTTGAACCTCTTGGCCATCACTATTAGAGGCTTACAAAACTCACACAAGGATACAAAAGAAACATATACCTTTATTTTGATGCTTAGTGCCTTCGAAGAAACCATGAGCACTGTATCTTTAAATAATTTACCATCCACATTGTTTTTTAAAATTTAAAATGTTTACATTAACACTTCGAACATGTGTCATCATCTCATACCCCTAGAAACTTGATCAAATTTGCTCTATCAATCTCCTCAAAAGTCTTGTAGCTTTGAATTTTAATGTCAGCCATTGATATATGATCTACACTCAAGATTGTGACACTTGGTAGCCTTGCATGCCTTTTGTAGACCCTATTGTCTACCTCCATATAG
This sequence comes from Torreya grandis, assembly GCA_037957365.1. Taxonomy (NCBI): domain Eukaryota; kingdom Viridiplantae; phylum Streptophyta; class Pinopsida; order Cupressales; family Taxaceae; genus Torreya; species Torreya grandis. Next base: position 3,233,021 of record JARHVA010000111.1, read on the forward strand.
TGAACATGATTATGTCATGTGGTTGCCTCATGTGTAATCTTAAATAATTAACTTATTGACTTGGGAAATCACCCATGTGCCATTGATATACTATTTAGGCTCTCGATATTATGACACATGTCACTATCACATTTAGTCGTAGGATCCACTGACCTATTGACTTGTGTTCACTATTGATCTTCATTTTCATGATTGAATGTGCACTATTGATCTATTCTTGACTTATTGACCCTATTTGATCACCTATGTGCCATTGATCTTGATCTAATCGAGTGAGGTCTTGACCTTTGGCAACCCTATGTTCAACCTCAAGATCCTCTAAAGATTTTTTGAATCTAAATGGCTATTTCTTGTGGCTTTAATTTGATGTCCCTAGACACATCCCACACTATTAGATCATCTTTGAAGGCTTATATATTGAAACATGAGACACACCAAGACACCAAATTTGTAAGGGATATTCATGGCACAAAATACATCATTTTCATGTAATCTTTAAACTTTGTTTGGCTTCCCAAATACACTTATTAAATGTACAACCAAACTGAGTTGTTCATTCTTACATGATGTGCTAAGATAGTCTAGTGCCCAATAATCACATTATGAAATTTTCAAGACCAACTCATTCACTCACAAGACAAACTAGCTTGATATGAGAAGTTTTAAGTGGTAGGGGTAATATTTTGACCTATGAGGTCAAAATTATCAACATTTTGGTGACTCAACTGGGAAGCATACCTACTATGCTTGTAAACTGGACTATTTTCATGACTTCTAGACTCATAAACAATGACAAATCTGATCTATTATTGTAAGAAACCTTTTGACTTGAAATAAGATAAATATTCCTCTAAAATAAGGAAGGAAACACATAAAACATAGAAAGTAATATAAATAAATAAAGTGTGCAAATAAAGCACTTATCTAGAATAAAACATAAACAAACTAATGTGCTATAACAACGCTTGGAGAAAAATAAACAAACTAATTATGTACAAGGAACTTAGCTCTTCAGTACAAATGTTTCAGAAACATCCCATTAACTGGGGTGGGAAGCTCCTCTCCATATATCTTTACAAGTTGTAAGGCATTATGGGATTTACAACTAGAGATTATGTATTGACCACTCCAAAGAGAGTCAAAATTTTTATGCCTTCTTGGTTTAGCTCTATCCTCATCCCACTTGAGGACCAAATCTCCTGCTTTAAAACTTCATGAATAAGCTCTCTTGTCAAAGAGTCTCTTCATTTGTGTTTGGTGGATTTTCATGGCTAACATGGACTAATTTTGAACCTTTTCTAGCTCAAGAAGCTCAATATATCTGATCTCCATTGGTTCATTCTCTAACAACTCAAGTTGATGCATTAGTTCTAAAGCAAGAAACTCAAGATAAATATTTAACCTTGCTTCCTTAACATATACCAGCTTGTATGGAGAGTTGGTTATTGATTTTTTTTAGGTGATCCTATGAGCCCATATATTTGACTTCAACTTGATATGCCATGTCCTCTGATTATCTTCAATAGTCCTTCTTATGATCTTTAATAGGTTCTTATTTATGGACTCAACAATGTCAGTGCCTTATGGATAGTAATTTGATGAAGTGATGAGATAAACACCATGTTGAATATCCCATTGAATAATCTTAGTCCCTAAAAAGGGCATAACATTTTCATAAATAATGGTTGAAGTAACTCCAAATCTAGTAAGCAAACTTTCATATAAATCTAGAACACTGGATTCATTTTCTTCTTTCAATGTTACTAATTCTATCCATCTAGTGAGGTAATTTGTAGAAGTTAGTATCCATTTATTTCATGAGCTTGAAGGAGGATTTATGAAACCAATAAATTCCAATCCCCATTGGACAAAGGGCTGATCCACCACAATTTGTTGAAGAGGTAAGGCTGCAAGTTTCACCTTTGCTACAAACATAACACACTGTTTGCACTTCCTAATCCATGCATGAGAATCACCAAATATGTTTGGCCAATTGAGTGTTATATTCCTTGTGGAGAAATATCCTCCACCATGTCCATCATGGAACCTCTTCAAGAAGTCTGTGTGTTTGGCTTGACTCTATACATCTTAGCAACATGCCATTTATATATTTTTTGAACAAAAAACCATAAACAAGAAGAAATGGAATTGATTTTAACCTGATATATTTTATTTTTGAAGTATTGAGATGAGAAGAATAAATACCATTTTGAAGATATCTTACCAAGTCATGAAACCAGCTGGAAGGTGAGGTATAATCAGTTGCAACCTCTTCATCATTTGACACCAAAACCACCTCATTTACCTCTTACAAGTCTTGGTATAGATGATCACAAAGTCATTTGACTCTAATCAAATTTATGACCTTAATTTATACATCATACTCCATTACCTTAATTATCCAACCATTTCTTTTCTCATTTATATCTTAGTTCAAGAGGAACTCCTTAATACTTAGATGGGAAACCATTAGGTGTATCTTATTATTAGACAACAAGTATCTAAACTTCTTAAGAGATATTATAACTAAAATTACATGTTTTTCAACAAAAGAGTACCTTAATTCATACTCGTCTAATCCTTGAATGAAGAAGGCTATTGGCTTCTCTAAGCACTCATGATTATGTCGTATAAAAATCCCTGAAATGGTGTCCATGTTAATATAGGTGTACAATATAAAATATTTAGTGAAATATGGATTTATGAGTGTAGGAGAACTAGTTATGGATTTATTAATCCACTCAAAACTCTTTACTCCTTCCTTAGAATATCTAAAAATCTGATTCTTCTTTAGCAAGGCTATAAGTGGCTTAACTAAAGTGGCAAAATGTAAAATGTGTCTTCTTATAAAATTGATTTTCCCCAAGAAGCTTTGCAAAGCCTTTTTGTTCTTAGGCAAGGAAAGTGAAAACATTGAATCTATCCTTTCAGGATCTATACTCAGACCGCATTTTGAAACCACATGGTCAAGGAGCTTACCTTTATGAACCAAGAAGACACACTTTTTAGGATTTAGGGATACGCCAAATTGCCTACACATTTCAAACACTTGATTGAGGTGAACCATGTACTCACTTGAACTTTTTGAAAACACTGTTATATCATCCAAATAGATAAGAAAAAACTTGTTAAAAATGCTTTGGAATGCCATATCCATGGCTCTCTGAAAGGTTTCCCTAGCATTGGATAAATTGAAGGGAATATTTCTATATGCAAATTTCCTCCATTTTGTATTGAAGGTTGTTTTGAATTGATCCTCTTTATTGACAAAAATATGATTGTAACCACTATATCCATCTAGAAAATAAAACTTCTCTGAACCTACAACTAGCTATAAAATTTGTTTTATAGATAGAAATGGATAATGATCTTTAAGAGAAGCTTTATTCAAATTATGAAAGTCAACACATAGTCTAATCTCACCATTATTATTTTGTACTAGAAAAAGGTTTGCCACCCAAGTTGAGTGCTTGATTGGAAATATTATAGCTGAATCTATGAGATTATGAAGCTCAGTTATCATCAAAGGCTCAAACTTCAGATTGATAGGCCTTTGTCTTTATCTCACTAGTTTATTTTCGGCCTCTAACTCAATGGTGTGTTGAGCTAGACTTGGATCAAATCCATTAAGATCAGTATAGTGGCATGAAAACACATCAAAAAAACTTGTACATAATTTAATGAAAGCTTATTTTTGTGAAGGAGTACATACCTTACCCAATTTCAAGTTCTTACCAGTTGCAATCTCCACATTGGTATAGTGTTCTTCCTTTGTTAACAAAGATGACTTTTACTTTCTCAATTCATCATCACTAGTGAATATGTTCTAAAGTGTGACCAATCCCTTGGGTAAATTATTTATTTTCAATTGCACAATCTAATCACCATACTACTGTAAGAAATTTGATTAAATTCTTAAGGAAAACTCAACCTCTTCTTGCAAGATCTTGACAATTTGATTGTCATGTTCAAACACTTTCCAATTCTCATGGTTATCTAGAATGGAAGGAATTATAACCATATTAATATTTGATTGAATTTTTTCACTTTTTACATTAGTTGGGACACTAATTCATGCACCAATGATAGCCAACTTATTTGCATGTTTATTCTCATCTCTGGGTATTATCTGAATGTTGTAACTTGAAAATCCTCAAGTAAGTCCCATACTCTATGATTATCTAAGAAATAAGTTTTTTCACACATTAAAACCTATTAATTTGTGAATTATAAGCTCAAGATCACCAAAAACTTGCAAGGTGTTGAATTTCATCTTCCTAGCCCACTGCAAATTGTAAACTAGTGCCTCATACTCTACAACATTGTTTGAACAACCAAACTAAAAATTAATAGAAGAGAAATAAGTTTGATTTTTTGGAGAAATAGATAATTTTCCATCCCCAGTACCATGATTATTCTGTGATCCATCAAAGTATAATTGTCATAAACTATCACTAGACTCATCATCCTTCATCATGGCTGGAATTGATGCATCATTCTCATGGAGGCAATAAGCACCAAGTCCCTCTTCTTAAATTATATTATAAGGATCATGATCATGAAATTTAGAGGCCAAATCATCAAGGAAAAAATCTATAATTCCATCTAAAGATGGTTTAGTTTCCACTATACTAGTATTAACTCTTCATCTAAGATGATATAGTTAGTGTTCACAACACTTGGCATATATGGCTCTAAATAGAAACATGCTATAGATTCAAATAGTATTTTAACCCTAGTACCATACCTAGTTATAAACATAAAATATTTCCAATCAAATGCTAAGTATCCTACAATCTTTGGGGTGAAATCCCTTGAAAGGCACATGACAAAGTAGGGAGGCAAGTCCACCATAACTACATCTTACTGAATGGTAACATTTAGACAAGCATGTAGTGTAAACTTTAGATATTTAATAATGCCTATTATCTTTTTTAGTGACCCATCCGATTTTAATACTCATTTAGCATTAAGTTCATAAATAAGACCAAACTTATCTATAATTTTTTTAGGCATAACAGTGCTACTAGCTCCACTATCCACCATGCAGTTATGAACTAAAGTATCACTAACTATCAAAGAGAGGTAGAAATGAGGAGTTTTATTTGATTATACCTTAGTTTTTTCCACCTTTACAATATTATGTATCTAATGCACTTGTTTTTTAGTTGGTTAGTCAGAATTAGTTAGGACAACACTTTCTTTCTTAACCAGTTTTGGAGATAATTTGAGAGTTGAAAGCTCTTGAATGATCGTATATTTTTATCTTGGAATAGAGATGGAATCCCACATGATAATTCTGATGTTATAATTCTTCATTTGATCCACTATAATAAATTGAGCTCCACTAACCTTTATATGCACTTTCTAAACCACTTGTTGCTCATGAGTTAAAGGTACTTGATGAACCTTTCCAATCTTTGTATTTTATTTTTTATATGTTGTAGGGGTAACAAGTTGATCTTTGGTACCCTTGAAAATAACATTAGGAGTAATTAAATAATTTGTCACACCTTGATCCTCATCAATGGCTCTTATTTTATCTCTAGTTATATCTACAACTTGACCACTTGAAGTGCTAGTCTCGCCACCCTGATTAAAAGCAACATGATCATCCATTTGCCAATTCACATTAATAACATTAGGCTGAACTTGAAATTTTTGAGTCTCTCCTTGTGATATAAAACTTGTCTCTTGATATTGAATTTCTTAAATAGAAAACTCTTCTCATGTCATTTGTGGCATAGTAATATTTTATGACACCAAGGCTTGGTTTTAAAAATCATTGAGATTGGAGGGATGCTAACCTGAATCCTACATCAAGTTATTTTGAGGTGGTATTGGAAAAATAAATTTTGAAGTGGAAGGTACATTATGATCAAGAGCTGCACATGTGTTAGCTTGAGTTATGGCTCCTTATACTTGGTAGGTGGACTATTTTATTTAAACCCTTGATAATGAGGATTTTGATCTCTAAAGGGATGATATGTGGTCTAATTTTATTATTGATAAGGCCTATTATCCTAGTACTATTGTCTCTATAGTTTCACTATTTCATTTCTAAAAGATTATAACAAACCTTTCAACTTTCCAATCTCACTAGCTTGACTAGTAAGGGCCAAAACTTGGGCTTGAGGAGATGGAATAAGAGCTAAGGATGGAATTTGAGGAGCTTGAGGGGATGGTATAGAATTTACTTTTGGGAATATAAAAATTGGAGGCCTTAGAGCAAGCTTACCAACTTGTATCAATATATTATCTACACTTATTACAACCTCATAAGCATCTATCAAAGTAATCCCACCCATTGATTGTATCGACACACTAATATTAGATTTAAGGGATTTTAGATAGTACAAAAAGGCATATTCTAGGGATGGTCTAATCAATACAGGGATCCTGGTCCATGTCTTTTGGAATTTAAAGTTAAAATTGAACATGAAATCATGAAGATATTTATTTATGGCATTTAATTGTTCAACTAAGGATAGGCGATCAGATTTGACCTCAAATTGTTTGACTAAGGCTGCACCTAATTCATCCCAGGTAGCAATGGAGTTCAGTGGGAGGTTTCTATACCACTATAGTGTTTTTCCTTTAAAGGAAACAACAAGCAGTCTAATGTTTACATTCTCCTGAATAACATTGTGAACTAAACAAAGGTTGGTAACATCTTAGATGTGCTCAATAGAATTTGTTTGATCTTATCTTGAGAAGTAAGGGATACTCTTAAAAGTAGGCCCATGAATATTATCAAACTAGGCTAAATTCAATGGATTATCTCTATTGAATGGAATAAACACTTAGTTTCTGATGACCATTTAAATAGTGGGGATTAAACTAGTTAGGGAAATAGGATGACTAGGAGATGAATATTATTTTTGAGGATATGGATTTGTCTTACTAAACCTTGCTCTTTTATATGAAGTAGAAGGTAACTTAATGAATTCAAGAGGAATACCTTTACTAACTAACCTTGTGGTAAATTTTGGCATGGAATTATTTCCTAAATGATGCTATGAACTCTGTAACCTGAAGAATCTTTTTTTTGTAATGATGATGAATGTCTTCCTTTGCTGTGAATACTTATCCTCAGCTTGAGACCTTAGTTATGATAGTGAGAATCGGTCTCATTGGGCATGCTATAAATTGTTGTCAATCTAAAGAGCACCCTATTTGAATATGTGCAAGCAAACCTTCTCTTCAACTGAAACAATGGGATATTCTTAGAGTATGGGTGACTATAAAGTGAGAAGAACCTCTAGAGAGGGTTGGTTTCCTTGGATCTATCACCTAAAACTAATCCTATGCTTGGAAAAAGGAGATAAATTGATAGAAAACTCATAAAAACATGTAAAGGTAGGTGATGCACCAATGTTTTGAATACATATAATTATACATGACACACTATTAGACACTTTAAAACCTACAAATATCACTTCACTCACTCTTTGATCAATTTTCACATAAGTATTTCAAAAAATGGCATGAACTAGCTATCAATCTAACATGGGAGGGTAGATCTCAAGTCTTTTCCACTTCTAAACCAATTAACAAACTATCGATGGAACTTAGAATGACCTATGAAATATAAAAAACACTTCATGAAGGTGAGAAAATTTATATAGAGGTAAAGGAAATTAGACATTCACTTAACCACATAAATGAATTCATGGAACACACTTTAATTCAGCTTGCAAATGGAGGAATTCAGTCTTTTATTGCATCAAATAGGAGTTGGAGTAAAAAATTAGCATAGCCTAGGCATGTCAAAAGCATAAAAGTCCTATATTATAAGAAAAATGAAGCTATATGTAGAGAATGAAGGAAGAAGGGAATATCATGCACACTAGTCATCAATGCCCTCATAAGTAGCTCCAACTACCTCAAAACTGATTCTTCATTGAAAATACAAACATGCAAACTTCCAATTCTCATGAGACTCCACATGAAGAAGGTCTTAAAAGCATAAGAAATCTATAAGAGCCTTTGAAGGAGCTTGATTTGCATGTTAATGGAGTCAATTAAGCCCTTTTTGGTGGAAAAGTCACCATTTGAAACCCTCAAAGTCCTCCTATATTCTCTTTCCAAAGATACAGGGTAGTTGCATGAATAAGTATTCTCACAAATGTCTCTTGAATGAGTTTACTAAATTTTGAATCAACATTAGTCTCAGTTGTCCTTGAAGTTGCATGCATGAATACCTTATTTGGCATTAGAATCCTTATGAAGTCTTCAAGTCAGTAAGAGATTGTCTTTCATTCATTTAAACCTCTTGGACATCACCATTGGAGACTTGTAAAACTCACACAAGGATAAAAAACAAACATATGCCTACATTTTGATGGTTGCTGCCTTTGAAGAAACCATGAACACTGTATCTTTAAATATTTTGCCCTCCATGTTGCCTCCATCCAACTAACACACACCATGTAATGTCCTCACATGAAATTTGAGATCATTGACTTATTGACTTGAGTGATCATCCATGTGTCATTGATTTTATATTCAATCTTTTGAAATCATGACACATTTCACCATCATGTTCAGTCTCAGGATCCACTGACCTATTAACTTCATACTTGTCATTGATCTTTATTTTCTCGATTGAATGCATGTCATTGATATGTTATTGACTAATTGACCCTATTTGATCACCTGCCTGCTATTAATCTTGATCTGATCAAGTAAGGTCTTAACACCTAGCATTCTTGTGTTCAACCTTAGGATCCTTTGAAGATTTTTTAACCCAAACAACTATTTCCTAAGGCTTTAATTTGATGTCACTTGGCATGTCCCATACTGCTAGATAATTTTTAAAGGCTTATATCTTGAAACAAGAAACACACCAAGATACTAAATTTGTAGGGGATATTCATGGAAAAAAATATGTCATTTTCATTTAATCTTTCAACTTTATTTGGATTCCCAAATACACTTATTAAATGCACAACCAAATTGACATGTTCATTCTTGGATGATGTGCTAAGATAGTCTGGTTCCCAATAATCACATTAAGTAATTTTTAAGACCAACTCATTGAGTCACAAGATAAACTAGAATGATATGCAAAATTTTGAATGGTAGGGGTGACATTTTGACCTATGAGGTCAAAATTATCAACAATAACCATGTGGCCTCCCTTTACAGGTTTTCAACCAATCTGGCCTTGCTCCTAATATTTAGACTATCTTACAAAAATGTGAATCTACTAAAATTTTCAAAATTACAGATCACAAACCTTATTTCTATGGTTAGGAGGTTGGTTTTCTCGGGGACTAGAGTTTATTGTTTTTAAGTAGTTGTTAGCCTAGTGCCTCCTGATGTATCCACTACCAAAGGTATCTGCAAAGATTGTGTTTATGCCTATATCTCCCTCTCCTATATGATTTATATAATTTGTTGTGGAGGAATTAATTGGGGCTCATTTATTATCTATGTAATTATTGGATCTAATTAAGCTAGATCTTAATTGAATAGTTTGTAGTCAATAATTACTTTGCATACCATTACAAATATAATGCAAAGTGGTATCTAGATCATCATCATGTTTTGTAGGTCATCATATTTTACAATTATAATCAATGCCTTAGCATTAGATTATTTTTGCTAAATATCTAAGATGAGCTTGTCTAATATGTCTACTATCCTTTGGTCTTGAATGGTTTAAAAAGTATTGTGCATTGTTTCATGATGCCATACTTGTAGATTTTTTACAAAAGCATCTCAAGAATCCAAAATTTATTTAAGTACACTACTCATTTTCTCTATAGTTTTCATTTGATCCTCCAACATAGCTTTAGCTTTATTAGTAATAGAAAATTTAGGTTACACAATGGCCAAGGATTAATTCAAATGTTATTTCTAGTTGAGCATATATTAGGTTAAATTCTTAGCTTATGTTGCAGTAGTGTCTAAGACCTGCTCATATTCCTCTAGGAGTTGGCACATAGTCTCTATTTATGGCATTAGGGCTTGTGCTTATGTTGTCAATGTCAATTTTTTCTATGCAGCTCCCCATCTCTTTATAAGCTCTATCAATAGTGTCATGAATTATTTATCTTGTGACATAACTTGATCACTTATTACTTACATAATTAAGGTGGGATAGGAATTATTGATCAACTGCCTTGAATTCCTTAGCCTCTCTTCTACTTTAACCTTTTCATCCTATAGCCTTAAAACTTATTATTCCAAGTCTAAATCCCTTTGAGTAATGGATTCCTTGAAAATGGCTACTCCTTGAATCTATTTAGAGAGTGATAAATGGGTTATATCTAATGATGTTTCCATTGCAATGGTGGTAAGTACCATGGATGTAGTCATAGATGTCATAGGATCAAGTGTAAACTAATCAAGTGGAAGTAAGAAAGTAGTTCACCTAGTGGATTAGAAGGGACATCCCATAGCCATTGACTAGGGATCTACACTACTTGTTCAACACCCTTATTATGATTGGTGGATGTTACTTCTACTTGGACTTGTGCATTATTGAGCTCCTTAGCCTTGGTTGCTCCTTATAGTTTGGCCTTATTATCAAATTCATCTTCCACTTTAGCCTATTTTTGGGCCTTATATTGAGTGCTATCTCAAGCTTTGGTCTCTGCATCAACCTTGGATTTAGTTTCATATTTAACCTTAGCTTTGGTTGTGACTTTAACTTTAGCTTAAGATTTGGATTCAACTTTAGCTTTATATTTGGTTGCTTGTTCTTGCTTTTTATTATGCATGACTTAGGCCTATTATTGTTTCCTTTATTCTTCTACTTCTATTTCTTATTTACCTCTACTTTATCTTTCCTCTTTTTGGCTTCAACTTCTTTAGATTGCTTCTACGTAGCCTCTGCTTCCTTAACTTTATTTTGTTACTCCATGGATGTGTCTTGTTGCTTCTACTATGGACTCTGCACAACTTCTTATTATGTTGATGGTGATATAGTTGTTTGTTCTTGAGATTCCTCAGTGATTTATTATTCTTGTCTCACCTCAATCTCAAATATTCCCTATGTATTTTATTGTTCCTAATCTTCCCCAAACACAACTGTATCCATGGGTTCCTCTTCTCCCTTAGTGCCCTCATTATATTTGACCTTCTTAGATGAATGTACTTCACCCAACTAATATTTTTGTATCTAATTATTTCTTCTAGATTTAGTTAGAGTATTGAGTGTCTTATTTTATTTCTTTGAATCTATGGTTGAGGTTGTTGAATTGGTTACATACTACTTTGTTCTACAGGTGTGCCAAAAGAGGCCGTCCTTTCCTACACTATTTGTGAGGGATTCATAGTTGGATGTGTAAATGATTACTTGAACAAGGATTTTATGTGGATGTCTTCTGTAGATAAGTATATGATGAGTGTACCAAATGATCCTATGTCTAGTTTTATTTAAAATATTTTTGCTTCCAACTTCTACCAAGTTACTTGCTATCATACAGTGTCAATAAGAATAGAAGCAGGTGGTTGAGTGATATCAACCCAAAGGCCTTGTCTTACCTGATTTCACACTTGGAAAGTGCACACTAATTTCCAAAATAAGAACTCCTTTTCCTCATCTCCATCATACACCTTGGTGCTGATGTCTTCCAAAATTGATTAGAGCACTTATTTTTCCTCTACCCCCAACTTAGGTAGGTTACAATCAGTAGTTATTCATGGAATCATGGGATTATCAATCCATGAATTTTATTTTCAAGTTTTTTTCTTTAGTGGAGGTGGTTAGGCTCTATTCATAGGTGATTTCCTCTTTCTTTTTTCTTGTTATGTTGGAGCTTGTGGTTGTGCTGATTATGTGGGTTATTGTGTAGGTACTTGTTCTACCTATTATTATTGGGACTTTAGAGGGATGGTTTATAATGGAAGTATAAACCTTGAATCTAAGGATTTTTACTAGTAAACCTCAGCATTTTTTTCGACTAAAAAAATGAATAATGACATTGGGGTGATAGTTTGGTAGCTAACTTGTGTACCTTGATCTGTATTCCATTGTATAGTTTGGTAATGGATGCATGTTAACCCATATACTACATGCCATCCTAAATAATCCTAGGATGTGATAAAATTAATGTTAGGGATTCTATCCACCATGTATTGAACTACACTAATTGTTCATAATACTAACTAGTTTTTATCTATGCATTGTTTTTAATGGCATTACTAGACCAAAAATTGGTAGGTACATTTGCTGGCCCTAGCAGAGACTTACATTGAGTGAAAAATGACAATATAAATAAAAATTGATATTGAAATGTCTATGTATTTTTTTCAAGTACCTTTTAAATATTTATGGTAAGCTCAACTACCAAAACATTAGGCCAATTAAAATCCTCATGCAGCTTCATCATTTGGTAGGTAATGTCAATGATGCCTCTTATTATTTGCTTTACATGATTTGAGATTTTCCAAAAGATTTTAGTAATACACTGGACCATGATGTACATTGAAGCATCCATAATTAAATCAATAGGAGTTCCTCTTCTTGCCCTAGTGGTGTATTGCTCTCTTATATCTAAATGAAGGGGTGACACTGTAGAATTGTATTATATTAGAGATTTAATACAATTGGGGAGCTTAGTTGCTCTTAACATTGAGTGTGAATTAATATAGATGGTAATATCTTGAGCTAAATCAATATCTCCCTAGTTGTATTAACTCTATAATGTCATCATTACTTCCTTTAACTATTTGAATGTAGGCAACTTGAGAAACCTTTTGGTTTCAAAGCCTTGAAGTGGATGTTGTAATGTTAAATTTATTAGTTGTAATGCTCCTTGGGCTTCTTGAGAAAATAGAGTATCTTTTACCCTATCGATGAAATTGAATGGTTCTAGATCATTGTATTTCATTTGTTAGAGCCCTAATCCTAATCCCATTTCCTCCTTCTGAGCATCAGATAGTGAGATCAATAGTTTGCCTCTATTCATGGATGGATGAATGAATGAAGTTGATGATTAATCTAAGGAAATGTACCCTGGTGCAAAATCTCTTCACAAAGAGATAGTTGAGAGGTGGATCATAAAAATATCTTATTAATTAGAGATTCTAATGTCTAATCATTGTCCATATCCTTTTTTTATAGCTGTTTAGTGCCCAAATTTGTGTCACTACCTCTTTTGAATGCACATGAATGTTCTCTTTGAAATTAATATTAGATACTAGAAATCTTCTTGACAAAGACATTTGGTGCCCAGGATATTTAATTCAGTTCTGGGTAGTTATTTTTGGTGAATAGTTGTCCCTTCAATTAATCAAAATTTTTATGCATCCACTTGTCATTTTATTTCCAAATATGATTTGAAATTTATGAAATATTTTGAGATGTCACATCATTAATGATCTGACCTGATTGTTGGTCTTCTATCTAATGTACCTATCTTTTCATTGTCTTCTTAGACTTAATTACAAAGCTTGGTGTAGTTGTAGCTAGCTGTCCTTGGTGAACTAAGGTGGTCGTATCCTACAATGATAACTAGTTGTGGTGGTTGCGATGTGTTGCAAAATAACAAGAAAATAAAAAAAAATTATGTCTTATGAAATAAAACAAAAAAAAACAACATTAAGGAAAATCCTAACTACATGGTGATACTCAACACCCACTCAATTTTTAGCAGCATGATAGAGATTAAAGATGATATGGCTTAAGCTTAAAACCATTTATTCACTATGGTAATATGGTTATTTGAAAATATTTTAGTACTTTGGTACCTTTTAGTAATACTTCATGAAAGATATAGGGTCTTTTCCATCATATGCACAACTTTCTTGGGAATGCTTTAAATATGCTCTCATAAAGCATTATAATTTGGTCTGGGTAGAATTTCTTAGATTGCAAATTATGATCATGTCATGTCTTTGAATTTTTTTTATTAATTTATTATGTCCACTATGATCTTACCCTATCTTCTTCCATATTAGTGAAATCTATCAACCATGCCATTAATGAACCTTGATTTCTTATCCTCATGATCATTGAAAGACACAGACTAGGTAAAATGTATTCAATAGGCATTACTACCTCAAGGCCATAAACTAATTGAAAGGGAGTGAATCTAGTAGGTCACTTATAATGTGTGTGATAGGTCCATATAATTGTGGTAATACAATCTTCCCAATCATCTATTTATACATTGCAAATTTTTGTCAACATCTTACCTAAAATTTTATTTGATGCTTCTGCCTATCCATTGGCCTGGGGATGGTAAGTTGTGATTTTATGGTGAGATATCATGAATTATTTAATGAGAGTCTTAATATTATTATTAAAAAATTTCATAACTCTATCAATTACCATCTTAACTAGACATCTGAACTACGTGATAATGTTTCATATAAGAAATTGGCATCATCCTTTGCATCACAACTTAGAGTAGTAACAGCTTCTACCCATTTTGTAAAATAGTTGATCATAGTGATAATGTATTTGGAATGATTGCACTTAATTTATGTCTAACAAAATCAATTTCTCATTATTCAAAAGGCTGTTCTACAAGCACAAGAACCAAAGTCATTTCATCTCACTGATTGGGCTTACCCATTTGTTGATAGATGTCACAGTGTTTAACAACTCTAGGCAAATAATTAAAAAGTGTATACCACCACATATAACTCTAAAGTATTTTTATGGTATTGGTGTCTCCTTGAAAGTGACCTCTTTCAATCCTTTAGTGAACTTCTTGTAGTAGTTGTGGTCACTCAAGTTCTAGATCTACCCTACGTAATACATCATCTTTACCTAGCTTATACAAGAATCCATTAATAAGGCTATAAGGCTATAACACTGGTAACCATTTTTTTCTTGTCACTCTCTATATAATATGTAGGAAAATTTCTTTGTTCTAAATTTTTTGTGATGTCTTCCATATTATTAGGAACTATAGTAGTTCTAAATAGATGTACATCAAGAGACTCATCTTTGAGTTTCTCTAGTTCTTCACCATTGTGCAGTTGATTGAGATGATCTAGCCTCACATTCTCTCATCCTAGCTTCACATTGAACCAAAATCAAAATTCCTAAAGGAGCATCAACCACCTTGAGATCCATCCCCCTAGCATTGGTTTATTGATAAGGTATTGCAATGCTTGGTGGTCTGTGAATAATTCAAAAAGAGTAGCCAGCAAGTAATGCCTAAAATTTTATAATGAAAACACCATGGTGAGTGCTTCTCTCTTGGTGTTTGTGTAATTTTTTTTTGAATCTAAGAGTTTCCTACTTAAAAAATGTATTGGATGGTCTATCCCACCTTTGCCTAGATGTGCTAAATTGGCTCATACTATAGTACCTGAAGCATCCACATGTATATAGAATGGCTTCTTCTAGCTAAGAAATACCAAGATGGGTGTTATTACCAACATCTGATTTAACTTAATAAATGTTATTTGACACTCTAGTGTCCATTCAAATTTAGTGTCCTTGTGTAGTAGCTTCTTTATGGATGCTAATATAATTGCATATCCTTTTATGAATTTATTACAATATTTGGTATGACTCATAAAGGTGTGCACTTTAATTAAGTTCATAGGAGGTGGCATTCCTACTATAACAACAATTTTAGTTGGATCAACCAAAATTTCATCATTGCACACCATGTGACCTAGTAAGACATCAAAAGGTGTAAATAATAGACATTTTTTTAAAATTTATGATAAGAAAATCCCTACATCACTCTAGCATCAATATTAGATTTAACAAGTTCTCTTTAAATAGAGAAAAGATTGACTAGTCATCTAGATAAACCTCCAACAAATCATAAATGAAGTCTTTAAATGCATTTACCACAACTCTAGAAAATAAAATAGGTGTGGTATTTAAACTAAATAACATTACCTTGTATGCAAATGACCCCCATTTAGTAGAAAAGGTAGTTTTAACCTAATCCTCTTTAGCAATCAAAATTTGGTGGTACCCATTGAAACCATCCATAAAGGAATATACCTCATGTCTAGCCACATATTCAAGAACTTCATTTGTAAAATGGATAAGAAATGGATCATTGATGTAAGATTTGTTGAGTGTGTGGTAATCCCCACAAACCCTATTTTTCTCATCTTCTTAGGTTATACCACCATGGGACTCACCCATTATGCCTTCTCAAATGGATAAATAATTTTATCTTCTTTCATTTGATCTAGTTTAGCATTTACTTTAGTTTTCATGTTAGGATTGAGCCTTTAAGGTCAATTTTTAATCAGATGCACACATTATTTTAGTTCGATATGAATTTATCCCAAGGATGTATCTATTCCTTTGACCTCAAATTTTTTTCTTGGAAACACATCCTGGTAGTATCATAATAGCTATAGGGCTTCAAATATATGATATTATCCCTAGTAATTATTGACCAAATTTGACCTTTCATTAAATTTGAGTCAACACCTACTTTTATAAACTTTTTAGAAGTTTATTCATGTCCTATAGGGGTTTCATATTGATCTAAATGTTTTACTTATCCCTAGTCTAGTCTTGGTCCAAGTCTAGCCCCCTTGTACTAATCAAGTCAATGAAAGTCAACCCTAGTCAAATAGGGTCAAACCTAGTGAAAGGTCTAAATTGTGTTGATTTGGTCCTAATATGGTTTTGGATATGTTTTAATATCTCTATAAGTAATTTATTTATCTTTACCATGTTTCATATATCAAATATGCTTTTGGGACCACCTTTTAAACCAAAATAGAGGACTTGTACAGATGGGCCGAGGAGAAAAACTTGTCATAAAGTTGTAGTTAAATGTGAGAAGGTCAAAAAATGTCAGAAATAGTCATATTATAGTCCAATAATTAGTTATGATTAGAGAAAGGTAGTTTCCCCTTGTTTTTAGGGTTTTTTGGGCACTTGTATGGACTCCTTGAATTCACCATCAGATAAAAACATGGGTGGAATGCCTCTTCAACTCCAAAAACTATTTTACATGCTTGGGTTTTAATGAGGATGTCAAAAAGTACATCTGCAAATTCTTTTCTTCCATTTTCTCTTTACAAGCTAAGGAAGGTCATTTTCAAGTGCTTGGTGTGGACCGTACAGGTGAAATTGGGAAGAATGGTCTTGGTTAGTGAAATATCTCTAATCATGCTTCAATTTAATATTAGGAGTTCTCATATTGGTATCTCATCCTTTATGAACCATTTATAACAATCCAGGTAGCTTTTTATACACTTGCATCCATGAGGGGGTCAGTGTTTGCACTTGTTTCAAATTTTATTACTTTGGTTTGATGGATTTTTTTATTTCAAGTGTTTCTTCATGATGATGTCATGTTGATGCTTAAAGGAATATACCTATGCCCAAATTGGTTATAATGGTTAAAGATGCATCAATACACCTAAAAAAACTTCAACTAGGCTTGTTTAGTGGTGTATCACCCTCATTGCCTCACATACAATCAAATGCATATCTTCAGTTGTCATTTAGAAAACTACAAGGGTTTGTACAGAGTCATTATATAGGATTGAACCCTCATGAGGTTTATGAGGTAAGTTGATGGCCTAGAAAACATGATTAAGACCCTTAAGAGTAAGGTATGGTGTTGGGAAGACTTTACTAAGCAAGGAGACTGATATGGGGACCTTTTCCCTAAATAGACAAAATAAAGAGCTTGCATCTTTTGTGTTTTGGTTTAAGAATCCAAGAGTGTGTTTGGGAAAGGTGAATTGTGAGTTTTGGAGAGTCTCACCATGAGGCTAGTCATTGGTAAGAGAAAGAAAATGGAAGACTTGAGAACTATGGTGTTTGAACAACTCAAAACAATGCTCAAACATACTGAAAGACCTTAGTATGTTCTACAGGTCTAAGATCAAAAGTAGCTTCTTTTAACTAAAATTACAATTTAGGTCTATTTTTCATGAGGGAGTGATTAAAAATTATAAAAGTGATACTCATGAGCTAAGATGTCAAAGAGAAGATGGAATTTGATGTTTTGACCCCTAAGCACTCTCCTCTGTCTGTACACAGGCCTAGGAAAGGACACCTACAAACAAAAAGGACTAAAACTAGGAAACAAGTGTGATCAAGTTACAAGAAAGAAGATCACAAGCCTAGGAAATATTTATGTTTAATGAGTAAACAAATATCTATCATGCCATAACAAACACCATGACTGAGTCTATATGAAGCCATAATCATCTACAGGCAAACCTAAAATTATTGAAACACAATCATGTAGGGTATATAGGCGGTGAGCAATTGGAAGCCTTAAAGATGATAATATTAATTAAGGATCAAGGGAATGGGCTCAAATTGACATGATAAGAGATTCAAGGAAGCTATATAATTTCTTTAACACCTTGATAAGATCTTCAAATAAAGTTATCTACAAGAAAACATCTCAGTCCACTGTTGAATTCAAGGCAGGGGTGTCCTAGTTAAGAACCTAAGCATAGAGTTGACATTGGAATGAGGGTTTATAATTGAAATAAAAACATTATGTGAGTATAAATACAATATCAATAGATCCTATCACACCTTAAGCAAGTTCCAAATGTTAAATCACCACCTACAGGCCTGTACAGATTAAGACAAGATATAGACTAAGACATTGGTTTTGAATAAGTTTCAAGTCACTTTTAGGATAATGGATTGATAAAATAAATGATTAAATAATTATAAGGCTTAAGGAATGTTTTAAAACATAATTTAAGACCTATTTTCATGCCTATATCAACCTCCAAACATAGTCAAAAGTGTCTCTATCTCAGTCAAAGCATGAAGCCAGTGTAGCAAAAATTGGGTATGTGAGTGATCTAGTAAGAATAACATTGGAAAATGATTTAAATAAGGCTTATATATGGAAAAAAAGTATCTCATGGACATAATTTAAGGAAGAAACACAAAAGGTACTCCTTTCTTAAAGCATTCACAAGCTTATACCCTACCTACCCTAACTGTCACCTCCTCAAAAGTTTGCCTTAAGTTATTTGAGATTTGGAAGGGAAAATGGAAGAGTTAAGGTATGAAAATTGGTAAAATGGGTCCTCATGACATAATAAATCCTCAAATACCTTTAAAAATATTGAATTTATATGGATAATACTCTCTATTTTGTCTTAGAGGAGGGGCAGTTTTCCCATGCTCAAGACTGGTAATTTTGAGGAAAAGTGAAGAGTAGGTGACCAAAAGGCAAGGAGATCTGAAATTATGGTTGGAAAAAATTTAGAACATCCATGGAAACCTAATAAACCATGATATAAATTTGGAGGATAAACAAGGTAGTTTGGACAAGTAGGTTTGCAGGTAAGGTAGCTAAGCATGGTATGAGCCTAAGCCCTCATGAGGAGTCATTTTCACTTTTAACCTTTGCCAAGTATTGGAATGTTATAGACCATCTTCATGGATATTGAAATTATATGTAGGATATATATCATAAGTGTATAATTTTGACAAAGAGTTTTCAACCATTAGGTTATAGGTAGACCTATTGGCAAGGTCTAGGCCTAATGCCAAACAGGGGCCGGGTTTCATTTTAAGCTCTTGAATAAGATATTAAAATGATAAAAGGATGTTTTTAGGGAATATATAAAGGTTTTTAAACCTTAAATATGTAGGGTAATCCATCAATAAGACATATTTTGACTTAAAATCTCCCAGACCTCACAAAATTAATGAAAAATGGCTAAAGTGGCCAAGTTGAGAAGTTCAAAACTCCCTTGATACCTTACATGGGACACTGAGGTGATTACAAAAGTTAGAGAGTGTAATAAATAATCCATTAGTGGAATTTTATTAGAGTTCCAATGTATTTTCTTTATGAATAAATGTTAAGACCCAAAATCACCTCAAAACCCTTGTAAACCCTCAATACAGACCCGATTGGGAAAAGATTGAAAATTAAGCATGAAGAGGGGATGTAAATGCAATGAAACTTTGGGAAATTTAGAGGAATATCTCAAGTACCCTCCAATTCTAATTTTTTATATGGACCTATATGGAATATGTCAAAACAAGGCTCTTTTTGACCTTTTAATGTGTTTTGTAGGCATGGAAAATTTTCAAGAGGCCAATTAAATTTTGGAGGAGAGTTTAGGAATTTTTATTAGTTTTCATGTCAATTTTATCAGCCATATAAACTCATAAGCCTATCTGTTATCTCTTTCATTTCAGCCATTCTAGTGGGTAGATAGTGAACACTTAGGAAAAAGTAGTGAAACTCAATTTAGAAAGCTTTTTAAGGATAATTTATTGAAATGATGCTATGGAAACTTTGGAAAAATGTCATACCTCATTTTTCATGGATTAGATTGAAGAATTGGGAAGGTTTTAGGTGCCAAGTGTGAGAGGTTCATGGAAAGGGATCATTTTGGAACTATCATAGATGAATGTGCATGGATAGAAGAATAAGAGTGATCAGAGGCCAGTCCAATGAATGTGAGGACATTTTAATAACCCCTCCTACTTAGACCCATCATAAGACTTGATCATTTGTAGTGATAAGGTAGTTTTGGAAAACAAATCATTAGGGGCAATTTTCTATGCAAGTGAAGGAGGTTCTTAACCATTTTGTAGGGTTTAGATGATTTGAGATGACACTTGTAGCTCCTAAAATTCCATGTCTCACCCTATATACCTATCACATACATAATTAACTGATATTTTTATTCATGACAAGTGTCTCTATGGCTCTTGGACTCCCCTTCTCTCTCTCTTCTCACATCTTCTATAAATTGAGCCTTTTATCTATTGTATTGGATCTAACCATAGATGGTATGGTGAAGCCCTAATATAATGACATTAAAATTTGTCTTTAAACATTGAATACAAGTTTAATTCTAAGTTGTGGACATTTTGTCTAAGTGTGTGGGTGATGAATAGTGGAGCCAAGTGATAATATCATCCTTACTCCCTTTATCCTTCATGTTTAAGATTTTTTTTTGATTTTAATAGGTCATTTAAAGTGTATTAATTGTAATAGGCTCTTATTCAAGAAATTAATTGTCTCTATGGTATGCAATATACCCCTAGACTAGTTATCTTTTTGATAGTTCCATGTATGCTACCTTCACTTTGAAGCAATTATGTTAGAATCCTTCAATGCCTAGAGTTGGTCTTAGAAAGCTTTGTTGCTTAGTAGGAGTTTAATAGTCTATGGGATATGTCTTGGTTGATGAAATATTTAGTTTAGTTTCTATTTTATGAAAAACTTCTAACTCTTTTCATGAACAAGCATTATATTAGGTGATAGGCATTTAAAGAAGAATCTAGGGAGCTATCCCTCATAAACTAGAGATTCATCTCTCTTACAAGATCCCCATAAATTGAGAGATGATTCAATGTTGAATAAAATTTTAGGAGCTTAATAGAGTGTCTTAGGGTGCATAATTTGATGCCAATAGTTTTGGCATGCCCGATGGGACAACTGGTCCTAATTGTTTCCATGTCAAGGTGAATGCTGATCTTGACAAGCCTAAGGTTGCAGAGGTGTTTTAATCCAACATTTGGTGACTCCAAAAGGTCAAAATTTATAGTTTTAGATCAAGTTCTTCACATTATACTTCATGGTCTTCACTAGATCATCTTATAGTAGAGCATTCATTGAAGTCCCTCTACCTAAAACTCCTCTTGAGGAACAACATCCTAAACCATTCTTAACATTTAGATCTCCAAACAAGAAGGTTTTGAAGAAGAAGAAGAGGTTAAGGAGATAAGAGATCAAGAGGAGGAAGAAGGGATGGCTAGGCAACATGATTTCCTAGCCTTCAACATCTAAAATCTAATTAATCTTCCTACATATGATCTTATTCCTCCCAATGCTACCAATAGTCTCCCTAAATTCAATGGAGAGGGCCCTATTATTCCAAATGAGCACATTAGGGACATTTCAAATTTTTGTAACTTCCAAAATATAAGTCAAGCTAACATATCTATTAGACTACTTTCCATGTCTCTAAAGGGTAAGGCACTTGATTGGTATAGGACATTGGAAGGTGGTTGCATTACTAATTGGGATGACTTTGGAGAGTTTTTGGTGAATATATTTGAGAATAAGAGTGACCAAACTTCACTAATCCATTATCTGAATGTGATAAGAAGAGGTCCTAATGAATCTATGGGGGATTTCAATGAAAGGTTTCAAAGGACATGGTATAAATTGCTATGTATCATGAGGCCTCCTCCATGTTTTGTATTCCCCACTTATCTCAAGGATGTTGGTACTAATGTGGTAGTAATGTGGCAATCAATGGGAGGATTTAATCCACTTGATGCATATGAGATAGCTATTAAATTTGAGAATAGTTTGATAAAAGTTGGGAAATTACCCTAAGAGTTTTCATGCCTTTATTGTCTCATAGTTTAGTTGAAGCTCCAAGTATAACACAAGTTTCAAATGCAAATGCCAAGTGTAGAACAACTCCCAAAAAGGTGGATAATGCTATAGACAAAGATGAAATGATTT
Source organism: Torreya grandis (assembly GCA_037957365.1). Classification (NCBI taxonomy): domain Eukaryota; kingdom Viridiplantae; phylum Streptophyta; class Pinopsida; order Cupressales; family Taxaceae; genus Torreya; species Torreya grandis. The sequence continues at coordinate 3,255,400 of JARHVA010000111.1, forward strand.
GGTCATTACAAGCTTATCTCAAATGAGCTCAATTGCATGTAAGTGCTCCACCCAATCCCCAATATTATCCTTCACAAACTTATAAACCTCCACCCTAATTCAATTACCAAGGAAGAGGACAAGGTCAATAAGGTTTTAATAGGTAGTCTAATGTCTATAATTCTAATTCCATTCCACCCACAAGGGCTGTTGTTCTAGTCCATACTAATCTAGTTTAAGGAGAAGAACATTTAAATCATTAGGGATAATATCAAGGTCAGTTTATGTATGATGGTGGTGAAGGTAGTCAAGCCTTAGTGGCACAAGAAGGAGCTACTTCTTGCCTCACATTAGAAGAAGAAAATATCATGTAAAGGGATACTCATGGAGAGGGTAGCAGCCAAAGTATAGGCCTTATGAACTTTCAAGTGGAAGATAACTATGTGTTGAACCAAAACATGTCAGTTGTAGCCAACATAAGAGATAAAAAGAGAGCTTTAGGAGATGTTCCAGAAGCACATGTGACTCCAAGTAATGCCTCTCCAAGGCCACAAAGTGTGAATCCTAATGTAATACCCCATACTAGTCACACTCATCATCAAAGTTAGAATGTGAGCAAGGTTGTCAAACTTACAATACATCAAGTTCAAGCTTCCTCAATACCTTCAAGAATGCAATAAAAGGTGAATACTTACCCTCCAAACATTATTGATTCTTTGAAGAATAACAAGAAAATAATATCTCTTTGGGAAGCTTTGTAGATACCTGGTCAAAAGGAAATTTACAAGAACAACTTTCAAACATCCATGTAGCCCATCAAGCTCCAAGACACAATATTGTAACCCTTACCAATACACCAAATTATGTCTTACAACCCTCCACCAAATATGAAAATCCTCCACCTTTATACCTCACACTCATTGTGGGAGACAAATTGGTTCATAATTGCATTGTGGATAGTGGAGCTATTACCACAGTTATGCCTAGGTGGTTATAGATAAGTTGGAATTAAAGTATGAACCACATAAAAAACGTGTGTTAGAACTTGATGGAACTCCAACCAAGATAGTGGGATTGGTTAGAGTATTTAAATTATTTCTACATGATTGTACAAGTTTCCCCATTATGTAAGACATTAGGGTGGTAGATCTTCTATCTCATTTTGTTATTTGCTTATCAAGGGAATTCACGACTAAAATATGAGGATACTTTTCTGCTGATTGGTAATTTCTAGATTTTAGAAAAAGATATGGAACTAAGGTAACCATAATAAAAAAACCCTTGGAAAGGTTTCATATTATACCATATATAGAGATAAATTCAAATCAAAATTATGTAATTAGTAAAGAAGAAGAATATGCCATTGGTGGTGAAGCATCCTCTCCCCTTGAAGGTATTTTTGGTCTTTTCCTTGATGAATATGGTAATGAAACATATGATCATGATCTATATAAATTCATATAGGTGACTGATTTGGGAGCCTATTGTATTCATGAAGAATATACCTCCAGACCCTCACTTACTAATGAAGATCATGAAGTTGAAGAGATATGCCCTGCTTTGCCTATTCTTCCTCAATATAATAAAGTGCTTGTCTAAACTTGTCATGATCCCTATGTTGCATATAATTATATCTATCAAGATTTTACTTCACCTAGTCCATATAGTTCCTCTCCACTCCATTCCATTGCTAGTTTCAAATAGACTCTTATTGGTTACCAAGACTACATGTTAGACCTTGACACTAGGTATGGTTATGGTCATGTCATCCCTAGTGTTTGTGTCAAGAGTGTAAAAGATGCTTTGGAATAAGTCAAAAGGGAATGAATTACTATAGAGAAAGATAATTATCCAAGTATTTTTAATGAGATGCTTGATATTTATGGCTTGATATTCCATCTATAAGAGATATTGAGAGTTCATGAACCAACTCAATATTAGTAGCCCCAAAATACCCCAAATCTTTCTTACACTCCCAAAAGTTTCCCTTTTTTTAAGTCCATACAAAAGAGTATCCAAAAAAAGGAAGACATCATGGTGGAGCAGGGTAACTTGCTCTGAGAATATGGTGAGGAATAAATTTTGAGTTTTGAAGCTCATCTTGAAAAGGAGATTGAATTGGCCAGTCAAATTTTGAGACAATCTATCATGGCAGCAGAAGGTGAATCTCTAAGCCTACTTTTCCAAGTTTTAATGAAGATGCCAAATTCAAAGAAACTCCAAGTTTCCTAGACATATCATTCACTCCTCCATTAGCATCTCAGCCCCATGAGAACATTTTTGAGCCTACTTTCCCAAGTTAGAAAGAAGTGATGGCAGCTTATGAAGAAAACAACAAATCATGCTTAGGTGGAGAAGTTGTTAGGGGAGAGAAACTTGAAACCATTAAACTCCCTCCTACCCCTCCTCAAAAAGCTATTGAACCCATATTTACACTTCCCCTAACTGATCAAGGTTTCCCTTCTAATGATGAGAATTACATTTCTACTTGGGAATCTTCTTTGGCTAAACTTCCTATTTCTGAAATGCCTAATATTGGCATCACTAAAAAGGAGGAAGAAATAGAGATTTTAGATTTGCTAAAAGATGAGAAAGAGATAAGTCCTTGTGAAAATGATGTCCCTTGTGTTGAAAAGGATGCCTTGGAATGATTTATCTTGAATTCCAAAGAAGAAGAGGAAGAGGTTTCTCTTGTTATTCCTTTCCATGATGCTGACTAGTGAAAGGGTGATGACTTGTGGAAGAAATTTGATGACATATGCAATGAATTTGAAGCCCTCAAGGAGCCTATAAGTCCTTTGTAACTAACTACAAACCATAAAAAGCAAGAGGTTGTGTCTCAAGAGGAAGACATGTGGTAAACCTACATACAAATCTTCCAAGAGTATGAAGAATGTGAGGAGACTAAAATCCTAATGAAACAAGTCCAAAATGTTGGATAACAGGTATGTGATGAGGAGCATCATCATCAAGAGAGTCTAGATCATGATGGAGAAATCTATGATGATCTTGGTCCTTTTGAAAGTGGTTTAAATTTTTATTCTATAACCACCTATGTAGTTGTCTTCACCAACATCAAAGAAGAATTTGAGCAAGAAACACTTCCATATGGTCATGATATAATGCTCCTTGAAGAGTTTGAAGAGGTTGTGACAATTGAGAAGGATGATGAGATCCTTCAAGAGGACATAAATGTACAAGTTGTCCCATACATGGATGTTCAAATCTATCATGAAGAGGAAAAAGGATAGCAATATGAAGCATGTTTCCAAGTCCAAGAAAACCTGTTTGAGATGACATGTCAAGTCAAGGAGCAAAAAGATAACATGAGTCATCTAACACCACATCAAAAAGAAGCATGCTTGGCATCCTCATTCGTCTAGTGAGAAATGAGATTAAAGGTACATCCATTTTGATCTAAGAAGGGAGGTATGGTCAAGTTGAATGTACATATTTTGTTTGATTTCAATTGTGTCTTGTGTTCCCTAAGTGTTTAGTATCACAAGTGTGTCTTTGTTTTGTTATTTTCTTTGCCTGCTTATGTGTTGTTCCTTTATTTTTTGTTTTTTGAGGTAAAATAGATATTTTTTAGGTAATTAAAGGTTTGGTTCTACTATTCCCAAGTGCATTCTAACTCTTTTTTCCAATGGATAAGATAAGGTTACTAGTCCTTAACATAAGCAAGCATGTTACCCCTAAGAGTTGACAAAAGTGTTGACCAAATTTGACCTTTGGTAAAATTTGAGTCAACATCTACATTTATAAATTTTTTATAAGTTTATTCATGTCCTATAGGGGTTTCATATTGATCTAAATGTTTTACTTATCCCTAGTCTAGCCTTGATCCAAGTCTAGCCCCATTGACTAGTCAAGTCAATGAAAGTCAACCCTAGTAAAATAGGGTAAAACCTATTCAAAGGTCTAAATTGAGTTGATTTGGTTCTAATATGGTTTTGGATATGTTTTAAGATATCTCTAAGTCATTTATTTGTCATTACTATGTTTCATATGTCAAATATGCTTTTGGGGCCACCTTTTTAGCCAAAATAAAGGACTTGTATGGATGGGATGAGGAGAAAAACTTTCCATCAAGATAAATTTCAATGTGGGGAGGTTATAAAATGTCAAAAACAGTCATATTATAGTCCAATAATTAGTTATCCTCAGAGAAAGGTAGTTTCCCCTTGTTTTTAGGGCCTTTTGGGCACTTGTACAAACTCCTTGAGTTCACCATCAGCTAAAAACGTGGGTGGAATGCCTATTCATCTCCCCAAACTCTTTTACATGATTTTTTTTAAGGAGGATGTAAAAAAGTTCATATGAAACTTATTTTCTTCCATTTTCTCTTTACAAGCTAAGGAAGGTCATTTTCAAGTGCTTGGTGTGGACCGTACAAGTGGAATTGGGAAGAATGGTCTTGGTGGGTGAAAGGTCTCTGACTGCACTTAAATTTCATAGTATGAGTTATCATATTGGTGACTCCTCCTTTATGAACCAATTATAACACTATAGGCAACTTTTTATACACATGCATCCATGAGGGGGTCACTATTTGTACTTATTTCAAATTTTGTTGATTTGGTTTAATGGATTTGTTTGTTTTAGGTGTTTATCTATGCTTTACAATGAATTTACATGGTTCTCTTAGTTATTAAAATATCAAGTACCTAAGAAATCCTTTTTTAGGCTTATGTATGCTTGCAGACTAGTTCTTTCACACTTATAGTCATCTCATCTTAGGTACCTTGAAGAGAGGTTGTACATGTTAAAGAGAGTGTTTTGAGTTGATTTCAAAATATTATTTATGAGGTTATCCAAATTGAATGTTTAAAATTGAATTTGAAGTGTTTGGAGAACCTTACCCTTGCAAATTCATGCTTTTTCATGTTTTTGTTTGCATATACAGCTCAAGACACCCACTTACAATCTAGATGATGTCATGTTGATGCTTAGAGGAATATCTTTGTTCCTAAATTGATTATCATAGTTAAAGATGCATCAATATACCTAATAAAACTTCTCCTAGGCTTGTTTAGTGGTGTATCACCCTCATTGCCTCACATACAGTCAAATGCATATCTTTAGTTGTCATTTGTAGAGTTACAAGGGTTTATACAGAGGTATTATATAGGATTGAACCCTCATGAGGTTTATGAGGCAAGTTGATGGCCTATAAAACATGATTAAGACCCTTAAGAGCCAATCATGGTGTTGGGAAGACTTTACTAAGCAAGGAGACTGATACAGGGACCTTTTCCTTAAATAGACAAAACATAGAGCTTGCATCTTTTGTGTTTTGGTTTAAGAATCCAAGATTGTGTTTGGGGAAGGTGAATTGTGAGTTTTGGAGAGTTTCACCATAAATATATTCATTGGTAAGAGAAATAAAATTAAATACTTGAGAAGTATGGTGTTTGAACAACTCAAAATAATGCTCGAACATATTGAAAGACCTTAATAAATTTGATAGGTCTGAGATCAAAAGTAGCTTCTTTGAACTAAAATTTAAATTTAGGTTTTTTTTCCATGAGGGAGTGATTCCAAATGATCCAAGTGATACTAATGATCCAATATGTCAAAGATAATATGGAATTTAATGTTTTTACCCCTAAGCACTCTCCTCTATCCATACATAGGCCTGAGAAAGGCCACCTACAGACAGAAAGGACTAAAACTAGGAAACAAGTGTGATCAAGTTACAAGAAAGAATATCAAAAGCCTATGAAAGAGTTATGTTTAATTAAAAAAAAAATATATCTAATTACATAAAAAACACCATGACCAAGTCTATATGAAGCCATGATCATCTACAGGCAGACCTAAAATTCATGAAACATAGTCATGTACGATATGTAGGTAGTGAGTGATTGGAATCCTTAAAGATGATAGTATTACTCAAGGATTAAGGGAATGGGATAAAATTTACATGAGAAGATAGTTAAGGAAGATATATAAGGTCTTTGATACCTTGATAAGATCTTCAAAGAAATGTATCTACAGTAAAACATCTCAGTCTACTATTGGAATCAAGGCATGGGTGTCTTAGTTAAGAACTTAAGCATAGAGTTGACATTGGATTGAGGGTTTATAAGTGAAATAAAAACATGATGTGAGTATTAATACAATATAAAGATATATTATCACACCTTAGGCAAGTTCTAAATGACAAATCACCACCTATAGGCCTGTACAGACTGAGACAAGATATGGACTGAGACATGGGTTTTGAAGAAGTTTCAAGCCACTTTTAGATTGAGGGAGTGATAAAATAAAGGAATAATGGATTATAAGGCTTAATAAAGGTTTTAAAACATCATTTAAGACCTATTTTAATACCTATATCAACCTTTAAACATAGTCAAAAGTGTCTCTATCTCAGTCAACACATGAAGCTAGTCTAGTAAAAATAGGGTATCTCAGTTTTCTAGTAAGAATCACTTTGGAAAATGATTGAAATAGGGATTATATATGGAAAAAAATCACCTTGTGGAAATAATTTAAGGAATAAAAACAAAATTTACTCCCTTATCAAAGCATTCACAAGCTTATACCCTGCCTACCCTTACAGTCACCTCCTCAAAAGTCTGCCTCAAATTATTTGAGAGTTGGAAGGGAAAATGGTAGAGTTAAGGAATTAAAATTAGTAAAAGAGGTCATAATGACATAATAAATCCTATAATACCTTCAAAAATCTTTAATTAATATGGATAATACTCTCTATTTTGTCTTAGAGGAGGGGCAGTTTTCCCATGCTCAAGATTGGCAGTTTTGAGGAAAAGTGATGAGTAGGTGACCAGAAGGCAAGGAGAGATCAAATGATTGTTGGAAAAATTATATAAAATCAATGGAAACCTAAAATTTTTTTCTATAATATTGGAGGATAAACAAGATAGTCTTGAAAAGGAGGTTTGTAGGCAGGGTAACTAAGCATGGTTTGAGCCTAAGCCCTCATGAGGGGTCATTTTCACTTTTAACCTTTGCCAAACATTGGAATGTTTTAGAATATATTCATGGAGGTTGAAATTATATGTATGATCTATATAATAAGTGTATAATTCTAAAAAGGAGTTTTCAACCATCAAGTTGTAGGTTGACCTATTGGTAAGGTCTAGGCCTAATGCCAAATAAGGGTCAGGTTTCATCTTAAGCTCTTGAATAAGCTATTAAAATGATTGGACGATGTTTTTAGGGAATATATAAAGGTTTTTTAAACTTAAGTATGTAGGGGAATCCATCAAGAAGCCATATTTTGACTTGAAATCTCCCAGACCTCATAGAATGAATAAAAATGGCTCAAGTGGCCAAGTTGAGAAGCTCATAACTCCCTTGATACATTGCATGGGACCCTAAGGTGATTAGAAAAGTTAGAGAGGTTCCTAAATACTCCCTTAGTGTCATTTTATTATAGGTACAATGTTTTTTCTTTATGAACAAATGTTAAGACCCAAAATCACCTCAAAACCTTTACAAACCCTCAATATAGACCTAATTGGGAAAATATTGAAAATTAAGCATGAATAGGGGATGGTAATTACATGAAACTTTGGGAAAATCTATAAGAATATATTAGTCACCCTCCAATTCTAATTTTTTGTATAGACCTATACAAATTAGGTCATAACATGGCTCTTTTTGACCTTTTTATGTGTTTTGTAGGCATGGAAAAATTTCAAGAGGCCAAATCACTTTTAGATGAGAGTTTAGGACTTATTCTAAGTCATCATGTCCATTTTATTAGACATATAAACTCCTAAGACTATCTGTTATCTCTTTCATATCAGCCAATGTAGTGGGCAAATAATGAACACTTAGGAAAAAGTAGTGAAACTCAATTTGGAAATATTTTTAAGGCTAATTTATTGAAACTAATGCTATGAAAACTTTGGACACATGACATACCTCATTTTCATGGATTATATTGAATAATTGGGAAGGTTTTAGGTGCCAAGTTTGAGAGGTGTATGGAAAGGGTTCATTTTGGAATTGTAATGGATGATGGTGCATGGATAGAAGAATAGGAGTGATTAGAGTCTAGTCCAATGCATGTGAGCACTTATCAGTAACCCCTCCTATTAGACCCATCATTAGACTTGATCACTTGCCATCATAAGGTAGTTTTGGAAAGCAAATCATGAGGGGCAATTTTATGTGCAAGCGAAGGAGTTTCTTGACCATTTTATAGGGTTTGGATGATTTGAGATGATACTTTTAAATCTTGACATTGCATGTATTACCCTATCTCCCTCTCACATGCACAAGTAACTAATATTTTTATTTATGACAAGTGTCTCTATGGCTCTTGGACTCCCCTTCTCTCTCTCTCTCTCTCACTCACTCACTCACTCTCTCTCTCTCTCTCTCTCTCTCTCTCTCTCTCTCTCTCTCTTCTCGCATCTTCCATAAATTGAGCCTTTTGGCTATTATATGGATCTAACCACAGCTGGTATGGTGAATCCCTGATGGAATGACATTACACTTTGTCTTTTAACATTGAATACAAGTCTAATTTTGAATTGTGAACATTTTGTCTAAGTGTGTGAGTGATGAATAGTGGATCCAAGTGATAATATCATCCTTACTCCCTTTAACCTTCATGTTTAAGAAAAATTTCTAATTTTAACAGGTCATGTGAAGTGTATTAATTGTAATAGGCTCTTCTTCAAGCAAGTAATTGTCTCTATGGTGTGCAATCTACCCCTATACCAGTTATCTTATTGATAGTTCCATGTATGCTACCTTCACATTGAAGCAATTATGTTAGAATCCTTCAATGCCTAGAGTTGGTCTTGGAAAGCTTTGTTGCTTAGTAGGAGTTTGATAGTCTATGGGATATGTCTTGGTGGATGACCTCTTTAGGAATATAGAGGGCTAGCCCTCATAAACTAGAGATTCATCTCTCTTAAACTAGGCATTTAAAGAGGAATCTAGGGGGCTAGCCTTCATAAACTAGAGATTCATCTCTCTTATAAGTTCCCCAAAAATTGAGAGATGATTCAATGTTGCATCAAATTATAGAAGCTAAATAGAGTGTCTTAGGGTGCATAATTTAATGCCAACAGTAATCTCCCATTGTTGTAAGCTTAGAGGCTACTTCTATCCAAATATTTTCTTGAGTCTTTCGTAATGGTTTCTGATATATTTTGCCTAATCCAATAGGCATAGTGGCTTTTAAAATGTGTTTACCTTCCCGTTGCTAGATGTCTATACTATGCAGTTTCTTTTCTTCTACCTTCTCTATGATTTGTACTGGTTTAGGCTCCTCTTCATGTCATGGTTCATATAATCTTTCTAAATTGATATCCCTATCACTATCATTGGATTCTATCAGATCATTATTTATTGTATTACACATTTGAATATGGAGCTATTTTTTTTATTAGATTTATATTATGTAGTACAAGATCTAAGTCATGCATAGCTTCCTGATGAGAGGGATTCACTAACATTTATGAAATCCTCTACACATCCATAACACAGAATTTTTTTGATATTTTGTATGGAATTATGTACTATAGGATTATCATATTTAAATACAAAATTTTGGATAAAATCTTCCTAAAGTTTTAGCCAATGTTTGGTTTCCCTTATATGTTCTTGATTCATGTATCAAGCTATTGGAAAAGGTATAAGGGAATGATTGAATATGTGTACCCAATATCAAGGATCTACTCCATGTGTAGTCCATGAATGTATGTGAAATTTGGGACATTGAGCCTCTTAAAATAAAGGTCAATCTAATTTAATACTAGATGGTAGCTAAAACCTTGCACACAATATTTCATAGGCATCCTCCCAATACATTTTTGTGTTTCTATGCATAGCTCATCATATCACAATAGTTCTTTTTAGCACATAGTTGAGTACACTGAATCATTGTTCTACCCTTGATATATTGTATTCAAGCTCCAATATGAATGGATTGAGATCCTTAATCATAAAATTTTGAGGTATTTGGCATTATAAAATGAACACCATGTGTAGAAGTCTCAACTCATGATATCTATAGGACCAATTTAGGATGTGTGCATCCAAGTCACCACTTATGGATGATGTTGAATCCTAGGGTAGAATTAATTTAGGTGTAGGTTCAATGTAATCCATCATAGTTGTCCTATTATTATACAAAAATTATACCTCAGATCTTGTCGATATATGTACCAAAGGAGAAACACATTCTTCAATTTAAACCTATTTGACTAGCAACTTTGTGATAACTAGTTTGAATATCAATAGTTGTTTCTATTGTACAGTACTGGGATTCCACTTTTGACATTTAAAAGTGTGCATTCTAGTTAATATTTCATCTATCCCCACCATAAACCAATTGTTATCATCATATGCATAAGGAGACTTTGTATCTGTTGACGCAGTGGATTGCACCTAGGGCATGATGCCTAGCTCCTACCTTCCACACATCAAAATGGAAACTCCCCTCTCACCTGTGGGACTGGTGAAGCTAGAGGGGAGAGTCTCTAGATAAGGGATAGCTCCCTCTGATGTATCTTTTAGGCCCTAGTTTCTCCTAATGTTAACAAATAAATAAAAAAAGGGGGGGGATGAAAAGGGAGAAAGATGCTAAAAATAAAACCTAAACCTAAAAGAAAAAAAAGGTGATACACCAAAATGATGACCCACCCAACTCGAATATACACTTTTAACCAAGAAGAAGCACCCATACACTTCATTTGATATGAGAAATACTTCTGCATCAGTGAGCTAGGGGTCCGTGGAAATACAGGGAGGAAGAAACTACTAGAGGCATCCTCAAACACACTTATGGCAGCCTATTCACAGGCACCTACACTCCTCTAGGGACACTTCTGGAAAACTTGCAAAAGAGAAACTCACAATGCACTAGACATGCTGAAATCACCCTATGAAAGCATAAGGAAAATGAATTAACATAGAACAAAGGCATAGACACATCCAAAAGTGCAAGCTCAAATAGAGGTAAAAATGCTAAGTCATGATTCAAGGTAAAATCTGGCAGAGTTCTGCCTTACAAGACCTAGAGATTTTGGGCAGAGTTTTGCCTTAAGGCTGAGAGATGGATCCTTTCTCAAAATGATAAGTTTACAATATATAGAAAAAGGGAGAAGAGAACTTGGCGCTTCTTTTGAAAAGACTTTAGCATTCTTGACTAGCTAGTTCATGTGCTTTCTGAGCCTTGGGAAGAGGAAGCTGTTTGATTGTCAACTCCTACTTTGACTTTAGCATTCCAACATTTAATGCAAAACCATGGGCCATGACACTTTTCTAAAAATAGACTGCTTCCTTCAAGGCATTTACGTGGCTTGTCTACTCATTAATGTGAAATGAAGAAAATAGGCTGTGCTGCTTACTATTTGCACCGTTTGATGACCACTTGGCAAGCGCTATTCCAACTACAAGAATAAATCCCTGAGTTGACACCTCCTGTTGCCACCTAGACTATTTGTCTACTTTTGCACTTTGTCTTCTTCCTAGTTTGTCTCTTTCTGGCTCCTTTGGCCCTTGAGGCTATCTTTTGGTAGGTCACTGCATTCCTTGGGCTCTTCCTGCTTGCCTTGGCCACTTTCCACTAATTTTCAAATAAGTGACACATGGCGCATTCCACTGTGAAATGGGTAGGACATGTGGCAACATCTGCTTGAATCATAGAAGCTTTAGGCACCCTTTAAAGGTCCTATAAAAGGGGACACGTGTTAGCTTCTACTTTCTTTAGAAATTCATTCGGGGCCCACCACAGTTCTCATGGGACAAAAGGGAGAGACTACAAATGTTGACACTTGTTAGCTTCTACTAAGCTTTATAGGGGACACGTGGCATGTTTCACTTCTTTAAGATAAAACATGTCAAAGCCTTTCACGGTTGCCACTTGGTGCCTTCTATGCTCTGGCTTTTCCTGGTGTAAAATTGACGTGCACGGGCCCATCACTATGTTTGAATTTCCAATCGCTAGTTCACCATGCTTGACTTTGACATCCTTAGGCCCGTCACCCCTTGGACTTTCTTCAGCTTTCTTGCTTTGGCCTTTTCTGTGGACTTCTTTCTTTGCACCTTCCTGAAGGGAAGTGACCCTTTGGCTTTGGGGAAGTGTCCTTTATTTTGGTAGCTGAGAGTCTCTTGCAAGGACACCTGCCCTTTGGGATTATTTAGTGGCCTTCTCTCTCCTTAGCAGGTTGCTCCTTTGAGCTTTTTCCTGAGGACTTCTTCCCACAGACAATTTTCTCGCAGACAAAAAGTCCATGAGAATTGCCTTGTCACTTTGAAATTAGCCTCCAAAAAATCCGTTAGCTTTTTTGGCTGCAGCTTCCTTGACTTTCTTCAAAATTTTTGTCCAAAGGAATTCCTTCAGACAATTTTTTTGAAAGAAATCATCCTTGTCTTTTGATTTTGCCTTAAGTCCCTTTCTTTCATGTTTTTTGATCACAGCCCTTCTGAATTCCTTCAGACTTTTTGTCTGAAGGAATTCCTTTAGACAATAAGTCTAAAGGGTTTCTTCCTTGCCTCTGCTGACTGCCTTTCAAAAAGTGCCCTTCGAGAAAGTTGAAAATGACCCTTCCAAAGGGCATTTCCTTTGCCTTAAACGAAAAATTCAAAGGAAACTTACCTTTTTGGCTTTTCTCTGTGGCCTCTTTGAAAGTGTTCCCTGCCCTTTGCAAGGGCTTTTGAATCCCAAACTGCCCTCCACAAGGGCACTTGGAATGATCCATTTTGTGTCTAAGTGTCAAAACTTGCCTTCTACATGTTGAGTCCCTAGAAAACTTCACTACTGAGTCCGTAGAAAACCATGCCTGTAGAGTCTATAAAAATGGACCTACAGAGTCCGTTGAAATTTCTGTAGAGTTTGTAGAAATGCCTATGGAGTCCGTAGAAATCCCTATGGAGTCCATATAAAATCTTGCAGAGTTCATAGAAACTTCCAAGACTTGTGCAAAACAAAAAAATGTATTGGCTCATAATAGCAGGGGAAAAGGGGACTGGTCTTTTGGCCTATTGGGCAAAAAATGGTCAACAAATTGGTGACTCCCAGGGGAAGCATGCATGCTATGCTTAGAGACCAATTGCCTTAAAATTCCATTGGGCACAGAGTTAGAATGTAGCTTTGAAAGAGTTAGCAACTACCTTGATAGATCCAAGAATCAATCATGAGCCTTTTTACCCCAGACACAAGGGAAAACACAAACAAGGCTAAAAACACTACTTGTGCAAACTGTACTTAGGGAAAGCAGGAAAAGAAACTGAAAGTAAACTACTATATACAACTAAACAAGAATATTTGCTTCCCTCCTAGATTAAAGGGAAAACTTCTTAAGTCCCCTTCCTGGAAAAAAGACTTATGGTGACAGACAAGTGGCTAAATGAAATGGAGAGTTGGTGACCTACTCCTCTTGCCTACCACTTGGATTGGCCTACATCTAAGTGGATTAGATTCAAACATGCTTCCAACATATACATACTCTACTTGTTCTTGGAAGCTTGTTGAATGTTGGTCCTTCATGCTGGTGCATTTAACCAAGAAATTTGTGGCTACTGGCTCATCACCATAAGCCCTTTATTGTGCATGGTCCCTCTACAATGCATCATGGTTCGACTTGTTCCCTTTTGCTTCATTGAAGACCCTGTCAAACTCATCCTCTACTCCCTCTTGGCCTTCCTTAAGAAGGGTGACTATTGTGATGTCTGAAATGGAATCACAAACTGATTGCTCATCCCACAGAACATCTTCTCTTTGTTCAAAGCTTTCTTCTTCAAGGCTTTCCTCAAGGGAGACCATCCTCTCCTTTTCTTGCTCAAGGACCACAGTCTCTAGTTGTTCAAAGACATTCATCTAATCCTCCTCCAACTCAAGCTCCTCGACATAGTCATCCTCCTCATCAAAGCAACAATGAAGTTCATCAAACAAGGTGGGAGAGAGCTCACCATGCTTATGTTCCTCCTCGTATTGATGGAACATTCGCATGTATGTGTGGCCTGAGTCTTCTCCATTGTCGATGATGTCTTGACAAGGAGCATTGATGATGATTTATTCTTCGTCATTGCTCACTATAGCCTCTTAGAAAGGTGTAGATTGGATCTTCTACTCCTCACTTGCCTCCTGCAAAATAGGTTCCTCCTTGAGAAGGGGTGAAGTGGAAAAACCATGTGGAAGAGGAGGTAGTCCTTGAGCTAGAATCGAATGATTCTCCTCCTTCCATTTGGTCAATACTTCATCTATATTAGGTGTGGCCTGATAGATCTCTTATGGGTGTGTAGATGGGGTGTGTTCAGACATGGAATATGCCATTGGGTCTAAACCATCCATCACACATTGGCTGAGGAATCTCTCTCTGGATTCCAACTCTGCAGTTCTCCTGGCCATGTCTTCTTGGAAGAGCCTTTCTTGGAGATCATAGGAATCATCTTGAGTAGGAGAAGCTTTGAATTCTTCAAGGTTTTTAGCAAAACCTTTCTTCTCCTCCTTCTTGCCCCATGATTCCACTATTTCCCTCTAAGTCAAGAGCGTGCCATCAGGGTGAAAGATCTCAGAATTGGAATTTTCCCTTTTTGTTGAAGGGCAACTAGGAGGGCTGATTGAGGTGATTACATAAATGTTTTGAGATTGATCATGGTAATATGAAGGAAAACAAAGTCCATGATTTCATGTAAAGGAATTATACATACAAAAATAAGATTTCTGATGGCACTAGGTTGCTTAACCAGCTGATTCAACTTGGAGTTGCCATTGGTGTTGATGCAAAAGCCTCTAAAGGCTGGTCAGTTGAAGAACACACCAAAAATTCTTCAACAGTATCCTTAGGAATGATATATGGATTTTGTTTAGATTTGTTTAAAGGTATGACTACTATTTTATCTTTTTGATGTGCTTTTAACTGATTGCATATAGTATTAATAGTCATTTGGCCATTGTAAGCCCATTTCTTATTGATTAAGATAGGTTAATAGGTCTATGATATCTTCATGTCAATTACCTCAAAGTCTCCTCATAAGCTAAGTTCAACTACTTTAATTTCAACATCTTCTAGTCAACCAATAGGTTTGACTCTGTTATAATCCACAAAGCTTAATGTTATTGGAATGTAACTTAGAGTTAGTTAGCCAATAATTTCCCATGTTAAATTAAGAATCACATTGACAGTACTACCAAAATCAAATAATGCATTTGGGATTTCATATCTAGCCAACTAAATATCTAGTCATTAATCCACATCCTAGGGCTTCTTAGTCTTAACATACCAAACTACTTTATCGGCCCTTGTTTGTCCTTGCTATGCACACTCCAAAAGATTGTGAAGGATGTTCATGATATTTTGGGATATATATTCATTATGCAATGTGCTAAGTAAATTTGTTATATATATCAAATTGGTCACAATGCCTTCTTTTCGAATGATACAAATAATTTTCCCATACATTTGAGCATAAATAATAATGTTATTCTCATTAAAAGCTATTTTTTGTTGTATTTCTTGTAATACATGCACAACTTGATACATTAAATTATTTTTGGTTGTAGGGTCAGGATATTTATCCCTCTAAAATTTTCTAATACCTAAATCCTGAGGCATCTCTAATGGAGGTAACCCCTGTTTATCTGTTTGTTGCTTGGTGATGACTTATACAAATGCATTTTCCTTTGGCTACACATTAATCATGTTTACATTTGACACTAGATTCTCCTTTCTTTATTTCTCTAAAATAGGGTAGTATTCCATTTGATATTGAATTTTTATCCTAAAATATACATGATAAACTTTCCTTTGAGCATTTGTGGGATAGTTCCTCGCATTATGATTATATGCTCTGCATAGATAACATTGCATGGGTGGTCGAGTTTTTTGATTATCATTATTGTGACCTCCTTGATATTTGCCATGATATCCTTCTTTGTATCTTCATTTATTATATTGATATCCCCACCCTTAGGATTATTATCTATTATATCCTCCTTGTTGATTTATCTATGTATCATATCTTATATACTGATGCTAAGGAAAAATTGGGGTCCAAGTTGCCTACTATTGTTGAAGATTTGTCTTATTCCATGGTTTTGAATACTGATCAAAATATTGATATGAGGGAAATGATGTATTATTATAAATTAATAGGCCTTATGGCTAGTACTATGATGATGATGGCATTTGATACTATGATGATGAAGGCACCCATCCTAAACTACCTTGAGTTATATTTTTTATCTCCACATCTGGTCCTAGAATTATTTACTTTGCAGTGGGTATGTTCTACACTGCAACTGCAAAGATGTTCTTTGTTATATCTTGATTTAACTCCTTCAAAGCACAAAAACTTATCTCATCATGATTTTTAGATTTTCAAAAACTACAATACATGCTGTGTGAATTTTGAATATATTATTAGGGATATGACACTTGAAATAGGATGTCTAACTAACCTACAGATTTCACAAAATTTTATTTTAATTGTTAGGTAGTCATTCCTATGATGTCCATTGTGATCACACTCTACACAACATAAGCTTAATTTAGGCTTATCATTTTCATGCATTTCATTCATCCTCCTCATAAAATCATCTAAGTTAGCTTCTACTTATGATCCTAATGAGGGAAGATCTACATAGTCTTCTATCTGTTCAACTCTAATTGTAGCAGATCGAGCATCAACTTTGGTGAAGAATTGGGTTTGTGCAATAATGAACCTTTTTTTTGGTCATAAGCCCTATATGAACCAAGTAGCCTTGTATTTATCTTATAAAATAAAATAAATTTTATTCATTATGTCAGAGAACCTATGATCATATTTTCCAATCGTTTCTCCTAATTTTTGTCTAATCTCCTTTAGATCTTGAATCATTTGAATGGAACATTTTTTACTTTGAATTATGCTATCCATAAATATTTGACTTGTTTTAAATCTAGGGTATTGACATTTCTTTTGAAAATGAACTCCAAATCACGTCCTCCTAAATCCCCTACTAGTTCACATTTCTTCACATCATCTAATGTAACCCCTTTTACAACCCATTTCATATTACATGTAACTAATTATTATTAAGAATACGAAGATCCATCATATGAAATTAAAGGTACAAACATACTTTCATGGATTTCCATAGCTGATGGATTGCTAGTTGTTATTGCAATTGTCTACTATAACTAGTAGTGTCGACACACTTGTCATTGTGTAGTTGAGCGACTGTGTAGTGGTTAATATGCCTATAAGCTACTTCAAACTATTATTTTCAAGAGTAATCAAAAGTCCTACTTCTTGTAAATTATTTTTTATAACACCCATTTGGTTTCTATACTAATCCTTCTAAACTTGTTGGTAAAGGAGTCAAACTAGCCTTAATCAACTTCTCTCTGTACTTTTTTTACCTTCTATAAATAAAGTGGGCTTGGGGGATGTGTATCCTTGAAATCAATATAATTTCAAACTTGAACCTGTAATATTAATACCTTAAAATTTAACATTTTCCTAGGAACTTTCCTTCCTGGTTCTAGCAAAAAGCTCTTCATTAAAATATGACCTACCTCTACTTCCTAATTGATCTACCTCATCATATCTGATTCTAGCATCCTATTTCTCATCTAGACCTTCTTCATGTTCAACATACCTTTCTCTTTCAATAAATTACACACCTTCTTTCAACAACATTTCTTATCTATCATATTTTCCTTATAATTCTCTAGATCTAAAAACATCTACTTTACTCATAGTCCTACTCGTAGTTGCTTTAGGGTCATTTGTCTTATTCCATATTCTTTGCTATCATAGTTCTCTTTTGACTCCAAAAATTTTCTTTTCACTCATAGTATTTTCACTTCTAGGATCATGTTCAAATTCCTTTTACTTAGCTCCTCGTCATTCAATTTCTATCGCATGCACCACTATGGTGCTTGAAGTGACTACTCCATATTGGATAGACTAGGCACCATGGCCATTTATAACACCAAAATATTGATCAACAAGGGTAAAAACCTCCATTTTATTCCTTGAACAATTCAATCTTATACAATCTCAAAAGTTATGTATCCTTATATTGTGAACTATATGATATAACCATTGATCATAGTCTTTGTATAGTAATCTACTAATTGAGACCAGTAAGTATATAGGTTGCACAATCTCTATAGTTTTTACTCAATCCAATTTATAATTTATGTTCTCCTTGACTTAAAGCAATAGTATTCTAATCTGGCTAACCATGCAACTGACAATACAAACAATTCACACTAGAAAAATTCATAGATTTCACCATATATGTATTCTTGGACAATATCCTCTATAGTATTTCTCACTCTTCACACTTATTCCTCTATAAAATTATTAATTCTCTCATCTATCCATCATTCTACATCTCTCAGCCATGGCAACCATCTCAACATAATTCATCTAATTTGGTTCCATGCTCACCACACCATTATTAGCAAAGGTTCTTGAAATTACACCAAAACATGCTAATTATAAGGATAGTGTGCATAGTGGAGAATAAAATAAGGCACCAAAGAGATAGAAATAGTATAATCCATATACATCAACTTTAATTAAACTGAAGAGTAGATTGAAGCATAAATATAAAAAACAAAAGCATAACTTGTATTGCATTAGATTATAGAATAAAGAAAAATAGATTACTTAACTGTGTATACATCATACATAAAATAAAATAAGGGAAAACCATAATAAGACAATTTCTATTAATCTCTATCAACACATCAAACTAGATTCTATTACATTAAAGTACTATTTATAACATTTTACAATATTGTTGTCTCTTCACATTCCAACCTTATGATATACAAAATGAAAGAATCTTCACATTATCTAATTATTTGACTATACTTTCAAGGTTGAATATTTACAAAAATATATAAAAGATAAAATCAAACATTTCACACATGTGTTTACCTTATATACTTCATGGTTTTAGAAAGCCCTCTTTTACATCCAACACTGCCTCTAGTGTCCTACCATATTTCATGATGCCAAGGAGTATTCTTGGAAATATGATGTGTACTAATGAATTAAGAAACCCAATCAAAGGGATGAGATGCCTTTGATACCCATTCTTGCACATGTACTCTTCGAAAAGTGGCCCATCAAATTTATGGGCCCTATTGCTCTAGCTATGCTTAAGACTGGTGCACAATACATCATCAATGAAAAAGACTATTGCACCAGATGGGACAAGGCCATGCCCACAAAAAATTATATTATAAAAACTACATCACATTTTTGTGGGAAAACATAATTATTTGGTATGGATGACCCCTTAGTTTGACCAATAATAGGGGCACCCACTTCATTAATGAAATTGCACAATTATACTTGTTAAATTCATGGTTGCACATATTAAAATAATGCCCTATCATCCACATGTTAATAGAATTATTGAGAATTTAAACAATATCCTAGGTGATTGCCTCACCAAGATCTACAAAGTAAGGTGCAATGACTAGGATGACCAAGTGTCAGTAAAATTATGGGCTTATTTCATCACCTATAATTACTTGAACAAGTCTACACTATTTTAGATGGTGTTTGGGATTGAATTTGTCCTTCTCATGGATTTACTGGTGCCTTCCATATGAATCATCTAATTAATTTACATTGATGATGATGAGTCCATATCCACTCAACATGAATAACTTCTAAAACTATATGAACTATGCAATATCATTCGATGGAGAAAAATTAAAAAATGGCTCAACATAAATCCTGACATGATAAACACATCAAGGGAAAGACATTGGCAAAGGGCATCCCTATTATTATTTATGATTCTAGATATAAAAATCACCTATACAAGCTTAAAATCTAATGTTTTAGACCTTATATCATCCATAATATTTTATAAATAGGTGCATACAATTTGTCCACTTTAGATTATGAAATGCTCCCATGACATTTTAATGGCTGAAGCCATACCGAACTTAACATACTAAAGTAATATTATAATAAGGCATATGCCATTTCCTATCTATATTTTTATTAATTTATAGCATAGGGTAGGTTAGAGTAACTTTAGACATGGTAGTTATGTGTCCTCAGTATATTTATACACATACACCTCATAAGTCCAATCGAGCAGGTCAAGTGGGGTTTTTTGTTTGAAGGTCATAACCCCTAGATGTCTAATTTTCTTGGAGAGTGTCAGCAAATAATTTTTTAAAATATCTCTTTATCTTTAAATATCAATTTGGTAATTTCAAGTAGCCTAAAATATTAACACTCCCATGGTAATCATTGCCATAATCAGTTTAAAAATGTGACATATTATTCTTGCCTACACCACCCCTTTTTCACAATCCTTAGATAAACATTTGTTGTACTAGAGGAGTGAGTAAAAAATTTAGTGTGGGGTGGGGAATTAAAGTGAAGGTGATATAATCTAGAAGGTATGGATGCTCATGATACATAAGGCAAATCAATTAATACAAAATAACATAGAGTTTTGGGACTCATAAAGTGGAAATATAGGGATAGAAAGTGTGCATGAGGGAAGGAAGCACACTGCTTAGGAACAAAAAAATAAAAGAATGGATATAAAATGATGATGTCACTAAGGTACTTAAAATTTTCATCATGATAAATAATTGGTATATATTGATAAATAATACAAGAATGACAAAAGCTCATGTTTGGGAAGTGAAAAGGCCAATGTATGATAAATAAATGCATTAAAAAAAATTATTGAAAAGGCACCAAGGAAGATAAAAAAAGGACAAGAACATGCAAACTATTCACTTTGCATCCATAAGTGGTCCCCCTAGAACCCAAGAAAACCAGAGTAGATAAAAAGAAAACATCAAGGAGGAATAATTAAGATCTCAAGGGGTTTATGACTCAAATTTTCCTAATTTTAGATAATCCAACAAGAAGTAGAAATGATTTGACAATAAATAAGATATAAAGATCTCCAATCACCATTAAAAGCCTCATAAATCTTAGGTCTGAGTCTAACAACATGAATTCTAGCATATGAATATAGTATCAAAGATTAAGGGCTTCAGGCAATTTGGGAAGCCTAGGGTGAACTAGAGGGGTTTCAAGGTGGGAATGAGACTAAAAGATAAAACATCAATAAAGAAGAATCATATCCCATGTGCATGAATTGGGATGCCTATTATTGAATAGGTGGAAGTAGTACTAGACAATACATAGTTTGAAGGATCATCAACTAATATTATATAAGGAGTGGAAAATTACCAAGTGTAAGAACATGAGAGGCCTTGTCTATTACCATAAGGGTAGATAAAGTACAACCTAGGATGAACATACACAAGGCCAAAATAAGGGAAGATACCCTAGCCACACCAAAAATAAAAGATAGGTCCAAAAAGGTAAAAATGAGTTTTTTAGATATGGAATATCCAAAAAATGTAGAGTGTAGTGAATAATGGGAGTCCTTGGTGGATAAATACAAAGTGAAATAATATAACCACTGTACTACAAATAATGAGGTTGACTTGAAGAATGATTAATAGTTTAGTATAAGGAGAAAGAATTCTTAAGGCAACCTCATTTTTATGACTCTATTAGAAGATAGCTAAATAAATTTATAGTTTATAAACTCTACAAAATCCCCTACTTCAAAAAATTTAAAGAACTAGTGCATCTCCTAATCTCAAACATCCATGAGGACAAAATTTATTTTTTAGTAAAAAGGATAAAGATCAAAATAGATTACATTCATAAGAAAATTAGATTATTGTAGTCAGGATGGGACATTAAAGAGGCATTAGAGAATACAAAGGAGGTTGATCATGTTGCATGTGAAATCAAGTATAAGAAGGTGGGTTTTACCCATGCCTAACATAGATGATAAAGCCACCAGGGTTGAAAAATGACTATTAAGCACCAAGTTGTCTCCATCAAGATGTTGGGAAGATATCAATAGAGGTTTTATATAAATTACACGAGATGGAAAAGGGGACCTTATTCAATATCTCCAAGTTTATATCATACTCAATTATTGAAGGTGAAAATAAGGTAAACATGGTTTGGGTAAGTTCAAATTTGGTGCAATCATTATTAAACTATTGTTTGATGAGATGACATGCTTGAAGATGTTCAAGGAGGTGGCTATTCATATGTCATGTATGGTAAGTCCTTAGCCATTAGGTACCTCCCATATGTCTAATATAGAATGATCACCTCTAAATATAAGGCTAGAGTTAACCATTGGTTTGTATGCATAAAGGAGGATATAAGATAAGAATGACACATACCCAAGATTTTACTAGAACTAGTAAGGGGGTATGCCTAGTTCATCGTCATACGACACTACTACTTAGCTAAATTTAGATTAGATAATGGAAATAAAATAACTTGGTTGAAATTTTCCTATGGGTTTACAACATAATCCCTTATCAACATGGTTAAAGGTGACATGAATCCATACATTACATGCAACTTATGTATGCCCCATGAAAACTTTGATGAAGGAAACTGATGAGGTGGATAGTAATGAACGTTCTATCAAGCTAGTCCAATTTGTCACTATCAAAAGCTATTATTTTAGGTTGTTATTTTACCTAAAACCCAAGAATCATATTGATAGTACAAGAGCACTAGAGTAAGGGATAAATTTATCTTCGAATCCAAAAATGAGTGGTTCATAAACTAGTATTCATAAAATAAAAACTAAGGAGACGATTGAAGCTATCATCTTCCATGCAATATAATTCCTAGGAAATAGAATCATATGATAGGCCCATAAGGAGAAAATATATGGTGGTTATATATTATCCCATCATGGTAAAAGGGGAGTCAAATAGAAATGAGGATCAAGAAGTCAAATAGAAATGAGGATTAACCTCTTTGTCCTCTATGGATAAGATTATAATAAGTGCGGTTAGAGGAGAAAGATAAAAAGGAAAATGGAAAATGAACCACCAATCTCCATGCTTGTAAAATTAGAATACAAAATCTCAAAAGAGGTGTCCTTGATAAGAAAGAGGAATTCATGTGAGGAACATACAACATCCCCCTCCCAGAGGTTAAATTATCATATGTCACCTGGGCAAGAGGTAACACATCCCCCTAAGAGAAAGGAAATAGTAAGAACCCAACCCCAACTATGAAGAACATGAATCAATTAAAAGGGCTATTCTGATATGGAGCCATGTGGAGGATAGTTTGAAAACCATCCTACCTAGACCAAAAATATATAGGTAATTATGGATTGTGGAATAGATAAAACCCCAATCCTTGTGGAAGAGGAGAACCCCATAGTATACTTATAGGATGGGAAACCTGAGGATGATGGGCTGGAGTAGTTTTGGCTTAAGATGGTGGATGAATAATATGAAAGGGAGTATAAATAGAGCTTATTATGGTGGGAGATATCCCCCCCTCTTGAGATGAAAGGTGAGGAAGAAATATAGACTAGAGGCACCATCTAGGAAATAATTTAAGAGATCCTATGCAAGGAAGATTTATACCTATAAGAAGCCATGGATCCCACCCTTGATTCACTTATAACACACAAGCAAGTATCATTTTTAGTATATTGTTACTTATAAGAATCCCCATTCAAAATTCCTAGGGTAAAATAAATAACCTCAGTTATCGACACCTAACATGTACAATATTAGTTGATGATCAACCTTATGGTCATGACTAGTGTGCAAGTAAATAACTCTATGATAAAGATAACCTTAAAGTGATAAGGAAAAACTTGATAAGCTCTAGGGCTTGTAAAGAGTAGAAAGAGACTATAGTAGAAATTTTTGTAGCTCTTAAAGAAATAACGTGATATTCATCAAAGAGATAACTTAAAGAGGCCAAGAGGAAATGGATTGAAGTAGAGAACACATCCATTAAAGAGGAAAATTAGTGTAAAGAGTTAGAAATCTAATTATAAATTCTAAGATTTAGGGCCCTGATGCTTTATGACCACATTATAAAGGCACAACCAAGTCTCCTACATATAGTTGACATTATCCACAATAATGTCATGGATACCTTGGAGAACCTCTCTGATAAAATCC
Organism: Torreya grandis; assembly: GCA_037957365.1. Lineage (NCBI taxonomy): Eukaryota > Viridiplantae > Streptophyta > Pinopsida > Cupressales > Taxaceae > Torreya > Torreya grandis. The sequence goes on from JARHVA010000111.1 coordinate 3,279,339, forward strand.
TAGAGAAAGGGATATATGACTAATATCCCCAAGAAGAACTAAAGTAGGCCTAATTCATACTCGCCAAACACTTAAAACATTACGATGATGCACTAAATGATCTATTGAAGTGTGTGGTGGTGGAAAGTTAGTGTTTGTCATTTTATCCCAATACCTAGAGATAATTGACACATGCCTCTGAAAAGAGGTAGAAGAGTATAAGATGTTGACTTCCATAATCAACACCAAGAAGAATAAGAAAGATCCCACAAGGTTGCTACAAAAGGTGGATGAAATGGATAGCACAATAGGAATCAAGAGGAAAGATTTATAATGACTCTTCTTAGGGATTTAGATGAAAACCTTGAATGATGGAAGCTTATTCGATGAGATATCAAGATAAATTACCAATAAGTTGAACAATTTGAAGCAACAGGCTAAGCCTCTTCTAGATCAATCTCTAATTCTAAAAGAGATGGGTGATAAATTCATTGCCTTAGTTAAATATATTAAGTTCTCCATCTGTATATGGGATGAATTTATATAATATTTATTAAGGGATGCCCATGAATTCATGATACCAACAAACTAGGGTACATTCTATAAACTCATGTTACCCCTCATTCTTTGATTGTTGGATTCTCCTAAGTTTAGAGTTTCCAATGAACTTGGCCATGAAGAAGATGTGTAATTTGTTTGAGGATAGACAACTAAGTTAGTGGGTGATGTTAATCTTATCAAATTGGTATAACCAAGCATTCACACTCAACCTAATGTTGTTAGAATACCCACACCAGGTTACAGAGGAGAAAAAACATGGTGCATGTTGAACATACCATCATAAGGACAAAAGACTAATGTAGGGTTTCTATCTAGGCTCAACACCAAATAAAAAACCCATTGATATTCATAAAATGTAAAATATGTAAGGCCAAGATAACTCAGAACCCATATATCTAGAAGTCATAATGGAAATCATGAAGGTTAAAGATAGAGTTATGAATGAAGTCATGGGTCTGACAAGCAACAAGAGAGGGATTTGAAATGACATAGTATTTGACCTAAAGATAAACACCACATTAATTGCTCACTAATAATAGGTGGAGTTCTAGGTAAAACTCATAACTACCTAGATGCCTATAAGAAGCCAAGTCCTAGATGGAACAAGAAAGAGGATATTTGGTAATGAAGTGATGTTGAAATAATAGTGTAATGTTGTAGATATAAGAAAGAGTTGCATAAAGATTTTATGTTTTTAGTACTTGATGGTACCTTTTGTAACCATGAAATTTTAAACTATAATATAAGTGTTATTAAATTATCACTAATTTCCATATGGATTGTTTTTTTGTGTATAATTAATTAAACTCATGGTTGTGAGTAGAAAGAGGGAATTAACATGTTTATAATTTTATCCTTATATTCATATGCTCTATATGTAATTAGATTATGGTTAATATAGTCTATCATATTCCCATAGATAAAACATTTCCAACTAACCCAACCTAACCTGGTACCCCTCTCTCTGCACCTTGGGTGAGAGAGTTAACTTCCCCTTACATAATATACTGACATGAAAAGTGATTATATTATACATTGGAGTACATGGATGAGTTATAATTCAAGTAACCACTATACTAGGGCAACAATGGAGATCATTAATGTTTTCAATCTTATTTTTATCGATACACATGTAGATGATAATTTTATTTAAAATGATATGAATGCTAATGTTATGAATGATAATGACGTGAATGAAAATATTGTAAATGGATCTCAAAATATTGATTTTTTTGATGTAGAGAAAGATAGGTTTTAAATCTTTTCGTTCTTTAGAGAACATGTCCTATACCATCCTAACAAAATAGATGACATGTTATATGTGTTAAGGGACATGAAAAATAAAACCATAACTCAAGAGTCTATAATTGAAAATATACCTTTTAGGATTAATCATGGATATTTTAATGCTTCTAATGTAGATAAACCTCATATAGGGTCCCCTTACATGCTTGATAATGTTTTTATGTCTCAAATTACTTCCAATATTATTCCTCTTCCTATTTAATCTAACTGTGTTGCTAAGTATTTGGCTTCTAAAATTGGTTTTAATGTTTCCTTTATTTCTCCCCAACTTATTAAACCATCTCAAAATGTTATTCAATCTTCATTAATCTTTCATAATGTTTCTCAAGTATATAATGTTTGAATTCTAATCTATTCTACTAACACTTCTTTTTCAAACCCCAAAGTTACCATTTTTGAGCAAAAATATGCATGTTATACAACAATAAATATAGTTTATCTCTCAAGGTTCTCAAAATCCAAGTTATAGGGTTGATTTTCATGATATATTACTCAATTATTTGGCTTATGATGTCATTTTATATCTTTTTCCTACTAGCTTTGTAGCTCCCAAGTTTGAATTATTCAATAATAAATGTTATCCTTCTCATCACATCAAATATTTCTATGTGTGATGTTTTGAATTTGCACATAATCTTAAATTGTTGATACCAAAAATGTTTATTTAAAATTTATGAGATTTATGATAAATTTTTGACTTTGCATAGTGATACCAAAATTATGTGGGATTGTTTATATTCTTGTAATGTTGTTCATAGTCATGTGGTGGTACCATAATGATGTGAAGCATTCATATTGCGATGCTTCATGTGGTGAATAACATAATTGTACAAATATAATATTTGGGACATTTATTTTAGTACAACATCCTTTATTTTATTGAATAAATTTGAATAATCCTAGAATTTTAATAATAATTTTAATTTTTAACATTGTCTTTACAAAATTTTCTATTAAATTATCCAAACGATTTCACTAAATTATAAATATTATGTGAGATTATACTTTACATCCAAATCATAGTTATTATCTTTTTTTTCATTTTTACCATATTCATAAAGGTCAATTTATTGGGATTCACCACCCTAATGAATCTTTTAGCACTATTCACTACATAGTCTATAATTTATTTGGTAACTTTCTCAAAATTACCCCTATTTTTACTGATTTTTAAGATGATTTCTTCGCTCAAATTTTAATTAAAATTTCCATGAATGTCACATTTTCATATATTCCCCAAAAAAATCAAGGACCTAATGAGAATGTTGGTGAGTAAATATTCAAATTTAAAAACATGGTTTCAAAGATGACTCAACAATATCCTACTAGTGAATTACAAAATATATATTTTATCATAATTTACTTTAACCCATTAAATAAGAAGTGGTATTCAACACTTAAAAATATTTTGATGATACTTTTCATATATTTAGAAACTATAAAATCAATATATTAGAGGCAAAAATACTCAAAATAGTGGAGATATATTTAAGGGTACAAATATATTCAAAGCTAAGGCTATGATAACACTTTCCAACCTAAGAATGAGGCCAAGAATGTATTAAACATGGTAGACCAACCAAATAATAGACTAATCCTATCATAAAAGGAATAAAGATAATTTACATAATTAATTGAAAGTCCTCAAAATTTTCTTAAATGATTACTTGAATGCAATATGTTCTCTTATGTAAGATATTGAATCATCAAGGCCCTTGCCTAAAATCCATGATGCTAATGCATATTATGATTATCATAAATTACTTATCCATTTAAAAATTAGTGCACAAATTTGAAGCATAAAATTCAAGACCTATTAAAAAATTAAATCTAAGTTGAGAGTCACAACAATAGTTTGAATGAATCAATTACATTAAAAAATAAACATTTGAATATATTTACAAATCATATTCCCACTCATGCTACTCAATCCAAAAAATAAGATGATGTTCATCTCATAGCTAAAAATAAACCATCACAAGATTATAATGTTCACCCACTAGATGGATTTGTACGTGTGGTTAATGACATGCATAAAGATAATCTTTCAATTATATTCTATGATCACAAGATTAAAAAGTATGAATCTACCAATATACCTATCTTAATTTACAATTTCATAGACAAAAAATTGAGGCTTACAAAATGGTATTATGGTTGATAATGATTCAAATATAAACATGTGCATAATATAATTTTTTATGAGTCTTAGATACACTTAGAAGGATCTAACTAGTGCAACCAATGTGATTAAAGGATATGATGGAATAAATGGGACACCACTCAGGGGAATTAACTTACATGTCATATTATGTCCTAACATAATATTAATTTGGTTTCATATATTACTAGATAATGGAACATATGACATATTTCTTAGAGAACCTTGTATTAATCAAATGAAAAAAATCTCATCAACACTACACTAGTGCTTGAAACATTTCCATGTAAATAATGCAATTATCATACAAGTAACTACATGTGAGCTTTTGAACAAGTTCACCATGAGGTTTTACCTAAATGGCTGCAAAGAAGCTAATCATAAAACCTTGAACAAATGCACCAAAAGTTTACATACATTCTCATTGACATTCGAAGATAATATTATCACAACCTCTTGTACCTATTCAAAATAAAGAACATACCAATGATTCGATAATTAAACACAAAATTTAAATACTGGAAAGTGCAACTTTGTAAGAGGATATCAAAGCTAATATAACCGCTCAAAATGATTATTAGTACCATGAGGATGATTACATTGATGATGATTATAATGATGATGACACATCAATTTTATTAGACTAATGGTCACAATGCATCTAAATATTGACCATGAGGACATGAAAATGTCTACTTATATATAATATGATCACCTACTTGGATTTTTTGGTTATCCTCACTTTTTAATCCTATATTTTTGAACAGGACAATATATTTGTAAATATTTTATTTTGTTTGCTTGCTTGTCCTTAGTTTTAATTTCTAGTGTATGTATCTTTTCGGGAATTATTTTTTATTTTTAAGCTTCTTTCCATGTTGTTACATTCTTGGATCCTATGTCAATTCCTATTTCTTGTAAATCTCTCATCAATATTGTTGGAATTTTTAAGTTCCCTTATTCTTTTTATGATTTAATATTTCAATTCTCTATTGAATTCCATCTCATGGTTATTATGTAATTATTATAGATTCTTCCCATGTTTGATTGTGATATATTATTTAATTATAACCCTTGATTTGATTATTATTTTCCATCCAAAAATACTACACAAATTGACCCATGATGATGACACATTATATATCAAAGTTATCGACTCCAGTGCATGCGTAATTCTGAGGAAAGTTATAGGTAATTAGAAATTTCTGTAGTATTTATTATTCTTACCTTCAAAACTTGAATTTATTATTGTTTGAATGATTATTTTGACTATTTGAAGGTATTATAAGGTATATTTGTCTCTATCTTTGACAATTAGATGGTTACACAACTTAACATATTATGATTATCTTTTTATGGATAGAGGTTATAAATTATTTATGCCCATTTTAGTGACATTATTGAGTTAGATTCAAGATACACACGTGCATAAATATGACTATAGATTCATAGATGATGGCGGTTATCCTCATGCTTACTTTGGGGGAATCCAAAATGATGCTTCTTAATTTTACTTAAGGTTATATCTTTCCTAGTTTCCTTTTTCATATATAGCTCCTATTTGATTAGATATCCTAATATATCATATATGTTATGTGTTTAGTATTGTGATTTAGTGTTACTTTTTTATTTGTCATATAAGTACATTTCTTCATGTATTTAGTACTTGATTTGTTTTTTATAGTGATTACTATCTAGAGTGCTTATCTTATCTTCTCGACATTGGATAATTTAGTTGTATACTATGTGTTAGATGTTCACAATTGTTTATTCTATGCGATTTGATTACTTTATACTCTCTATGTGTGACATTATTTGACTCATCTACTTTAAATTTATTTATTGTACTTTTTTACTCTACACGCATGAAACTATTTTCCATGTTTACTATGTGTTTAATATGCTTTTTATATGTTTGGTGTGCTTATCTTGCTTGTTATGTATAATCTACTTCTATATATGATTGGTGAAATAAATATATCTTGCACATTATTACTTGATTGGATATGTTCTTGTTTTATTACATTTCCATGGTCCCTACCATGCATCTATTTAAAGATACTATTATTGTTTCACATTAAGTATTTATTATCATTTGGGGCATGATACTCTTATGCCTATATTGATTTTATTGGAGCATGCTATTGTTGTGCTTCATCTCAATGTTTCCTTATTATTTTATCTGAATTAAATTAAATTTGTGTATTTAACCCTAACTCTGATAAATAGAATAGAATAAAGTAGGGCATTGTACATGCACTTTTAAACAAAATAATGAGGGTGAATGACTAAAATATATTGAAAGAAAAGATTGTGAAGAAGGCTAACTATGCAAATGAAGGATAAAATTATCTATTTGATCCATCTAACTAATTGTGCTGACTAAAAGAATGTAGAAATAAGAAAATAAGAGCAAACCTTGAAACTACCTAGAAGCTATATTTGAGGCTATGCAAGGACAATAATGTCAAGTAAGGACATGAACATTTACCAATATTTCCATGTTTACCAAATTTTTCCTTTTATAGAAATCCATAATTCAAGGATTAATCACATACAATAGTTTTAATTAGGTATGTGGGCACTAATTTTGCCTTTGGAAGTGTGCAGAAGACCTATAAATAACTTCTCCACATTGTAAACTGTAATAGGGCATGTAATGATTGAAAGACCTATAAATATGAAAAGGAGGAGTGTAGTTAGGTTGAGATCACCCAAATCACTCTCATGATGACTAAATGCTACCTACATATCCAATATTGTCAGGAGGGAAATCAATCCCAATGTAGTTCTCCTACCTAGAGTGATTTATGTAATTATGCACCTTTGACTATATGTATACATCAATAAATGGCTTAAATACATGATCATGCTTGACTTATGGATACATAAAACTAGCTTGTGACTTAGCTAAAGACTGATTGGAATGCCTAAAATTTGAATTGGGAAGAATATGTAACTTTTGCTTAATGTGCACTTGTGTAAATAAGCCTTTATATTGAAATTTCCAATTAGAGTAATAAGTGAATTGAGTGTGCCTTTATATAAACATAAATGGGATGACCACATGCTAGGAAGCTGTTAATAAAAATTAGCCACCATGAGTAAGTGTAATTCAAAACTTTTATTGTCAATCTTTTTTCATCTTTGTTGATGACCTTTTGATAGGTTTTGTCTTAGCCTATATGTCATGCCCTATTATAAAAAGGTGTCTTGTCAAGTGTTTGGTCATATTAAGGTCTCTTGAAAGGTCTAGGAGACTGAGTCAAGATCTTAGTCTTGTCATTAACCCCTTCATGAAGGTCTTATTTGGGTGTTTGGTGAAATTAAGGTATCTTAGTAGAGTTTGAAGTTACTTAGTGAATATTAAGGTATGTTGATCCATGGTGAGAGTATAGGTGTATTGAACTTACAGGGTGAAATAATGTATTATGGTAGAAGATATATTCTAAATACAAGATATGGTAAGATCAAAACATTTTTATTTCATGTTTAATAAAGGTTAAGATAAATTTGGAGAAATTAAGGTAATGATTGCTTTTCCAAATTAGAATGATCAAGTGCATTTTAAGGTCTCTAATGTGTTTATAAGTTATATAAAGGTGCTTTATTCCTTAAATTTTTTTATCTAGGTTAGTTTCAATGAAAAATAAGAGGTGGGACCCTTTAAAGGTCAAGAAAGTGAAATATAACATAGCAATACACTTGCCAAAGGCTTATAAAGTAACTTTTTAACATGAAGATGGTCAGTTCAGGCCAAAAATGGATGGCATCATGTCCATATAATTTTTTTAGGATCAAATCATGCTTGATCATCATTTTTAGGTTCAAATAAGATAAAAAATGTTTCATCTCCTCCATCGAGCTCTTTAAAAGCTAGTGAAGGCCATTTTCAAATGCTCATTTCATGAAGAGGAAAAAGAGTTGCATCTAATGCTCTTGGAGATGGATAGGGGCCCTTATTAAATTTAAATTAAAGTCATTAATTCTTGGTTTGAAGGGTTATGCTTTATGAATAATTAGTAACTAAATAAGTAACCCAAAACCCTCCTTAAACCCCACATGCAATTTTTTTCTTGTCCTAGTGAGTTTGTAGTTTTATGAATTTAAAAGGATGGTTGTTTGAGACCCTAAAGGGTTTGAATATTCATCTCACACCATATTACACCATCAATTGGCATGTGTGAGTAGCCAATATAGTAAAAAGTGCTATGTTTTATTGTTCTTGAAGGTGGCAGGCAGGGTTTTTGATGTTATGACATCCTTAAGCATAGAATAAGTTGTGTCTAGAATGAAATAATTGTAATTAAATTTATTAATCCTCATATATCCTACTCATATCTCATATAAGCATTAACATGGTCAAATGTCAAGGGGATTATCAAAACATGTTGACTATGCATAAAATTACCTGTAGGTGGTTATCAAAAGGTGCATAGAAAAGAATTATCCATGGTGTTGTTAGGTTGTGGAGCTAAAAGATTCACTGATGCAAACAGAGGAGGAGGTTTCAGGAAGGTTACTGAGTGTTACAGATGACGGCGTCGGTCAGGCCAACTAACGTTGGCAGGATCAGACAAGAAGGCAATCGACGTCGGTCAGAAGTCGGCCGACGTCGGCACCCCCCAGGCAGACAGGGACCGACGTCGATCACCTGTGTGGTTTGAGCTATGAGTGTTTTACGGGCAGTTAGCTAACAAACCAAGTGTTTGCATGTCAAGAGCTATATTTAGACTAGAATCTACGGATCTAATTATTGTAATTAGGTGTCTAATTATTGTTTGCATGAGATCTATTTAAGAGACTCATTGGTTGTATTGTAAACTTGTGCTAGAGAGTAAGAGAGCAATAATATAAGCTCCTTCAGAGAGAGGAGAGAAATGGTGTGTTATTCTTAGTGCCACAGTACCAAGTGTGGGTGCTAGATTGGAGAATCAGCAGGGTTCTTCACGTATGTATGATCTTGGTCATCAGGTGAGCATGGCTACTTTAGGAGATCTACATGGTAAGTAAGATCATTTATTTGTAGGTGTATGTGTGTAAGGTCTAAGGTTCACAGGTGTGCAGAACCAGATTGATTTGTAGGTGTGGAAGATCAGATAGGATAGTAACACAACAGGAGGAGAATCAGGTGGGATCTACTTGGAGTACAGTGTGTACTCAGATAGAGCAAAGAGGAAGGCAAGGAAGATCCTTCCATAAGTAAGATCAGATTGAGGTGTAGGTTGTTGTAGGTTTAGGGGAGATCTACTTGAAGTATGTTTGTGTACTTGTGGAGTGCGTGGAGTGCTTGTGGTGTGCGTGGAGCACAAGAGTACTGGCAGTAGTGGATACTGGCTGGTTGGAGGTGAACACCAACTCTGTGTTTGAGTTGTGTGTTGGGACCTAAGAGAGAGAGCTTTGAGGGAAGATTTACTGTTTATGCCCTAGAGGTGTGGGAGACCTAGAGGTGTGTAAGGAAGAAGAACTGTGGTAGCCTTCTTTGTTGTATTTCCTTCTGAAAGAGTTTTAATACAAGTTGTGTATTGTCTCTCATATCATGTGTTATTTCTGAATTCTAGTTACTTGTGTATTTTGGTTAATTTCCACATGTTAAGTTGCTTGGTAATCAATTTTGTGCTTCCGGTTATTTATCCCAACAGGTGTTGGAGTGAATGTTTTATAATTGAATTTATTATGGGTCCATTGTAATTTTTAAGAGTGGTTAATCCACTAAGGAAATTATCCAAGCCATCAAATGGTGTTTAGACCAAGGATCTTATTATTAGAGGTTTTAGGGCTTGTTGGATCTAAAAAAGGGAGTAATGTTGCTTTTGAGTTTTGTTCTTTAAGAAACCAATAGGAAAATTGGTTTCTTTTTTATATTAGTGGATTATATAACTTGAATAAACATCTATATATTTAATGAATTCACTTTATAAACATCTCTAGTAGAAGATTACAGGTGACATCTCATTAGCAATATTGGTTTTAACTCTCTTATAGGGTTTCAAGTGTAAACAAACAAGTAATAGGCCTAAAAAATAAAAAAAAGTGGTAGTGATGACCTGAAACAAGACAATTTTCACTTAAAGAGCCCCTATAGTACACCCAAACATACACTTAGTGCATATACATTTCAAATGTGAACCTATAGCCTTCAAGGACAAAGGATAAGATCTTACGAGTAAACACCTTTGAGGTTTTGTGTGGTAGTACACATGAGATATTATTTGGCATACTTCAGGGTATAGATAAGATAATCTTAGAAGAGTATCAATCAATGGACCCATCCTCATAATGCATTCAAGAGACCTAATGTAAACCTATAGCAAAATGCAATTTTAGATAAACATGAAGAGAAAAGTGAAAGGTTTGGCTCAAAAAAGAATAATTAATATGTGTGGGAGCCATAATAATACTTGGAAGGTATTAATAATGTTTGGAGGTTGATCAAAAAGGACTAGGAAACCTAAATCCTATTGTAAAATCCTAGAATGTATGCAAAATCTTGAAAATTGGCATGTTAAGAGTTTTAAAAATTGTTCAAAGAAAAATGACTATTGGAGGGGTTAAGGGGGGTTGGGGTAGAACTGACATAGGTCTTGGTTTTTTTTGAAGTGTCCTAAAACTCAATATTTTCCTTTTAATTTTCTCTCATCTTACTCAAGCCTATGCTAAGACTAGCCTAGGGCTAAAAACTTGCATATTGTATAACTTGAGTTCTAAACATTGGAAATGCATGAAAAATTGTAGTTTGACCCTATTTAATGTAACCTAAAATATTTTTGTAGATTTGGAGAAGTAATTCATGGTATTGTATAGTCTCTAGTATTGTAGGATTGTTTTAGGCCTAATTAGGCTTAATTATGAAAGATGGGTGTGGGGTTAGTAAGTCTACATTAGGATTTGAGCCATGAAATTTTAGGTAAAGTTGAATAAAGATAAAGGGTACTCAAATATGATTTTATAGGGTACTAAAAGTTTAAAAAGGATAAAGGGTACCCATTCAAACCAAGGATCTTTGTGTTAAAATAGGGCTACAAGGAATATACCTTAGAGAGAGCAAATGTGAGAGTTATGAATGAAATTGCAAAATAGAGTTGTAAATATGATTGTTTATGGATCTTAAAAATATATCCAAGGCAAGAATAAGTAGTCAGACTCCAAGGAGATGGCTTGTTACTTGCTAATTAATCACAATGGGTAGTTTCATGAGCTCAATGGTTAGTCATCAAGCAAGAAAAAAATAATACACCACCTTGATCAAGTCATCATAAAATTAAGTGCACACATGTTGAGGAGAGATTTATGAATATTTATTAGTAGGTTTTCTTGTTTGTAACTTATTTCATATGTGCTTGGTAGCCATCATTAGCTCTTGACACCTCTTTTCTCCCTTTCTTCTTCTTTCTCCTATATATATGATTAATTTTGGCATTGTAAGGGATCCTCCACTTGAGTATGGTGAATCCATGATCCTTTTATAAACCATTGAAGCATTAAACAAACTAGTTTTACATTCTCTTATCACTGTATTCTAATGTTTATACATGAATGATTGATCTTATCTAGTGTTGAATTAGTTATCCTTGACATGTCTCATTCTCTCACCTATATATAGATTAAACACACTCTTGTAGGTCATATGGAGTGTTTTAGTAGTCTTGTGAAGGTTAAGTGAGGAAATATTCCATTAGTGTCTTTAGACCTCTTGAAAATGAACCCTCTTAGCCTAATCATCATCTATCACCTTCATATTGAAATATTGATGTAATAGGAGTAGTTTAGGTATAGTGTATGAATAGGTCATCTCTATGTTCATTTTACATCTATAAATGTGTGGTAGTGGTCAAAAAATTTAGTGCATCACCTCCTTAGTTAAATTAATTTCATTTATTTCTATCCCTTTTCCCTTGCAAGTAATAGGCTTACTTTATTGTTTCAAGGTGAAGCATCAAGGGAACTAGCCCTATTTAGTAATTCACCTCATTGATTTGGCCACCCAAAGCCTAGAGTTGTCTCCATGATTTCACCTAAGTGAGGAGGCTTGAACAAAATCTTAAAGGGTGTAATTTAGACTGATTAAATTTATAGCACACCTGGTGGGATAGGGATTTCATCCATTAAAGAGTTCTTGATGTTCTTCTTTAATACATCAACCTTTAGAGGCATGAAAATAAGCATTAATGGTGAATCCAAGTGAGCAATAGTTGGTATAAGTAGTCCAATTGTTTGAAAATCAAAAATTGGTATGTATTATCATCATTAATTTGGTCAAAATACATAATTTATGCCTTCACATTATTCATATCAGATTGATAACATTCATGGCTTTGCCCCAAGTGGCTCTCAAATAGTAACATACCAACCTTACTAAGGTTATCAATAGACTTATATGCCCTATCCCAATCCAACTCAGCCTCCTTACAAGCCTAATTATTCCTCTATTCAACCTTGCCAAAGCTATGTTGTTCTTACTCCATCTTTATCAAGTTTTAAACAAACCCTTCTAGACATTGAAATGGAAATAAGGGAGCTTGATAAAGAAAAAGAACTTGGTCTGATTGTCCATAGCCCTTCTATTTATAATGAAAGCATTCAAATGATGAGGGATTTATTACATTTGACTAAATTTAGGTAGGTAGATATTAGGAGAGAAAATTAGTATATAATATTAGATGAAGTGATGGAGATGAGAGGCTTGATTCAATGTATGGAGAGTAGGAGAATAAATCAAGTAAAATTTCAAATATGAGGATAAGTATATATCTTCTAGCCAATAGTTAGTTAACCCTCAATATGTCATGAATGATCCTAAAAATCATTTAAATATGTATGGTTTCAAGCTTGAAGGAGCTGATGATGACATAACAACATTGTAATCCTCCCATGCTTCATAGAATAAAAATAAAATTAGATGGAATAAGTTTATGAAAGTATAAATGAGGTCAAGGCAACTACTCTATCAAAAATTAGTCTTGAAAGAAACTCAAATGAACTAGTTGTTGAAGGCACAAAAACTCCTAATGAGCTTGATGATGCTTGGTAACAATTGTATTTTGATTCCCTTAAAGAGAATAACAATATTGTCATGGAAGCATTGAATGATCAAGATGATGTTACAACTATTAATGAACATGAGATCATAGTGGCAAGTGGAGATCAAGAAGTTAATCCTGATGGTTTGAGATGTGAAGAAGATAAATCAAGTTTGGAATAATAAAAGCATGATGAATTAGACCTGGAATGGGTAGATGAGATTCCATTCTACATAGAAGAAGAAGAATACCAATTTAGTTATCATATATTGAGTCTTGATGAAATAAATGATGATCATGTAGTAGTTGATACATTTTTAGTTGAGTATGAGGTAAATCTTCATGAAGACATTTTGGTCATTAACCTTATTGAGCCTCATGAGCAAGAGATAGAGATTTAAGGGAAAAAATTGATGCTATATCATGATTCCATTAAAATTTTTAAATTGATTGACAAATATGTTATACCTAAAGAGAATGTTAAGAATGAGACTGAAGCTTGCATACTTCCAAGTGATTAAGAAGAAGCTTCCTTTTAGGAGGAACTATAATTTTTTTGCTCAAGTTTGGATAGTAAACCTATAACCCATGGATAGAATACTAAGATGATAGTCTTGGCTAATGAACATGGTGAAGACATGAGTGAGAAAGATCTTGAAGACAACATCATGGTTTCTAGTATTATTAAATATCATTGACAAGTTCAAGAATGTCTTAATAACATATGGCAGTCTAATTTGGACATGTTTAATGAATTTGAGGATCTTGGTAGGTTAACATCTCTATAAAGACAAGATGAAACTATTCTTAATAAGTGTAAACATCCTAGCAATCCAAAATGTCTTGCAAGTTATCACCAATAGGTATCAGTTCATGATGTAGGAAGATATGATGGAGATGATTATCTTCAAGGTGAGCAAGATATGGAGCTTAAAGAGCCAATAGAAGATAATGCTATTACTTCCCCCATGAATCAAAATTTGGTCACATTATAGGTCTCTCTCTTTGACAAACAAAAACATGAGGTAAGTTATGCATTTCAAGATGAATTTGTCCCTATTAAAGACATGTTTGATGTTGTTGATCCACTTGATGTCATGCCAAAGATAGTGGTGATCAAGAAAAGAAATGATAAAGTAAGATCCAAGTATGAATAATAGCTTGTACATCATTTTTATTCATCATATGAAGAAGACTTAAGGAGTTTCCATTTTGATCCATGAGGATCAAACCTTGAAGGTTAGTTATATATATTAGTTTTTTGTTTTGTCTTCCCTAAGTCCTTCTTAGCATAGTGTGTGCCTTATTGGTTTTAGTTGTCTTGTTGGTGTGTTTTTTATTGTTGTTGTGTGTGTTGGAGGTAGCTAGTTATTTCATCCTTCTCAAGAGAATTGTAGGTTAGTTCTCAAGTTCTTTCAGTTTATGTTGGGTTGAGATGAATCCATATCCCAATGGAGGCAAGAAGGTAACTGGTCTAGATCCATAGCAAGCATTCAACCCCAAGAGGTCTCCAAAGATGTTAGCCAAAATTTTCCACCATGAGTAAGTGAAATTCAAAACTTTGTTGTCAAGCTTTATTTATCTTTGTTTATGACTTATTTATAGGTTTTGTCTTAGCCTATAGGTCATGCCCTATTATAGGAAGGTGTCTTGTCAAGTGTTTGGTCATCTTAAGGTCTCTTGCAAGGTATAGGAGAGTGATTCAAGAGCCTAATATTATCATTAACCCCATTAATGAAGGTTGTGTTTGGATGTTTGGATAAATTAAGGTATCTTAGCAGAGCTTGAAGTCACTTTGAAAAGATTAAGGTATGTTGATCCATGGTGATAGTATTGGTGTATTGACCTTCCAAGGTGACATAATGTCTTATGGTAGATGAGAGATTATAGAGATAAGATATTTTAAGATGGAAACATTGTTATTTAATGTTTATCAAAGCTTAAGGTAAATTTGGAGAAATTAAGGTAATGGTTACCTTTGCAAATTAGAAGGATCAAGTGCATTTTGAGGTCTCTAACATGTTTTAAAGTTATGTCAAGGAATTTTATTCCTTACACATGTTTATATTGGTTATATTCAATGAAAAATAAGTGGTGGGACCCTTTAAAGGTCAAGAAATGGAAATATAAGATAGAAATACACTTGCCATAGGCCTATAAAGCAACTTTTCAATGTGGAGATGGTCATTAAAGGAAATAGATAGATGGTTTAATGTACCTATAATGTTTTAAGGATCAAATCATGATTATATCAACATTGGTAGGTCCAAATAAGACAAAAAACATTTCATCTTCTCTATCGAGCTCTTTGCAAGCTAGTGAAGGCCATTTTCAAATGTTCATTTCATGAAGAGGGAAAAGAGTTGTATCCAGTTATCTTGGGGGTGCCTAGGGGATCTTATGAACTTTAAATTATAGGAATTAGTTATTTATTTGAATAACTATTATTTATAAATAATTGTTAACAAAATAAGCAACCCAAAACCCTCCTAAAACCCCACATGCAATTTTTTTCTTATTCTAGTGAGTTTGTAGGTTTATGAATGCAAATAGATGGTTTTTTGAGATATTAAAGGGTATTAATAGTCCTATCACACCATATTCCACCATCATTTGGCATGTGTGAGCGACCAATATAGCAAAAAGTATTGTGTCTTATTGTTCTTGAAGGAGGTACGCAAGATTTTTAATGTTATGATATCCTAAAGCATGGAATAAGTTGTGTTTAAAATGAAATAATTGTAATAACCTCTACCAAGCCTCCTTTATCCTACTCATGTCTCCTACAAGCATCAATAGGGTCAAATGTCAAGGGGATTAGCAAAGCATGTTGACTATGCATAAAACTACTTATAGGTGGTTATTAAAAGGTGCATAGAAAAGGAAGATCCATGGTGTTGGAGTGAAAATTTGAGACCTAAATTTATTATGAATCCATTAATATTAATTAAGAGTTTTTAATATATAAAATAAGTGATTCAAGCCATCAAATGGTGTTTTGACCAAGCATCTTGTTGTAGGAGATTTTAGGGTTGTTGGATCTAAAAAAGGGAGTAATATTGCTTCTGAGTTTTGTTATTTAATAAACCAATAAGAACATTGGTTTATTATTTCTATTAGTGTCTTATAAAACTTGAATAAAAATCTATAGGTTTGATGAATTCACTTCATATACATCTATATTAGAAGATTAAAGGTGATGACACATTAACAATATTGGTTTGAACTCTCTTATAGGGTTTCAAGTGTAGACAAGCAGGTAATAGGCCTAGACAAGAAATAATAATAGTATTAATGACCTACATCAAGACAATTTTCACTTAAAGAGACCCTATAGTAATCCCAAGCATACACTCAGTGCATATGTATGCACTAAAATGTGCTTTCCCCACTAATTATATCAATTACAACTAATTTAGCCTAATTACCCTATTTTCTAGTTACACTAACCCTTGGCCTAATTCCCATACCCATTCATATATCCCATATAACCTTACATTAGCCTAAGACTAATTAATCCTATCATTAAAACCCCTAACAAGACCTATTATCTATTAACCTACCCCCTAATCCCACTAGCCAATTTTAAATTTAAGAAAATCCTGACTACCTACCCATAACCCTAAACTAGATTTTCCTAAAACCCTAAAAAACTATGAGAATTCTAGAAATATATTCATTTTATCCCTTTCCATCTAAAATTTTCTATTCTATAGGATTCCATGGAATTAAAAATTCCATGGAAAATTCTCCACCCTAGATCTTGATGACCTAAATTCAAATTTGGACCATAGATCTTCCCACATAAACCTATAAAACTACACCACATCCCCTTGCTCAAGATAATGAAAAAATCAATGAACTAATGCATAAGTGAATCACAAGCAATCCATTAAGCACATCCATACTAGCATCTAAGCACTCAAGCCATTGACCAACATCCATAGTCTTCTTGGAAGCCATTGTCAAACAATTACAAGCAATCCAACAATCAAGTCTACAAGCTCAATCACACAAGTTTCAAGTCTTGGAATGGAGCTATGAGAAGGTAAAAGTGATGGTAAGAATTCTCTAACTATTTTGATTTACCTTTTCTATCTATTCCTATTAGTGTCATTAATTTTGGGTTTGTATTGTCATTTTGATAACCAAAATTGGTGCACATTTTGGCAACCACGATGAGACAAACCTCCCTTATTTAGGCTAACACTCTTTCTAGAAGCATTTTAGGTGATTTCAGGACCAAATAAAAAAGAAATCAAGCATGGATTTTTTTTCATGTGTTTCAAGAAAGTCATGGTATTGCCCTACAAGTCACAATATTATAGTAGTGATATTGCTAATGATAATCACGGTATTATAGTTTATCTGTTAGTGGTCAGGGGGTTTTAGTAGGGTTTTTAGGGTTGAACAATCCCTCTACTTTGAAATTAGTGGTATTGCCCTAGTAATAGTGGTATTGCTAATTACAATGGTGGTATTACGATTCTTACATCTTGACATTTCTTGCACTGACTATGGACTCCTCTATAGGTGGGCTATCTATTGTGTGTAGGATCAGATATCATTCCTCTACAAATTTAATCCATTCAAATACAACAAACAATCCCCCTACTTTTCAAGTAGTGATGTTGCCCTGCTATTAGTGGTAACATAGATTATGATAGCAAAATTGTAAGAACTCATTGTTAAGTCTATATTATCTATTATTTTTTATCACTCATGTTTTTGTAGGTTGATTTTCATATGTTATTAAAATTATGTGTAGGAAATAAGTTGAGGACATCACCTTAGAACAAAGGGAAGGTTTTTATTATCTTTGACAACCCCATGATTCTCAGAATAGCAGTATTATCCTAGAAGTAATGGTATTATCATTCATAGTAGAGATATTTCTTAAGTATTAGGAATTGCTAAGATTCCTCTCCTATCAATCTTTGATTCCTCATAAATATTACACCCAGCCTTTATTTAGCAGACAAAAAAGGATACAGAGGGTTGTGAATTTCTAAAGCATCATATTTTTCTCAATAACCTACTTTGCAAATATTCCTCGTTGTATCTTACTTGCTATCACTTTGATATTTAAATGTTTGCTTACACGGGGAATTCTATTTTGTAGTACTTATCAATCTTGGGAGAAGCTACTGGCACCCCATTTTGTTGATTTGACTAAGACTTTCAATACTACTACTTTGATATTTGTAGCATTGCCCTACAAATAGTGGGGTTGTCACTCAGAGTCGTGATATTGCAAAATAGTGTATTGAGTATCAGTTTAGGCTTTTGCAATCCTGTGGTCATTATTAATTGTATTAAAAATAAGGCCCTATAATTATTTTATAGTCTTATAGTCTTTTTTTAGACTATTTAAGACAAGTTTACATAGTTAGTTTAAGTCTTGCAATATCACAATTAGAATCTATTCCTAAGTAGCGATTTTATGGATTCCATTGGCAATATTGTTGATAATATTGCCATTCATGTCTAGTTCTATTGCATCCCACTAGTGAGTTTGAATATTTTGGTTATGGTATTACCCTATGTACTCGTAGGATTTTAGAGTTGAGATAACTAATATTTTTTGTAGGTTTTGGATTCTTTGCGCACCCTTGTTAGATTTTTAAACTTTGTGTTTCTAGGAAGGGGTACCATTTTGATTAATTAGCTTATAATTTTGTCATAATGGTTAAAATTGTTGAGTTTAACTAAATATTTATCTTCTTTTTTGTAAATATTAGATTGTTTTATGTGTGTGTGTCCTTTGCTTGTACATAATTTGTCATATCATATGAAGCTCACATAGGTAATTAGAATAGTTAATTAATTGTATCATGCACTTGATTGTTTGTTTAAGCCCTCCCTTAGGATAGCACATGATGTGGATTTCATCACCACACACGTGGCTTAGTATTTTAGGGTTAGTATCATCGATTTCACCACTGTGCACTAACCACACTCCATGTTCTGATGAAATATAACAATCAAGAGAGTTTGTTGTTATGGCCTAAATAAAATTCCCCATAAAGGGTTCTATGGAGTGAGGGATGATTAAGTCCATATACTTAGGGAAATTAGATAGCCTCCTATATAGACTTGGGCCTTGATGTACCATTGTATATATAGGGGACTCCCTTAGATCTTTGTGTAAACCTTAGAGTAGGGGACTATAGCCATAATAGGTGTTCCACTGTTGGTGTCGCTATCAACTCCCAAGTGACCATCAAGAGCAAGCAAGGTTGAGAGGGTTTGGTCAATTTTATAATGGGTCACTAGCCTAAAGCCTCACTTGTGTAGCTATTAGATGGTGTGGACATCACATTACACTACTATATAATTACTAATTAGGGTTGTGCTTGTGCATGATTATTTATGTGTTGTGATGAGACCCATTTTATTTGATATCCGAGTTGGACACAACCATACTTTTTAAGTGCATACATTAGAAAACCTATAGGATCACTTCCATTATCCAATCATTATCTCTTCATCTCATTCCTTCATCCCATCATCATCCCATCTTGACTATCCATATCACATCATCTCTCTTTTTCACTCCACAACGTTTACCTTAGTCCACATATCACTTTTCACACTAATCCTAATATCATCCTTCTTCCTTAATAATTTGTATATTTTGACCATCATATACCCTCCCCCCTCCATAATCACACTATGTCACTCCATCATTCTACAATTATTTAATAGTGCTCCTTGTGTCCACACCCATCCTATAACACTTAGCATCCACTACCTTTTGTCATATCAACTTTGACCATCACATTTATACATATCCTTCTATCCATTCCATTTTCACTTCCTTATCCTACCTACAACTTATACAATTCATCTCACTTAGCAAAATCATCTTCTCACATCCTTCCTTGTGCATTTTAATTAAATCCTTATCATACTTCCATCCATCCTACAAACATTCTCTCATCTATATCCATTTCATAGTATTTAATATTCACTTCTATCTCACATCCTTGTATATTTGACTTGATTTTATTCACTTCCATAACAAATTTCTTCCCCATTTTACTTATATTGACCATCCTATTCATATCTCATATCATCCCACACGTAGTGATTATCCACTTTCTATCCATTCTCTTCATCATCTATTTCCTTTACATTTTCATCTCATATCTATATCCACCTAGTATTTACCTTCATATAATTATCATCTTTCCTATTTTTTAGAATATTTTAGAACATCCCCCTTTATTTGCATCATATCCACCTTGCATCACATCTTATTGTAATTATTTTATCCCCATAATCCATCTTGTACACCTAACAATCCACTTATCCACCCATCTTATACTTATATCATCCCATCCCCTCACTTGTTTTATCCTCCTACTCCATTTTTCATCCACTTTTCTACCCATTTTATCCTTAAGTAATTATATTTCATTTTAATTACTTTATTCGTATAGTCCATTTTTCACATCTATTATTCACATCAATTATCCATTGGACCCACCTATTTTTATATAATCCATTAATCCATATAAAATAATTCCTCTTCATCCATTTCTATCATAATCTCATATCACTTTTAGAGACATTCATCATAGTCTCCTTTTGTATATAATCATCCTTAATAACCTTCTACTTTTGACTTAGTTATTCTTCCATCACCCCCTTCTCTATCTCAATATTGTATTTTATCCACCTCCATAGGTCCCCCATTCATCCATATTTTCCTTAAGCATCATATTACATCACACTTTTCATATCCATCCCATTATAATTATATACCTTATCCACTTCTTGGTCATTCCTACACATTATCCATCTTACTCTTAACATTAATCATCCCATAATCATCCATACATCATTCATTCTATAGTAGTAATAATCATATAACCCATCTTATCTTGTCCTCGTCTTGTAAATTTTATCCTAATAAAACCTTATCTAGTCCATCAAATCACATCTATACCAACCCCACCTATATTTTGTACCCACTAATCCTTACATATCATATTTATCCCATATCAGTATCCTTCATATAAGCTAAATCACACCATATCTACCTCCCATTTTGTGATCCATCTGTTGCATACTTAATCACTTCTTCACTTCTATAATCTATATATTTCCATCATAATAGCCCATTTTTCCTAGGCTACTAATCCTTATCCCATCATCATTAGTCCATTATAATTTCACCTGCATATTGATTATACCACTATAAGTCTCCCCTTTATAGCTAGGTCCCAACATTATCCACATCATTGTCACCATACTTTGTCACATAATATATCCTAGCCTCATTTACATATCACCTATAGAAACTTATCTCCTTTATTCATTATCCCATAAACCCTTTTTGTAAATATTATCGACCTTCCATAGTTCATCTTCCATTATCTACTCCTTCTAGCCTCACAACCTTTCATATAGAACTTTTCCCATTCTATTATTATATCACCACACTTTCATATAAGACCATAGCCCATATATCATAATCACATCCCCCATATTTTTCATCTACTTAGTACCATCCTTTTCCCATTACTCATCCCCTTCCATACCCATTGAATTCAAAAACCATCTTTTCAATAATTTAAATCCACCCCCATTTGTCCATATATCATATCCATATCTTCTATTTCATCCCATCCTAATTAGATTGACCATCCATAGAGTCCACCTATATCCACATACCACCCATTCTAATCCATTATTGTGCATATTAATCATCTTATCACCTCCCCCATTCACCTATCTTGAGTAGTAGCCTTTGTCCACCCTTTGTTCCATCACGTTTCATCACCATCCACTTCTCTCCATTCCCATTTAAATATTATCTAAGGATAAAAGTTTAAAATATTGGTGGTCACTTACTTCCCACATATCATTAATCATCTTATCACAACTTGAAATTATTATTGAACATAGCCTTATAAGGTATCAATCTAGCACCCACCACTATCTTTTATCCCTATCAAGTGTCTTTGTCCCCTAGCACCCATCAGCTTGTCCACTTGATATTGATAAAGTTATTTGATCCAATCATCTTATTTTGTCTTTACTAGATTGATCTCTTAAAATACCTTTATTTGTTGATAATTTCTAGTTACCTTATCCATCAATATTCTCCATTGATCACTATTAGTATAATCTTTTAACCAAGGCTTCTATTTAAAAGACCCTCAATCACACCTCATCACATTTCATCCTCTTAATCCCTCACCATGTTTATCTAAACCTGAGATTAATTTTTCCTAGGACAAGGCTATAATCAAGATGACAACACTAGGGGGAAAAATATGGACCCAAATTAGGCATATGAGGACTTTCATAGTGACATCCCTACAATTCGATAAAAAAACAAGAGAAATAACCTCCTTAATAATGATGGTGTTCATCATCTCATCGACCAATACCTATATGAAAATTGTGATGAAGTATTGGCTTAAATTATAGAAATCAGGGGCACCTTACCACCAAATTATGATTGCACCCATCTAAACAATATCATTCACCCATCAAAATCCTCACAAATAAATGCTCATCAAGAAGTAGACCATATATTTTTAGATGAAAGAGACCAATAATTTCCTGTTTTCAACCATTGCACTGAGGCTAATAGGAGACATGCTACGATTAAAGATCATTTAGATCAACTTACATAACAAATCAATCTCCTCCTTCATAATCAAGGCTCACCATTCCCACAACACAATAACACCAACACCAACCATAACATCCAAAACCCCAATAATCTTGACCAAAATACCAATACCTTAAGTCATACCAATGATGTTAACCATCATACCCATGCTCTCTAAGGAAGCCATAATCAAGCCATCAATCCTCTTGGGGATCCTACCTTCACCGAAGAATGGAAGATGATGAAAGAAACCCTCCAATAGATGGATCCTTGGTCCCAAGCCTTCAAGTAAAAATATGAGGATTTTTGTTCATCACCCTTGTGCATCAACATTCTATAGATCTCGTTCCCCTCACATTTTGAGGTCCAAAAATTTGAGAAATATAGGGGAAAAGGGGATCCAAGGGACCATGTACAAGAATTTTATGTGGTTTGTCATGAAGCAACATATGAAGATTCTTACTTATTAATGCTCTTCCCCAAAATTTTGACATGACTAGCATTAGAATGGTTCATGCATCTTCCTAAGGGATCAATTTCAAGGTTTGAAGAATTAATAGAGCAATTAGTCAGACATTTATCTTTCAATATAGAGCATGACATATCCATTATTGACCTCTATAACATGAAGCAAAGAAATGGGGAAAGCCTTATCTATTTATTACAATGATGGAGAGCATTGGCAAGTTGATTATGGTGTATTGTAACTAAAAAGGAGTTAGCCAAAATATTTGTGGACAACCTCAATACAGAATTGAAATATCAGCAAAACTAACAGTGTTCAAAAACTTTTGATGAGATTATAGAAAAGGGGATACAAATTGAAAAGGCCCTCATAGAGAAATGAATCATCAAGCTATTTTATCATAATGAGAACACTCCAAACATAGAAAACTCCTTTTCAAATAAATCCAAGGTCTTCAATAAGAACAATAATGTTGTAGGAGATGGGGTGATAGACTCCAAGCCTCAAGTACAATATATCCAAAACATCCAAAGAAAAGGGCCTCCACCACAACCTCATGCTTCTTCCATAAAGGTTATTTGAGGTAAACCAGGACATCGTACAAGCAAGCACCCTCTTACCAGCTTGGGGATCCCATTGGAGACTGTGTTAGAATAGTTGGTTGCTACCAACATGATTACTTTCCTAGAAATATGGCCCATGGATAATTGCCAACCTAAACCGGATTGGTATCATGATGATGAATATTTAAAATTCCATAGGGTGAAAGGACAAGATACTAATAATTTCATGCATTTAAAACATTATGTATAATATTTAATCAAAAAAGGAGATATAGATTTAGAAGGAGAGCCCACCCCTAGTCAATTAGGAAATGGATAGCTAGGTATCTACAAAGATCCTCTTCCAAAACATGAGCAAAGGAATCAAACACCATAATGAAACCAAGGTTAGGCATCCTCATCCAATTTCACTGACTACCATAGTGTCCCATATCACTATATTAACACCATCAAAATTTGCTAGATCCCCACATCTATTGACTCCTCATCTCCTATTTTAAAAATTAACCTGGCCATAGTCGATTGTACCATCACTAACCAACATAATAAAATAGTAATTTTGGTAGCATCATCCCAATAGCCTTCCACTTCCTTTGCTACACCAAGGGGGAACACATATATGAAAGCTACAAATGGGTTTGATAAATCTTATGACATTATCCAACAACTAGAGCCCTGCCCAAATTTCCCTTATAGAAATCAAACATATACTTTACATAAGGAAATGTTAAATCAAGTACTTAATGACCTAAAGGTGCCTAGTAATCTAGACACAAGCCATTTTTAGGGATTAGTAGCTCGTCTATCCCCCTCTCAACAACTCACTTTCAGTGCTCAAGATTTACCACTAGCTACCCCACACCATAATTATCCATTGTACATTGAGGTTTCTATTGCTCATCACCATGTCTCCCACATCCTTATAGATGGAGGATCAACACTCAACTTGTGCGTAATATGGAGTTATTGAAAAATTTAGGATATTCTGAATCATCACTTGGGCTTAATATTATAATGATAAAGGCTTATGATGATAATGAGTGACCATCAGTTACGTCTATCTACCTTTTTATCACCGTGGGACCCAAAGTTCATCAAACCTTGGTACATGTGGTTAACGTGGACTTACCATATAATATGATTCTTAGGAGACCCTATATACATGAAATGCATTTCATCCCCTCTACCCTTCATCAATTTTTAAAATTACCTCATTCAAGAATGGAAGTCACCATTCTTGAAATTATTGAACATCATAGTTGTTAGATGAATCAATCCATCCCTCCATTATTTTAAGTCACTAAAAATTTTGTCCTCAGTCCTATATCTGTAAAATATATTTCTCCCAATAAACTGACATCCACATCTACCCCAACATCAGATCTTACCAAATTGAAAATCACCTCCACAAGTTATGGTGAGTATGAGTATAAGACCCTTTACATTGGCCATCTTCTGGTGTCTCCCCAAAGCTATAGGTCCCTTGGTATGAAGGAATTCAAACCCATCATGTATCAATTTGGTCATATAGCTTTTGAAAGTGTAGGGTTTTTATCTGACAAATATATTGAAGATGGGGATGAATCTTGGCTTATACCTGATGACAAAATTGTCATCTCACCTAAGCAAAGTTATCCCAAAGTCCACCGTATGATGGAAAATATGAACTATAAAGTAAAAGGAATAGGAAATCAAAAATAGGGTTGACTAGAACCCATTGGCATCCAAAAAAAATTGTCTAACTTTAGCCTAGGGTATAAACCATATGATGATGACCCAATAAATATCATTGTGGATTTTATCCTGACTAATGAGCAAAATCTCCCTAACAAAGATATCAAGATAGGTTTTGTTTGTAGTCAATTCAAAGAGTTGGTTGCCACTAACCTTTTCCTCAACACCTCCATATCCACCATCAACATATCCCTCTATTATCCCTCCCTCATAGATTGGGATTCTAAATAGAATCCTACTTTTGATATGTTTCAAAATGATGAGTCCATTCTTGAATATATGGGAGCCATAAATTTTATGCCATCTGGAAATCATAAGAAAGGATTTTCTATCAGTTTGTGTGAATCAACATAATTCAGAGAATAAGAATCATTGAGCATTTAAGAAGAACAAGAATTCTTTGTGGAACTAGATGAAATCCCATTGAGCCCAACTCAATCAAAAGATTATTTGGACATTGATACCAAGTTGCTAGGAATTATCACCTTTGACATGCTAAAGATCAAGTACCCCCTTTACCTACAAGATCAATCTCCCTCACTCATTAAGGATGTAATATAAATAAACATTGGGATTGAAAAAACCCAAGATCATGAAACTTGGGGCATCTCTCACTCACTTAGAGTGAAAGATTCTTATTGCATTGACCAGAGAATTTATTGACATCTTTGCATGGAGATATGAAGATATGTCAGGCCTAGATCCTTAATTAGTAGTCTACCACCTTGATGTCTACCCTAATGTCAAACCCATCAAACAAAAATTATGTAAGATGCATCCAAAGATGGAATTACTGGTCAAGGAAGAATTATAAAAAAATTTGGATGCAAGATTTATCTACCCCACTGACTATTTTGATTGGATATCCAATATTGTCCCTATCTCAAAACCTCAAGGTATAATTTAGATATGTACTAACTTTTGAGACATCACTAAGGCATGCCCCAAAGATGATTTTCCACTTCCAAATATTGATATGATTGTAAATTCCACAGCTAGGTATGAGATGTTGTCTCTCATGGATGGTTTCTTAAGATACAATCAAAATAAAATTGCTCCTAAGGACCAACACAAAACAACATTCATCACCCCATAGGGTAAATTCTACTACCAATTCATGCCTTTTGACCTCAAAAATGTAGGGGCAACCTATCAATGAGCAATGAATATAATCTTTCATGACATGATGCATGATATAGTGGAAGATTATGTTGATGATATCTAAGGAAAGTCTCACTTATGATCTGAGCATCTTGCAGTCCTTCACATAATTTTTGAAAGACTATGAGAATGTAAGGTACAGTTGAACCCTAAAAAATGTGTCTTTGGAATAACATCTAGAAATTTTCTAGGGTTCATTATATCAATAAGAGGTATTTAGGTAGATCTAGAAAAGGTCTGAGCCATAACTAAAATGCCACCACCTTGAATGTTTAAGAAACTTCATAGTCTTCAAGGCAAGCTTCAGGCTATTAGGTGATTTATTTCATAGCTCATCAATAAATGTCATCCCTTTACTCACTTGCTTAATAAAGTGGAAGTTTTCCATTAGAATGAAGAATGTCAACAGGCTTTTGAAATTCTTAAATAGTATCTGGCAAATCCACCTATTTTATCTCCACCAATTTTGAGAAAACCTTTGCTCCTATATATCTCAGCTACACCATATGCTATTGGTGCCTTTTAAGCATAGCATAATGATCAAGGAAAGGATCATGCCATTTATTATCTCAATTATACTCTGATATCATATGAGCTAAATTATACACCAGTCGAGTGAGCATGTTTGATTATATTCTTTGCATCATAAAAAATCTAACATTATATGCTTAATAATTGAGTATAGCTAATTCCCAAGATATATCCCTTAAAATATCTCATGTATAAGTAATAATTAATAGGTTGAATAGCAAAACGGATCATGTTGCTTAGTGAGTTCAACATTGAATATATTAACCAAAAAGATATAAAGGGACAAGTCATCATAGATCAATTAGCAAAAGCTCTATTGAAATCGACTGAGCCCATTATCACTCCCTTCCCAGATGAGTCCATCATGAACACTTTGTAGACATAAAGTTAGAAATTATATTTTTATAGATAGTTCACAACTCATGGGTTAGGGGCAAGAATCCTTCTAGTTACCCCTCAAGGTGATCTTATTCCTAAGGTGTTTCATCTTATTTTCCCCTGTACTAATAATATTTCAAAATATGAAGCCTTAATATCATGACTCCATCTTTCTATCCTATGAAATATCCAACATTTACAAGTATATGGGGACTCTCAATTAATTATCAAATAGGTGAATGCAGAATTCAAAACAAAGGATCAGAAGTTGCTCCCATATAAACAATTGGTGGATCAATTAAAAGCCAATTTTCAATCCATCACATTTGTGTAAGTAACATGAGTAAACAATAAGGAAATTGACTTTATGGCCACCCTAGGCTCTCTCATTGACCTTCTTTAGGATGTTTTGGAAGGTAATTTTTTGATTGAGCAATTAATTACCTCGACCCATCAGTCATTGGCTCCTCTCCAAATTTGTGCTATTGATAATCCCAGTCTCCCTAGTACCATGATATCTATAGATACCTTCATGAACATATAATTCCCCATAACCTAAATTGACATCAACATAAATACTTAATCCATCAAACCACTCATAATACCATCCTAGGTAACATGTTCCATCAAATAAGTTATGATAGAACCTTGTTAAGATGTCTAATGACAGATGAGGCTGCTCAAGTAGTCAAGGAGGTCCATGATGGTATCTATGTATGGTATATTAGTGAAATGGATCTCACCAAGAAGATAATATAAATATGGTACTATTGTTCAACCATGGAATAAGACACCTGCAAGTATGTGCATAGATGTGAAGCTTGTCAAAAGCATGGAAATCTTATTCACACACTAGCATAGGAGTTACACCCTATCATGAGTCCATGGCCTTTTTCTATATGGGGCTTTGATCTAATTAAAAAATAAATAATGATTCCTTAGATGTTTTCATTATAGTGACTAAAAAATATTTTAATAAATGGGTAGAGGCAGTGCCGCTAAATTACACAATTGGACTCCAAATATAAAAATTCATCCTTAATCAAATCATTTACCATTTTGGCATCCCCACCAATATCATCTTAGACAAAAAAACCATTCATGAACCAAGATGTTGAGGCCTTATGTCAAAAGTATCACATCATGTAACATTTCTCTTCCCCATACTACCCCCAAAGCAATGGACAAGCAGAAGCAACAAACGAGACTTTGATCAAGATCCTGAAGAAAACTATCAAGCAAGTAGGGCATAATTGGCATACTCAGCTATATCATGCTTTATGGTCCTACCACACCAATGTCTTCACACCAAAAGGGGCCACCCCTATGCCTTGGTATATGGAGCTAAAGTTATATTACCTATGGAAGTATAACTCACTTCCCTTTGTTGCTTGCTATACAATGTAATCATTGATCATAATCACCAACAAGAGCACCTAAAAGAAGTAGAACTCCTAGATGAAAAATGGCAATGGGATTTGAATCACCTTTGGGCATATCAAAATAAACTCAAAAATTAGTATCACAAAAATATTCAAGATCAAGAATTTGAAGTAGGTGACCTGGTTCTCAAGGAAAATTGAAAAAATACTAATGATGAAAGAGACAAGAAGGGAAAGTTTGAAGCAAATTGGCTAGGCCCATAAATTATTATTGTTAAATTTGGCTCAAGAGAATACAAGTTGGCCACCTTTGAAGGATAAGAATTGGATGATCCCATGAACATCATGCATCTCAAGTGGTTTTATGCCTAGTCTTGGCATCCTCCATCTATAGTTACACCCATCCTTATCTCCATCAGTCATCCCCAGTCAATATAAAAAAATAATCCAATGGTGAAAACCAATTTGCTAGCACCTTGGGCAAGTACCATGGTGAAAATTGGTTCCCAGTACCATGGTAAGATAACCTAGCCTTGGTCTCAACAAGTGGGAATTCTTACCAAAGAACAACTCTTTAATGACACGGATGACAATGGATACCCATGGACCCAATGTTGGAAGGACCCTCTTAAGTCATCTATCTATCCTAGGTGATGACATCCATATCTCCAAATCCCATCATCACTCATAATCCCTATCTACTCCCTGTGATAAGATATCTATGACAAACATGTCTCCTTTTAGCCTCAACTCAGTCATAACACACCTGTGCCATCCATGACTATCATTCCATCCATCTATCCCCACTATCATTATGGAGGGTTATCCTAAGAAAGGATCACTATGATTTTGATTCCTAACAAGATTGTCCTAACCTCTATTTTTGTGACCTATGATTCAAGCCTTATCATAGAATAGAATGCTCAGGATCCATGCATACCCTATACATACTACATGTATCACTATCACCTCATCTTTTCATCAATCCATAATTTAACACTACATATATTGATCTGTCATATACATGCTTAATCATCCTCAACCTTTCTAATCACTAATCATCATAATCATCATCATCTCCTAGCCAGAACTACATTAGCCTGAGGTCTTTTTAGACTATGTAGGTAGTATTTGGTCACATTTTCATGCCTAAGGATAGTTCAACCACCATATTCATCATCTCTTCATCATCCTGATCTTTGTCCATCCTATCTTGAGTCTGTCTATGCACCATAATCTTCATAATTATAGGAAAATGTGATTGTTTGCGCATGTGTGATTGTTGTATGTGCGTGTATAAAATGAAGTGTTTTTAGTTTGCATATATATGTATATATGTGTGTCTTTTTATTATGGGAATGAGGATGGCATGGATGAACCTTGAATTTTATCTTCAAATGAATCATCCTTTTCAAATGGAGTTCCCCTCATACATCTTTGCTATAACACCACGGTCCTTTCATGACAATTGGCATAACTCATAAGATGCAACATTAAAAAGGATTGCATATAGTCATGCCTTGAAAATATTCCTTACATGGAAAGTCCCATCCTAAACCAAACCTTACCCATGTCATAAGACAATCCTTAAAACATCTACCTAAACCACCCTCTACCTCCATAGTGTAGGAGCATTCCTACTAAGGGACAATCCATGATCTATACAGGGGATTGATCTATCTCTACTCATTAAACATAAGAATACTAATCATATCTCACATAAATATCTAAACATAAATAATCCATCACATATCATAATATATACATCATCCATCATGGGATCCATTAAACATATACATCTCATCTAACAATCTAACTATTACATGACTGTATGCATTAATCAACACCATCATATAAATCATATCCATGAATCTTGACAACATCATCACATTTATCATAGTAACCATAACACATGTCCATAAATCATAATTAAACTAGATACATCATAATCATAATCATAAAAAATATTCAACATCATAACATAAATCATAATAACCATAAATCATGTCCATACATCAGAACATAAATCATAATAACCATAAGTCATGTCCATATATTATAACAACATTATCACATACATCATTTCCATGAATCATCTCAACACTAACCCTAACATGAAACATCATCATCACCATAAATATATAACCATAAAGCATACTAACATGACTATCACATACATAACCCATAATACAAGCATCTAAAATAATGGATCATCATATATAAATACATCTCATCAAATCACTACAATATGAATGTCCATATGGGATCCATGCCAAAAATTTATATACAGTTTACATCAAGCCCATGTGGATAAAATAATCCCCTATATAAAAACATTAAATGTCAAAAATGTCATCATGATTATGGGGACTATGGTGGCCATGACCCTCTATACCTCGATAGCTAGCACATCAATGACTGACTCATCTTGAATGGGTTAGATCTATGCTCAAGTGACACATTACCCTCATATAGGGTCTTATAGTACCCTGGGCCTCTCAGGTCAGTGACGTGATTCTAAATCATCATGCCCATCATCCCCTATCTTTGTAGGCCCACATCTACTACATCTCATGGTCTCTCTACTATCATCAGATAGCTCTACAAATCTTAGAATTGCATTTAAAGGTGGGTTAGCTATCTTAGGATCCCATCTACCTGGACTTGAAAGGAGGCTATCTATGCATGTGATTGCTTTAGATATGTATCTTGTTACCTTACATACGCCTACAAGGTAGAAATCTATACATCTCTCTGATGAACTTATCCTTATAAGGCCATCACCTATGCCTATAGGTAAGACAACTCTTCTTCCCTCTATGCAACTCATATTTTCAAAACTAAAATCTCTCCATATGCCTGAGTCAACTACCCATCCTCCTGACCATATATGGCCTATAATTAGGCATGAAGCTGATCTCTCTCTTGAGTAATGCCCTCAATCTATCCAATCTATGATTAAATCTTTGATTGGAGTTTGGACACCAAATTCTTATCCTCTACATATCTAGGTAGATGTGATGGCCCTACTCCCCTAACTAGTCATACTAAAACCTATGGGATAACTAGTTGTTGATCCACATATACCCCTACCTACCCTAGATCCTATCCCTACCCATCATCTCCATCAACCCCTTCAACATCCATCATGTCATCTCCTCTTCCTCTTCCATCTAATGCCTCTTATAGAGGCACTTAAGTATCTTCACTGGTGATCCTACTGATGAATCCAAGATTATGTAGCTAATACTCACCATAATGCTCCACTAACTACCACCTACAATTGTGTCAATCACTTAGGTACCCATGCATAATACCACATTGAATATGTAATAGTAACTCCTAGATCTTATATGATTGATGCAAAATCCCACTATCATAGAGCCACTTGGTCATAATAAAAAACTACTTCAAGTTACTCCATCGACCTCACCCACTAAGGCCTTTCCTATGTGCTCCATGCAAAAATGTGGTCAGGGGAAGGCACATCCTAATCAAGCCCAAATTAACACTATACATGATTAGGCCTATACCTCTCAATGATGTACTCCTACTTTCCAGTAATGTAACATGAGGTTATCATAAACTACATACATGCCTTATCTTCCCACCCAAAAGCAATGCCCTTGTATGGTGTCTAGGTAATATGGTCAAGTGTAGAATGTTGAAGGCCTCCCAATAAAACATCATGTCTCCTACATGGCCCAGTGAAACTCCTACCTCCATGCACCATCTAAAAACCATCAACTACAGTGATTCCAACCCTAACAATGTCCCTAATGGCTGTTGAATACCAATGTGCTCCTAGCTCCATATCTATAGCAATAAGGAGGGTCTAAAGATCTATGCTCCCCTATAGGCCCCCATATGAAACTCTCTATATAAATGGGCTAACACAATTGGGCCCCATATAAAAACCATATGATCATGTATCATATCTACTATAACATACCCCAGGCCTAGGTGAAACCATCTCCCACTCTTGTCTGGTAATAGGATGCCAAACACAAGAGCCTTCACCACCAAAGTATCCTCCCATTGACACCTATCCAACTCAATAGAGTCATCATGTATACCAATTTTTAGACTACCATCTAGTCTCTAAAATGCTCTCATCAACATCTATGATCTCTAGTATATCCTCATGCTAGTCATCAATAAGTGGAAAATCCTATAAACATCCTCCAGGGTGATGGTTATCTCACCCATCATAAAGTGGAAAGTGTTGGTCTTAAAATGTCATCTCTCTACCAATGTTGTGATCAAGGTATGATCAATCCTAATAGGTGACATCATTGCCACATCATGTATCCCCACCATCTCTAAGACTATACTCCCCTAACATCATGTATCACATCTCATGGAGGAGCTATAGATGTTGAGATCATGACACGAGGATCCCTAAATGCTCTTGTATTATAAACACACACAATCTATCATCATCTCTATCATCTCCATCATCTACCTACCTAATCTTTACCCATACCCTATCAATTAACCCCACCCATCCTACCATCTAACCCACCCTCTTGTACTAATTACCCTCAAAACCCACAACCCCATCTCACATCCTAAGTCCTAAGTCCTTCCAATACCTAACCAACTACCTTCTTTAACACTCCCTTAGCCTTTCTTATATCTAATTTTCCCCTTCCTAACCCTATTCTTAGCAATCTAAACCCCCTCTTACAATCCCACTATAATTTCCATAATCTTTCCACTTTCCTCATGATATTATAATACTAATACTAATTACTAGCGGGATTGTAATCCCACTACTAGCAATATTAGGATTACAATTCTATCACTCCCTACTTGTGGGATTGTAATCCCATGATTACCCATTAGTGGGATTGTAATCTCACAATTTCCCATTCACAAGTTTACAACCCCATAACTCCCAATTAGTGGGATTATAATCTCACTATTACCCACTAGTAGGATTATAATCGTACCATTTACCCTGATGACCCCACCACTATTTTGGCATTTCTGCCATTCGTAATGGTAACCCCATGACTAAGGGCAAAATACACAATCACATGATTACAAACCCATGGGGACCATTAATTTTTTATTCCTAAATCTAGCCCAAAATTCATCTAAAACATTCAAAAAATAAAAAAAACTTAATTCACAACATTCCTACTTACTGATGGTCTTGCCTTTGGCACTTTAGTGTACTTGAACCTATTTTCTATGATGTGAAACTTGAGGGATTCTTTCTATGGTTTTGTCTTGAGATCTAGATCTCTAGATAACAATGTGTGCAAATGAGCTCCCCAATATCCCCCTTGGCCTATATCAACCCCCACCTCCACCCCCCATACCCCTCTCCATTTTCTCCCCAAAACTAATTCCATCCCTTCCACCATCAATCACCATCCCTAGTAACATTTGAAAATCATGACCTTTAAAATTTTCATTTTCCTACAATATCAAGGCACACCGACTTAGATACTTTTTTGACCTCCAAATACATCACTATTAGCATCCCAAAAAAATACTTTTATCCATTTTCACTATCCTAACAGTGGATTTCTGATTTAAGAATCTTGACTTTTATGGTAAGTGGCTCATTTTATCTTTTATCACCTCCAAAATCTATATTATCTTTTTGATCCTTTTGAAGCATGTGTCATTACTACCAAACCTATCATTATCTCTAATTTTAATCCCATCACTATTTTTATCATAGAATCATTTTCTAGACAACTTGTCTACTATCTAGACTCATCACTCGAGCCACTTACTTATCCCAATTAGGGAATCCTTGTGATCTACTGAAGGGTATCCTTTACCCCATCAACATCATCATTTTCCCACCCTAAGATATTTTAATCAAGTCACTATCTAGGTCAGATTGTCCCCACACATGTTCCCTCAAGGGGGCATAACATCATCTTGCTCTCAATTAACAATCATCCATAACTATAGTTGTTTCTTTAAAAGATCGTTACTTCATCTACTTGCAACACCCTTTCAAAGAGGGGAAAAATGTATGTACTAAAACATGTTCACCCCATTAATTATACCAATTCCTACTAATTTAGCCTAATTACCCTATTTTATAGTTACACTAACCCTTGGCCTAATTCCCATACCCATTCATATATCCCATATAACCTTATCTTAGCTTAAGACTAATTAATCCTATCATTAAAAACCATAAAAAGACCTATTATCTATTAACCTACCCTGCAATCCCACTAGCCAATTTTATATTCAAGAAAATTTGAACTACCCACATACCACCCTACACTAACTTTTCCTAAAACCCTAAAAACCCTATGAAAAGATTTCTAGAATTGGAGAATTCTAGAAATCTCTCCATTTTAGCCCTTTCCCTCTAGAATTTTCTATTCTAGAGGATTCCATGGAATTAAAAATTCCATGGAAAATTCTCCACCCTAGATATTGATAACCCAAATTCAAATTTGGACCATAGATCTTCCCACATAAACTTATAAAACTACACCACCTCCCCTTGCTAAAGCTAATGAAAAAAATCAAAGGACTAATGCACAAGTGAATCACAAGCAAGCCGTTAAGAACATCCATAATAGCATCTAAGCACTCAATCCATTGACCAACATCCATAGTATTCTTAGAAGCCGTTGTCAAGTAACTACAAGTAATCCAACAATCAAGTCTACAAGCTCAATCACACAAGTTTCAAGTCTTAGAATAGAGCTATGAGAAGGTAAAAGTGATGGTAAGAATGCTCTAATTATTCTGATTCACCTTTTTTATTTATTATTATTAGTGTCATTGATTTTGGGTTTATATTTTAATTTTTATAATATTACTTGAATCCCAAATTTGGTTTACAACTTATATAGTTGAAATGTGAACCTATAGCCTTCAAGGACAAGGGAAAAAAAATTATGAGGAAACACATTTGAGGTTTTTAGTGGTATTACACATGAGATATAATTTGATTTAATTTAGAATAGAGAAAATATAATCTTATAAGATTATCCATCATTGGACAAAACTCCTAAGATCACCCTTGAAGTGAAATTTCAAGATACAAACATGGGAACATCAGTCTAGCATTTGCAAATAAAACTAGGTGTGTGGAGACATTTGAGATGTTTCACGGAATACTTTGGTCTTGAAAATTGATATAAAATAGAAATAATAAAAATAAAATGTTTAGATAATTTATAAAGATGTCACTAATGGATTATAATTAAATTAAATGTAGACCTACAGGTTTGTAGACCTATAGGTCCACATTCTCAAGCAAGAGAAGAAAACCTTGCATTAAATATGAGGTTTGAAGAGTAAATAAATAATTAAATACAAAATAATATGTTGATAAGGTATATTTATTATGGAATAAATATGATCATTTAATAAAATACCCTTCCTTGAACCCTAACAAATATCAACCCTAAATATCACTTACATTGTTGCTAAGGAAATACAAGTTCATGTCCAAGAATTGGAGAAAGTATATAATATATGGATTGGGATTAGGGTTTAGATGAATAAGAGAGATTTTTGGAAGAATTATTGATAGTTAGGAATATTTTCATTGTTATTGGATTCATCATGAATAATAAAAGAGGGAGACCCATCCTTATAATCTAGTCAAGAGACCTAATGTAAACCTACAGCCAAAGGTAGTTTTGGCATAAACATGAAGAGAAAAGTACAAGGTTTAGCTCAAGTAGGAATAATTAAGATGAATGATATCCATGAGAGGACTTTTAAGGTGTTGATGATGTTTTTAGGTTGATAAAAAATGACAATGAAACTTACAACCTATTGTATAGTCCAAGAATGCATGCAAAATCTTGAAAATTAGCTTGTTAGAGAGTTTTGAAGATTGTTCAAAGTCAAATGACTATTGGAGGGGTTGAGGGATGTTTGGGAAAACCTAAAAATTGTATTTATTTGGTTTTAAGGATTTTATAACTCAATATTTTCCTTTTTCTTTGCTCTTGACCTACTCAGGGTTGTGTTAAGACTAACCTAGGGATAAAAACTTGCATTTTGTAAAACTTGAGTTTCAACTCTTGGAAATGCATGCATATTTATATTATGACCCTATTTAATGTATCCTACAATATTTTGGTGGTTATGGAGTAGTTTTGTATGGTCTCTAGTATTGTAGGATTGTTTTAGGCCTAATTAAGCCTAATTATGAAAGATGGGTGTGGGGTTAGTGGGTTTGAATTAGGAACTGAGCCATGAAATATTGGATGAAGTTGAAGTAAGATAAATGGTACTCAAATATGCTTTTATTTTTATTTTAAGTGTTTAATAAAATTAAAACCAATGAGATTTGTGCTATAATAAGGCTATAAAGAATAGACCTTACAGAGAGCCAATGTGAGAGATATGAATGAAATTACATAATAAAGGTGTAAATATTATTGGTTATAGATATTCAATAGGTGTCTAAGGAAATAATAAGTAGTTATACTCCAAGGAGATGAATTGTCACTTCATAATCAATTACAATGAGCAGTTTCAAGAGCTCAAGGGTGAATCATCAAGCAAGATAAAACTCTTATGCCACCTTAATCAAGTCATCATGAAATTAAGTGCATACATGTTAATGAGAGCTTAATGAATATTTATTATCATGTTTTATTATTTTTAACTTTTTTTATGAGTGATTGGTAGCCATAATTGGCTCTTAACACCTCTCTTATTTCTCTCTTCTTATTTCTCCTATATGTATGCCTAATTTTGGCATTGTAAGGGATCCTCCACTTGAATATGGTAAAGCCCTACTCCTTTTGTAATCCATTTAAACATTAGAAAAGATGTTTGTATATTATTTTATGACTATATTCTAGTGTTTATGCATGAATTATTGATCTTATCTAGTTTCAATTTAGTTATCCTTGACATGTTATCTCATTCTCTCACCTATATACAGTTTGAACTCACTCTTGAAGGTCATATGGAGTGTTTAATTAGTATTATGAAGATTAAGTGAGGCAATCTTACATTAATGTCTTTAGACCTATTGAAAATCAACCTTCATAGTAATCATCATCTATCACCTTCATATTAAAATATTGATGTAATAGGAGTAGATTAGGAGTAGTGTATGAATAGGCCATCTCTATGCTCATTGTGCATCTGTAAATGTGTGGTAGTGGTAAACAAATTTGGTGCATCACCTCCTTAATTAAGTTATTTTTAGTTGTTTATATCCATTTTACCTTGCAAGAAATAGGCTTACTTTATTTTTTTAAGGTGAAGCATCAAGGTAACAAGCCCTATTTAGAGATTCACCTCATTGTTTAGGCAAACCAAATCCTAGATTTATCTCCATGATTTCACCTAAGTGAGGAGGCTTGAATAAACTCTTAAAGGGCATAATTTAGAGTGATAATTTTTTTGGCATACTTGGTGGGATAGGGATTTCATCCATTAAATATTTCTTGATGTTGTTCTTCAATACATCAAACTTTGGAGGCATGAAAATAAACATCAATGGTGAGTATGAGTGAACCATAGCTAGTATAAGCAGTCCAAGTGTAAGTGTCTAAAAATTAGAAATTGGTATGTGTTATCATCATTCATTTGGTTAAAATACATACTTTATGCCTTCACATTATTCATATCAAATTGATAACATTCATGGATTCAACCCAAGTGACTCTCAAACAATAGCATACCAAGGTTATCAACAGATTTATATGCCCTTTCCCAATCCAACTCAGCCTCCTTGCAAGCCTAATTATTCCTCTAGTCAACCTTGCCAAAGCTATGTTATTCTTACTCTATCCTTATTAATTTTTAAACAAACCCTTGTAGACATTGAAATGCAAATGAGGGAGTCTGATAAAGAAAAATAAATTGGTCTGATTGTCCATAACCCTTCTATTTAGAATTAAAGCATTCAAATGATGATGGATTTAGTACATTTGATTAATTTTAGGTGGGCAAATATTGAGAGATAAAATCACTATTTATCAATATATGATGTGATGGATATGAGAGGCTTGATTAAATGTATGGAGATTAGGAGAATAAATCAAATCAAATTTCAAATATGAGGATAAGTATATAGCTTTTAACCAATAGTTGGAAAACCCTCAAGATGTCATTATGAGTAGTGTATGAATAGGTCAAATCTATGCTCATTATGTATCTATAAATGTGTGGTAGTGGTCAACAAAATTTATTCATCACCTCCTTAGTTAGGTTATTTTCAGTTATTTTTATCCATTTTCCCTTGTAAGCAATATGCTTAGTTTATTGTTTCAAGGTGAAGCATCAAGGGAACTAGGCTTATCTATAGATTCACCTCATTGATTAGGCCACACATAGCCTATAGGCATATCCATGCTATCACCTAAGTGAGGATGTTTGAACAACCTCTTAAAGGTTGCAATTTAGAGTGATATAAGTTTTGGCATGTCTAGTGGGACAAGGATTTCATCCACTGAAGAGTTCTTGATGATGATTTTTAATACATCAGCCTTTAGAGGCATGAACACAAACATCAATGTTGAATTCAAGTAAACCAAATCTATTATAATAAATCTAAGTGTCTAAAAATTATAAATTGGTATGTATTATTATCATTAATTTGGTCAAAATACATACTTTATGCCTTCACATTATTCATATTATATTGATAAAATTCAAGGTTTCACCCCAAGTGGCTCTCAAATAGTAGCATACCAACCTTACCAAGGTTATCTATAGATTTATATGCCCTTTCACAATCCAACTCAGCCTCCTTGGCAACCTACTTATTCCTCTAGTCAACTTTTCCAAAGCTATGTTCCTCTTACTCAAGCCTTCTTAAGTTTTAAACAAACCCTTGTAGACATTGAAAAGGAAATGAGGGAGCTTGATAAAGAAAAGTAACTTGGTATTATTATCCATAATGCTTATATTCATAATGAAAGCATTCAAATGATGATGGATTTAGTACATTTGACTAAGTTTGGGTGGGCAAATATTGAGAGATAAAATTGATATATACCAATAGATGATGTGATGGAGATGAGAGGCTTGATTCAATATATGGAGAGTAGGTTAATGGATCAATAAAAATGGTTAGTGTCTTATTCAAATCAACATACTTAATACAATCATCCTTATAATGTTCTTCCTACTCCACATAAACCTTCTTCTGCTTCTAACTTGTTCCAACTTGCAATATGTCATCAAAAAAAGATTGAGTCCATGTAAGATTCATCCACTTTTGATTAAGAGGACAAGCCAAGAAAAATCCCAAATCTCTCAAGTCCTTCACCCATACCTTAAGTTGCATCTATCCATGAAGTTTTAAACACATCAAAATTTGATAGAGTGATTGGGGAGTGGAAGGAGAAGAATGCAACATCCTTAACACAAGTCCCTTTTACATCTATCCAAGAATACTACAATCAAACTAACCCTCTCATAACCCTAAATTGGAATGGCAATCTAATAGGTTATATTTCCTTTCCACCCCTTAATTTTGTCAAGAACCTATTGAATTGAGGGTATAAGATGAAATTTAGTTGGGAAAGAGAGATAATCAAGAAATGAAGGTGAGGTGGTAGTGTTTGAAAGGCTTATTGAAGTTATAGTTATAAGTGGATCTCAATAAGGTCATGATAAAGATGTGGTGAGTGATTATGATGAATAAATAATTATTTGTAGTTCCCTTGGTGGAGAAGAAATCAAATCAACTTTAAAAATGAGGAAAAGTCTATACCTTCTAGCCAACAGTTGGACAACCCTCAAGATTTCATGAATGATATTGAAAATCATTCAAATTACTATGGTTTTGAGCTTGAAGAAGGAGCTAATCATGACATAAAAACATTGCAATCACATGATACTATCCCATGCTTCATGGAAGAAAAATAAAATTGGATGGAAGAAGTTGATGAAAGTATAAATGAGGTCAAGACACCTGCTCTATCAAAAAGTAGTCCTAAAAGCAACTCAATTGAACTCATTGTTGAAGGCACAAAAAATACTAATAAGCTTGATGATGCTTGGTATAAATTATATTTTGATTCACTTAAAGAGATTAATAATATTGGCATAGAAGAATTTAATTATCAAGAGGATATTATAACTACTAATGAACATGTGATCAGAGTGGCAAGTGAAGCTCAAGAAGGTAATCTTAATAGTTTAAGACTTAAAGAACAAAAATCAAGTTTAGAACAATAAAAGAATGTTGAATTAGACCTTGAGTGGGTAGTGTTATCATTAAATATTTCACCCTAGAGTTGGTTGTTCAAGCCTACTCTAAGATTTTTGCAACATTGAAATACCTCTAGGCCTGTGGGTTGCCTATGATAGAGGTAGACCTCTAGGTTTAAGGGCTGGCTCCCTATATTAATCTTTGCTTGCTTATAACCTACACTAACTACTTTATTAGATGAAAGTGAGATAGAATTAACATGAAAATAGACTAATTAAATGAGGTGATACACTAAAAATATATCTACTAAACTACCATACCATTGCACTATGAAAGATGACTTACAACACTAGTCTCAAAATCTTGAACTACTCTAACATTAGTATTTTAAACATGGAGGTGATATGCATTGGACTACTAAAGGTGAGTGAACAAGAGATTATATTTTAGACACTAAGGCTACTTGTACACTTGAATATAGTGAAAAACATTAGCTACACTTAATGTGACCTGTTAGAGTGAGAACTACTTACACCAAACATGAAAAGATAAAGAGAAGGCAAGGATAAATACTTATGACTAGACACTTCACTATACATCAATTTTCACACTTAGATAATGAACCCATGAACTCAAAACTAGATTGAAATTTTTATTTCAAAAGAAAAATAAAATATCAAACTAGCAGGGCTTCACCGTACTAGGTGTGGATTGTTTTCCAAAAGCCAAAATGGCTTGCATTTATAGAGTGTGTGAGAGGAGAGAGAAGAAGTAGAGATCAAAGGTCACAATAACAAGTGTCAAAGCATGAAAATTAGTTAAATTTCAAGAGAATGAAGTTTGACAATAGGTTTATAAGTCTCCTTGGATAAGTGTCCACATAAAACATGACAAACTCTCCAAAATTAGCATAGAGGCCTTCAACTTCCTTCTTGAAAACTACCTTCATCATGAAACATCTTTTGAGCGCTTGAAACTAGACTAGGGAGAGTTAACACATATACATTATCTTAGAGATGTTAGGAATAATTTATGATAGTCACTAGATGCATCCATAATTGATATCCTTCTTCTAGACACTTGTACTCACCATCTGCAGTCACTCATTCATCCTCTTGGCCTCATTCTTCACATTTGTCACCCAAGTGGCCCTTTAATTACTCAATCAAATCCATGGAAGAGGTGTTAGGACACCTATCTAGAGTTTCTTTTCCTTCCAATCCATTAGGAATACCTCAAAAATATCTACAATTAGACTTCTCATCTTCTCACTTTGCAGTCACTACTCATTTTCACTATCTGGTTAAGATTGACTGTGATCAATAGTGTAGTAGAGGCGTTTCTA
This sequence comes from Torreya grandis, assembly GCA_037957365.1. Lineage (NCBI taxonomy): Eukaryota > Viridiplantae > Streptophyta > Pinopsida > Cupressales > Taxaceae > Torreya > Torreya grandis. Next base: position 3,321,683 of record JARHVA010000111.1, read on the forward strand.
TTCCTATCTATTATGATAAATGGACATAGAGAGTTAGAAAAATTCCCACTTTACCTCACCAAATGATTTTCACCTATTCACTCTAATTTTTACCTACAAAATGTTGGAGAATTTTAATTGATATTGTGGTGATGTTATGGAGGTGTCTAGGTGAATGGATGAAGTGCCTTGATAGTCTAAGTGACAATGACAAAGTGTTAAATGTGCTTGTCCTAGTATGCTTGGTTGATCTTCAAATTTTATCTGGTTATATATGTTCAAGGATGAGTATGGTGATTTGAGGATATGTAAGAGGTCCTATAAGAGGTTTTCCATTCTTTGAGTGCTTGTGTGCATGAGTGGATTTCATCTGATTGATCTTTATGTTCATCTAGACATTTTAGATATAGTGGCAAAAAATCTAAGTAGACAATTTGATGATGTCACCATTACCATATGTGGATGAGTTAGGGGGAGTTGTTCATATGGTTTTGATCACATTTGTTCCTAGTTTCTATGCGATAAATTTTAAGTCATGTGATGAAGTGCAACATAATATAAACAAGTTCAAAGTTGGGCTCCTAGGCAGTTTGATAGTGTTTTCCCCATACTTAGCCAAATTTACAATGTGGAAAGAAAAGTTGAGTATTTATTTTGGTGTATTCATATTTCACACGTGTGGTAGTTTCAAGATAAGTTGATCATATGGGTTTGTTCAATTTTGTGCCTAGTTGATATGTGCTAAATTTTAGGTCATGCAATGAAGTGTGTCAAAAAATATGTATGTGAAAATTTAGCCTTCTAGGTAGTTCTTGACATAATTGGCTCTATGATAGAAAAATCTAAATGATTAGATTAATGGCATTATATATTGCATGCATGAGGTATCTAGAAGAAGATTGATATATGGTTGGATTTTCTTATGTGAGGAGATCATATGGTCTAAATTTTAGATCATGCGTCTAAGTACAAAAAATGTTTTTAAGGTCTAAAGTTGGCCTTTTAGGCAAATACCAATGGTCCACATAGTCAATTTTACAATAGATAAATATCAGGACCAATTTAAGATCCAATGGTTTGTGGGCAATTGTATAAATTGATCTAATGATGCATATCAAGTCAAAGAGTTCAAAGTGACAGTTGCTTAATGATAGGCATAGGTAAAGACCAAAATACTTATAAGATCTGATAGTGAGTGGGTGTTTATACTAATCAAGATCAATAGAGTGTATTGAGTGAAATGAGTTCAAATTGTCTAATGTTTAAATACATATAAATATTGATCTACATATATGAGATTGATGGAGTGTGTTTATTCTAAGATGTCAGGAAGAAGCAAGATGATGCCAAGTTTTGGAAGTTTAACATTTGGGCAATGGAACACTATAAGTTCAAGTTTGAAAAAGATTGACAGTGAATATTTAATCTAAGCATCAAGGAAATGAGATGATAACATGATTTTTAGGTTTTAACTATGACCGTTTGAATTCAAATGTTTGAATTTAACAAAGGAAAGACCAATATCTTGTTAGTTGGCCATAACTGTTGATAAAGATAGAATTTTCTCATGGTATAAAAAGTGAATTTGTACAAGAATCCAAGGCACATCTGTAAATATAGATTTGAAGGTCTGAAATTATGTATAGTCAAAGTCATGAAGGTTTAAATTTGACTGTGTTTTCATGTTTTCTTTACAAGTAACTCGAGAAGGGTAAGTGAGTTGTGCTTGTTGGTATCTCAATGTTTAAAGGTGAAATAACTATTGGAGTATGTTTTATAATCCACGAGGACCATTTTTATGCATTATAAAGGTTTAACTAATCATATGTAACATGAAAAAATGGTTATAAGTTGACTATGTTTTCATTCATAATGACTGTATGTATAAAGAGGTGTTTGAGCTAATTAGGGGTTAACAAAAGAGTGTTATGATGAATGTTGGAAATTAAAATGGACCTATAGATCATGTGTCATGGTTACTTGATTTTTAAAGTGTTCTTGTGTTCTTAATTTTCTCAATAAAGTGATAAATGAGTGAATAGGTCTCCATGAGACCTATAAGAGCTTCAAGGGCCTAATTGAATGGTGTAGTTGCTTATGGGTGACCCATAAATGTTATGACCGACCTATGAAAATTATTTTGAGACATGTCTTGTATGATAGATGATTTAAGGTTCAAGGAATACCTAATGGCCAACCAAGATGTTGATGATCATGAAGGCTCTATAAATAGTGAAACCAAATAAGATGGTTTCTAGACTTGAGTGAGACTTGTATGTGGTATTGGTATAAAGAAAATAGTGTTGTAGAGCGAAGGAAAGGGTGGGTGCCCAGTGGATGAGTTTAAGAGAATAATAGTTTTAGGACTATATGTATGACCTCTAGGTCATAATTCTATTGATAGAATAGTGCTCTTATAGGTTGAGGATGGGTGAAGAGGTCTAGGGTGATCCAAAAGGATGATTTGGATGCTTTGAGTATGTAGAGTTTAAAAGAGTTGATATACTTTGTATCTCCATCAGATTTGTAAGAAATTAGTGTTCAAGAGATGTTGTGTTCATAGGTGTTGTTATGGTTTCTCAACATATAGGGGGTTGTAGCATCCTTACAAGGTGAAGCTTATTAAAAGTCTAGTTGTTATGGTTGTTCAACGAGACAGGTGTGGTAGCACCTTATGGGATTGTATTCTCAATAACTAAGGGATTATAGTTCCTTGATCAGTTATAGTTGGTCTAAATTAGTTATTATTATTATAGTATAGTAGTCCAATTATAGGTTCTAATGGATTTTATCCCCCAAGAGGGTTTCCCACATATGTCATTTGTTATGTGCTTGATCTTGCATTGTCTCTCTCGTTCATTGCTATGAATGATATATATGCTTCATGAAATGCTTGTGGTAATTGATTAAGAGTTTGAAAGGATTGAAATTGAAGTTCTATTATTTGGGCTCACTGATTTAGCCCCCCTCTTAGTGATTTTACCTCTAAAAATTGGTATTAGAGCATGTCCTTTTGTAAAGGCTTGACATCTTGAAGGTGATCTAAGGTATAATATGGGTAGTCATCAAGAAGGTTTCTCTACTAAGCAAGAACTAATGTCCAATGGATCCAATTATGTTTTTTGGAGTGTAAGGATGAATATATAGGTTATGTCCCTAGGGTTTAATGTATGGAAATATGTTATGGATGGTTATGTTACTCCTACTACTCCATCTAGTGTTGCAGACAAGAAGTTGTTTGAGAATAATTATAAGGTAATGCATGCCATTACTTGTGGTCTTATATAGATTGAATTCACCAAGGTAATCTATTATAAATCTACTAAAGATACATGGGATAAATTGAAGATCATTCATGAAGGAGATTCATAGGTTAAGTTGGCAAAGTTGTAGACTCATCAAAGATAATTTGAGAGTCTTAAAATGAAGGAGGAATATTTTGTGGAATCCTTTCTATAGAGAATTGATGAGATTGTGAATATCATCAGAGGTCTTGGAGAAAAACTTAAAGAGGTTACTATAGTTTAAAATGGATTAAAGTCTCTATCTCTCAAGTTTGATCCAAAAGTATCTGCTATAAAATAAAGTCATTATCTTACTCAGTTGAAGATGGATCAATTACATGGCACCCTTACTACCTATGAGATGAGAGTAAATGATGATATACCACTAAAAAGGAAACAACATTCAAGATAGAAATGAAATGAAAGAAGAATTTTCAAGGTAAAAAACCCAAAGAGGATGACATTTTTGATATTGATGAGGATAAACTAATTGCTTTGTTTGCAAGGAAATTGAAAACAAGTTCAGGTAAGTATAAGGGTAAACTACCCTTCAAATGCTTTAATTATGGAGAGAGAGGACATTTTGCTAGAAATTTCCCTCATAAGCATGATGAAGACCAAGATGAAGATAAGAATATATACAGGTCTGATAAGAAGAAAGGTTTCAAAGAGTATGATAATAAGAATAAGTTCTTCAACAATAAGAAGAATCTCTACACCAATAAAGAGTATAAATCATTAGATGAGAGTGAAGACAGTGACTCAAAGTGTGATCATGAAGATGATGGTCTTGTTGAAGATGAATCCCTCTTCATGGATGAGGAAGGAAGTTGCTCACATCAAAAGGAGTCTACCTAGAGTGATTCAGATGATGATGAAGATGAGGTAGACTATGAGACTACATTAACAAATGATTTTAAAAAATTGAAGATTGAGAAAAAGATTAACAAGAATATGAATTCTCAAATCAAGGACTATGAGGCACAATTCAATGTGTATGAAACAATAATTAATGAAGATACTAAGGAGCATGAAGTTATGGTCAAGCATCTCAGTAGTCAATTGGAAATCTTGTCTACAAACCTAAAAGCTAAATAATATGAATATTTAAGATATGTAATTGAAAATGGGTCATTTAAATCTGAGTTAGAGAAGACAACTAGTAAGGTGATGCCATTTATGAGATTTGAAAAAATATCAACTGATTTAGACAATATTCTAAATGATCAAAAGCATACAAGTGATAGAACTGGTCTTGGATACAAAGAAGAACCTAAGAATATAACTAAAGACAAGATGAAGACTAATGTGAACAAGGACAGTCATATTTTGAAGACAAATCATTAGACAAGTAATAAAGGTGCTGGGAAAATGAAGACAAATTAGATGAAATAGCTAAATGCCATGAGATATGCAAGTTTTAATGGTTACTGCTACACATGTAATCAATTTGGGCATAGAGCTAGAGAATACAAGAGACCTATTATAAATGAGTTTACATGGAATTATGATGGGGCTCATTAGTCAAAATGTGTGAATATATTTAAGTGATTCAACTGTCTTGATGTGGGACACTTTGCAAACCATTGTCCACATAAGGTTATACAAAGTGAGTCCTCTCCAAAAATAGGAGGTTATTTCATTTGTCTTGATGTGGGACACTTTGCAAACCATTGTCCACATAAGGTTATACAAGGTGAGTCCTCTCCAAAAATAGGAGTTTATTTCATTTGTCATGACATAGGACACCTTGTAAGTTTTTGTCCAAATAAGGTAATAAAAACTATGTTTCCATCAAGGAGTATTGTTTACTACAACTATGATAAGATTGGCCACATTGCTAGATTCTGCAAGCAAAGGTCATCAAGTAAAAATGAGTTCAATCAGGATCCTAGAGTGCAAGGAAGAAGGCAAGTTAACTCATGAAAACCAAAGGTGGTAAGTATGAGTCATGATGGGATTGTAAGTCTAAGTAATCTATTTTATATGGTGGAGAATACTACAGAAGTTGAAGAGTACCAAGGGATTTCATTTTCTACTCATATTGTGAATAAAGAGACCAATCTCAAAGAGAAGACCAAAGTGTTGGTTGAAGCTAGTCTTGACATATGTATGGATCCAAGTGAACATCCTATCATTTTTGAGCATGTATCATGCAAAAAACATCAATTTTCAGTGCCTAGTGATGAGGTTCCAAGATAAAAGGAAGATTCTATAGATGATAAGGTGTGTCATGAATCTTTGTTCTCTCCATGTATAGAGAAAGAGAATGTTGTAGTGGATGAGCATGTTGCTTCTCTTAAGCCTAATAAGAAGAAGAACTATAAGCATCAAATGACCAAGGAGGAGAAGGAATATGAGGAGTTGTGGGAAACTCCTAGTTTCACATTGTTATAGGACATTATGGAGTAGGGTGTCTCTACCTATGCTTCTTAAGAGACATCTTTCTTATGAAGAAGCAAGTGTGTGTGGTTAAGATCATAATGTCAATCTATACAGAGACTTGTGTTGATCTTAGAAATATCATTGGTTAAGGGGGAGTAATAATTTCATCAACTTGCTCTAGAGGTATGTGAAAGAGCTATAGTATAGGGTCAGAATGGGTGTTTCTAGGTGGTTATATGTCTTGATGACCTTGTTTGTGCCTTTGTGGAAGCTTCTATGTGCTCCTGGGTTCATCTGTCTTATTGCAGGTCAAAATCCATGGTATAGGAAGTCAAGGTTCCTAAAGGTGTGAAATCTCAAAACTTCATCTAGAAGTGTGTGATGGTTGTCTCCATGTGTACAAGAAGTTTCAAAGGTGTGTGTTGACTAGGAGGTTTATTGACCTTATTTATTTTAAATTTCTAGGGTTTTGGGCTATGCTATAAAAGTGGTCTAACTTATGAGTTGAGATTTGGGGCTTCTTAATAGGTTAAATGGGGAAATTAATAGGTTAAATGGGGAAATTAATAGGTTAAATGGGGAAAATGGGTTGTCAAATCAAGCTTCATATATATTTGAAGGTTTATGGTTTTCAAATTATTCATGTTGTTGTCAAGATGGAGGCCTAATTGGCAAGTTGGTTTGTGAAGGAAGTATGTTTCATATGTTGAAATAGGTTTTGAAAATTATTTTTCTTGAGGGGGCATATGAGGGTGCTCTAGATATAAAGTTTCATGTCTTGATGGTGTGTCTACTGAAAGTTATGGTATTTTCAAGTTCTAGGTAGGGCTATAAGGAGACAAACTTGTCTAATAAGAAGAGTGTTTTTTGTTCAATTTATCCAAAATATCAAGGCATGAGTATTTTAAGGATATTTCTTAGTTTTTATTATAGAAATTTTCCTATTTTTTGAGTGGCATGAAGTTCTGTTGGTAGTCCTTGAGGTGGTTTGAGAGAAGGTTAGTAAGCATGTATGGTGGTTTTTCATGTTGTATGGAGATATGAGGATGATCAAGCGATGAAATGGATTATAAATCCTAGGGGGAGTCCATATCAGATGTTTCTTGATGATTTCCATTAGATTTCAATATTTTGTGGGTTTTTTACTCATTAGTTGCAGTGCTTGGTTAGAGAGAGTATTGGTATGGAGTAAGAGGAAGTTGTCAAGCTAAGATGAGGTAGGCTCAAGGTAAGGGAGAGTTCTTAATATATTTATAATATGGTCTTCTCCTATCAATATTATTTTCAGGTCCTTAGGATTATTTGGTGCCCACTTCATCATTGTGTTAAAGGGGATATAGTTCCTATTGAGGAGTGCTTGAAGAGAGAGAAGGAAGGTGAGTTGTATATTGATATATGATGGTTGTTGACATCAATGACAAAGGGAAAAATTATTGGAGAGTTTTTAATGATTTTGGTGATGTCATGGATGTGTCCAGGTGATTAGATGAAGTGCCTTGATAGTCTAGTGACAATGACAAAGTGTGTAATGTGCTTGTCCTAGTATGTTTGGTTGATCTTCAGAGTTTATCTGGTTAGAGTTGTTTAGGGATGAGTATGGTGATTTGAGAATATGAAAGAGGTCCTATAAGAGGTTTTATATGATTTTAGTTTTTGTGTTCATGAGTGTATTTCATCTAGTTGATCATTATTTTCTTCTATATATTGTGAGTCTAATGGTAAAAAATATGAGTAGACAGTTTGCTGACATCACCATTACCATGTGTGGATGATTCAAGGGGATTTGGTCATATGGTTGTGATAAAATTTTCCCTTAGTTGCTATGCACTAAATTTAAGGTCATGTAATGAAGCACAACATAAGATATGCAAGTGCAAAGTTGGGCTCACAGGTAGTTTGATAGTGTTTTTCCCATACTTAGCCAAATTTACAATGTGGCAAGAAAAGTTGAGTAGGCATTTTGATGTAGTCATATTTCACATGTGTGGAAGTTTTAGGAGAATTTGATCATATGGGTTTATTAAATTGTGTGCCTAGTTGATATGCACTAATTTTTAGGTCATGCAATGAAACACATCAAAATATATACATGTGCAAGGCTACCCTTCTAGGCAATTCTTGACATAGTTAGCTCTTTGGTAGAAAAATCTGAGTGAGAAAATTAATGGAGTTATATCTCACATACATGAGGGTTCTATGAGTATATTTATATATAGTTGGGTTCTCCTATGTGAGGAGATTGTATGGTCCAAATTTTAGATCATGCATCTAAACATGACAAAAGTTATTAAGGTCAAATGTTGGCCTTCCAAGTATATAGAAATGCTCCCCATTGTTGATTTTGTAAGAGATAAAGATCAGGACCAAATGAAGATCCAAAAATTTATGGGTGATCATACAGATTGATCTAATGGCATGTATTGATTCAAAGAGGTCAAAGTGATAGTTGTTTAATGATAGGTAGAGGCAAAGACTGAGCTACTTCTAATATTTGATAGTGAGTGGTTGTTTGTACTAATAAAGATCAACAAAGTGTATTGATTGAAATGAGTTCAAAGTTTCCAATGTATAAACATAGATAAATATCGATCTATGTACATGAAATTGATGAAGCTTGTTTGTTATGAGATGTTAGGAAGAAGTGAGATGATACCAAGTGTTCAAAATTTAACTTTTGGGAAGTGGTACACTTTGAGTTAAAGTTTGAATAATATTGACGGTGTGTATTTAATCTAATCAGAAATTACATGAGATGATAACATGATGTTTGAGGTTTAACTATGATTGATTGAATTCAAATATTTGAATTTAACAAAGGAAAGACTAGTGTCTATTTTTTGGGCCATAACTTTTGATAAAGACATAATTTACTCATGGTGTAAAAAGCAAATTTGTAGAGGAATCCAAGGTGAATTTGGAAATATATATTTAAAGGTATGAAAATATGTATATTCAAAGTTTTAAAGGTTAAAATTTGACTGTGTATTCATGTTTGCTCTAAAAGTAACCCAAGAAGGGTAATTGAGTTGTAATTATTGGTATCTCAATATTTAAAGGTGAACTAGATATAGGAATATGTTATAGACTCCATGAGGACCATTTTTGTGTATTATGAAGGTTTGAACAATCATATGTAATATGAACAAAGGGTTATGAGTTGACTGTGTTTTTTTTATAATGACTATGTACATAGAGGTGTTTGTGCTAATTGTGGGTTAACATAAGAGTTCTTTAATGGATTTAGCACTTAAAGGGGACCTATAGATCATGTGTCATGGTTTCATGAGTTGGAAAGTGTTCTTGTGCTCTTTGTTTTCTTAATGAATTGTTAAATGGGTGAATAGGTCTCTATGAGACCTATAAGAGCTACAAGGGCCTAAATTAAAGGTGTAGTTGCTTAAGGGTGACCCATAGATGCTATGACTGACCTATGAAGATTAATTTGAGCCATATATTATATGATATATTCCTTAAGGGATAAATCATTCCTAATGGCTGACCAAGATATTGATAATCATGAAGGCTCTATAAATATTAAAACTAATTGAGATGGTTTCTAGACTTGAGTGAGACTTGTATGTGGTATTGGCATTGAGAGGATAGTGTTATGGAGTAAAGGAAAGGGTGGGTGATCAGTGGATGAGTTAAATATCAAAATAGTTTTAGGAGTATGTGTATGATCTATAGGTCATAATTTTATTGACAAAATAGTGCTCTTTCAGGTTGAGGATGAGCGAAGAGGTCTAGGGTGATCTAAAAGGATGATTTAGATGCTTTGAGTGTGCAAAGTTGAAGAGAGCTGATATGCTTTGTATCTCTATCAGATTGGTAGGAAATTGGTATTCAATATATGTTGTGTTCATAGGTGTTATTATGGTTTCTCAACATCTAGGGGGTTGTAGCCTCCTTGTAAGATGAAGCTTGCTAAAAATGTAGTTGTTATGGTTGCTCAGCTAGATATGTGTGGTAGCACCTTGTGGAATTGTAGTCTCATTAAATAAGGGATTGTAGTTACTTGGTAAATTTTATTTGGTCTAAATTAGTTCTTGTTATTATAGGACATTATTCCAATTACATGTTCAAGTGGGTTTTCTCCCCCAAGAGGGTTTCCCACATATGTCATGTGTTATGTGCTTGATCTTACATTGTCTCTCTTGTTCATTGTTATGAATGATATGTATGATTCAAGAATTTTTTTTGGTAATTAATTAAGATTTTGAAAGGATTAAAATTGAATTTGGATTATCTAGGTTCATTGATTCACTCCCCCTTTAGTGATTGTACCTCTAACATAAAACACACAAAATTCTATAAGAAACCCTACTTTTAGCTTGTTTGTATAAGTAGGGTACAAACCTATTTTATGGTAAATATAATGGGTGAGTTATTTAAATGTACAAATCACTTTCATATCCACATAAACACATTTTTACACATATTCTTTCTTATTTTATCCATCGGGTCTTATATAAGGGTTTAGGAGGGTTTTAACATGGTTTGGTTCTTAGGAATGATTCATAAGAACTAGAAGTTTAATATTTGAATAATTTCCATTGATACCAAGTGTATGATTCTAATAAACCACTCATATCTCCTTGAGGTTCCATGAAATGTATCCATATAGGTATGAGTGTTTGAAGTTAGACTATCAATCTTTTGAGTACATTCTAGATACCCTTATCACGGTTTTAAGCCAATTTGACCATTTTGTGCTATTTTACTACAAACTAGATGCTTTAAATCATCATAAAATTCCTCTTGGAAGGTCATCAAATTCATTGGAGGCTTCATCTAGTGTTGGAAATGAAGTTGAACCTCATTAGGGTATATGCCTAGTTCTAGGCCTAATAGGCCTGACTTCACTCTTGCCTTTGGCCACATCTTAATGGATTTAATGGTTATGAATGCAGATTAATTTTTTTTCATATTTAATTCAACTCAACACATATTTCTAAAACATTCCAAGACTTCTCATCATATGGTTTTACCATCCACTCACCAAGACTACAATTTCATCATGACTGGGAGTGCCCTTTGTCTGAGATAAAATAAAGGGAATATTCCCTATTTGTTCTACCAAAGTGGAGTCATGAGGTGTTATATTAGGTCATGAGGAACTTGTACACCAAAATTCAAGGTTGGATCACACCCATAGGCCACTCAACTCTTCAAACCCCTCAAAATTAGCTTTCAAGACTATGTACTAAGTATAAGAGTTAAACTAACTATAGGTGAGGTCTAAGACTTGTATTTACTATTAGAGAGTTGTCATGGAGGTGTCCTAGTGAGTGGATGAAGTGACTTGATAGCCTAAATGACAATGACAAAGTGTGCAATGTGATTTTCCTAGTGTGCTTGAAGTTGGCTTGGTTGATATTTAGTTTTGACATGGCTAGATATGTTTAGGGATGAGTATAGTGATTTGAGCATGTGCAAGGGATCCTATAAATGGTCAAGAATGATTGGATATATTGTGTTTACAAGTGGAATTCATCTGGTAGTCCATATTTTTCATCTAGATAGTTTGGGTCTAGTGGTATAAAATTTGAGTAAGCAGTTTATTGATATCACCATTGCCATTTGTGGATGAGTCATGGGGAGTTGGTCATATGGTTTTGATTAAATTAATCCCTAGTTATTATGTACTAAATATTAAGTCATGTGCCTAATCATGACAAAAGATATACAAGTACAAAGTTGGGCTCTCAGGCATTTTGACAACATTTTCCCATACTTAGACAAATTTGCAATTTGGCAGGAAGAGTTGAGTAGGAATTTTGATGGTGGCATATCTCACATGTGTGGACATTTTAGGATAAATTTATCATATGGGTTTGTTCAGTTTTGTGCCTAGTTGATTTATGCTAACTTTTAGGTCAAGTGTTGAAGCATGACAATAGATATGCATGTTTAAATTTGGCCTTCTAGACAAGTTTTTGACATAGTTGGCTCTATGGGAAAAAAAAACTAAGTGAGAATTTTAATGTCATTATATCTCACATGTGTGAGGGTTCCAAGATCAGATTGTTATATTGTTAGATTCTTCTATGTGAGGAGATCATATGGTCCAAATTTGAGAACTTACGAGTGAGCGAAGCAAAAGATATAACTATGCAAAGTTGGCCTTCTAGTTAGATAAGAAAGGTTCCCATACTTTGTCATTTTTTCACAAGTTAGAGTTTGAGAAACATCAAAAAAGTGTGTTTCTCCAAGAAGCCAGGAAGTAGTGAGATGGTGTCAAATGTTCAATGTTTAACATTGACCAGAGATAAAGATCAATTTTATTCTAAGGATCAATAATGAGAAGGTGATTATATAGATAGAGATCAATGATGTGCATTAAAGTAAAGAGGTTAAAGTGACAATTGTCTAGCATTTTTAAAGCTAGGATAATCTCGAAGAGATCAATAGAGTGCATGAGGTCAAAGTTTCTAGATTGCACGAGATAACGTCAAATGGTCAAAGTTTAATGTTTGGTATTGGTGCACTATGTGTTAAAGAAAGAGATTTATTTAATAAAATTGATGGATCATGTTTAATATAATTATAAATGACTCAACATGATAGCATGGTGTTTGAGGTTTAACTGTGACCATTTTCATTTGAATATTTGAATTTAATAAAATAAAAACCAATGTCTAGTTTTTAGGCCATAACTTTTGATCCAGGCAGAATTTGCTCATGGTATAAAAATAAAAATTATAGAAGACTCCAAGATGCATATGGAAATATATATTTGAAGATATAAAAGTGTGTATAGTCAAAGTTATGTAGATTAAAATTTGACTATGTGTTCATGTTTATTCTGCAAGTGAATAGAGAAGATTGTTCGAGAATGTTTTGATATCTATTGATGAAATGGATATTGGGGAGTTCTATATACTCTATGAGGATGATATGTGTGCATTATGAAAGATTGAAAAATCATATTTAGTATGAAAAAAATATTATAAGTTGACTATGTATTCTTTCATGGTGACTATGTGCATAAAATATTATTTGAGCAAATTGTGCTTAAGTAGAGGGGTATTGTGATGGTTGTTAGAACTTAAGGAGGAATATAGATCATGTGGCATGATTTCATGAGTTATAAAGTATTCTTATGTTCTTAGTTTTCATGGATAATTTTCAAAGATCTGAATGGGTCTCCATATGACCTAAAAGTGACTTGGGCTTATTTTGAAACAAAATTGTGTTTAAGTGTGACCCATGTAAGATACCTTAAGGGTTAAAGGTATGTGTTGTGTTTGATAAGAAATATTATGATATTGTTAATTCATGATTTATATATAAATGTTGAAACCAAATGTGTTGGTTTCTAGACTTATGGAAGACTTGTGAGTGAGATGAGTGCAAGGTGCATATGAGAATTGTGAAGCAAAGGAGAGTTAGAGTGCCTAGTTGATGAGTTGATAAGAAGAGAATATTGAAGACTTTGTATGACCATTTAGGTCATATTTATGATATCTAAATAGTGATATTCTAGTTTAAGGATATACGAAGAGGTCTAAGTGTGCATATGGGGATAGTTTGAGTGAAGAAGGAGAGAGATTATGGCATGCCTATGTGAGAGGCCTATATGAGATAGAGAGGGAATTTAAGTAGGTGTTAAAAAATAGAGATCCATCATCAGGTGTTGAAGACATAATTTCTAAGGTGGAAGTGTTCAAGGAGGGTATAAAGGACTTTTTCTTCTTTAGGGGCAATTACTCCTTGTGGAATAGGTGTTTTACTAAAGGCCTTTGGTCAGGAGGATATGATCAAGGTTTATTGGTCTAATGGATTTGATTAGTATCTTATTTGTAATTTCCTATAGGACAAGTATTCCATGTGTTGTAGGCTTGAGAGTGGGTTTTAATCCCCATGAGGTTTTTCCATAGGAACTATGTGTTATGTGTTTGATCTTGTGTATGCATTGAATGAATGAGCTCTCTTATTAATGTTTCTTGATCAAGTTGATATATATTGATTATTTAATAGTTTGAAAGGATTGCAATTGAAATTAAAATATCTAGGCTCACTAATTCATCCCCCTATCAGTGATTATACCTCTAACATTTGGTATCAGATCAGGTCCTTTAATAAAGGCTTAACATCTTTAAGGTGATCCAAGATACAATATGGGTAGTCATGAAGGAGGTTTATCTACTAAGAAAACACTAATGTTTAATGGATCTAATTACGCTTTTTGGAGTACAAGGATGAGGACATACATTATGTCCCTAGGGTTTGATGTATGGAAATTTGTTATGGATGGTTATGTTTTTCTTACTACTCCATTAGTGTTGTAGACAAGAAGTTGTTTGAGAATAACTCTAAGGCCCATCACTTATGGTCTTACAAAGACTAAGTTAACCAAGGTAATCCATTATAAATCTGCTAAAGAGATATGGAAACCAATGCATATCATTTATGAAAGAGATTCAAATGTCAATCTTGTTAAGTTACAAACTCACATAAGGTAATTTGAAAGTCTCAAGATAAATGAATAAGATAATGTGGCATCCTTTCTATAGAGAGTTGATGAGATTGTGAACATCATCAGAGGTCTTGGAGAGAACCTTGAAGAAGCTACTATAGTTTAAAAGGTATTAAGGTCCTTATCCCTCAAGTTTAATCCTAAATTATCTATTGTAGAAGAAAGTCATTATCTTACTCAACTAACATTAGATGAACTACATGGCATATTTACTATTTATGAGATGAAGAAGAATGATCATATAACACCAAAGAAAGAAGTAGCTTTCAAGATTGAAAGAAGTCAAAGATGAAATTCCATGGTAAGAAACCCAAAGAGGATGACATTTATAATATTTATGAATATGAACTAATTAATTTGATTTCAAGGAAATTGAGAGTAGCTTCAGATAAGTATAAAGGTAAGCTACCCCTCAAATGCTTAAATTGTGGTTAGATAGGACATTTTGCTAATAAGTTCCCTCATAAATATAATAAATATTATGATGAAGATCATTATCATGGTCATGATGATGGAAAGAAATAATTTAGATCTGATAAAATCAAAATGGATTTAGAAGGTTTGACAATAAGAAGAACTAATTCAAGGACAAGAAGAGTCTCTACACCAAAGAAGATTGCACCTCATCAGATGAAAGTGAAGTCAATGACTCTAAGTATGATCATGGAGATGTTGGTCTTGTTGAAGATGAAAACTTGTTCATGGTAAAGGAAGGTAGTTACTCACATCAAAAAGAATCTACTTAGAGAGATTTAGATGATGATGAAGATGAAGTAGACTATGAGAGTACACTAAGAAATGCTCATAAAGAACTAAAGATTGAGAAGAAGATCAATAAGAAGATGAAATCTAAACTCAAAGACTTTGAGGATATATTCAGTGTTTTTGAGGAAATAATGTATGAATACACCAAGAAGCATGAATATATGGTCAATCATCTCAGTTTTTAATTAAAAATCATGTCTACAAGCCTAAAAGCTAAAGAAGATGAATGTGCAAGGTATGCAATTTAAAATGAGTCATTACTATCTAAGTTAGAGAAGATATCTAGTAAGGTAATGTCATTTGTGAGATTTGGAAAGATCTCAAGTGATCTAAAAAAAATTTTGAATTATCAAAAGCATGCAAGTGATAAGATTTGTCTTAGATACAAAGAAGAACCATAGATTACAACTCAAGACAAGATGAAGACTAATGTGAACAAGGACAATCAACCTTTGAAGACAAATCATCAGACAATAAATAATGGTGAAAATAGATTGAAGACAAATCAGATCAAATAGTTAAATGTCATGAGGTATGCAAGTTTTAATTATTACTATTGCACATGTAATCAATTTGGCCGTAGGGCTAGAGAATGGAATAGACCTATTTGAAATGAATTTCCTTGGAACTATGATGGGGGTAATCAGTCAAAAGGAGTGAGCAAGGTTGAGTGATTCAACTATCATGATGTGGGACAATTTGAAAAACATTATCCAAACAAGTTAATAAAAGATAAGTTTCCATCAAGAAGTATGGTTTGTTACAACTATGAATAGAGAGGTCACATTGCTAGATTATGTAAAAAAACACCTACAAGACAGAATAGGTTTTATTAGGCTTCTAGAATGCAAGATGGAAGGAAAGTGAAATCATGGAGACCAAAGGTGTTAACTAGTAATTATGATGAGTCTATAGCTATAAGTAATCTATTTTTATGGTGGAGAATGCTACAAAATAAGAAGAGTGCCAAGGGCTCTCATTATCTGCTCATGTTCTAAATGAAGAAACCAAGCTCAAGGAGAAGACCAAGGTGCTAATTGAGGCCAATTCTGAAGTGAGTATGGATCCAAGTGAACATACTACTATTGTTGAGTAGGATTAATATAAATAACATCAATTTTTAGTACTTATGGATGAGGTTCCAAGCTACAAAGAAGATTCTACAGATGAAAAGGTATGTCATGGATCTATGTTGTCTCCATGTATTGTGAATCCAATCATAGAAAAAAGGAGAATATTGTAGTGGATGAGCATGTTACTTATTTTAAGCCTAAAAAGAAGAAGAATCACTATAAGCATTAGATGACCAAGGAGGAGAATGAATATGAAGAGTTATGGGCAACTCTTAGTTTCACATTGTTCTAGGATATTGTGAAATAGGGTGTCTCTGCTTATGCTTTGTAGGAGACATATTTCTTATAAAGAATCATGGTTGTGTGCTCAAGATCATAATGCCAATCTATATAGAGACTTGTGTTGATCTTAAAAGATCATTATCTAAGGGGGAGAAACAAGTTCATGAGTTTTATCCAAAGGTTTGTGAAGGAACTATAGTACTAAATCTGAATAGATGGTTCCAAGTGGCTTAATGAGATTAATGGAATGTCAAGAATTGTTTGGTACTAAGAAAGGTTTGTACACTTCTTTGTGATATTATCTAGGTGGTGTTTTTGTTTGAAGGTATGTTTAAGTCAAATTGGAGATTTATTATTTGCTCTTGGGTTTCCTAGTTTGTGCTTAAGAGTATGGAGGTCCTAAAATGAGTTATAGGATGTATGGTTTCCCAAAGATGTGGAATCTCAAATCTTGGTCTAGAAGTGTGTAATGATTGTCTCCAGGTGCAAAATAAGTTTTAGAGGTGGACATTGACTAGAAGGAGGTTTGTTAACTCTGGTTGTTTTGAGATTCTTGGGTTTCAGGCTATGCTAGAAAAGTGGTCTACCTTATGAGTTGAGGTTTCTTAATAATTTTAATGGGCCAAATGGGTTATCAAATCAAGCTTCATAGATATTTTAAGTTTTATGGTTGTCAAGTTATTCATATTTTTGTCAAGATGGAGGCCTAATTGACAAGTTGGTTTCTAAAGGAAGTATATTGTAAAGGCTGATCTAGTTGTTGAAAATTTGTGTGCTTGAGGTGGAATATGAGAGTGCTCCATATATAAAGTTTCATGTCGTGATGGTGTGTCTTATAAAAGTTGTGGGTTATAAAATTTCCAGATAGGACTAGAAGGAGACTAGACAAGCCTAGTGAGAAGAAGAGTGCCTTTTGTTAAGTTTCTCCAAAAGATAAAGGTATGTTTGTTTCATGGTGAGTTATTAGGTTGTTTTAGATCATGTTTCATGTTTGGTGAGTGGCATGAAGTTCTGTTAGTGGTCCCTAAGGTGGATTGAGATAGTGGCTAGTAAGCTTGTGTGGTGATTCTTCATGGTGTATGGAGATATGAAGATGGTCAAAATGTGCAATGACTTATAAATATTATGGGGAATCCCTCTCAAATGTTTCTTGGTGAGTTACATCATATTTTGGTACTCTTTATGTTCTTTTTTCATTAGTTGTAGTGATTGGTTGAAGAGTGTTGGCATGAAGCAAAAAGAAGGTATCAAGGCAAGAAGAGGTAGGCTCAAGGTAAGGAGGAGTTTGTATCATCTTTCTAATATGGTATTTTTTTGTTGATAATCTTTTCAAGTCCTCAAGATCAGTTGGTGCCCACTTTGTCATTATGTCAAAGGGGGAGAAAGTTCCTATTACGAGAGAACTTGAAGAGAGAGAAGGAAGGTGAGATATATGATGTATATTGAAATCAATGATAAAGGGGGAGATTTTTGGAGAGTTATCATGGTGATTTAATGGAGGTGTCTTGGTGAGTGGATGAAGTGCCTTGATAGCCTAAGTGAAAATGACAAAGTGTGTAATGTGCTTGTCCTAGTGTGCTTGAAGTTGGCTTGGTTGATCTTCAATTTTGACATGGCTAGAGATGTTCAGGGATGAGTATGCTGATTTGAGAATGTGAAATGGGTTATATCAATGGTCAAATATGATTAGATATCTTATTTTCATAAGTGTAATTCATTTGGTAGTCCATAGTTTTTATCTAGATAGTTTGGGTCTGGTGGTAGAAAATTTGAGTAAGTAGTTTGCTGACGTAACTATTACCATGTGTGGATGAGTCAAGGGGAGTTAGTCATATGATTGTGATCACATTAGTCCCTAGTTATTATGTGTTAATATTAGGTCATGCATCTAAGTGTGATAAAATATATGCAAGTGCAAAGTTGGTATCTCAAGCATTTTGACATTATTTTCCCATACTTAGCCAAATTTGCAATGTTGTAAGAAGAGTCAAGTATGCATTATAATGGTGGAATGTCTTCCACATGTGGATTTAAAGATAAGTTGATCATATGGGTTTTTTTAATTTTATGCCTAGTTGATTTGTGCTAAATTTTAGGTCAATCATTGAAGTGCGACAATAGATATGCATGTTAAAAGTTGGCCTTCCAAACAAGTTTTTGACATAGTTGGCTCTATGGAAAAAAATTGAAGTGGGAATTTTAATGTAATTATATCTCAAATGTGTGATGGTTTTAGGAGTATATTATTATATTTTTAGATTCTCTTACGTGATGAGATCATATGGTCCAAATTTGAGAACTTGAGAGTGAGCAAAGCAAAAGATATGACTATGAAAAGTTGGCCTTCTAGGGAGATAAGCAAGGTTCCCGTACTTAATCATTTTTGCACAAGTTAAAGTTTGAGAAACATTGATGGAGCGCATTGCTCCAAGAAGTTAGGAAGTAATGAGATGGTGTCAAGTGTTCAATGTTTAACATTGAGTAGAGATAAAGATTGAGCTTATTCTAAGGATCAACAATGAGTAGGTGATCTTATAGATAGAGATCAATGGTGCACATTAAAGTCAAGAGGTCAAAGTGACAATTGTCTAGCATTGTTAAAGCTAGGGAAATATTGAATAGATCAATAGAGTGCATGAGGTCAAAGTTACCATATTGCATGAGATGAGGTCAATTGGTCAAAGTTTAAAATTTGGTATTGGGGCACTATGTGTTAAAGGTTGAACTTTGTAAAATAAAATTGATGGTGCATGTTTATTTTGAGCAGTGAGGACTCGAGATGATAGCATGATGTTTAAGGTTTAATTGTGACCACTTGCATTTGAATATTTGAATTTAATAAAGAAAAAACTAGTATCTAGTTTTTGTGCTATAACTTTTGATCCAGGCAAAATTTGCTCATGGTGTAAAAATTAAACTTGTATAGAACTCCAAGGTACATCTATAAATATAGGTTTTAAGATATAAATATGTTTATAGTCAAAGTTATGAATGTTTAAAGTTGATTGTGTGTTTGTGTTTATTTTTCAAGTGACCCAAGAAGATTGTTCAAGATTGTTTTGATATTATTTCGATATCTCTTGATGAAATGGATACTGAGTAGTGTTTTATAATCCATGAGCATGATATATGTGCATTATGAAGGATTGAATAATCGTATGTAGTATAAAAAAATTTAGAAGTTCACTGTGTATTTGTTCATGGTGACTGTGTGCACATAATATTGTTTGAGTAAATTATGCTTAAGTAGAAGGGTACTGTAATGGTTGTTGGCACTTAAGGAAGATATATAGATCATGTGGCATGGGTTCATGAGTTAGAAAGTGTTCCTATGTTCTTATTTTTATCAGAGAAGCGTCAAAGAGCTGAATGGGTCTCCATATGACCTAAAAGTGACTTAGGCTTATTTTCAAATAAAGTTGTACTTAAGTGTAACCCATGTAAGATACCTTAAGAGTAAAGGCATGTGTTATGGCCAATAGGAAATATTATGATCTTGTTAATTCATGATTATTATATAAATGGTGAAACCAAATGTGTTGGTTTATAGACATTTGGAAGACTTGTGAGTGAGATGAGTACAAGGTGCATGTGACAATTAGGGAGCAAAGGAGAGATAGAGTGCCCAGTTGATGAGTTGATAAGAAGAGTAGATTAAGGATAGTGTGTATGACCTTTTAGGTCATATTTTTGATGTCTAAATAGTGCTCCTATAGTTTTAGGATATTCAAAGAGGTCTAAGTGTGCATATGAGGATAAATTGAGTGAAGAAGGAAAGAGCTTATGACATGCATATATGAGAGGCCTATGTGAGATAGAGAGGGAGTTTGTGCAAGTGTTATAAAAATAGAGATCCATCATCAAGTGTCAAAGACATCATTTTTAAGGTGGAAGTGTTCAAGGATGGTCTAAAGGACTTAATCTTCCTTAGGGGAAGTTGATCCTTGTGGAATAGGTGTTTCACTAAAATCATTTGGTCAGGAGGATATGATCAAGGTTTGCTAGTCTAAAGGATTTGATCAGTATCTTGTTTGTAATTTTTTATAGGACAAGTAGTCCATGTGTTGCAGGCTTGAGAGTAAGTTTTATTCCCCATGAGGGTTTCCATAGTTATGGTAATAGTTATAGGAGAAAACCTTATTAGAAATAGTTCTTGAAGTACAAGCAACCAAACCTATAACTATTACCATGGATTTGTAGTATACAAAGAGTATTATCATCCAACCAGATGCATTTTATCCAATTCATTTCCTTCTATCCATACCATGTAAAGAATGGTTAACCATTTTTGCTTATCTAGGGGAGCGATAGGGGAGATAGGTCAATTTTAATAAATTTTGAGCTCATCAATGCTACCCAAGAATGGAATTGAGTTAGGGGAAGCTAAAGGGACACTTCTAAAGTCCTCCCATGTGCCAAAGCTGCTATATAGGCTATAAAATAACTAAAAATAGGCACTTTTCTCACTATCTTCTTGTTTAGATATTGCACCTATAGTTTGTCAATATTAAAATAGTTCCTCTAACATATTCAGACATGGGAACATTTAATATTCCTTTAGAACACTTTTTCTCTATGGGAAACTTGTACAAGTCAAATGAATGACCCAAAAAAGATCCCTAGATGACATAAGACCAACTATATAACTATGAAAAATATAAAACATATTGTATGACAGTTTTTAAGACTATGGAACATATTTTTCACCCTATTAGATCCCTATATCAAGTTTGAATATATAGGGGGTTGACCTAATTTGACTTGTGGTCAAATTAGTCTATAATTTGGTGATTTCCTAAGGGTGGAATGTCAGCTATGCCAAAGACCAGTATCCTACTCTTATTCATTGGATTATGAAGTCACCTATACACTATATGGGCATTGAATTTCCTCTAAAATATCACCAAATAATATAAAACAAAAACACACTATACAACATGTTTCCAAAATCTGTCACTCATTTTTGGGACAACATATGAACTATTTTGGTCCTACAGGCCAAAATCCTCTCTTCCCTTCTCAAAAAATTGTTCTAAGCATTCAAATTCTTCATTATTCAATCTTTTTCAGTTAAGGGACTAATAGGTTCAACAGGTTCAATGACTTCAACAGGCGAGCTCTCTCAAAGGAACAAGTTTCCAACACTTAGGCAATTTCAAGGTTGGTTCAATGCCTCGGTTCAACCAAAAATGTCCATCAGCAAGCTTCAAACAAAGGATTGAACCATTGAACCATTGAACCCCACTTCCAAAAGGTTCAAAGGTATAATGACGTTGGCAAGCTTAAAGAGTTAAGCGCTTTAGAAAAAGTTCAAAGTTCAACCACTTCAGTAAGTTCAATGGCTTCAAAAGACTTAACGAAAAGAAGAAGGCTTAAATTGTTGAACCGTTGAACCTTGAGCCAAAATGGTTCAAAGTTTCAATGGGTTCAACAGTTCAAAGGTTCAATGAGATTGGTTCAAAGTAGTTGGTTCAAACGGTCAATTGAATGAGCAGAACAAAATATTGAACCATTGAACCATTGAACTAAAGTTGGTTCAATCGATCAGTTCAATCAGAAGGTTCAAAGGAGTGCCCCAGAGCCCAAAGGCCAAGTACCCTTGCGGAGGGCAGTGAACCAAGGCCAAGTGCCCTTGTGGAAGGAAATGAACAAAAGGGAGCCAAAAGATATCCTTCACAAATATTTTCCATGATGATAGTTTACAAGGCAAATCCTTTAAACAAAATGTCTGAAGGAATTCCTTCAGACATTTTGTCTGAAGGAATGATCAAAAGTCGATGGAAAATAGCTAAGGAAAGGGAAGATTTCCTTCAAACAAAATGTCTGAAGGAATTAAAGATGAAGACCACACGAAGATCATCCGAAGACCACCCAAAGGACCCCGAAGGGCAGGTACCCTTACGGGGGGCTCTTAACGACCAAAAAATGGACCTTCTCAAGGCCTGAAGGGACACCTTCCCTTCAGGAGGTTCCAAAGACATTAAGTCAAAGGGATATTTCTATGGACTCTACAGACCCATTTCTATGGACTCATTTCTACGGACTCTGTAGGCTGGGTTCTATGGACTCATTTCTATGGACTCTGCAGGATTGGTTTTATGGACTAGTTTCTACAGACTCCGTAGGTTGGTTTCTATGGACTCTGTAGACCCATTTCTAAAAAGTCTATAGGATGGTTTCTAAAGAATCTACAGGCTTGATAAAGATGAAGGAATTTCAAAGCTTTGAGGGACTTAGAGAAAACAAAGGCTTCTAAGAAAAGAAGATGAACCATTGAACCTTGAACCAAAATGGTTTAACAGGTTAAATGGGTTCAAAGGTTCAAATAAAGCTCTGAGCAAAAGAAAGTGAATGAACCAGGAAAGTGAATGAACTAGAGGAGTGATGGAACCAAGGAGATAAGAAGGCCACCCCAACCATTGAAACAGTGGACCAATGATGTCCCCGTGGATGTCAAATTCAGGGTAATGAAATATCCATTGATTTTCAAATATGGTGCAGAACCTAAAAACAAACTCAATGACCAGCTGAAGAAGGAGCTGAAAGAGCTAGAAGAAAGAGAAAAGATAGCCTGAGAGCTCAAATTACAATAGGAAAGAATGAAAGACTAGAAATATCTATGCAGGAGTTATTCCAATAGGTGGAATAGTCCACCAAGTAGATAGTTGAGCTTGCAAGCATTAAAGGTGCGGCCTATTTTTCTCCATGAAGTAAAAGTGAAGTGGACAGTTGCATAGATATTTTGTGAAAGATTAGACAACCCATGCTAAGGAGAAGACATTTGAGATGAATCGACATGCCACAATTAAGGCAGACGCCCTGTTCTATTATGGCCCTCTTTGACAAAACTAAAAATGCATTCAAGGTATTGAATGCAGCATGGGCCATTCCATGAAACAAAGTGCCAAGCCTTTCTTGGATACTATATATTGTATTCTCTTATTTTATGCAAATGAGATCTATCTGATATAGAAGCAAAACTCTACCCAAATTGAAAGGTGATTACTGAGACTTTGAGCTCAGATTGTTGATCATATTTTTTTATATGAATGAGAAAGAAAGCTACTTTTAGACTTTGTGCTGTAATAGCTAATGTCATTTAGGAGATTATTCTTATGTCTATTTCCTAAATGTGTTCTTGTCCATTTTAATGAAATAAGTATAATTAGTGGAAGTAATCAGGAAGGTGTCCTAAAGCCAACTGTGGGAGACTTTGTGCTGCCACAATTGCCTTTAGTGTGTTTGTCTATTTTTTGTTTCTGTGTAAAGGACCCTGGGATGACTTTTTGCCCTCATTGTCCTTTGTATTTCACTCTTGGATAGTTAAGGTGGAGAATTTGTGCTATATCTCAATCTACTGGTTACTACACCCCTTTGTTACCAGTTACTTGTTACCTACCAGAAAGAACTCTCGCTATTTACTGTAAGACCACTTTTGAAAGAAGAGAAGTGTCTTTAGTGTTTCCAGTCTAGATTTCTCCTTTGTTTGTAAACATCATCTTTGAAAAAAGAGAGATGGATGGTGTTGTCCTACCCCTGAGTGTTATTTTTTGCATATATATATATAGCTCCTCATAGTTATAAGGGAACCTTCCCTTGATGAGAGGAGAGATTTGTCCCCTTTTGATGTGGTAAACCTGCACATCTGGCTAACCCATCTCCCTATGTTGTGGTTGAAGAGACCTATTTTGCCCATCAGTTAGCTGGTGACAAAATATTCACCCAATAGATTTTGGCAACTCCACTAGGGACACATCAATTTTACATAATTTGAAGCCTCAAGCTTTAGATTGAAGCATCACATGTGTCTTATCAATTATCATTATAGCCTTATCTATTTCCATTATATAATCTAGTCTATAAAACTAGAGTCATTATGGAAGAACACACAGTTTGAACCCTCAAGCTTCAAGCTGAAGCAGGGCCAGTTCTTTTCCATTTTTATTCTACAATCTAGCAACTCCACGCTATAATAGAAGCCATAGAGCCCAAGGTGTTGTTGACCCTATTTTTGAGTTGGTGCAGTAGGGATATTTTGATTTGTTTCCTCTACAACTTCATGTTTAACGAATTAGGAGTCTTTCTCCTACCAATACCAGGTCACCAACACAAGGTAGAGCTTCTTATTCCGCTGTTAGCAGAGCTTTGCCTTTTCATACTCCCCCTAGATTTGTTATCCCCACTTTTCATAATCAAATCATGGCAGTTCAAGGCCCCTAGGGTAACTCTTTTGGCCCACTCAATTTAACTCCACCCCTACATGAGCTACCGCGCAGTTTAAGGAAGAATTTCCCCAAATTCTTTGGTGATGGGAGAGTTCATCTTGATGAACATATTGCAGCTTTTAGCATAGCCTACAGTGTGATAGGCATGGAGTATGAGGACATAATAGTCAGGTTGTTTGTGGAAACATTGCAAGGTGATGTTGTAGACTAGTTTTATTATTTACAAGCCTAGATTGTGACTGACTGGAACACTGTCAAAGTTAAGTTTGAAGTAAGGTTCAAGCCTATAGAAGATGCACATGCCCTGTTGGCCTAGCTCACATAGATGAAGAAAGAACCTCATGAGCCTATGAGGGACTTCATTGCCAAGTTTGACAAGCTGAAGAACAAGATTCCTATAATTGCTTAGTTGACACCTGAGAAGCTTAAATGTTTCTTCATCAACTCACAACTGCCTGAAGTGAGTTTTCTATTGAGACGTGCTGGCCACACATACCTTGTTGTTGCTCAAGATTTGGCCACTGAGGTGGAAGATGACCTTATCTTGGTAGGAAAGATAAGTAGAGATCATAACAAAGGTAAATCTTCTTCATCTTTTGAATACCCATCTGTAGGCACCACTGATCCAATGGTGCAGAAGCTAGCAAATGAGTTACTTGCTCTCAGAAAGAAAATGGCACAAGGGATGTCATCTACCCCTTCATACAAAGATATACCAAGGAGGACATTCCCCAATTAGTCATACCAAGGCAATGCTACTAGGAATCAAGGGCAACCAAATCATCTTCCTCCCACTCAGGGAAAGTTGGCCATTAAAGCACCTCTAACCAATTCAATAGTTGGATATCTTGAGGTAGAATCAGATTTCTCCTTCTAGCCTGAGTTGAGCCTAGAAGATGATGCTAATCTCTTCATAGAAGGAGAAGAAGAATTAGCTAGCGACTCCAATATTGGTTTCCTAAATTACCAGGATGAACCCAGAAGTGAAGGTAAAGTAGTTGATAGATCATACGCTGTATTCACTTGGTCCAAGAACAAGTCAGTCCAACAAGCTGATAAAGAAAAGACAGAGGAGTGACCTCAACTTGTAATTTCAATTGCCAAATGAGGAACTGCTCTGTCTTTCTAGCCAAAGGACCCAGTGATTGCTAAAAAGGTAAATACATCAAGCACTCCATCTTTAACTTCAAATCCACAGATTAGTACCACCACTCCTAAAAACTAGAAGGATGAACTCCCTTCCCCTATTCATAATTTATTTTAGACATTTGACATAGTTGACCATGTCAAGAAAACTAAAATTCAAATGTCTGAATTTGAATTTCTACAATCCAACCCTGAGTATTTAGATAAGTTGGTTCAATGTGTGAAGAACCAAAACATCCCTGCAAGACAAGATGAAAGAAAGGTAACTCGTGATCCCCCAAGGAACATGTCCACCCCAAAAAATCTTGTTATTTTATGTCTCCCTATTGATAAATGATCACCAGCTAAATAATTGCATCATAGACTTAGGTGCATCTGACAATGTCATGCCTACCGAAGTCACTGACTCCCTTGGTCTCACACTAACCAAGAGATTTGGGAGATGTTTCTCTATGGAGAAAAAATAAGTGCCACTACTAGGACAAATCAAGGATGCCCAATTTACATTTGCAGCATTCCCAAAAAAAAGAATCAAGATGATAGTCCTGGTGGCTGACATCCCAGCCTCATACATCATCCTTCTTAGGTGAAATTTTTGCAAGGATGTTGGTGGTGAGTTGAGCATGGACCTATCTAAGGAAAGTATCCCAGTCAAAGGTGTTATGTAGAGATTGCTCTCTAAGAAGGAAGCAAAATTGTGGTCATTCAAACATCAACGCCTGAAGCTCAAATTCTATTTGAGTCTTCAGGCATGGGTAATATTTTCTTGACCACAGAGGATGTTCAAGTTTTAGCTGATGAAACTTCTAAAATTGATAGTCTAAAAATTGGTTCAGATGGAACAACAAAAGACATGAGAGAGCACAGTGCAAGCCCAAAGGAACTCTCCCCTCCACATAAAGAGAAATCTAAGGAAAAATTAGTTTCTAATGATGTCTAGATTCTAGAATTCGATGGAAGCTATTCCTCTACCAATTCAGGAGTTGCGATTGTGTTGATATTTCCTCAAGGAGATATTTTTTATTCATCATACAAATTACAGTTTAGTAATACCAGTAATACTATTGAATATGAATCATTATTGCTTGGATTAAATGCTGCTCAAGACAAGGGCGTCAAGCTCCTTCATGCTAAAGGAGATGCTGAGCTGGTGGTTTGTCAGGTAAGAAACTTGTACCAAACCAAAAATGAGAGATTATGCCACTACTAAAATCTAGTTTGGGATCAAATTGAAAGCTTTGATGCTTTCAGTATCTCTACAATTCCCAGGGAATTTAATGACTGAGCTGATACTTTGGCTATTTCAGCAACTCTTATAGTTCCTCGCCCTGATTTTAAGGAAGATAAGTACACTATCAAACTAGTCTTTCGACTAAGTGTGCATGACAATGCTAATCATTGGCAAGTATTTAATGGTGACAACCAAATCATTACCTTCTTGGAATAAAAAGGCAGCTTCAAATAGCTTCACTTTGAAGACAGTGAACCAGTCCTTGAATCAAGATCAGATGCAGGTGAAGAATTCCTACAACTTAAAGGGAATAAACTACCAAAAGGCTTGGTTTCCCTTGAGAAGTTGTTTGATAAGCACAACAGGTTCATCAAATAACAAAAAATAAATTCAATCTCCTCTTAGGTGTTTGATCAAATAAATTTGGGTACCAAAGAAAATCCCAAGATGGTGAACATTGGGAAGTGTTGCACTCCAGAAGAGAAGTTCAAATTTGCTGCTCTACTCCGCCAGTACATGGATGTCCTAGCATACTCCTATGATGATCTGAAGTCACTCAGGCTTGATGAAATTCACCATGAAATTCCTCTCAAAGATGATTCGATGCCTTACAATTAAAAATCTAGGTAGTACAATCTGAAGATATTAGGTACTATTCTGTCAAAAATATAGAAAATGCTGAATTCTAGGATAATTTTCCCAGTCCATCACTCCACATGGATTGCCAACATAGTACCTATGAGAAAAAAGAATGGAAAAACTCACCTCTACGTGGACTTCAATAATTTGAATCAGTCATCCTTAAAGGATAACTATCCTCTACCCATCATGGACCAAGTGTTTCAGATAGTGGCCGGTTCAGAGATGTTATCAATGCTAGATGGCTTCTCAGGGTACAATCAAGTAGAAGTCGGTGAAGAAGACCAACACAAGACTGCCTTCACCATGCCTTAGGGCACCTTTGCATATCTAAGAATGCCATTTGACCTGATAAATGTTGGTGCCACTTTTCAGAGAGCAATGGACCTTGCATTCAAAGATGAAATGGGTAAGTTCATTATGTTATACCTTGATGACTTGACCATCTTCTCTAAGCATCGCCCTAACCATGTACACCATTTACAACAAGTGCTAGAATGTTGCCACCAGAATGACATTTCTCTTAATCCCAAGAAGTATATTTTTGGAGTAATGGAAGGGAAACTTCTCAGACACATTGTATCTCGATAAGGCATAAAGATTGACTCAGATAGAGTTAAGTCCATCTAGGAGCTTACCCTACCTACAAGTAAGACTACAATTCACTCTTTTTTTGGAAAGGTAAATTTTTTATGAAGGTTCATCTCTGAGTTTGCTGAGAAGACTCACCATATTGTAAACATGATGAAGGGAATGGCCACCTTCAGCTGGACTGAAGAAGGCAAATTGGTGTTTCAAGATATCAAGACTACTATTGCTCATGCCCTAATTCTGGTTTGTCTAGATTATACCAAGGATTTAACCATATACAGTTATGCTTTTGAGCACACACTTTCAACAATTCTAGTTCAACAAAACAAAGAAGATGTGGAATCTCCCATATCCTTCATGAGCTGTCCTCTCAAAGCTCATGAGGTGAAGTATCCAAACATGGAGAAGCATACTTATGCGGTGGTCAAGGCAGTAAAGCATTTCCATTTTTACATCCTGAATTTAAAAGTTACTACCCTAGTTCTTGATACCACAGTTAAATTCATATTAACTTAGCAGGAGTTTGGAACCAAAAGGGGCAATTAGATTGCTAAAATCAAGGAGTTTGATCTCATTATCAAACCACAGAAGCTTGTATGATGAAGGGGCCTCTGCCAATTAATTACTGATAGTAAACTTGAAGAAGCAGGGCATGAAGAAACAAAAGTGGAAGACATGCCAATAGTCCTCTTTGTCTCCATCACGAATGAGTGGTATTCAAGTATTGTTCATTTCCTTAATTATGGTGAGTGTCTCGCTGACCTGTCTCATAAAGAAAGGAGGACTGTTAAATTGAAAGCTACCAATTTTGTCCTCTGGGACAATGGCTTGTATAAGAGGAGCCTTGATGGAGTGTTCCTTTGTTGCATGGATAAAGAACAACATAACCAACTTTTGAAGTCTTTCCATGATTTGACTTACAGAAGACATTTTTCTGCTCCTATAACTGCCCATAAGATCCTACGAGCAAGGTATTATTGGCCTACTTTGTTTCAAGACACATATAAATGGGTACGAAGGTGTGAACTATGCCAACAGTTCATTAGAAGACCCAAGTTAGCTGCTCTGCCTCTCAAACCAGTGGTGATAGAAGAGCCATTTCAGCAATGGGGAATCAATTTCATTAGTGTTGTAGACCCATCTTCAAGCGCTAGACATGATTATGTCCTCACAGCCACATATTACTTCACCAAATGGGTGGAAGCAATTCCAACCAAGCATGCTACTTCTGAAGTAGTATGCAATTTCCTCAAGGAAAACATCATTTCTAGGTTTGGGGTCCCGACCAAGATTGTCATAGATAATCAGCCTATTTCTCTTCTCATGAGATCACTCAATTCTATTTTTACTATGGGATTACCCTCTCCCACTCTTCTAATTATTTCCCACAAGGAAATGGCCAAGCTGAATCAAGCAACAAAAACCTGGTGACCATCATAAAAAAGTTGGCAGATGACAACTAATGAACCTGGCATAAAGCATTGGTTGATGCTTTATGGGCAGACAGAATTACACCCAAAAGGGTGATAGGTATGTCACCTTTTCAAATTTTGTATGGTCTCAATGTAGAGATACCAATCACCCTAGAGTTGCCAATGTTTAAATTGGCAAAAGCAGTCAAAGATCAGACATATGAAAGCTCCATTAACAAGAGGATCACGTGCTTAATTGAGTTGGATGAGCATTGAACTATGGTGGTGGACCAAATTGTTGTGCATCAAAGTCTGGTGAATAATATCTTCAACTAGAAAACAAAAACCCATGATTTCCAAATTGGAGATCAAGTCCTGTTATGGGATAAAAGGAGAGAACCAAAGGGAATGCATGGGAAGTTCGATTCCCTATGGAGAGGCTCATTTACTATCCATTAGCTCAATGGTGAAAGTAGTTTCTTGTTGAAGTATAAGGATGGCACGCCCTTTTCTATACCTCATAATGGGAAACATCTAAATTACTTCAATTCTTGAAGTATCATATAAGATCATCTGTACATATGTATTTTTGTATAGTCTTTAGTTCTATTTTGTGCTTTTTATTTTTGTTTTTGGTACCTTTCTTTTTTGGGTAGCATGAATCCATAGTCTAATGGCATTCTTAAAGGCACTCGAGATTTTGGTTTCTACTCCCCTCAGCTATTCAAAAATTTCAACTGAAGGAAGTTCCCCAACTGGAGCCATCTTTTGTTTCCAAAATCTCACTCCTTTTTGGGACAACATATGAACTATTTCGGTCCTGTAGGCCAAAATCCTCTCTTCCCTTCTCAAAAAATTGTTCTGAGCATTCAAATTATTCATTATTCAAGCTTTTTCAATTAAGGGACTAGTAGGTTCAATAGGTTCAATGACTTCAATAGGCGAGCACTCTCAAAGGAACAAGTTTCCAACACTTAGGCAACTTCAAGGTTGGTTCAATGACTCGGTTCAACCAACAATGTCCATTGGCAAGCTTCAAACAAAGGATTGAACCATTGAACCCTACTTCCAAAAGTTTAATAGGTTCAATGATGTTGGAAAGCTTAAAGAGTTAAGTGCTTTAGCAAAAGTTCAAAGTTTAACCGCTTCAGCAAGTTCAACGGCTTCAAAAGACTTAACAAAAAGAAGAAGGCTTGAACTGTTGAACCATTGAACCTTGAACCAACATGGTTCAAAGGTTCAATGGGTTCAATGGTTTAAAGGTTCAATGAGATTGGTTCAAAGTGGTTGGTTCAAGTGGTCAATTGAATGAGTAGAAAAAAATATTGAACCGTTGAACTAAAGTTGGTTCAATCAGTCAGTTCAATCAGAAGGTTCAAAGGAGTGCCCCAGAGCCCAAAGGCCAAGTTCCCTTGTGGAGGGCAGTGAATCAAGGCTAAGTGCCCTTCTGGAAGGTAATGAATGAAAGGGAGCCAAAAGATATCCTTCAAAAATATTTTCTATAGTGAAAGTTTACAAGGAAAATCCTTTGGACAAAATGTCCAAAGGAATTCCTTCGAGCATTTTGTCTAAAGGAATGATCAAATGCTGATGGAAAGCAGCTAAGGCAAGGGAAGCTTTCCTTCAGATAAAATTTCTAAAGGAATTCTTTCAAACATTTTGGCTGAAGGAATTGAAGATGAAGACCACACGAAGATTGATCGAAGACCACCCAAAGGACCCCAAAGGGTAGGTACCCTTGCGGGGGGCTCTTAGTGACCAGAAAATAGACCTTCTCAAGGCCTAAAGGGACACCTTCCCTTCAGAAGTTTCTAAAGACATTGAGCTGAAGGAATATTTTTATAGACTCTGTAGACCTATTTTTATGGAATCTACAGGCTGGCTTTTACAGACTCGTTTCTACAGACTCTACAAGCTTGGTTCTATGGACTAGTTTCTATGAACTCCACAGGTTGGTTTCTACAGACTCTATAGACCCATTTCTATGAACTCATTTCTATGGACTCTGTAAGATGGTTTCTATGGACTCTACAGGCTTGATAAAGATGAAGGAATTTCAAATCTTCAAGAGACTTGGAGAAAACAAAGGCTTCTAAGAAAAGAAGATGAATCGTTGAACCTTGAACCAAAATGGTTCAACAGGTTCAAAGGTTCAAAGAAAGATCTGAGCAAAGGAAAGTGAATGAACCAGGGAAGTGAATGAACTAGAGGAACAATGGAACCAAGGAGCTGAGAAGGCCACCCGAACTATTGAAATAGTGGACCAATGACATCCCCATGGATGTGAAATTTAGGGTAATGAAATATCTGTTGATTTTCAAATATGGTGCAAAACCTAAAAACAAACTCAGTGACCAGCTGAAGAAGGAGATGAAAGAGCCAGTAGAAAGGGAAAAGATAGCCTGAGAGCTCAAATTGCAATAGGAAAGAGGGAAAGACCAGAAATATCTACGTAGGAGTTATTCCAGTAGGTGGAACAGTCCACCAAGTAGATATTTGAGCTTGCAAGAATTAAAGGCATAGCCTATTTTTCTCCATGAAGTAAAAGCAAAGTGGATAGTTGCATAGATATTTGGTGAAAGACCAGACAACCCATGCTGAGGAGAAGACATTTGAGATGAATTGACACACCACAATTAAGGTAGATGCCCTATTCCAGTATGGCCCTCTTTGACAAAACTGAAAATGCATTCAAGGCATTAAATGCAGCATCGGTCATTCCATGAAACAAAGTGCCAAGCCTTTCTTGGATACTATATATTGTATTCTTATTTTATGCAAAGGAGATCTCTCTGATATAGAATCAAAACTCTACCCAAATTGAAAGGCAATTACTGAGACTTTGAGATCAGATTGTTGATCATATTTCTTTATGTGAATGAGAAAGCAAGTTACTTTCAGACTTTGTGCTATAATAGCTTGTGTCATTTAGGAGATTGTTCTTATGTCTGTTTCCTGAATGTGTTCTTGTCTATTTTAATGAAATAAGTAGAACTAGTGAAAGTCATTTGGAAGGTGTCTTGAAGCCAACTATGGGAGACTTTGTGCTACCACAATTGCCTTTAGTGTGTTTGTCTATTTTCTATTTCTATGTAAAGAACCTTGGGTTGACTTTGTGCCCTCATTGTCCTTCGTATTTCACTCTTTGGCAGTCGATGTGGAGACTTTGTGCTACATCTTAGTTTGTTGGTTACTACACCCCTTTGTTACCAGTTACTTGTTACCTACCAGAAATAACTCTGGTTGTTTGCTATAAGACCACTTTTTAAAGAAGAGAAGTGCCTTTAGTGTTTCTAGCCTAGATTTCTCCTTTGTTTGTAAACATCATCTCTAAAAAAAGAGAGATGGATGGTGTTGTCCTACCCTTGAGTGATTTTTTCTGCATATATATAGGATATAGCTCCTCATAGTTATAAGGGAACCTCCCCTTGATGAGAGGAGAGATTTGTCCCCTTTTGATGTGACAAACCCACACATCTGGCTGACCCATCTCCCTATGTTGTGGTTGAAGAGACCTATTTTGCCCATCAGTTAGCTAGTGACAAAATATTCCCCCAACACAACACACTTATGCTTTGAGAACATTTAGGGAAAACACACACAACATAAGCAAAACACACCTATCTTAGTATATACAAGACCTCAAACACTTGAGGTGAAGAAAAATTCACCATGATTCAACCATGATCAAATATAGTACCTTTGCATCATTGATACTCCATGGAATCAATCCATCATGTGAAGAATGATTATCAACAAACACTTGCTTATGTATATGGTCAAATGACTTACCATATTTATATCCTTTTTTGAGTGAAAGTGTGTCTTTTGGATCTTTCAAGGACACTCCATCTTGCCCTCTAAGAATCTTGTTTGGCTCTACAATTTTCTTGACCTATTCCATGTTTGAATGGCCCTTCTCAAACTTTAACTTATGAGTGATCAAAGTTACTTCAACCTTTAATTCTTCTTTAACATGATATAATTTATGTATAAGACCACAAAGTTTCTCTTCTTACTATTCCAACACATCTAAAAATGGTTTAACCTTGGGTTGAGGTGTTAGATTCTCCTCAAACACATAACCTTCTACTTTGGCTTCACTAAAATCCTTCATGATTTTAGCTTCTTTGAAAATGACTAGACATTCCTTTTCATGCTTGATAAGGCACTCTCCTTAATGTTTGTTAGGCTCATCAAAAAAATTACTATTAGGTTCATGTTTCTTTGGAGGGGAAGTAAACCTACTCAACTATTTAAAATATTGACTTATGGCATAGAAACCTTTTCCACAGGTCATATTCTTCTTCATGGTTGTCATGTTCTTAGACTCCTCCATGTTAGGAAGGTATAATTTCATTTTATTTCTCACTATAATTCTCTATCATGCTTGGAAACTATCATTATTAGACATATAACAAGGTAATTACCTTTAGCAACTTGTAGGAAATAATCATCAATGCATACCTCATAATGTTCATATCTTCCCTCATGGATGATGTATGTGCCAATATCAGTTTGCTCAAATAAATTTTTTGGATCATATCCATAAGTGTTTGAACCATACTCATCTAGGAATAGATTAGATATGCCCTCAAGCATAGAATATGGTCCATCATCCACAACAAAATCCTCTTGATCATTGATGACATAATTAGATTAAAGCTTGATTCTTCATAGGGATAAATATGAAACTTAGCTAATGGTTGAGTTTTGATGGTTACCTTTGATCCATACCTTGTCTTGAAGGCCAATCAAGACCAATCATCTAAGAGGTAGCCTCTTATCTTGGTCGTGAAATCCCTTAAGAGGTAGATAGCAAAGTGAGTAGGCAAGTCAACCACTATTATATCTTGAGGAATAGGGAAGCTTGGATAATCATGAAGGAAAAATCTCAAACCTTTGACAAGTACCACTAACTTAGTTGGTATCCCATCAATTTGTATCAACCCTTTGTTATATTATTCATATTTCACGCCTAACTTATCTGCTACAATATTAGGCATAATTGAGGTACTAGATCCACTATCCAATATGCAGTTATGAACAAGTTTATTTCCCATAATGAGATTTAGGTATAAGGGTGGAGGATTTTTAGATTTGGAAGAGAGTTCAACAATGTGTGTGGGAGTATTGGTGAGGGAAACATTCCAATGACTTTATGGTTGAGGGCTAAGGTGGATTTTAGATAACTGCTCTTGAAGGAGCTCTTTTTGACCAAGAAAGTAAAGCATTTCCTAAAAAGAATAGATGCCTTAGCACTCTTAAAATAATTCACAATATTTAAAATAGGAGAACTTACATCTTATTACATCCTTTAAGGCAAGAAAGTGTTTGGATATTGAGACATTGGATCAATTTTATTCACCCTTCCAACATTCTAATTTGAAGGTGTAAAAGTTGTAGGGACTATCATACTCGGACTCACACCTTGATGCCTTGTAATAGGGATAATTAAATTTTTATGAACACCATGGGCATCTCATAAGGTTTTAATCTTGTATCTAGTGTATCTTAACCTAGAAAGTTATTCAAACTCACTCCTTAAGGTTGCCATCATTCATTTACTTACATGTGACTCATCTTTTGTTGACAACGAAGGACTAACCCCTCTTTGGGATACTAAATCTTGCTCCCCACCTTAATTAACATTGATGAATTATCATTGCTTCCATTATTCTCCTTAGACTAAGTTTCTATATACTAGGACCATGGCTCTTGTGTTGGAGGTGGAAGTTGGATTGTATGCGTTATCTAGCCTATTAAAGTTAGGTTATCCTTGACCTCTACATTAACCATATTATTGAGATGGGAACCTCTTTACTTATTGAGGATAGGGGTAAGGGTTTTGATTAACTCCATATTACAAGTTGAGATGCCTAGCTTAAGCCTTTAAGGTTTTAGACCTTTCCTCCTAATCAATTGTCTCTTCTACCTTCTTAGGGGTAGCTCTATGCTTGGCATTTTCACTTGGGCTTGAGCAACACTTAGAGTAGTAGTAGATATATTTGGTAATAGAGGCATGGATAATTTTGGAAGAAATTTTCCAGCTTATATTAGGTCATTCTTAGCTCTAATGGTAAGGTCATATGCTTTTGGTAATGTGTAACCACCCATGGACTACAAAATTATGGCTATGTTAGTTCTAATAGCCCTTAGATATGTAGGAAACATGAAGCTTGTATGTGGTCTCATAGGAAGAGTTAGTCTATGCCAATTTCTTTGGAATCTCTCATTAAAATCATGCATTGTCTCCTTAGGGGCTCATCGAATCACATGCAGTTGGTGGATAAGTGATGTGTGATCACTTGTCTTCAAACATTGAAGTTAACTCTCCAAAATCATCCCAAGTGGTGATACAACCTCTGAATATGTCCTATACTAGTCAAGTGCTTTCCCCCTAAAGGACATATCAAGAAGTATAATGGTAATGTTGACCTCAGTAATATTATGCAAGTTTTATAAGTTTGTGATATCCCTAATATGCTCACTAAGAGTTACATGACATTCACCATTGAATATGGGGACACTTTTGGTAGAATTAGGGGATATATCATCATATGCATTGAGGTGGATATAATTTTTAGTGTTAAACATTGGGAATGCATGCTACCTAGCCATATTGTCCTCAATTTACTCTTTACTCTCTTGATCCTCTTGGCTTGTAAAGTCCTCTTGTTATTCAAAGGTCAAGATAGGCTACGGATGTTGAAATTTAAGAGGAAGTTCATGTTGAAGTAGTGGGTTTATGGGATTGATGAATCTACTATAAGATGACCTAGTAAGGACCATGAATTATGAACACAAAAATTAATAAAATAATGGTCTATAACTAGATATTACATTGAATGGAGTC
Source organism: Torreya grandis (assembly GCA_037957365.1). Lineage (NCBI taxonomy): Eukaryota > Viridiplantae > Streptophyta > Pinopsida > Cupressales > Taxaceae > Torreya > Torreya grandis. Next base: position 3,358,030 of record JARHVA010000111.1, read on the forward strand.
ACCAAATGTTGAGTAGAACACCATATGCAATTGTGATGTTTTCAAGACTAGCATTTACCTTGACAAGATGTCTTTGAGATAATGGTCCCACCGGATGTGCCAAAATTATTGTCATCAAATATTTCACCCTAGATCTGGTTGTTTAAGCCTACTCTAAGATTTAGGAAACATTATAATACCTTTAGGCCTATGGGTTGCCTATAATAGAGGTAGAACTCTAGGTTTAAGGGCTAGCTCCATAGATTGCTATTTGCTTGCTTATCACCTACACTAACTAATTGATTGGATGAAAAGGGGATAAAATTAAAAATAAAATAGACTAATATAATGAGGTAATAAACCATAAATATCTCCACTAGACTACCATACCATTACATTATGAAACATGACCTATAACACTAGTCTCAAAATATTGAATTGCTCTAACATTAGTATTTCAAACATGGAGGTGATATGCATTGGACTACTAAAGGTGAGTGAAATAGAGATCATATTATATATAAAAAGGCTAATTGTACACTTTAAGACAGTCAAACACATAGCTACACTTTATGTGACCTGCTAGAGTGAGAAATACTTGTACCAAACATGAAATGAAAAAGAGAAGGCACAAATAAATACTTATCACTATACACTTCACTATAAATAACTTCACACACTTAGAGAATAAATTCATGAACTCAAAACTAGATTATAATTCTTATTTTAAAGGTAAAATACAACATCAAACTAGCAAGGCTTCTCCATACTAGGTGTGAATTTTTTTCCAAAAGCCAAAATGGCTTACATTTATAGAGTGTATGAGAGGAGAGAGAAGAAGAAGAGCTCAAAGGTCACAAGAAAAAGTTTCAAAGCATGAAAACAAATTAAATTTTATGACTATTAATTTTGAAAAGAGGTATGTAATTTTCTTTGGAAAAGTGTCCACCTAAAACATGACAAATTCTCAAAAAATGGCATAGAGGCCTTCAACTACCTTCTATAAAATTGCCTTCATCATGAAGCATCTCTTGAGTTCCTAAAATTGGAATACGGAGAGTTGAAACATATGAAATATATTAAGGAGGTTATAAATAATCTATGACAGTCACTAGATGCATCCCTAACTGATATCCTTCTTCTTGACACTTATACTCACCATCTGCAGTCATTCATTAGCCTTCTTGGCCTCATTCTTCACATTTTTCAGTCAAGTGGCCCTTTAGTTTCTCAAAAAAATCCATGTAACATGTGTTAGAACACCTTTCTAGAGTATCTTTGCATTAATCCATTAAGTAGACCTCAAAATGATCTACAATTATACTTCTCATCTTCTCACTTGGCAGTCACTCCTCATTTTCACTATCTAGCTAAGACTGCTTGTGATGAATGGTGTATCATAAGTGTTTATATGCCTATATATTGTGATAAATAGACATAAGGAGTTATAAAAATTCCCAATTTACCTCCCCAAATGGATCTCACCTATTTACTCTGCTCTATACCTAAAAAAAACACAAAATCCTACAAAAAATCATGTACTTAGTTTGTTTTTAGAAGTAGGGTACACACCAGTTTGATGGGAAGGATCATGGTGAGTGCTTGAAATGTCTCTATCATTGTTATGGCCACATAAACCTCTATGTATGCATATTATTTCATATTTTCTCCATCAAGTCTTAGACAAGGGTTTAGGAGGGGTTTAAAATGTTTTGGTTCTTAGGAATGATTCATAAAAACCAAACATTTAATCCTTAAAAAATTTCCATTAAGACCAAGTGTAGGAACCTACTCCACCAATCCTATCTCCTCAATGTTCCATTCAATGTATCTGTATAGGTATGAGTATTTGAAGTTGGCTTATAGAGCTTTTGAGTGCATTCTGGGTACCCCTATCATGATTTCAACCCAATTTGACCATCCTATGTTATTTTCCTACATTTTAGAGGTTCTAAATCATCCCAAAATTCCTCCTTAAGGTCATCAAATTATTAGGGTTCATATGGTGTTATAAATGAATTTGAACCTCATTAGGGTATAGGCCTAGTTCTAGGCCTAATAGGCCTGATTGTGCTCTTTAAGCCTTTAACCACCTTTGAGTGGTTTTAATGGTTATGAATGGAGATTCACACTTATTCACCTTTACTTAAAATCATCAAATATTTATACAACCTTCCAAAATTTCTCATCACATGCTTTTACCATCTACTCACCAAGACTACAATTGCATCGTGACTGGGAGTGCCCTCTGTCTAAGACATAACAAAGGGCATATCCCATATTTTAATGATAAATTAGAGTTATGAGGTGTTATATTAGGTCATGAGGACCTTATACACCAAAATTTATGGATGGATTATACCCATAGGCCACTCAACTCTTCAAACCCCTTAAAAGTGGCTTTCAAGATTATGTACTGGGCACATGAATTGAATTGACTGTAGGTGAGGTCTGAGACTTGTCTATGCTCTACCCTTTTGGTCTAAGAATCATATGTAACTATGTTGGATAAGTGTTATAAATACTTCCATGATTTAACCCACCTAAATTATTTTCCCTCCTTTCAAACCATTTCTTTCTACTAGCCTAAACTAATTTACAAATGTTTAGACTGTAGGTGACAATTTTAGGAGAAACAAAAACTCATGTAGGTGATGATCTCTACTTGACACAATATTCCATCCTATTTTACCCTTATTGATATTAATAGAACCATTAAAAACAAAATAAAGTCAGTATGACTTGAGTTATGCAACTATTATGTCATTGTTGGATTATAAGGTCATCTAGGTTTCAATAGTATTGTAGCTTACATTGAAAGTCTACAATCAGACTTTGCTTGAATTGGAAACCTATTTACACAATCCTTTTAATGACCAAACAATAAATTTATTTATTTAGGCATTGAATTTATGCTTTGGATACATGATGAAACCAAATTAGATTGCCCACACCTCAAGCTACTCTACCATGATATGGCATTGAATATAGACAAAACCCTTATTCAGATAAATTAAGGTAATATGTCTCTCTTGTGAAACCTTCTCAACCTGTGATCAAGGCCTCAAGTCTATTTTGTATTTTATGACCTTACCATTATCAAAATGACTCTATCAATTCCCTAAAACTTGATGAAGGTTTCAAGCGAGTTTAAACACATGTATTTCAATTTTTATTTGCTCAGACAATTGTTGGGGATCAACCAACAATGTTGATTACACTTATGAAAGCAATTAAATGTGGAAATAACTAGAAAGATAAGTAACTAGAATGATAAATAGCAAAGAACAAGAGATACAAGAAACCACCCTGAAAACTTGTATTAAACTCTTTACAGAAGGAATACAATTGAAGAAACTTCTTTTCTTCCACACCTCTCTCAGATGTACAGATCTCTCTCTAGATCTCTTTCCCTCAAGAGCTCTCTCTCTCAATTACAATCAACTCCAACAACCTAGAATGATTCACATATACAATTCTGTATTGTTCAACTCAACATTACATTACAATAAGCTAAGAAGATCTATCCTATTATATAATAATTAGGAATCATGAGCATACAACTATAGCCATCAGATGCACCTCATAATCAAGGGCTCTAAACAGTCTTACTAATAATAGAGACATGGACTTAAGACTATCACTTAATCCCATCATGCAAACACTTAGTTTTGTCCACGAAAATAGCTTTCTGGATGCACAGGTAACCGACGTCGGTTCCTGCCTGTGATCGACGTCGGCCAATTCCTGCCGACACCGGCATCTCTTGAACTACTCCTGACCGACGTCGATCACTCCTGACTGACGCTGGTGACTATGTAAACCTGCAACTATTGCAATGCGCTCCTTTGGTGAAGCTTTTAGCTCCACACCTTAACAACAATTGATGAAGCTGCCTGTAAGTGTTACTTCAGGATATGATTGTGTACATTGAAGAATTGGTTGTCATAACCAATCATAAATCATTTTGGATAGATAAAAATCATTTTTTCCACTTTTATGATATCATTTTCACCTTGAAATCTTCATGTCTTACCACCATGACTGTTCAAGACTTAATTTCAATTGAATGTAGGTGATAGTCATAAAGAAAACTAATTGTGCGCATGTTTCTTGACTGTGTTCTTCATCCATATTAGAATTAAGACTAAAATTTTAAATAATAAACTAATCACCATCCTATAATATATTATAAATAACACATCACCTTGAATTACCATTATTTTGAAGATCAAAATAGGGAGAGAAGCTTATGCAAATCATGAAACTATTTGCAGACTAGTAATGGAGTTTCTCACTAGCAAAAGAGATTATCTTTTCAACCTTATTCACACCATACATGAAAAAAGGACTAGAAAACATGTGATAATGGTTATCATCTATCCCAATATAATTTACATAACTTTAATTGCACATAACCATGAAAACAGAGAAGAAACCTTGAAATCCATGGGGATATGCAGGCAAAAAATAGGAACAAACCTTATTAGTAATAGTTCATAAATCATAAGCAGCTAAACTTGAAAATATTTCCATGTATTTTTAGTATAAAAATATTCTTTTCATCCACCAAAGGTACTTGATCCAATTTACCTCCTTCTATTCGTACCATCTAAAGACCAGTTGACCATTTCTACTTGACTAGGAAAGTGATAGGGGAGATAGGTCATTTTTAATCAATTTTGAGATTCTCAATTTTAACCAAGTGTGGAATTGAGTTTTTGGAAGCTAAAGATAAACTTTTTAAGTCCTCCCACATTCCAAAGCTACTATATAGGTAGTACAATAATTGAAAACTGCTACTTTTCTCACTAATCTTTTTGTTTGAACATTGCACCTACAGTTTGTTAGTCTTAAAATAATTTTTTTGACATATTATGACATGGGGTACATTGAATATGCATTTAAAACATTTGTCCTCTATATTAAACTCGTACAAGTCCAACAAATGACCCAAAACTGACCCCTAGATGACATAAGACTAATTAAACAACTATGACAAAGCTAAAGCATATTATACGACCCTTTTTAAGACCATGGAACACACTTTGCACCCAAGTATATCCCTATACAAAGTTTGAATATATATGGTGTTGACATAATTTAAATTTTGGTTAAAGTAGTCAACATGTTGATGAGATTCCATTCTACATGGAAGAAGAACAAGACCAATCTAGTTGTCATGGATTGAGTCTTGATGAAAGAAAGGATGATCATGCAGTAGTTGATAAATTTGAAACTGAGTATGAGGTAAATATTCATGAATAAACTTTGGTCATTAACCTTGTTGAGCCTCATGAGCAAAAGATAGATCTTGAAGGGGAAAACTTGCATCTATGTCATGATTCCCTTAAAAATTTTGAAGTGCTTAACAAATCTATAATACCTAAAGACAATGGTAGGAATGAGATTGAAGTTGCCATAATTTCAAGTGATCAATAAGAGGCTTCCTTTTGGAGGGAACTATAATTTTTTTAATCAAGTTTGGATAGTAAAACTACAACCCATGGGGAGAATACTAATATGGTAGTCTTGGCTAATGCACATGGTGAAGACATGAGTGAGAAGGATCTTGAAGAGAACGCCATAGTTGGTAGTCTTATTCAATCTCATGGATAATTTGAAGAATGTCTTGATAACATGTGGCAATCATATTTGGAAATGCTCAAGGAATTTGAAGAGCTTGGTAGGTTAACATCTCCTAGGAAGACATATCTTGGAAGTTATCATCTATAGATTTAAGTTCATGATGTATCAAACTATGATGGAGATGATTCTCTTTAGGTTGAGCAAGAGATGAAGCTTAAATATCCAATAGAAGTTGAGGCTAATACTACCCCCATGAATCAAAGTGTGGGCACATTAGATGTCTTTTTCTTTGAAATATAACAACATGATGTATGTTATGCATTTCAATATGAATTTGTCTTTATTGGAGGCATGTTTACTACTATTGATCCACTTGAGGTTAAGCCAAATATGGTGGTGTTCAAGAAAAGAGATGATAAGGTAAGAACCAAGTATGAATAGTAGCTTGTGTATGTAAAGGGAAATACAATTGATCTATAAATCAATCCTAGCTTTGAGAAGCTAAATCATACTTACACTTCTGATTGTTGATACATTAAATATTCAAGGTCATGACCAAGATGGATCTACTATACCTATCCAAGGGATCTCTTAAAATAATAAAATTAGTGGGGAGGGTTATAAAGCCTCTAGTCAATAAAAACTATGTAATAACCCTAAATAGGTTCTATGTTTTTATATTCACAAAAGTATAATAAAAAATAATACAAAATCTGATCTAGTGCTCACCAGATCTTGTGGCACAAAGTGGGGGTAATAAACATACAAAGTAAACATGCATATAAGATATATACTCATGTCAATGTATGTGAAATCCTAATGCATGGGAGAGGAATAACAATGCAAATCTATTTTCTCTTACAAAGGAGGAACAAAGTTAAGAATACTTACCTTTAAAGATAAACCCACCAAGACTCAATCTTTCCCTTGGCCAAGGTCCTTCACAAGAGCTTATTGTCGTATGTAAAGATAACAAGGATAAGTCAAATTTAGGATACATAACCTATATATGAATTCAAAAGACATCTCCACAAGACAAGATCCATATCTCTAAAGAAAGTATTGAAACCCTAAGATATGCTCCTCAACTAGAATGGTGGATAAGTAGATGAGTAATATATATCTCTTCTTCTTCTCTTCTTCCTAAATAAATGACAAAATGAGTGTGTATATATATCTATATCTAAACCTAATTATTTTTGAAAGTTTAGCTGATAGGGTCAGCCCAATTGACTCTATATTGTTATTGATAAAATAAAATAAGGTCTTGTTCTAGGTCAGCCAGGGGTTGACCTAGACCCTAAATGAGTTTCATCAATTATATTACAGGGTCGATGGGGATGACATTGTATTTTAAACCATCAAAAAGGAGTTTAGTCTAGGGAAGGGCTAATGAAAGTGTAAAATTACTAGAGGAGGGTGAAAAAGAGGAGACAAAGCTTAGGGGAATGTTTTTGAGAGATGGTTGTGTAGATAGAAAGTGGTAATAAAGGGATAATAATCTTGTGAAACACCAATGTTATGCCCACCCCTTTCTCAATGTACCTCTTAAGGTGTGCACTCATAGTGATTAAGACTTGATGGGTTGCTATAAGAGAGAAAACATCAATAATTGATCAAGTTTTAAAATATTATGTGTATACATATGCCCCACTCGAAGCTCATCATGTGTCATGTAGGTGCAACACGAGATGGTGCTTTGGGAAAAGAACATAGAAACACACAATGCTAAAGTTAAATAAATTGTAGTAAAGAACAAATAAGATAAATAAAAGGACAAAATTGAAACACACATACCTTTACTTACCTTAGTGTTGTAGATAAAGAATGAGATGCAAGAAATGTGAAGGTGGCCAATGTAGGTAGCATTAGGTGAACCTGTAGAAAGTAATGAAAAAGAGAGAAAAATCATTTTTTTTGAAAGATATGCATGTAATAGTGAAAATATTATTTATGATGTCAGGATTTTAGAATATTTTATGGTTTGATAAAAGAGCTAGTAGAAACAAAGATATGATCAAAGTATGAAATCTGGTAATAAATATTTGAAAGGTAAATAATTTTGAATAGCAAATATAAATAAGGTGAAAAAGAATTCATTTATTATTTTTAATATTTAGGAAAATGGAGATTAAAGAGACCTAGTTTGAGACCAGAGAGCCATCATGGTGAGGAGATGACAACTGAGACAAGCAGGATGCATAATGGTCACATCAAGTGCAACACAAGTAAGCAATTGTGAATTTCAAATTTTAAATATTATTATTTGAAATTAAAATAGATATATAAAATTTTGTGGTAGGAAAAATATAAACACCGAAATGAACCATAAGAATTTTTTAGGTAAACTAGGCATATAATGGGGTACTGGGTAGGAAGAATTTGGATACATTAATATCTAAGGCATTTATGGTAAATGGTCAAAATGTCACCACTATGGATGAAAAAAGTTGACTTGGTCAACTTAGTCTATAAGTCAATCTAAAAACATAGGTTTTGAATACATATCAGTGGATTGATTTAGTATTCTAATGGGTGGCCAATTGCGTAGCAGTAAGCCAACTTAGTTGGTAGGGAGGACAAGGTTGATTGCATGCTAGAGAGGGAACTTAGTTTGTTGGATAGGGCTTATGTAGTCTGAAAAATGAGGCTGACTGTGTATGATAGGGCTGATTTAGTATGTTGAAGCAAGAAGATGGCCAATTTTGTATTAAATGGGATGATCTAGTTACAAATGAAAATGGCTGATTTAGAATCACAAATAATATATAAAGCTGATTTGGTATTAAATGGGTCGATTCTATAGGAAAATTTAGGAACATGAAATACTAAATAAAATTAGTTGATGTAAGTAGTTAATTTATGAATTTTTAAAAATATGTTTTTATTATTTATGAAATGAAGATCTGATACATCCTTTGTTGATTGATATTTTATAGATATGTCAGAGGTATTGGCACTTGATAGATGCATTGTGGATTCTAGCTTATTGGATTGATTGACTGATATGGATAGAGCACAATTGTTCACACTGGGCTTTGGAGGCATCATGGAGATGAGGTGGGTCCCACTTAGTGTTGACCTCATTGTCATATTCCTTAGAGCATGGAAATGATTGACTAACACTTTTTTATGGGTGGTAGATGGGGATACCATTGAGGTGGGTATCACATTGAAGGATGTCCACACATTGTTGGAATAATGATAGGAGACACTAGTGATCATTGACACACCAGATGATCTATAAGAGAGGTGAGCACTATCCTAATTGGTGACATGATCAGATAGGATATACCCTAGATTGAGGGTGAGTTTTTTATGTCTATATTGTGAACATTTCAAATATTCATAAGACTTTGATAGGACTTATGAAAACACAAGTGTTATGTCACAAGTCAGACATCAAGGTATCACTTTATACAATAGCCTTACATCAGTCCATATTAGATCAGGGAGTACTTTATGAATTTAGGGCTATCAGCTATGTCTTACTCATGCATGATATGTATGGGATGTTATCCATAAGGTAAAATACCATGAGGCCAATTGTTTTACTAAGTGCCTAGATATCTGAGAGGTTCCCTATGTATCAACCACTTAGGTTACACCATGTGGTTGATGATAGGTTACCTCAGGTCATGAGATGGAGGTAGGACCATGTATCTTGAGCTATGCCCCATGTGCCATTATTTTATACTATCACATAAGGGGAGATTATGTGGTATGCCTACATGTACATCACTATTATATCTCCTAACTAGTTAATTATTGTTATAGGGTTGGCACAAGTGTGGATTAAAGGCTACCACATATCATGGGTAGATTTACATCTAGTGGCACACTTTTAGGGAATTTTAGACTCCCACACCCAGTGGCCCCTTTAGTAGTGCCTACTTATTGGAAATGACATGCTAGAGAGATGAGGGGAGAGGAGGAATAATACCAGTTGAGATACATGGGATCAGGTTGCAACATTCTAGACCATGGATTAGTCGAGCATGATAAGAAGTGATAGTGGGGATCATAAGAGGAGATGATATGGACATTAATGCAAGCCCACAAAAATCACCATAATATTAGTATTAACAATGACCACCATAGTCATACCATAGATAGAGGCACTATCAATGAGAGCAGATGTAAGTGAGGGATACAACATAAGAGGACCCAACAACCACTCTAGGACATAACAAGTCCATAGAGACACCTCTGAGGAGAAAATCACAACATGCTTGAGTGGTGACTCCTAGATTTGTACTATTGGAGAGGCAACCTATGAAAGAGGCACTTGGTATACATGTGGATGGCAAGATCATGCTTGGCGAACAAGTAGATGGAGAGATGATGGTTAGTGACACCAATACTACTAAAAAATGTTGTAATTTTGATTTAAGCTAAGATATAAGACATTGGTTGTTTTGATTGCAGTATATAGATAGACTTTGAGATATATGTGATTTGATATCTATTTATTTTTGGTTTTATAGATCTTGTGATGGAGGAGATCATATGGGGATCTCTAGTTATGGTTGTGCACCATGACATTTTGGATGAGGTGCTAGCTCTATACGACCCCACTACTCTATATAATCTTATGGTATCATTTGCCATAGCCCAAGTGATTTGGTTTATATTTTAGGGGGAGGATGCAAGGAAGTTGTAGGCACAATTGAATGGAGTATTGCCACTAGTAGGGGTGGGAGAGGGAGAGGCACAGGCCTAAAAAGCCTTGGTTTAGGAGAGAGTGACACACATGGCAACCACTATCCATCTTAGATAGGTGAAAGCCTAGGTGGCTAATCTATAGGGATAGGTAGCAGTTTTGACATCCTAGACCACCTCATTATAGCATACCATTCAGAGGTTACAATCCCAAGGATCTATAGTTAGTGTGGCTTGGCCATAGGATAGACAGCATGGAGCCCAACCTTAAAATTGGAGCCATTTGGTATTTTTTACTTTATATATATATATATATAATAGTTAGATTTGATCTCATGATTTGTACTTGGTTGTGGATGTGGATGCATGGATATATTTATTTCTAGCACATGTATTTTGATTTTTTTGTATGTGTTATCAGAAATATATGTTGAGTGTTTTATTTTCTATCATTATGTGATTCACATTCATTGTTTAAAATAAAAAGCCAAAAATGATTTGTAAAAGTATAAGTAATCAAAAACAAATGCACGACACATTATGTCACGATGGGAAATGTGTAATTACAAAGGATTACTAAATATAATAAACCAAAAAATGGTAAAAAGAGATAAAAAAATGTTTTAAAACCATATAAAATATTTGCCCCAAGTTAAACAAATAAAATCACACTATATCACATTGGTAAGTATGAAAATAATGTAATAAAATGAAAGGTACATGAAAACTAAATGGTATAAAAATAAGACAATTAAATCAATCAATTATACTCAATCATATTGGAAATTATAAAAGAGAAACAAAATTGGAAAAATGAAATTAATATGATCACATTAAATCCAGCTGAGAAGTATGAAAAATTCAAGAAAATGGTTGTAAGCATATATGCGATTAGAAAATAAAAGATAAAAGGGAAATATTAAAAAGTAATCATAAATCATACTATATCAAGATGATAAGCATGTCAATGACATGTAACTAATAATCGATCACTACTCATCTCAAATTTGACACTTGTAATTTCATTGTGACTTGGGTATTGGAATATTTTGTGAGAAATGTTTGGTCCTATCCATGGTCTTACATTGAAACTCACAAAGTGAACATAAGATTTTCTATGGGAATGATTAGTTAAAAACATTTTTTATCAAGGGGAAATATTACGAATTTTGTAAATGAAAGAGGGAATGTAGAAAGGATAATGTAGGCATCTATGATAAAACCTTAGGAAACATGAGGCATACTAAGTACACAAAAAAGACATTGAGTGGTTACTAACCATCAATATACAAAGGATACTTGTTCATAATAAGCATAAAGTTGTATATGCAAATAAGTGAGACACTAAGATTGACTCATGTTGGTTGCATGAATAAGAAAATTAAAATGGACCTACCTTCCCAGAACATGTTCTCCACTCCTTAGAATCTATTACATAGCTATCGATCTATTGTGACGATTGGGTACTTGTGTGAGAAATTAGATAGCACTAAAATAATTTTTTTTATTATCCTTTTCAAATTTATTGGCCTACTGCACCCCAATGGACCTCAAATCTATTATGAGGCTAAATTTGGATTTTTAACTTCGATTAGAAAACTAAGATATGCTATGAATCATATATTTTAGTGTGATTTGACTTTTGAATTTGGTATGTTGCCTTTTATATCATTGCCTTTTGTTAAATGATCTAGCTTTTAATTTTTTGTGGTTTTTAAGATTCCTCCTCCATATGGATTTAGAATAACCAACATGAGGGAAAAAGTGATACACATGAATGCGATTTAGATTTTGGCTAAAGGAAGCTAAGTTTCCAAAGATATGACTGACTAAACACTTAGGCTTGCCTATGAATCATTATGTTATCTCAAGTTTCAACCATGTGTATGCTTAGTTTGTAAAAGGAAAAAATAGAATAAAGGAGATCCGAAGTGGACTAATCAAATAGAATTACAATGAGATGAATTGTTTGCTAACTGATCACATGGTAAATAAGGATTAATAATGGGAGCAAGTTTTGTATAACCAAGTAAAAAATAACAATTATCTGTGTTGTGGAGATAAGGTAATAAACAATCATGAGAAAAAAACAAAGATATCCATGAAAATAAATGAATGTATAAGCGTGTAATAATTGAAAGCATGAAAAGAAACCATAAGAGAATATGAAATACATGAAACCATATACAAAGCATAAAGCAAAATAAAAAGATCTGTGTAAGATAGATAAGTGAAGCAAAATTTGACATAGAGTGAAATGATATAAGATATAAAGAAAAGTGGATGCCAAGTCTGATCTAATAATCATAATGAAGATGAAAGTGAAGGAACACCATGTTGTTTTCATAAATACTCATAAATATATCCACAAATATTATTCATAACATCTAATATGTCTCTATAAATATGGACTCTAACTGCAATGAGATTCTCATCAATCCTTAGGGAAAGCTGTGAAAATACCTCTCATCAAGTCTCCTCTACAAAAAATGTAGGTATAGTGGAAGGATAATGTTCATGATGGCCCTCACACATAGAATACTCAAGAAGGGTAATATATTCTAGATTAGGAATGGTAGTTGTGGGACAAGGAACAGTCACCACCGGTGGAGAAGGGACCATGGGTGTGGGAGAATATATAGGTGGTGCAGGAGACATACGTGAAGAAAGAGCCATAGATTAAGGAGGGGCCTTCTTATGTGGATGACTTATGAGAAGAGGGATAGTGGGTGCAAGAATGGTTATGAGTTGATCATGAAGATGTTTTCGTAGGATGCAACAATGATTGATGTGATGGGCATTGCACTAGTGCTAAAGACAATATACCTCTCCATATTTAGGAATATACTCATGTAACAACTTGGGAGGAGTTATATATTTATCTTTAGGATGAGGAGGGGTAGGAAACAAGGTATCGCTATATTGTTGAAGCTTTTGACAATGGGTGGAAGAATTATTATATGTGTCATGGAAGCAACATATACACTTTTTAGTAGACTTTGTGGGTTTATTAATGAAAGGATTAGAATTAGGGTTTGGGGAAGGTTGGTATAACTAGAAATCTCTAGTCTAATGACTAGAAACTATATGAATGTCATAGTAAGGGTGATCAACAAGTGGGTAGGGGATCAAATTGTAGTAAAGGAAGAAGGCCATCACTGAGTTGAGGTAGGGCTGGTGAAGAGACTGGGGTAGGATCTTCTAAAGGAGAAGAATAATTAGATACAAGATGAGGCTAAGCTAAGGTTAGAATGGGATTAGGATCCAGACTAGGCTCAACTAAGGGAGAAGTAAAAATAAATACATGATGAGGCTCAACTAAGGGTAGAGCTAGAGTAGGATCCAAACTAGGCTTAGTTGAGGGATAAGTAGGATGCACAAAGGGCTTAAGGGTAGTAGAAAACATCTCTGAGGGAAGCAGTCTATAGGGATCCTGGTATCTAGTGAAATGATATGGATCAATCTTAACATGATCCATAAGCATGATCATAAGAGGATTTGAAGAAATTAGAGGTGTGCCATGTGAAATCTACATTTCTATCTTACAAAAAAAAGGAATAATACTAGAATTAGGATATATATAAGAAATAATATGATAAGAGGAACTAAAACACTAAAACAAAGAAGAATGATAATAAAGGATCTCACTATCTCTAGCCTCTACTAGACCTCCTAAAAATGGATCATCTAAAGCATAATTGTCATCATAATCAGGTGTATGAAGATCGATGGTGTAGGTAGGTATGGTATTTTCATCATAAGTTGCATGATGAATATAATGTTGAGTCTTGGTTAAGACCATGGGTATATTATTGATAAGTGGCTGATGGGAACACAACTTCAAGGATGGTGGAATCTAGGAAATGAGATGAGGAGAGAGATCCAAATTTTTGATGTTGAGGTTGATCTCATCTAGCTCATTATCATTGGAGTCTAAGAGGTTAGGTGGCATGTTCCCAATGAGTTTAGGGTGACCATGGTAACCTTGAGTAGAGTTGAGAAAATTGAAACATTGAGATTCCTAGAATGGAAAACTTGAGAAGGGTTTAAGGGTTAGAATTTTGAATACACCATGTTCTTGGAATTATTCAAAATTCCAAGGGTTGGTGTCTCCTTGAATCCTATAGATAGCACCATTATGGTGAAACTTGACACATTGGTAGGAAGAAGAGGCGATATCTCTCATGCAATGAGTCCAAGGCCCGATAACCAAGATATTGTAGGAAAGGGGAAAATTTAATATCATAAACTTCACTTGAATAATGATAGGAGGGATGGTAATAGGGAACTACATGCAACCTAAAAGAGGTATTTTCCTTCTATCATAACCTTGACATGGGATGCATGTGGATTTAATATTTCACTCAAAATAATGAAGTCGAGATAGGCAACACAATTTCCTAAACCCTCATCAATAAAATCATGATTGAATTGGATATCACCAATTTGATTGCTTATAAATATTGGAGGAACATCCACACAAATTGGAATCTCTTTTGGAATCATGGAAGTAATCAAGATTTTGAGGGGAAGAGAAGTGTCCATTATTTTGTCGATGTGTATAAACATCTCTTTACAATATTGTAATACACTATCTTCTGACCCAAGTAAGGTAGTTTCAAATATTTCTAGTGGAGAATGAGGGATTTTCATTTTGAATAATAGTTACATCAGGGAGTTGTGATGATGTAGAGAAGTTTTCATGAGTTCCAAGAAAGGTAAATTGAGATGGGAGATTATTAAGTTCTGTAATAGGGTCCCATTCATCACAACCCATGGGGGGAATATTAGATAAAGGAACGTAATGTTGGAGGAGCTCCTAGGAAGGAGGATTAGAAGTACATTCAAACTTGTGTTGATAAGGCATGGTCAATTTACTTTGAGGAAAAGTCGGTTGATTGTTTTGAGAGGATGGGGCAGATGGTTTAGGTTTATCTTGTGATTGGTTTGAAGAGATGTTATTATAAGGTTGAAGAGTGTTTTTGATGGGTGTATATGTTGGGGGATTTTTAGAAATAGTGTGAGAGGTGTTATCCAATTGAAGTTTTAAGAATTGGTTCTCAAAAATAGATCATGTCCTCTTGCCCCAACTCTATTAGGTGAGATGGGGAAGAATTGTGGATAACACAAAATATTTGGGATATTTGGTGTATGTGTTTAGGATGAGAATCAATGAAATAAACTACCCTTTGCATATTAGTCATCTTTACCACATTCTTTTTAGGAGTTTAGTTGATAAGACTTTCAACATTGTTGGTTGAAGGCATAGGCTTGTCATTATTATCTTAATTATTAGGAAGAGTGTCTTTGTAGATGGTGAGATGAGCATTAACCTGGTTCAAATCTTGATTTTTATTTTATGTTTCATGAAATTTGAAGGCTATATCATAGGATTGTTGGAATTTATGAATGAGTGAATCATGATCAAAATTTGGACTAAGGAGGAAATCCGTAGGTATGTTACATAATCGCTACAAGTCTCATGAGAGTGACCCCAAATTGCATGAAACCAACACAATTTATTTGGATCATACCATGACTTCATAGGATGAGTGGGGTAAAGCTCTCATGGGAGAGGCCTTGGTAGATGATTTTGGATCTTGATTAAGGATAACATCTTGTTAACATTAACATAGTTTATTTAGGAAATTTGAGGATTCAGAGTGTTGTTTAGAGGGGAAGCTTGCTCCATGATAAGGTTGGGAGCAATGGTTTGAATATTGTGAATGGTATCACACAAATCAATGACACCATCATTGGTATCATGATGATTTTTATTTTTTAGGAGAATATGAGTGCCCATGGGAGGTTGGGATGCCTCAAACTGACGCATGAGAAAATCTTGGTGCTTAGCTTGGTCGAGGGCCTCTTCCAAAGTTCTTGGAGAGAGATTTCCTAACTTGATATTGCAATTTGGGATAAAGAGTGTTAATGAATAGATGAAATATATTATCATCTACCATGTTATGCTCACACTTATTGGATAAGGTCTTCCACCATTTGATGAAATTTTGTGCTATTTCAGTTTCAAGTTGCTTGTAATTGATAAAGTGAGCCAAGGTATTCTCAGGGAGGTCATTAGTTTGAAAACCTTGTACTATATATTTAATGATATCTTCCAAGCTAATGATAAAATGGGAAGTGATTTGATTATACCAATATAAAGAGTCTTTGGAGATAATTTTCACTAAGATCTTGGTAGTATCAAAAGTGTTTAATTTGACCCAATCTTTGTAAAGATTACCAAATTTTTTTAATGTAAGGTAGGATCACTTGACTCATTGTAGATAATGATAGGTGTGATACATCCTATGTCAATGTTGGTAATTTAAGGCATAAGAGGTTCATTTTGAAGATGTTTAATCATTATGTTAACAAGGGGTGCTTGGGGAATGAGGTTGCCATGGGATCCCTAAGGCAGGTGGGGGGAAGTTTGATTTTACACTCCCCATGGAACCTGTTGAGGTTTATTTTTAAGTTGAATAAGGTGATTATGCATTTGCATCCTTTGGGCAGAATTATTAGCTTGAAAAGCATTCATTTGATTAAGAGTTGATGGAGTGGTAGTTTGACTAGTTTGTGTGTCATGCAAAGCATTAACATTGGTATTAATGGCTTAGGTTCCACTTTGAGTATTGGTATGCACAAGACTAGTGGCTTGAGAGGCATTGGTAGAAAATAAGGCACGAGTAACATGATTAGAATGTGTAGTGAAAGATGCACTAGTACAAGTATTGAGAAGGAGGGGTCTTGGAAAAGGCCCACTTGATGTTGAACCTGTTGTGTTAGTAGCTATACTTGGCATGGAGGTTGAAAAAATCAAAGAAGAAGAGGTCATAGTATAATAAGGAGTCAAAATAGAAGGGAGAGGTTGAGAATCAAAGAATATATCACCCCCAAATCCTTGAGAGAATGTGGGGAAAGGTGAATGGGGTTCTTCTATTTGACCACTTATCATGCGATTGTAAATAGTTGAAGGGTCTTTTCCCTTATGTTGAGGAAATTCATTAATAAATAAAAGCATTTTAGGAATGTACTCTAATTCCGACAAATATTCTAAGGAGAAAAGAGGGTTGCAAATTGAAGATGAATGAGGAGTCTCATAATTAGTAGTGTGACTAGCCACATGCACATTACTTTCATCTAAAATGGAAGCCATAAGATATTTTTGGGAAAGATATTGGAATTGGTGAAGCTCATCATATCTATTGAGGTCAACTCTATGTTGTGCTCACATAGGAAGTTGATGATAAAATAAGGGAGATAAAAGGATATTATGTAAAGATTAAATTAGAAAATAGGGTACAAATTCAAACTAATAAACTATGTTCTATAACCTAGGGAAGAGAACATAAATATAAGGACACATAGTCATGCATGTTGACTGTGTATTGTAGTCAAGAAGGCTATAATAGGCTAATAATGAGACATAGTCATGTAGGTCAACTATGTATTGTTGAACAAAGGATCGAACATGGAGATAATAATACACAGTCATGCAAGTTGATTGTGTATTGTAGGCAGGAAGGTTTAATAGTATGTAAGAGACTATATCAACTAAGATGACAATGTTCTAAAATAGGGGAAAATTTTACAAGGTAATTTGAAGTAATAATTAAAGCAATCACAAAGGTAATTGGATAAATGTGACTAATCTAATTATAACACAAAACACAAACCTTGCACCAATGTTGGCCAATACAAGTTTTAAAATACAACACACAATGATCAAAGAGTAAACAACAACTAAAAAATAAATGCTAACTACTTGATCATCTTAAGTGTTATTAAGTTACATAAAATTTAATTTTAATGTGATAGGGAAGTTGGCTAAAATAAGGAACTAGAAATCAATCTAAGGTTGGTTTCAAGACGTTTGGGCTGAAATGGATCTATATTGGTGATGGCAGTAGCTTGGGATTGGGTCCTACCCCATCATTACACAATCCTGCAATGATAAGGATGTTAGGTGCTTTGCCAATATATACCATCAACCAAGTTGGCTTCCCTTTTGGTGATGAAATTTAAGTAGATAGACCTTGGGAAGACAAATGTTTAATGCTTTTTGAATGTAAAGTGATTTGGTAGTGTGTGAAAAATAGTAAAACAATGTAACTAGAATGGCTATTTGAAAAACCACTTATTTAAGCTATGCGAGTTACTCTAAGTTTGCAAACAGCTGAAAAGAAAAAGTGAATTAATTACTAGCAAATATATGTCAATTTCTTGATTGATAATAGTATAGAGTTGGTTCAAGTGACACTATATGCAAATAGTATAGAACACATTTGACCAAGTCACTACTATTCCAAAGAAGCAAGGTCTTTAATAACAAAGTTGAATTGGTCAACTATGTCTCTTAGACAGAAGACAAACTATAGAATTGAGTTGACTAGGTTGATCCAGTTAGTTGTAGGGTTACAATTTTATATACTGCAAACGTATGAAAAATAGTATTGAAGGAAGAACAAAAATGCTAGAGATATAAATAAAGGAACCTTTGTGGGTTTGAAGATGTTTTAGCTTGTAAATTTTTATGTTGTGATGCTCAGATGTTGCTTTCAAATTTTGCCATTGGGTCGACTAGTTCAACCAAGTTTGTCAAAACCCTATTTGTTGAAGAAGAGATAATGAACAAAGTCAACCTATTTGACTATGTTTGTAGACCTATATGTTGACAAAATAAAATAGTAGACAGAGTTAATTGGTTTGAATATATATGCTAGTCTAGAACTGAAAAAGAATATTATGTCAAACTGCTCAATCCAATAACCTATAATTAGCAAAGACCTTCATAGATAGAAGAAAGTCATTTTGAAGTAATTGTGCACTAAACTTGTGCACATAAACTTAGAACTATATTAAATAGTTTGATATAGTACTACAAAGATAGAAAAATATAATATGATGGCAAAAATGATGACGTGAAAGAAAACTTACAAGGGTTTGATTCACATCGGGTTCATCGGAATGTATGTAAAGGGAAATGCAACTAATAAATAAATCAATCCTAACTCAAAGAAGATAAATCATACTTATACTTGTAATTGTTGATATTTTAGATATTCGGGGTCATGACCAAGATGGATCCACTAGACCTAGCCAAGGGATCTCTTACCATAATAAAATCACTAGGGAGGGTTTCAAAGCCTCTAGTCAACCAAAACTATAACTGAAATGGGTATGTCATGATGAATTATGGCTTTTAATTATCAATGTTTTAGATAATTAAGCATTATGGAATCACCTTGTTATACCATATAGGTATTGTGATGAATCTAGTTTTATATTCAGATTATATGAAAATGAACATACATTTATACTATTGTTTATATGAGTTGGTGAGGTGGTATTTGAGTTGATATGACACACGGGAGATCCAATGACGGACATCCACCTTGCATACAACAGGATACCACATAGTCATTCATAAAGAAACATGAAATACAAAAGGGCATGTGATGTGGTAATATGCCAAATATGTGTTGGAAACACATTAAAGACAATAAAGGACAATAATGGGACTTCAATCCCAATGAAGGGTGTGATCTGTTACTGAATAGGCAAAAATATATAATAATGGTTAGAAGAATAAATGAAGAAAGAGGAAAATCTGTAAGGAACAACCATAATCCATTGGAAGGTAAAAAATTAAAGAATGTACTATTGTCCCTAAAATGATGCATGTAGATGCAAAGTATTAGTAACTTGACATGAATAAAGTTAGGAATGAAAAATGCACATGCATTAGCAAATGAATGCAGATATTTAGTGAGAAATGTCAACACAAAAATGATTGACCTTTTTCAATAAGGATATAAAAAGAAAAACATGACATTTAGAGGGAGGAGAAAGGATATGAAAGGATAAAATATTGGAGGAGGATAGGAAATATTGGGAAGAAATGTAACAGAAGGGTATTGTGCAAAGGAGGTAAAACACCCATAAATGTTTTGACCAAACTTCATTTTGTTTGTGTTTTGACTGCATGCAAAATTCATGTTTATTGTTATGAGCCTTATGACTACATTTTATGTATTTCCCTTGTTGAAAGATGACATTGATTTTATGGTATTTGATTTGATCTTTATTACTAGCAACCCCCACTTTTTTGATTTGTGTTGTTGCAAAACAATGGTTTGGACTATTTTTAATTTATATTATAGTTCTTCTTCATATTTTGTGTTATCTTACATACTCTATGATTTTTTTGGGTGGGATGAAGAAAAAGAAGAACATGGCTTGTGTTTGGTAGTTTTGTTGGGTTCACCAGGCATTCTTTGTTATGTAGCATAGAGGCCTCCACTAAGGTGCGGGGCTTGCAGGGGAGGGGATAAGTCTCAAACTGGTATATTGTAAGGACATTGTCTTCTTTGGGGTGAGAAACTCCACCAAGTGTAGCCTAATTCTTATTTTGTATGTGTTACATTCCTTAATAACATGTGTATCTTGAGTTGCTCTAGGTTTGGGGACCTTTCACTGTTGACTTTTTCTATCCTTATATATTTTTATATAGATTTTAGTATTACAATTCTATCTCTATTAATTTGATTAATTGGGTTGTAATTCCTTCTATGCCCTTTTTAGTCTGAAACTAGTGCAAGGAACCATTGGACCATATAAGATGATTCCCCTAACTACATTGTGGTGCATGTAGTTGGAAGGATGTCTTAATAATAGTTGGGAAATAAATGATGGGTTAGAAAACAATGGGTTACATAATGAGTAATAGACAGAGTAGTCAGAGGATTTCTCAATACCCCCTTATGGATAATATGTACTTGCCATGAAGGTGGATGGGTGGAACATGGCACAAAATCATCTCCTTTTAGGTATTCATTTGAGTACTGAAACTCTATCCATGGAAAAACAACTTCAATAAAATGGCATACACGTTATTATTGGCATTTCTATTTTACAACACTAAGGAAAGAGGGTAATCATGTTTTTTTTCAATCTAGTAGGAGGATAAATGTATGTTGTAGACATAATGCTATTTTTACATTATTAATAAATTAATATGGCATGGGGAACTGAGTAAGATGATATAAAATATAATGTTGTGTTGCATTAATAAAATAATATGGGTAGATGGCACACATATGAGAGTATGCCTTAGGTAGTTGACTTCAACTATGCCTTAGGAGGTCAATTAAAATTTGTGCCCCATCAAAGTCCTTTGGAATTTGAGTGTTTGTTTTCCATTAGGATGACAAGTTTTACCTGTTTAAATGGCCTCAAACAATCAACTTTCACCTTGTATGGCGTCATCAACTTAACTTATTGCACTTTGGTCCTTTTTGGTTGGGTGCATGTCTCTAAGTTCATTTGTGTGGGATGCATGATTTGGAATTATCTCTTCACCATCATGATTATTTTTCATGATCATTTACACTCTCAGTTCATACCCATGGCTTGAAGTTGACTTAGACTTCTCACCTTTGCACTTATTTCATTTGGTTGTATGTGTTCATGGATTAAACTTTGGCATGTTTGTTGGCCTACTTTTGCACTCAAGCACTAGAATCTTTCCTAAATTGTATGAAACCAATTCAGTTTGTGATTCTTTGATTGGCTCCTTACTTGACTAAAAGTTAGAAGTGTATGACCTATACCCTAGTCACTTATTTTTACACTTAACCGTGTTTGGACTAAGCATCCATATTTAATTACTCAATGCATATTTGATTCTATGCCCTTTTTTGACGAATTCTTTGTCATTATTTGGCATTAGAAATCTACCTGGTCACACATTTGTGCATTCACTCACACCTATTTCTTTGTTTGGTCCATTAACACAAGAGCTTGGCCATAACCTAGTCAACCCTTGATCTTAGTTCAATATTGACCAACCACTGACTTACACATAAATTACCACTTGGCACATTTTTACAATCACTTGTTAAGTCAAGCTTGTAGGCTCAATCACCCTGATTTGGCTCACATCATCATCACATCATGGCACATTTTTACAATCACTTGGTAAGTCAAGCTTGTAGGCTCAATCACCTTGAGTTGGCTCACATCATGGCATAATTTAACATAAATTGGTTAAGGCATGATCTCATCCCACGTTCCCTATACTACATGTTATGATTCAACACATGCTCACAATGAAAGTCACAGTGAATAAACATAAAGCTTAAAGGTGTGGGAATTGCACTTGAGCAAAAATATTAAGTATTAATGACTTGGGTTTTCAAATGATCAAAAATGATTGGAATTTGTTACTAGGTTCAAACAGTATCTTGCCTTTATAGAATGAAGGCTTTAGAAGAATTACATCCTTTTGTAACTTGTAGCTTGTTTCCATATGGAGTGTATAATACTCCCAAGGTAATTTATGCACATTTGAGATGTGTGCAAGGCTAGAGGACTAATTCACCATTTCCAAATGCCTAGAATATTTTTAGTGCCTCTCTTTGTGTCTCAGGGGAGATCACACAAGTCTAAATTATGTGATATGTCAGCACAAAAAGATTAGGTTAGGATATGTGTAAGACTATTTTTTGGGTAATTTAAGGACTCTATCATCATAGCTCCATTAGGCCCATAACCCATACGTCCCATGATCATAAACTAGCACACAAGAGCTTAGTGATGAAGTGTGTGGGGAAACGCATTAAGGAACACACAAGATTATAATATAGAAGTGTGCACGAAGAGCATCTAATAAAAAATTATCTAGTCAAAAGACTCTGAGGGGTTAGATATGTAAACATAATGATGAAGGAAGATGCCTACCATAGGCGATTGTGGAAGCCGATAACCAAAGGAGTTGAAATTTTGACCCAAGGCATGAGCTGTGAAAGGAGAACTCGTGCAAGGGATGAAAGTAGGCACAAAAGGGAAAAATCAACTCATTTAAAGCCCATGTGAGAGCAAATAGTTAGATAAAGAACACAAGAAACATATTACACTAGAATCATAACATGGTGTGTGTGCATCATTATAACTAGTGTAATAAAAGCTCTCAAAGACCGTTTGGGTTTAATTATGTATGCATGTATGTTATAAGCACGCATAACTCTATAATCTCAGACCTTTTCATCTCATTATGATTAAAATTAAAAAATTGATTGTCAGTTTTAAAAATAACCTTATAGGTGATACATAAACAAGTTATTCCTCACCACTAACCTAAACCCTTAAAACCTACAACTGTCCCAAATAAAATCCATTTACACATTACACTTCAAATGTTAGAACTGAATTTCAGTTATCATTTTATATGGAATTATTGTCAATTGTCCATCCATAGTAAGGACTGAAATTTAAGATTTGCATTTACAGCTAGATATATATTGCACTCTTCTTAAAATAATTTTTTTTAAATATTTTCTCGATCTTGGCTTATATATATTGAAAAATATCTGAGTTGTTAATAAAATAGACATGAATAAATGGATTAAAAAAAACCCCAGGTGCATTCACGATCAATTATGCCTAGATGTAGGTTATTGTTGGAAAGATCTAAGGCCAGTAAATAAAAAGTTTTACTCAGGCTAGAAGGAAGGTCGAGATAAGCCAGATTACTGAAAGAGGCTATGAATCAAGGAAAATGTTACTGTTTATTTCTAGATACTGCATCCCCCAAACTATCGTGGGAATGGGGCCGGTGAGCCAGTTTCCTGCAAAGGATAGCGCCTGGAGGCTACGAAGCCACTCGAGCTCAGTGGGGATTGAACCTTGGACGTGGATGTTCTAAATGTAGAGCTGAGTTAAGTGAAAAAACCCTAAAAAATATAGTAGGGAGGAAGCTAAATGGTAGATTAATGATGAACATGTTAAATTGATCCCTCAAAATGGAAAACTATGGCTTAAAATTGTGGAGGGTTACTTCTTAAACTTGATGCAATTTAGGGATTTTGAGGCTTACTTCTCTATGCTTTGAGATTAACATCAGTAAATTTCAAAATTTATGTTCATAACATGAATCTGACATCAATAAATTATAAAAATTGGCTGAAGTAATTTTACAATTTCTGTCAAGTAATTTTTTGTTTATTTTCTAAGAAGTTGATGGTAGTAATTTTTTATAACATGTGAATTTTGATGTGGTCTAGACACAATTCTGTTAAGTACACAAGTATCAAGATTATCAACAATGGTCACAACCAGCTTTCAATACCATTTGTGATTTGAATTTGGGTGGTGCTTGTAGCAACCAAGTTGCTTTACCAACTCACCCATATCTTATGAGTATGTTGGAGGCATTTTATTGAAGTGGTGTTTGTATATATTTTCATTTGAAATCTTGTTTTTTACATTGTTTAGGGGCATAGTTATATATATTTATATTTATCTTGATATTTTTGGATACCCTTCATTACTTTGTGTCACACCATAAACAAATATTGTTTTACTCTAGGAAATCTATTAGACATCGGTATTTAGGAAAGCAGTTTCAAGAGGACAAGGTCAATTTTGTTCAACAGTGATCAGTTTCGTTGAACTTGACAGAGCAGCCATAAATCAAATATTCCCATCAAATCTATTGATCAAATTTTCAAACGTGGTGAAGGTTAAATTTTAAGTTTTCAAAGGTGAAAAATCCAAATTTGTGCTTGTATTTTGGATCGTCGCTGACAATATTTTCAATTTATTAGCTATTTTAACTACTATACATGCCACCAATACACATTTTAATAAATATTTACCTATGTTTCAAATCAGATATATTTTTAATTAAAATCTATTATCACCATTAAGAAAAAGGACCCAATAGTTGTGCGTCCTAACTTTGCACTTACGTGGTGCCTAAACCATGCCACATCAACATTTAAAATTGATGTCAATGGATAGCTTAGGGTATCTAATTATTAATTCTATATTTTTACTGTGTGACATGTTAGTACAATGACAAGGTTTTGATAATTGTGCAAGGGGTCATTATATAGCCATTTTGAAGGTCAAACTAGCCAGTGATAATGACATTCCAAAAAAAATAAGTGGGTTCCAAAATTGAGATATTAAGACTTCAGTTAATAGTAACCAAACTGTGTTATCCATACGTCTAGTTTGAGAGGACCAAGCATTAACACCTCACCACCCTGCATTAAATACCCTACACTTAGAATTCAATTTTTCCATCCCCACGTTAATTCACACGAGTCACTTTGCATGTACATTGTTGTTGAAGGGAAGCGCTGATGTGCGATGCAAGAAAGACCAGAATCTTACTACTCACCTAGTAGGGATGGCATTGGAGATAATACTGGTGTTTTTCCTCTCGGAGGGCTTGGGCTTCGCACATGTAGAGACTTTGTAGCTTACAAGTAAGATTTTTTAAGGCCATTAGTCAAATGGTTAAAAATGTGAATATCGCTTGAAATGTTTATTAAAAAATAAATAATTTTATTGATCTATGAATTAATATTTTGATTCTTGGGATTAAATCTACCCCTCATGGACTAAAAGAAATGGTTTTTTTTTTAATATTATGAGTTTATTTATTTTAAATTCTACAGAAATGGCAATCTGGGTGCAAGTCTTTGGCTTCATAAACGCAGATATTTCATAGCCCAAACTAAACAGAGCTTTCAGGAGAGTCATCTCGATTTGTACTAGTGTTTTTCAACATGATTAAGCCTTTAATATTATTTATCCATCGCTACTTATAGTTGAGGTTTTTAATACCTCAATAAGGCCATGAGTTAAATAGTTAGAAAATTCTGAATATAGCTTAGAATGTTTGTTAAAATATAAATAATTTTGTCAATTTATGAATTATTTTGTTGTTTCTTGACATTAAATCTACCCCTTATAGACTGAAAAGAATGAGTTTTTTTAGCATTCTAGGTTTATTTCTTTTGACTTCTATGTAAATGATAAACCAGGTGCAGGTCTCAGGGTTTACAAATACAAATATTTTTAGCTTAAATCAAGCATAACTTTTATGAGAGCCATCTTGATTTATACTTGTATTTTCTAACATTATTAATCCTTAGATTTTGTTTAGTCATTGTTGCTTATAGGTGATATTTTTTATATCTCTTTAAGGCTATGAGCCAAATGGTTTAAAAATTATGAATATGGCTTGGAATGTTTGTTAAAAAGTAAATAATTTTTTCAATCTATGAATTATTTTTTTGATTCTTGGGATTAAATATAACCTTCATGAACTGAAAGGAATGGGTTTTTTAACTATTCTAGGTGTATTTATTTTAACTTATATAGAAATGATGAACTAGATGTAGGTCTCAGGGTTTGAATCTTTGTTAAAAAATAAATATTTTTGTCAATTTTTGAATTATTCTATGAATTCTTAAATTATATTAACTGCAATTTAACTCAGTGGAGTCAATATGTGAATGATTCATAATGAGTAATTTTGGTTTAGAAAAATTACTAACCATTTAAGGCTAATTTGCATAATAGATGGTATGAATAATATTGTAACAACAATCATTTGCATGAATGCAATTCATACAAATAAACATTTTATTTATATGTATGATCACATTCATATAAATATCATGTTGTCATTGAAAATAACATTTTAGGCATGAATGAGCCCACACCTACACTCTATCACCTAAATTTTTTGTAAGGGCGATAAATTCTTATTTCAATTCACTACAAGCAAGGTTATGTCAATGTGAATTAGACAAACATGTTTATTTCAATTGTCTAACAATACTCGATAATTTAATTGGAAAAAACATAGGATAATATTATTTACATAATATAAAATTTAAATAGCATAACATTAGACGTGACTAGACAAACTAAGGTGCAAAACAAGGATTCTCTCTCATATTTACTTGTTATGTATAACAAAAGTTTTCGTCTAGTCTTCAAAATCAAAACAAAAAATTTCATACTTATTATTTTTCAAGAGATTGCTCCTTCAAGACAAAAAAGTTGCATACTTATAGTTTTTCAAGAGCTTTCTCCTTCAAATATTTTTTTTGATGTTTTTCACTTCCATTGATATTTTTGGAGTGTTTAGCATACCACCTGTCATTTGCAATTGATTAGTTGGAGTAAGTGGACTGCCTAGCTGATAATTCCCTATGCTTACAAAGGAAGGAGCAAAAATGTTCATCATTTCCATCATAATTGGATGTTGTTCAGGAAAAAGATTTTCCATATTTTTAAACTTCTTTGTCTCTCCATCTATTTCATTGATTTCTCATACTCTTTCATCCTTTTTTGATGCTCCTTTATTTGTTGCTTCTCATGCTTTTCCCTTTGCCTTCATTATTCCTTTTCTTTCCTTTTTAACTCATTCTCATATTTTTTTGTTCCTTCAAATCCTTATTAATTTATCTTAATGCTTTCTTATCTTTTATTTGTTTTTTCCTCCTGACCTTAATTTCCTTAATTTCCTTCTTTCGTGTTTCTTGGCCATGAATCATTTCTAAAAATTCAATTGCATTTAAAATTTGAGATTGCCTACTCAATCTCATTGCACCATTTGATAATCAATGAGAATGTTGCACAACCCTCTCTATTGATAGTCTGAGGAAACTACATAAACTTGAGCTTGATGGATTTTATTTACTTTGACTACATTCAGGTTCTTCATTGTTATTTTCTATATAATCTTCTATTTTTTTAAGATTAATTACATCATCACAATCATGAAAACCACCTATCATAACATAGTAGTGCATTAACACTTCATCAGGTACAACTGCATGAGGGGATGGCATTTAAAGGCCCACATCTGCATTAGAAAACTCCAATCTTACACTTAGTTCTATACCTCTTCCTTGATCTAGTCCAATTGATTTATTTACAAAGGCAGGCTCAACCCCTCTCCAAGAACATGTTCTTGAATGTCAGAGACATGATTGCCTTGACATATTTTTTTGACTTATTTAGTACACTCTTGTGTTTGGATTACATGGGTAACATGGATGATACTAGATAAAATTAGATCTATATTGTCATTTTCAATTGCTCCATCTTCTTTTTGAAGTTTAATAATTGCATTTATCTCATCCTTTCCATATCCAACCAACCACATGATGTTTTGAATTGCAGACTCATCATATTCATTTATAACTTCTTATGCTTCACTTGGTGCCATATCTTCTACAAGCACATGTATATTAAGTGGCCATATACTTTTCCTCTTAAAACCTAACTTTATATTTTATGCAAAAAGAGCATTTTTGAAAGATATGCAACCTAATTTAGAGAATTCAAACCTATTGATATCAAGTTTGTGATTTCAAGCCATCCATTTTGACCTTTCATATTTTTTAAATGGTGAGAAGACACTCAAATCCAATGGTTGTAGCTTGTGGGAAGTGTGTGATGGAAAACTAACAAGATCAATTCTTAAAATCCTAGCCTCTTTAATAATTAGCATTTCTACATGACTCACGTGGTCATCAAAAATAAATAGGTGTCTATTGGAAGGATAAACTCTACTTGGTATTGATATCTTGAATGGTGTAACCAATTGATAAAAAAAATTGTCATCTAAGCACAAGGTTGGCCTTCCATATATGCTCCTGGTTCACAATGTGCAATAGTTTTTTAGATGTCTTTTTACCTTGAAAAGATAGAATCTAAGAATGTTTTGGCATGCTTCATTAACACAAACAAGAATGGTGATCCATTCCCTGCTCTTTGGAACTATGTGATGAACACTTCGACATCCTCATTTTTTGTGACCCGCATACCAGTTTTCTTATCAACATGCAATCTAATTTCATCACAAATCCAAATTTTGTAAATTCAATAGTAGTTAGCTTCATAAACCCTCTACAAGTTATTTTAAAATTCAACTATAATGGAAGGCCTTATTTGGAATGATATACCTCTATCTAAGCCTTCTACTGATCTAATGGACATGTTTGGGTGCCTCTTATTAAATCTAACCCAGCAAGACTTGCCATGTATTCCATCCATCAAAGGGTTGGGTCTATTTCACATATGTAAGTTACATATGAATTGAGTTGTATAATTTAAAGTCCATGAGAAAGCATATTTTTTCACCATTGAATGACCTCAAGTTATTCCTCATCTACCAAAATGGTTGGTGGGCCTTTTTTTTGGTAGTTGTAATATCCAACAAATAATAGCTAAGGGTGGTTGTAAGGATTCCTCACTTTTTTACTTAAATTGGAGTGGAGCACCTATTGTTTTCAACATCCCTCATAGCATGCTTCATTTTAATTATAGTCTACTAAGTTTGGATGGATACCTTTTTAGTTAATGAAGGACCTACTATCATGTGTGTATTAGTTTTAGGTTATTCGTGTGAATTTGTAGCTTCTTTGCCTTCTAAATTTATAGCATCCACTCTTGTTCCTCTTTTTTTATTGAGTTTTATCTTATGAATTGTTAAATTTCTCTTTTAATTTGTCATTTTTTTTGCATCATAAAATATAAAAAATTCAATAACATGAATTATAAAATGATAACACACATACTATGTTAAAGACATTGCATCTACTCTTCCTCTTCAACAACAATGTAAATGCAAACTGGTGCGATACAATGTAAGTATGGGATTGTGCAGATACAAATTAGTTATGTGTGATTTGACTTAGGTATGGGCTCATTCAATACCAAAAATAGGATGTTCAATGCAGGATGGTGAGGTTTTATTTCTTTGCCACCTCGAATAGGGTGCATGCATAACATGGACTAAGCACTATTAACTAAAGTTTAAATGTCCCACATTTAGCTCCCACTAATATATTTTTTTAGATTTTAATTATCACAAAGAGTTGTGCGTGTCAGGCGGGATATGTAGTTGGATTCATTCAAGTGATATGTTTCATATGTTAGTTTTTTTATATTGTCTTTACAGAATTCAAATTAGTGTTTAGCTTAGAGGCCTTTAATCCATTTTTGATATTATCTCTAGTTGAATGGCTAGGGGGATTTTAATCATAATATTGAGCTCAACAACCTAAAAATCCATGATTCTATACACTTTGATTTTTTTAAAAATATATTACCTTATAAAGCTACAAAGCATGTAATAAATTGCTTAAATAGATCTACATGACATTTATTCATAAATATTGTAAATAAGTATAGTCATACTTAATATATTAAAATTAGATCTAATTATATAAATAATTTTCCTTGTTTTAGTAAATGACAAGAGAAGGGTTTGTAATAATATATGATTTCACACAAATCAAAAATAATCATTAAGACTAGACTATGAAACAAAAATTTTTAGAGCCAAACAATGAGAATCCAAAAAGCTCACATTCCCTTAGCACTTCATTAAAATTGTAGAATTGATGGTTCTTATAAATCATATTCATACATTATACATTTCTATTAAAGTTTAGACATGTTGAAACATAATCTATTAATCTATTCATTAGGTCTAGGGATCTAAAAAACTCATTAATTTTCCTAAAATCTTATGTGGATCCCTTAAAGATTGATTTCAATTTTCAAAAAATTAATAGTGCAGTCACATCTAAGAAGCTAAAAATTTGGGAATGTGTTTTGGTAATTATGTTATCCTTATTTTTATTCTTACAAGGTCCCTAGAATGTCTGTATAATCTCATAATGAACACACCAATTATAATGTATGTTCAACCAAGTAGTACAATATTAATGCAATTTATAGGATTTTTAGGGTACAATAAATGTTTTATGGAGTAATTATTGATTCAAGCTTATAAAAATTGAGATAAAAAAGAAGAGAGAGAAATAAGAAAGAGCAAACTGAGAGAAATAGAGATGAGAACATATAGTTTAGATATTATATAGGATGGTATTTTAGTGGCATTATTGAATTTGTTTCATTATAGTATTTGATATTAAAAAGGGTGGTCTAATATTCTAATATCACTTGTATCATTTTTATTTATTATAAAAAATTAGATAAAAGGTCTCCAAGCGAAACATCAATAAGAAACAAAGTCTATAAATTACATAAAATTGGATCAAAAGACTATAAATTACTAAATTATATCTACTATTTATTTACTTAAATACTTGTTGTTGGTGCAATTGATGAAATGCCTTAAAAAATATATCAAAATTCTCTATAAAGAGTGATATAGAAATAAGAACACATAATAAGGATTATTTATATAGACAACATGAGATTCAAATTTGAAAAGTCTCATGATTTGTGGATTTGCATCCAATTGGTTCATTTAATTTTGTTTGGATTGATTTTTGAATTTTTTTGAATTGTTTTTAGATTGCATTAAAGAATTTGGTGAGCCTTATGTCTATTTTTAATTATTCAAATACACATATTAGAGGAAGGAATGGACGATGTTTAGATCCATGGTTTATGCTTTTAAAATTAAAAATGAAGACAAAGTTTGTGTATACTTGCACAAGTTGTTTTAAAAGTTTTCACATGTTGAAGTATTAAGTTGATAAGATTTTGGATTTTGATAGTAAGTGAAAGGACATATTGTACTTGAAAAATAATATAAAAATCTATATTATTGAACTCAATATTTATATTTAATCATGAAAATCTTAAATTGTAATATTTATAATTGAAACATTGTGTACTAACAATAGTATAATATCTTGTGTACAAGTTTAAGATTTCATATGAATCGGAGCATAATATCAATGCTCAACTATTGGGTATAAATACATTTCTGTCACTTGTTATCAATTGGTATTCACTTCTCTCAGGCTTTCACATTATTTAAAATCTATCATATTTTTTATAAATTCAAGGTCACTCACAAAGCGGAGCCATAGGCCAAGTCAAAAGCCTTCTAAATCAAGTCAAGACCTATCATCTTCAAGTATCAAAGTCATTTTATAGATGCATACATGGGTAAGTGCACAGAGTTGGGAGATAATTTTATGGACATTTGAGGTAACATGATCACATTAATTAATAATGCAATCACGTTATTTAATTAATACGATTGTGTTATTTAAATTATAGATCGGTGATTACCAAGCCATAATGTGATAACATTATTATATAATGTGACTACATTAATAACACAATCAAATTATTTTTATTTTCAATAATATGATTGCATTACCTGTGTATCAAAAAAATAAAAAGCAAAACTTGAATGCAAAATCATCATTTAGCATTCGAGTTTCCTTGCTCTCTTCCAGCTTCTGCAATTGCATTTTGGGAGAAATAGACAAGAGAGTGCTAGGAAGCTGCCAACTCATCCCACAAAGTTGTTGGTCAATGATGTTGCCATGTAGAAGAGGTAAGTGATAGAAATCTTGCCTGTTTAACCTTAATTTTTATTTATTTTCATTATTTAACTTTAATTTTTAGTTGTAATTTGTTTGTTTTGAACATGTCCTAATAACCCTCCTAACCATCCACAAAACCCTCTTGTTTCTCCTCTTCCTAACCCTCCACCTAACCCTCTTGTTTCTCCTCCTATCCCTCCACCTAACCCTCTTATAGTTCCCCCAAACCCCCTAGAAGTTAAGAGATTCTAATTGACAACATTGTTGAAAATAAAATTGAAATTACAGAGTTAATTGGGAGAATGATGGATCCCACTTCCACCAACCCCCATCGCATCTAGCTAGCCAATTCCCTAGAGACCTTAGGTCAAATTGACTCTATAATGAGTCAAATTGACATATGGAATTTATATAGGGATACTTGTAGGGCATATTATGCTGAAAAAATGTTAGAATTTCAGGTCAAGAAAAAATAAATATCAAAATCCTCCATTTGTGCCATATTTGTCAACCTAGCCACCAATGCCTCATTTCCTATAATCGCTAAATGTTTTCCAATCCATCATTGCGCATATAACTTAATCACAATCAATTTTTGTGATCATTGGTGGATGGTGTTGACTATCCACTATGTAACAACCACAAGGTCCCATTATATTTTTTGAGGAAACTCTACTGTGAGTTTGTCCTCAACGAGATTCTAAATTATTTTGATTTTAGTGAGTTTTAGGGTCAATAAAAAAGCTCTATGTAGGATCAACCAGGTGCACATCATGCACCTAATCAGTCTGCATGGATCCATATTCAAAATATACTTGAGCCCAAGATATCCTCTATAGTTCAATAGGTTGTGGAGATCGACACTCTACATACTCTTAGTTTGCTCACTAATACACTCATTTAGCATACAAGTAGGCTCTCACAGAGTGATGCTAGAGATATGCCACCTAGTGTGCATACTCGACCCCACCCTTATAATTCTTTTGGAGCTATGTGTACTGGACCTAATGATGATGGTGTTGGTGGTTCAGAGGGCTTGGATAATATTCTTATGAGTGATGAGTTTTTGACATGCATA
Organism: Torreya grandis; assembly: GCA_037957365.1. Classification (NCBI taxonomy): domain Eukaryota; kingdom Viridiplantae; phylum Streptophyta; class Pinopsida; order Cupressales; family Taxaceae; genus Torreya; species Torreya grandis. The sequence continues at coordinate 3,391,471 of JARHVA010000111.1, forward strand.
TTTAGTGTGTAGACATTAGCCACTACATAGATGTGGGTATATTTTATATAAATGTCATGTTAAATTTAAGTTATATTTGAAAATTTAATTTAGCTAAAAATTAATTTACATAGAAATGGAATAATATATGTTAGTTTTTATGTCAAAGGAAGTGACAGTGCCTTCATCATCATAGTCGACATTTATAGCATTTGATTTATCGTAGCCATTGTTTACATATTCAGATCTAGCTACTATCCCATCCACTATTACATCTGTGTCTTTTAGGATGACATCATTTACTTGTACATAGGTAAAATTTTGAGTTAATAGTATGCTCTATGTATATTTAGTCTATGTATATTTTTCTTGTAAATTTAAGTTAAATTTATCTTTCTCTATTTTCATACTTTGTTTTCATGTTCTCTCTCTTTATCCTTACTTTATTATTTACAATCTTATTATGTGTTTTCATAGGTTTGCATGCTACTTTGATTTTGTCCTTCCATAATACTCACAAGAGCATCTACCTACTCAATTACATATCATTTCATGCATCCAACCATTTCACACAACCCCCAAGCTTCAACTCTTCACTTAACTCTTCTTTCCTCTTTGACACCTTCCTTTTGCTATCCCTTTTTTGAGGCAAACCTCCTTGTTTTGAGTAAACTAAGAAGATCCCAACCAAATCAAACCCACATTTAGATACCCCTTTACATCACATAGCTCATGTAGGGACTTTCATAATTTAACTCTCTTTAGAGAACACCTAACTCAACACCCCTCAAGATTAATTAGGTCTCTTAGGCCTAATTAAAGGCTATTAAATGTGAAATCATACCATACAAACTCAAATCAACTTTAAACCTTCAAAATCCTCTTCCTCCTATATAAATACACTTGTACACAAATTTTGGAGATGGGTTGATCATCTTAAGGTATCATGAACATTTGGAAGTTGTTATGAGGTATCGCAAACCATTAAAGAGGAACCACAATAGTTGCAAGTTATGAGAATGGGCTCAATGGTATTTATATAACTAATTTTAGCAAATCCCACAAAGATCCCATGAATAATATCATATAAGATTAGATAAGGGTAGTTCACAAGCCACGAGGATACTTATAAAATGAAGAATACATATCTAGGGGTCCTTCTAGGTAACACGATCTTGAAAATGAAGTTGATAAGCTCAATATAGTCATATTCTCATTTTGACGTATGTCACCATTACCATTATACATAAATCCACATGTTACCCTTGAAAATGAGTGATAATAAAAAGGGAATTTAAGGTAAAAGGGAATAAATTTGCATCATTAACAATCATACTTAGTGGGTCATTAAGTTGATAATGCAACTCTAAGAGTCTTATTAGACATAATAGACCATGACTCATGTCCCAACATTAAATTGACTTATTTAAAGAAAGTTAATGAAATAGTTATTTAAATAAATTTATATTTTATTAAGTGAATTCACTTAATACATCTAGTGATAGTAGGACTTAAATCTTGCTTCATTTTATTACAAGATCTTAAATACATGTTTTTAATATTTGATGACCAATTTAAGAGGTGTGGTTTGTAGGAAGGGGTGGATTTAGGGAAAGGGGGACTACAAATTTTGGTGTTGACTTTACCTTCTCATGTTTGAGCCACAAACCTATAATAAAGATGATAATTCAATTGTAATATCTCATTACACCTTTTTATTTGGCCACAACAAAGGTATAAATTTCAATTGCAATGCTTCATTACACCTCTTTCTTTAGCTATGACAAACATATAAAGGGTAGACAACCTCTCTACTCAACATTTCTTATGCCAAAAAACATTGCATTGGGTCTCAACAACTTGTAGCCTCATTGACAAGTTTGGGGGTATAGCCACCATTTGTGTTGGTTCTAAAATATGTGTTAGCCTCAACAATTACACCTTACAAATTCTTTCAATTCAACATCCAAACTATTTGCCAATTTTATTCTCTTGAGCCAAAACAAGACAATATATTTAGATGGCTAAAACTTGATATATTGAAGAAGGATCTCCCTTCCTCAACCTATTGGTAGAATTTTATTTACACACACCTTCATCAAGCAGTGGATTCATTGTGGGTCACTCCTTTCTATTGGTTAGGTACTTTCCCAAAAATCACTTGTCATCCATCTATTATAATGAATGTGATATCAATCCATGTATTATATATAGAGATACAAATTATTGATATCACACATATAATATAAGGATGATGGCTATATATGTGTAGCTCAACCTTTCTCAAGTAAATACATTATGGAATTTGACTCTATCCAAACAAGATTTACAAGTAAGGACAGAGTTCTTAATATGTCTCTTATTCCTTTTATTTCCCTAACTTTGCCTCATCGAAGTGATACTATTATTTCCACCTCCTACTCTTCCACTCACACTTCTTACATGTATTACAATTTTTATATTACCGCCAACATGCAAACTACTTGATATTCTTGGCCATTGTGCATGTTGTATGGCAGTTACACTTTGATGATTCTTGCTTTACATTGTCTTTTCATGATATGCATGTTGTATAGCAGTTATGTAGTTCCATGATTCTTGGTTTATAGTGTCTTTTCATGATATGCACATTGTATGGAAGTTACACTTCCATGATTCTTGGTTTACATTGTATTTTCATGATATGCATGGTTTCCATAAATAAGATTTGATACTTTATATAAAAATAAGTGAGACCTTGTTTACATGAACAATTGATGGCTGGAGTAGACACTCCTACCTCTCTACGAGCTAAGATAGACATAGGCATTGTTGTTGCAATGTCATCTATATAGATGTTGACAGAGGTATATATTAACATGTAATTTTGAATTGTAAAAATAGACTTGTTTTAATAGTTTTAATACATGCACTTGGGGCAAATATAACTTATGTAAATTTATTGTGTATGCAAGTTTGTCTTATGACATCTGATAATATCAATTAGATGATTAGCAGGGCAAATTATCATATTTATCCCTATTTGAGATTCCTATTTGAATAGTTGATCCTGCCATTGACTTGTTTGAGTATGAAAAATAGATTGAGTAGGATTGCGAGCTTGCAATAAGTGTATGTGTTATCATGATTTCTATTGTATTTAAAATTATTTTTTTGACAATTATTTGAATGTATTTTATGTTAATTTTTTTAATAATTCTTGTATTTGAATAGATTTAGCTATAAGCGAGCTATGAGCATAGGACTTGCAATCGAACCTTGGAACAATCCAAGGCATTGGAGGGGTCTCTATCTACTAGCAGGGCATCCCAAGGAGAGTATTCTTCAAGGAAGGCAAAGAGAGGGAGGCTATTTGATGAATATGAAATGTCTTACATGAGATGTACCTTTTTGTATATGTAAATGGCAATTTACGCATTTTTGACATTGTGCATGAGTATATGACATTCACCCAACATTAGATATTATGTTGGTAGATGTAATTTTTTGTATGCCTATCATGGAAATCTATATATTGTTGACATTACACACATGTGCCTATCATGGCAATCTATCTAATTTATAGCTAATTTTTATTTCATTGTGTTATTGTGCAGTGTTGTTTTGATCTTCCAAACTATTTTCTATTAGATCTCATAGTTAATGTTGTACATAAATGAGAACTAAAAAATTATTATTTCAATGCTATAAATCTTGGATCTCTCATATTTTTTTAAATTAAAGTTTTTATTTTAGTGTGTGTAGTGGAAATGATTAATGACACTCTTATCACTTAGGATTAATGGCCTTCGTCTCTTTGTGCCTTCTTCTTGTACACTTTGGAGACACTTATTGGTGTCATTAGACCTCTTCCAAACCTATCACATTCATTCTCTAACTCATTTCATTCATTTCATAACAAGTCATTGACTATCTACCAAATAGAGTGTTAACTGTGTAAATAGGGCAACTTTTCAAATAACAAGGTAATGAACATTTGTTACTTGTTTTCAATCCATTCTAGACATCCAACTACTCACCTATAATATCTTGTTTAAACCTAACCAATACACACAAAATTTAATTGATCATGGCCTCTAGGGCTTTCAAAGACTATAAAAATTGATGACAATCCAATACTATTCCATTAAATATAGATACACAAAATCATTCCATATTTATTCACTTTTAGCAATCTAGATTACAAAACACAACCCATGAAAAGGACTGGATCATCATCTTATTCTCTTACATCCAACATGAAGATAGTTTTAACATGACTAAACATGATTATTAAGGGTCATCATGATGTAGAGGTATTAGGTAAAAGTATTCAAATCATCCACTCCTGGCTCTAGTCTTATAAAAGATCTCATTCTCATGTCATGGTTGGCTTGAATCTTCTATCTTCAATCTACTTTCACTCTCTTGATCATTATGCTTTTTATTCTCATTCCCTAATTCCTCTTCCTTTTACATTTAGAATCACTTCTTTATGGAATTTACCCTTATCATGTCACTCACATTCACTCTCTACCTCATTCCATTCCCAAACTTCCTCTCTCGCTTCTCTAGCTTCTCACTAGGTAATTCTCTTAGGTCTCAAGTACCAAAACTTGATATAGGTCTCAAGGAGTTAGTATTATATCATATATGTTCTTATATTCTCAAATCACACCTGCCTTAACCTCTTACAAGTGCTCAAATACAATTCAACATTTAATTCCATATATAGGGCTCATAATGGTCTCATTAGGCTTGTAGCCTTTTTTGTGAAAATTCTCTTGTTTTGAGAAATATATCAATTATTATGTAGATTTAAAACCTTTTACACTCATCCTCTATCACCTTACAAGTGTGTTTCAAATTTCATGACCTAACTCCACTCCTATACCACACTTCCTTTGTAAACCACCCTTCAATTAGGCATAATTAGCCCTATCTTAAATCCACACTCACAAAATTTGTATTATATGTCCTTTAACAACACCAAAACCAGTTTATTCCTTTTACATACATAAAACATGTCATATTATGAATTTTCATTAATTTCTAAGGGTTAAAACTCTTTCTATGGGTTTTTTTCTCTTGATATCCTAGTTAGGCTTCTACATTGGTTGAGGGGCTATATAATTCAATATCTTGAATTATACAAAGTTTAAAAGGAACAAAATTACACATATAGGTATTTTTCCCCCCACACACCTTATAAAATAGGTGAGACATCTCATTTCTCTTTATTATCTCTTCTAACCATCAAAACATAGTTTTTTGAGTTTTATTTAGGACTGTGACAATAGGGTTTGTGTATTCTTAAGGGATTTTACAACTCTCACTACCTTATTTAGACCTATCACCAATAATACAAATCATTATAGCCATTATCATACACATTTATACATGAAAAGTCTCTCCTCTCTATCTTGATGGTGCACAACAAGGCACCCTATAGGTTTGTGACAACAATATGGAGTATTAGTTCAATTTCAAATCTCTCACACATCTTATATGAGATTAAAAACCTCCTTTTATGATGAGACCATATTAAAATTTGATATATTCAATGGCATACTTGAAAAAATAATTAAGAAACAAGTCTTACTTCCCTTTGCAATGTAACTGTTAACCCAAAACAGGGTATAGACAGTGTTTCTTTGTTCTAGAGGACTTTATATTGATTTTTTACCATTATATTTTGTTTAAAAAAATTAACCTTCGACATCAATGATCATTCTTAATCTATATATAATTATCTACACCAAAGTCATACTCCCTTCATGAGAAGCAACCATTTACTTTCATATTGGACTGTCATAGGCAAAATAGGGTATATGGGTAGAGGTAACCCTTTTTGTTGAGTTATCCATGTAGAAATGTCTTACTCATTTATCTATAGGTATATATATTCTCAACATGTTAAAAAATAATAGCGTGATGACTCATAACTTACCAACTTGGTGGAATCACTCCAAGCTCCCTTCCTTGATTGTGACCTACAGTCACTTCTTGGTTACCACCTACAGTCATTCATCCACCTACAACCTTACACAAATGACAACATATTCATGGCCTTAAGGACATTAAAGGATGACATGAAACTAATGAAATTTAATACACTAAATGGATAATCCACAATAATTCTTCTATCTTGATGTCTTATAGCTTGATACTCTTGCATCACATCACCTTTATAACTTTGACATGACATGTCTTCAACCCCATTTTACATGAACTATGGGACATTTTAATACAATTTTTTTCACCTAACCATTTAAAACTATGTTATTTCATCACCTTCTATCATCCCCTAGTATCACTTAATAGGTCAATAGGTTAATTACTCATTAAGTTTCCAGGTCTCTAGTTTAAGCTATCAAAGTTTAAGTTATGGTTGTAGAAATCTAGTTCTGATGCTTCTTGACTAAAACCTGATACTAAAAACACATCCATGGGGGAAGATAATGTCTAGGACTAGATTTTTGGCCTCTAATCAAGTCCAATCGACAAACACACCACCCATTTTGGCCTCAAGAACACCCTTCCCAATACAAGAAAGATGCAATTTTTTAGCCTAAGTTCAAACATGCATAAAAATTATTAGATTAAACAAAACACAGAGAGAAAATGAGATTGAGAATAGCAGAGCACTTATTCAATGTATTCAACCAAGCATGAAGGCCTATTAAATAGGCAAACAAATGAAATACCTATGAAGCATGAGACAGGTATAAGAAAACTAACCTACATCGGCTTGCATGAAATAGCAAAGACCGAACAAACAACTAACCTCTTAACCAAAGTGGTTAAGGCAACTAACCAATATAAATTACCTTAGTAAATAACTTAAGGTAAATACAATAATATGCTAACACCCTCCCTTAATGACTAAACCAGAAACAAGACCAAGTTTATCTCTAAATTTTATGAACTTGTCTGTACCAAGTGGTTTGGTCATTATATCAACTCGCTGCTCTATAGTGGGGCAGTAGAAGAGACTGATGTCTTCATTTATAACCAACTATCGGATGTAATGATGGTGAACCTCAATGTTTTTGGTCCTAGCATAAAATATTGGATTCTTCACCATCTTCAAAACACTTTGGTTGTCACAAAAAATTGGAATAGGCTTTGATGACTCAAACTAAAGATCCTCCAAAATTTTATTTATCCACATAGTTTCACAACCTGCACTGACCACAGCTTTATAATTTGCTTCTGTTGAAGATAATGCCACTATAGTTTGTAGTTTGCTTTGCCATGAGAAAAATCTTGAACCAAAAGTGAAAACATACCCTATTGTAGATTTTCTTGAATCAACCAAACCTGCCCAATCAGAATCAAAATATCCTAAAAGTTCAAAATCTACAGACTTCTTATATAGTATGCCAAAGTGAAGAGTACCTTTGACATATCTTAATACTGATTTTGCAGCTAACCAATGGAATTCTTGTGGTTTAGACATGAAGTGAGATAGAAAACTCACTACAAAACAAATATCCAGTCTGGTGGTAGTGAGGTAAATGAGACTACCCACTAGCTGCCGATACACTATTTCATTGACCGTAGGTGAATCAGCGTCTGTTGAAATTTTAGCTCCTGCTTCCATAGGTGTGTGAGTTAGATTACAATTCATCATTTTGAACCTTTATAGTAATGAATTGGCGTACTTATTCTGTGACACAAATACATTATTACCACTTTGCCAAAAATCAACACCTAAACAGTATTTTAGTAGTCCTAAGTCTATCATGTCAAGAGTACAACAAACATCAGCTTTCATTTGTTGAATGAGACTAGTACTACTCCCAGTGATGGCTATATCATCAACATATATAATGAGAATCAAGATATCATCACCAGACACCTTTACATAGAGAGTTGGTTTCGAGTTACACCTTTTGAAACCTAACTCCATAAGATATGAGTCTATTTTTGTATACCAGGCTCAAGGAGCCTGCTTAAGTCCATACAAGGACTTGATCAACCTGAAAACAAGATGTTCCTTACCAAAAACTTGAAAACCCTATGGCTGAACCATGTAGACTTCCTCCTCCATATATCCATTCAAGAAAGCACTCTTTACATCCATTTGGTGCACCTTCCATTCAAACTAAGCAGCAATAGCAATAATCAAACGAAAAGTTACCATCTTGGTGGTTGGAGCAAAAGTCTCCTTATAATCAATCCCTTCCTCTTGTGCATAACCTTTTTCAACAATTCTGGCTTTGTGTTTGTCCAAGGAACCATCTGCTTTGTATTTTACCTTATAAATCCACTTAAAACCAATGGATTTCTTTCTTGGTGGTAGTTACATCAACTTCCAAGTCTTATTTTTCATCAAGGAATCATATTCCAATTGCATAGTTAATTCCCACTTAGACTTCCCTTTGGCCTTTGAAAAAGAAGTAGACTCAAATACTTGTGAAACAAAAATTGTTATAGCAAGATTGACATGCTCACCTCTATTACCAAACTGCTTTCCCGATCTCAGTCTTCTTAGATTAAACAAAACACAGAGAGAAAATGAGATTGAGAATAACAGAGCACTTATTCAACTTATTCAACCAAGCATGAATGCCTATTAAATAGGCAAACAAATGAAATACCTATGAAGCATGAGATGGGTATAAGAAAACTAACCTACGTCGGCTTGCATGAAATAGCAAAGACCGAACAAACAACTAACCTCTTAACCAAAGTGGTTAAGGCAACTAACCAATATAAATTACCTTAGTAAATAACCTAAGGTAAATACAATAATATGCTAACAAAAATAAAATTTTAAGTCATTTATGTGAACTATCAGATCCATCCCCTACCTATTTAAACCCTCTAATCACACCCTAAATCACTCAGGTTGAATCTTTGAGAGCATTCCGTTGGACAACTTGCAGTGAGGGGTCCAAAAATGCAAGTTTTTGGCAGTGAACATATAACTTCTTGAGCTCCAATTGGCATTTCTACCTTTGGGACATCCACCTATGAATATATAACTTTGATCACATTTAGATAGGCAAATTACATGTTATCATACTGCCACAATATTCAAATCCACTTGAAAGTGTATTTTCACTACCGTTTTGGAGAGCAAAAACGCTGACAACAAATATTGTCAAAGTTTAAGTTATGATTGTATAAATCTAGTTTCGATGCTTCTTGTTTGAAAACTAACACTATCAACATGTTTGAGGGGGTGGATAACATTTAGGATCAGGTTTTTGGCCTCCCATCAGCCCTGATTGACAAACCCACCACCCATTTTGGCCTCAAGAACACCCTTTTTAATACAAAAAAATGCAATTTTTTAGCCTAAGTTCAAACACACGTAAAATAAAAATTGTAATTCATTTATGTGAACCATCAAATCCTTCACCTATCTATTTAATCCCATTAATCATACCCTGGAACACTTAGATGGAAGCTTCAAGATCAATCTATTAGACAAGTTGCATTAAGGGGTCCAAAAATGCAATTTTTTTGGTAGTGAACAAGCAACTTTTTGAGCTCCAACTAGGATTTATACCTCTGGAACCACCTACAAATATATCACTTTGATCACATCCAGATAGAAAAATTACATGTTATCACTCCACTAAAATGTTCGAATCCACCTAAAAGTGCATTTTCACTTTCATTTCAGAGAGCGGATGCACTGGCAATAAATGTTGTCAAAGTTTAAGTTATGGTTGTAGAACTCTAGTTTCGATGCTTCCTAACTAAAAATTGACATTGACAACATTTCTAGGAGGTATATTATGTCTAGGATCAATTTCTTGGCCTTCCATCAGGTCTAATCGACAAACCCACCACCTATTTCAGCCTCAAGAACACCCTTCCCAATACAAGAAAAATGCAAACTTTTAGCCTAAGTTCAAACACGCGTAAAATGAAAAATGTAAGTCATTTTCATGAAACATAAGATACCTCCCCTAAATATTTAATCACCTTAATCATACCTTGGAGTATTTAGGTGTAAGTTTTGAGATCAATCTATTGGACAAGTTGCAGTGAGGGGTCTAAAAATGTAACTTTTTGGCATTGAACAAGCAACTTCTTAAGCTCCAACTGGTATTTCTACCTCTGATACCTCCACCTTGAAATATATCACTAGAATCACATATATATATATAGGCAAATTACATGTTATCACACTTCCAAGACATTCAAATCCACTCAAAAGTGCATTTTTACTACCGTTCTGAAGCACAAAAATACTGACAAATGTTGTCAAAGTTTAAGTTGTGGTTACAGAACTCTAGCTCCAATACTTCTTAACTAAAAACTGACACTTCCAACATTTTTTGGGGGTAGATAATGTCTAGGACCATATTCTTGGCCTCTCATCAGGCCTGATTGACAAACCCACCACCCATTTTGACCTTAAGAACACCCTTCCCAATACAAGAAAAATTCATTTTTTAGCCTAAGTTCAAACACTCGTAAAATAAAACTTGTAAGTCATTTCATGAGCTTCAATCATGTCCAACCTAAGCTTCGATCACATCTAACCTGAGCTTCTCTTAACTTCAATAATATATAATTCTTTACTGACAGTGCCAACCACGTGAAGGTGGAAGCTTATCTGGGACCACTAACCTACAAAAAATTGTAAGTAATTAATTATGAAATTTATATGTACTACCTAAAAAATAAAAAATATTTGGTAAAATTGATTACATCTACATTTAAAAATTAAACATACCTATGTATTTAAATCTAACGAACCACTAATATCTACTCTAACCATGATAGTATCAAGAATGGCTTCATGGTCTAACTCATGAACTTTATATAGTTTCCTATTTAATGGTCTCCCATGATATTTTTATAATTGAATATTTATTGTAAGAATTAAATTTGAATAGCTTGGTATCTTCATGTGCATTTCAAACTCTTCAAACAACTATTGATCTAAATATTTTATAGGATATCATTGAAACCAAGTTCCAGTGACTACCAATAATCCAATGGAATAGTCAATGTTTCTCCATCTATAACTAGGGAGGTTAATTTTTATTTCTCTCTACACACTAACACAAGTAGTAATCAGTACCTTCTTTGTTATCCTCATCTGAAATAAATACAAAAACATGCCCTATATAAAAAAACCCCATTTTTAGAGATAATATGAAGATATATAATGGGAATAAATTATACATAATGAAAAAAATTCTACCTAACTACACTAGATCAGATACATGGTCAAAGTCATCTGATGATGTCATATTTATGAGTTGCAATATTGTTAGAACCTGATATGTGTTGATTGAAATTAGAGGTTTGGAACTGAAATCATCCACCTACTCTTGTGACTCATACTCATTCCAAATAGAGTCCACACATGTAGAACATAATCATGCCAAGTGTCTCATATGAATAGCCCAAGAACTTGCATTTGAGATATGAAATGAGTGGAGGTCACTTGAACTCATTAGAGTAATACAATCCTCATACTTTGCCAAGTGTTATTCTTCCATTAACTAGAGATGTCTACAAACAGTAGAATCTGGTTGAGCACCATGAAACATGTTCTCATTACACTATTCAACCATAGTTTTTTCATTTATCAAATGAACACCCTCTTCAAATTTCAACTCCTCCCTTGAAATAGCTTTTATTACACATGCTCTAGCACTATCATTCTCCCCTTTTCCATGGCCATCCTCGATAAAACTCCAAATGTGTTCTACACCAGTGGTAATGTGTATCTTTCTTAACCAATAAAACATCCATGCATTTTTGAATTGCGATGTGCAATTGTCTGACCAAATATAATGTTGATTGAAAGTAATGTTCTTCTGACTCAACTGTTCATAACTTCTAAAAATAACTTTGCACATAATTTGAACAATGTGATCTATCATCACTGATATAGAAATTGTACTCCCTTAATGTTTTTTGTTGTTATTATGTACTATCAAGTGCATGCATGAATTCTATATGCATGAATATGGTAACTTATGATGAGTTGTAATACTACGATTGAACTTCCATTTGGGATTTGAATGTGTAATTTTCAAAAAAATCAACTACTAAAACAATCAGACCAAGTGAGAATCTATCCTTGCTTATCTTGAAATGTTCACCCAACCATCTAGTTCTGTGTGTCTATCTTGCATACTCATAAATAATCTTCTCCTTGAATTTAACTAAAAACTTGAAAACAAGTATCTTTTTTTATAACAAGCTCACACATTTTAGATTCTTTGCCATTTTTTACTTGATAAGTCACTACATTATATTTGCTTAAACCAACTAATTCATATCTAATTGCACTTATAATCTCATGGATACATTTTTTTAATTTTGGAAATCCACCACAAATGCTACAATTTTCATTTAAACATGATTTGTTGTGAAATAATTGTCCATCCGGTCATTTGCAAAATATAATTGGAATAAATTCCATAGTTGATTTTGGTGGCAATTCAATGCCACACTCTTAAAAAATGTTGTTAGCATGAAAAGTAAAAAAAATATGGAAAAAAAATCATAGTGCATTGAAAATTCAACATGTTACCTACAACAAGTGGTGTGTGTGTGATTTAAACATAAAAAGGTTTTTCCATCTCAAAATATCTTTGACAAATACAAATTTATGGATGTTTTTTCAAAGAATTAAAGTATAATTGTGTTTGAGTCATATCCAATAAATGTTTTGGATGTGGTTCACAGTTATGATAACCAACTCTTCTTTTCACAACATCTCTTGCATTGGGCAAAACTTTTGTATTGTATTTCTAAAATTGAGCAACTTTTTGAGAGTATCAGCTATAGCCTTGTCCATTCGAGGAAGTCTACCATAGAATTCCCATAGCTCATTGGTATTAAGTTTATTAAGTCTTTCAAGTCTTTCAATTGATTTCATTATTATTTTTTTGTTTATATTAAGTGTTTGGCTTGTTTTTGAAACCATTTATTTTTTCCCTATTTTATCACTTATTGCACAAGTTATAAGTATATTTCTGGTAACATTACAATCTTTGGTGTGTGATTTTGCACCTACAGTATGATATGCATCTTGTAGATTTTCAAAAATTTCATTATTTTCATCATCCATGTTAGATGTTCTAATCTTAATGTGTACATTATAGGTCTCATCTTAATCGATTTTATCAATGAAATAAATAATTGTAATATTTGACTATCATAATCCAAATTATGAAAGAAAGTATCTCAAATTTGTTGAGCGAGTCTTCTTGAATGGTGATTAGATATTTTATTATGCATTGGTTCTAAAAAAGTTTCATCGACTTTAATTAATTACTTGTCTTTTCTATGCACAATTCTTGGAGGTGTTGGTAATGATGGAATTTGTTGAGAGGGTATTTCAAAATCATTATTAATTTCATTGTTTAGAGGTGGGATGAGATTTTTATTATTATTTATTTCTTCATTATATGTTTCCATAAAAAAAATTGATGGTTAATTTCATTATTATTTATTTTCATCAAATTTTATTCATTCATGAGGGGCGAAGCATCATACATAGACTCATCATCAACAAAATAAAAAACATGGAAGTTTGAATGTAAACTTCCAACATCAACTAATTAATTATTATTCATTTCATTATGGTCAATTTCATCATTATTCAATTCATTATGGTCAATTTCATCATTGTTTAATTCATTATTGTCAATTGGATCATTATCTATGGCATTTGGTTCATCAGGATTAGAGTTTGTACCTTGTCTACCATGAAGTTTTTGCATTCGTATCTTGTGTTTATCTCTCAAATATTCTAATTCCTCTAGTGTTTTTTCTTCAACATATTCTTCTTCTTCGAATGTGATTTGTCACCCATCAAGGATAATTGACAACTTTTCAAAGGTGGGGTCAAGTACATATGTACCACAGATCCTGCAAAAGTATGTAGAGAATGTTTGTGGGGATATAATTTTCAATTTGGGTTAAAAATAGTCATTGAGAAGTGAGATTAGTCTATTATAATCATAACACAATCATTTTTTAATATGCAGCCCTGTTATATAATGTGGTCACGTTATTACATAATGTGATCAATCATGTTCTTTGTTGTACAAGGTTCTACTTCATCCAACAAATTGAAAAGCGTATATTAACAATAATGTGATCATGTTATTCTTAATAATTTTCTGGGGTTAGTAATTGGCATTGAGAATCGAGTGTTACCTATATTAAGAATAACATGATTTCATTATTTAATAACATGATCACATTATATGTAATATAGATTAGGGATTAGGGATTAAGGCATTAGTGCATAGGGTTTAGGGATTAGGGATTACAATTTATGTTTTAGAGATTGGTTTAGAGTATAATATTTGGTTTACAATTAAGGGTAGAGTGTTTAGGGACTAGGTTTAGAGTACACAGGGTCAATCACAAAGATAATTATTAGTCCAAATGATGTTAATTTGGGATAAAATGATTAGTTTAGGATTTAAAGAGTTTATATTTATGGTTTAGAATTTAGGGATTGGAAACTTTAAGAATTAGTGATTGGGGTATAGGTTTTAGGGTTTATAAGGTACAGTCATGATGGTGATTGGGGAAAATTAGAGTTTATCAACCCCCAAACCACATTTTATAGTCATGCAATCAGGTTGAAGGGGATCAAAATAACCCAAATTTATTTCAAATGCATGGCTAGATTGGTACTCCAAATGCTATGTTTTGGCCATAGGTTTAAAAAATTCATTTATGACATCTCATGATAAAATCAATTATATCATAAGGCATGTATATTTGTAGTATGTAGTGGGCATTAGGGCACAAGGCTTAAAATTTATGTTTTAGGAATTAGGGATTATGCATATGGTTTAGGTTTAAGGACCTGTATATAATTTATCTGATCACTCTATGCCATTTGAACCTAATTATTATTACAAAGGATGTTAATTGGGACTAAATCAATTGGTAAATAGGGAAAGCTTATAGTTTACAATTTAGAGTATAGTGTTTAGGGTTTATGCTTTAGGGCTTAGGTCTTAATGTATATATGGTTTAGGGAACACAAGGTTAATCACAAAGATAATTAAGGACAATTTGAATCACTTGGACCCATTTGTGACTATAGAATGTGTTTTTGGGCTGTCATTATACCCTAGATGTCATTGTGTAGATTAAGTGAATTAGTCAAATGGGGGAATCAGTTGTGTGATTTAGGCCAAACTGAGTCCTGTGAACTTAATTATTAATTTAAATGATGTTAATTTGGGTTAAAATGATTGGTTCAAGGTTTAAAGAGTTTATATTTATGTTTTAGAGTTTAGGGATTATAAACTTTAAGGATTAGGGCTTAGGGTATAGGTTTTAGGGTATATAAGGTACAATCATGAAGGTAATTAGAGCAAAATTGAGTTCCTTGCACCTATATTTGTGAGTAAAGAATGTGATTTTGAGCTCAATTAGCCCCCAAATCATTATATATTGAGCTAATTAAGTCAATTTTGGTTTAATTAGTGATGAAATTTTGACCAAGTTCATCCTTGTGAACCTAATTCTTACTATATATATAAAGGATTTTAATTGGGGATAAATTTATTGGTTTAGGGTTTAGGATTTAGGGTCTATAATTTAAAGGTTTTGGGGTTTAGATCTTATGGATTAGGGTTTAATATAAATGGTACATGGTTTAGGGTTTAAGATATCAAATATAGGGTCTAATCACTAAGGTAATTGAAGAACATTTGAGTTACTTATTAACCTATTTATGACAATTATGTTCATGTTTGCATTTCTAATAAAAATAGGGTTAGTTATGCCATGTGCATGTTTCATACATGTTATAAAATTAATTGATCCATAAATTTAGTTTATGGGCTTAATTTTTTCTAGATCATGCCCCTAATTGTATAAATTGACTAATTGGATCAATTCATGATAGAATCAATATTTTGATTTTGCCCCAAATCATATCTAGCTCTTAAAGGGGTTCAAATTGGCCTCAATTTACTCCTTAATTAAAATAATCAACTAGCTCCTCATCTTTTGTTAATTAGGTTGAAGGGGCTTGAAATAGTCCCAATTTACTTAGATGCATAGCTAGATTGGTACTCCAAAGGCTAAGTTTTGGACATAGGTATAAAAAGTGCACTTTATTATATCTTGTGATAAAACCAATTATATCGTAAGGCATGTATGTTTATGCCATGTAGTGGGAATTAGGGCATAGGGATTACAATTTATATTTTAGGGATTAGGGATTAGGGCATAGGGTTTAGATTTAAGGACATGCATATAATGTATAATTGCTCTATGCCATGTTCAAACCTAGTTCCTACTACAAAGGATGTTAATTGGGACTAAATAAATTGATAAATAGGGAAATTTTATGGCTTACAATTTAGGGTATAATGTCTAGGGTTTGTGGTTTAGGGATGTGGTTTTAATGTATATATGATTTAGGCTACACAGGGTTAACTACAAAGGTAATTGAGGATAATTTGAATCAATTTAACCCATTTGTGACTATAGAATGTGTTTTTGGGTTGTCATTATACCCTAAATGTCATCATGCAGATTGAGTGAATTATTCAAATGAGGCAATCAGTCATGTGATTTAGGCCAAACTATGCCATGTGAACTAATTCTTAGTTTAAATGATGTTAATTTGGGCTAAAATAATTGGTTCAAGGTTTAAAGAGTTTATATTTATGGTTTAGAGTTTAGGGATTAGAGCTTAAGGTATAGGTTTTAGGGTATATAAGTTACAACTGTGATGGTGATTAGGGCAAATTTGAGATCTTTGAACCTAGATCTATGAGTAAAGAATGTGAATTTGGGATCAATCATCCCTCACATCATCACAGATTGAGCCTACAAAGTTAATTGTGGTAATGAGTGATGTGATTTTAACCAAGTTCATCCCTGTGAACTTAATTCTTACTATATATAAATGATGTTAATTGGGTCTAAATTGATCCTAGGGGCCTACTGAGCCTCAATGTAAGGAATTTCATCCATATGATATCAATTGGGGATCTAAGTGCTCACCATATTAAAAAAATAAGTACTTTTTCAATTTGATATGCAATTTGGTCCAAAGGAGCCGTGTGCAAGGAATGACATTCATATAATGGAAATTGGGGCTTACTTGGCCCTAATTACATGCCATATTGAACCAATCGAGTATTTGGCTCTAGAAGATACATAATTGGGGCTAATCGAGGCTTGTGAAAGGAATTGTGTCAACATAATTTTAATTAGGGCCCTAATTGCACACCTTATTCAAATAGTTGAGTGTTTGATTCAATATGATATGAAATCATAACAAATTGAACCCTCTATAAGGAATTACATCCATCTAATAACAATTGGAATTCTAATTGTGCACCAAATTCATCTAAAAGAATATTTGGTTTTGATATGATATGAAATTTAGTCCAAACAAGCCTTGTGTAAGAAATTTGATCCTTTTACTATCAACAGGGGGCTCTGTTGGTCCCAAATACATAACATATTAAATCAATCAAGTATTTAGTTCTGTTGAATATGCAATTATGGCCAACCAAGGCTCATGCAAGTAACTGAATACATATAATGTCAATTATGACTTTGTTGTCCCCGATTGTAAACTATATTCAGATAATCATGTATTTGGTTTTATCTTATATATAATTGGGGTCAATTGAGCCCCATGAAATTAATTTTGTCCATTTAATGTTGTTGGGTTCCATTAGCCCTGATCAGACACCATATTGAACCAATTGAGTATTTAGGTTCAGTATGATATGCAATTGGGGTCACTCAATCCCCAACAAGGAATTACATCTATCTAATGTCATTTGGGGCTCTAATTACACCATGTTAAATCAATTAATATTTTTTTCAATATTATACACAATTGGGGAAAACCAAGCCTTATGTAATTAACTACTTCCACCTAATATCAATCGAGGCATTTTTCACCCCATGCAAGGAATTGTGTTCGTCTAATGTCCATTATAAATATTTTCCCCTAATATCACATCATATTTAACCAATTAAGTATTTTCTTTAATATAATATGTAATTAAGTGTAATTGGTCCCTATCCAAGGAATTCTTTCAATATAATAACAATTAGGGCTTTGATAGCACACCATATTAAACTAATTAAATATTTAGTTCAATCTAATACATAATTGGAGTTAAATGAGCCTTGAGAAAGGAATTATGTCCGTATGATGTCAATTGGGTCTCTAATTACACACCATATTATAAAAAATCAAGTATTTAATTTAGTTTGATACGTAATTGGGACCAACCAAGCTCCATCCAAGGAAATATGTCCATCTAATGTCAATTTGGGATCTATTAGCCCGATTGCACACCATATTGAGATCAAATGAACAATAAATTGATTCATAGGTTAATAAATCTCCAATTATCATTCAATGCTATCAAATCTTGACAAGAACATTGGTCTCAAATAAAAATATTAATCAACCAAACTTTGATCTTAAGACTACTAGGCCTAATGGCTCCTTTAGTAGGTCAAAATGCAAATTTGGGTTTTAGGGTGTTGAGAATATATAACATGATTGTGTTATTAATGCATTTAATAATGTGGTCATGTTAATAATGTGATCACATTATTAACGCAATCACATTATTTGAATTTTAATTTAATTCTTGTGCCTTTTATCTCTAGAATGGCTTGGATTCCCAAGCCAAAGGGTTGGACTATCAATATACAACTGAGTTTTGAGAGTTATGATAAAAAATAACAAATTTCAATTTTGATTTCCAAATACACTCAAAATTTCAATATGAAAATTCAAAAACTTAATACCATCACGATGAACACGCTCTCATCTTTTCAAAAATATTATTTTTATAATTGTTGAACTAATTTAAGGTTTCAAACTATGTTGATTTCTAACTATATCTTTTTAGGCCATTACATGCTGCAAACATACATGCTTATACATGTTCATGTAATTTTTATTTCGTTGATCCAAGTGAAAAAAAATTTATATGGTTATAAACTAGGCCTAATTCTACACACATTCAAAAAAAATTGTTTTTTTGAGGTAGTTAGACAAGCCGCATGGATAGCTATCCATTTTTTGTCAGTTTTTAGGATCTATTTACTTGAAAAATTCATAAGAAAAGTATTAATTGAAAAAATATAGGTCACAAACTAGAAGATATTATCTAAAATTATCCCAAAAGATTTCAAATAATATTAAACGTTGCTCAAAAAATGGTGCATCGCACGACCATCTATCTACTATGTTTTCTAAAAAAAATAGGATTTCCTCTTCAAATTTTAAATTTTTGACCTAGTTATACTTAAACATTTTTAAAAAAAAATAGTGTTTTGGAAACTAAACTCTAAATTCTACATTTCATATTCTTACACCATCTTCAAAATTGGAGTGTAAATATCTCAAATTATCTACAGAAGTTTAGTTTTCTAAAATTTTAGGAGAATCATGTCCATGAGTATGCCACTTTTTATCCTCTAACTTTGTGCACTTACCCACATATAGTCAAAGGATAACAATTACACATTCACTCTAAATTAGATAACTATGTGGGCTTGATTTTATTCATTTGAGTATTGGATACTTAAGCAATAATCAATCATCAAGGGGGTGATTGAGATAATCTCAACCCATTACACTCCCATCTTTTTATATATGTTTTCAAGATATCAAAGTACCATTAGGTTTGTAAATATAAAATAACCCAAGTGAATATTTTTGTGGTACTACTCAGTGTGTGATATTTCAGATTGCTTAGTAGAAATAGGTGCAATAGGCAAATCTATCAACTTTTACACACAATCAATGAGGACAAGTCTATCATCAATGGACTTAGACACATTGTGTTGCCATCCACTTAGAGTAGTCAAGTCCAAAATATCTTTTTCTTCTGCCTTTGATTTATCATTTCAAAAAAAAAAAATTGTCTTTTCCTGTCATCCACCTATCATAGTCCATTAGGACAAGTCCACAGTCAATAGACTTGAATGCATTGCATTGTATTCCACTTATAGTGGACCTATCTAGATTTTGTACTTGATTCTCAACATGCATAATAACCTCTCTTACTGATTTTCATTTTTATACGGTTATAATAATCAACAAAATTATGTGCATAGCTAATTATTATCTCTTCTTAGTATTTTTTTCATTTTTTTATTAATTTTTATATTTAGCATTTATCAAAATCAATATCATTGAATATTGTACATCTTTAAAATTCTAATATTCTCAAGTTTTACACCTATTAGAACACATTAAAATTTCATTTGTTTTATCAAAAATAGGATAAAACACATATCTTTGGCAAGGCACATTCATATTTATATTTATAGGAATCATTCAAAATGAATTTCAAAGACCTCCTTAGTTTACTTAATTTGTCCATGACTAGTAAGTTAAGCAAAATTCTTTTTAAATTCCTTTATAGACTTAATCAATTATATGTAAGTAGCCCTTGGTTTCATTCAATTTTTATTTATACATTGGATGGGATTGCAATCATAGGTTGATTGTAGTATATTAAAAAACTAATATTGAAGACATGATTGAAGTAGTTTACATAAGGAATTAAGACTTGAATCTGTGACACACCTCAAGAGATAGTTATAGTGATGATATTTGAAACTTCACAATGGATGGTTTGAATAATGAGTGTGATGCAACCCCTAGTGGATGAATGTAACCCTTAAAGAGAGTGCAATTAGGTGTTGCTAAACAACAACAAATTTCTTAGAGTGCATGGTGAAATGCACAACACTAAAAGAAGAAAATGCACAAAACTAGAAGCAGAAAAAACATATTTCTTTGAACCCAAAATGTCGAATAGAATTTCTTCTCTAAGAAAGGTACATTTCTTGTTCCCTAAAATAAATTATTTATGTATTTCAAACTATAGGTACACAATAAGTTTCTCTATACAACACACACACACACACACACGAGATGAACTTTTGACTCCAGGTGTTCTTGCATCACTTGAAATCATTTTATAGGAAGGGGCTATTTAAAATCATTTTACATGAAGGGGTTATGATCTTATCCCCTGATGATTATAATGCATTCAATAGAACATATGAAATTATGTTAGATCATTTTTAGATTTAAGTTATTAACATTGATATGTTTTATGAACCTATAAGTCTTATCATAACTTTGAAACAAGTTTCTTGGTTACAACAAATGGTTTCCAAGACAAACAATGAAAAAATATGTTTCAAAATTTTTAATAGTTTTATTCAATAATTAAATTGATTTTAAAATCTAAAAGCTTATGTGATATTTAAAATGTAGTTAGGGAATCACTTATATTCCATAAATACTTATATTACAAATATAATTAAATACCACACAACTAAATGAAAATGCTAAAGTACCCTTCACTTATATTACATAAAAAATTAAAAACTACAATTTTTTGTGATAAGAGTTTTATGCACTTTTCTCAAAAACTTTGTAATCAATTATATTGTCATTGGTAGCCACAACATAGTCATTGCTCTTTTAGGGTATTCTCTACTCATTGTTGTTAATGGAAGTGTTTTTAACATGTCGGATGGATTTATTTCATTAATTAACTGAAAGAGACATGAACTTCCTAGAAACAATAAAGGGAGAAGTACATAAAAAATGATTTGTCTAAAAGTTTTAAATGCATTTGTAAGATAGTAAGGAAGAGGCTTACATAAAAAATTATTTAATCTTTGCATACACACAAGCCAAAAACTATGTTAGTTGTCCATGTAAAAAAATATTAAATATATGAGACCATTGTATAAATTTTAAAAGTTTCATTTACAAATAAAAGAAAAACAGGGAGGTAGGTTTCTTTGACTCTACGTTTTTACTGTAGAAATTCTACAAACTTTATTCTAACTAGAAATCAATAAGAACCCTTCTAACAACAATGTCACAAATTCAAATCTTGACCTTTAAATGTAGATCCACATAACAAAATTCCCACTATGACATTCGTGAAAAAAATTTAACACGTAGAGTGAAAAGATGGAGCTTCTTAGAGTATGTTTAAAATGGATATACAATGAGTAGCTCCTTCCACACGAAAAAAACTACCAATCGGTGGGGAGTATAGATAGGAGCTTCACAAAGATTCCAACACTCAAATATAGAGGAGAAAGTGGATGTATTTACTGGATAGGACATATGTACCATTTTATCTAATATTTTTATATGCTAGCAGTTGTTATCGTTGTTGATGATGTCAAAAATTTGGATGGAACAATAACATGTCAAAACTTTACACCAATCATAGTATATATAAATGATTTCTTAATATTTTTTTTAAAAATGTGCAAGTTAACTATTGAAAAGGTTTAAATATTTCAATAAACACAAAACAATGTTATTTGATTTGTAGACAACACAAAATTTAATCAGAAGTTAAGCCATTTGAAGGTCAATTGAACCCTATAATAATCCCTTTGTAATTAATAACTACACCTAAACCAAAATTTAGCATGTAAGGAAGGTTATCACACACTAAGGCTATGAAACATAAGGAATGTTGCATTTATATTAAGTAACTGCTATTATTTAATTGGTATAAGATTATAAAAATGTCACCCACATGTTAATGAAAGAATCTTATTTCATTTCCCCCCACAAACTCATCGCATAGTTTTTCTATATGCATGTAATTATTAATATTTTCGCTCAAGACAAGTGGCATGTCAAATATGGGTTTGGCAAGAGAACCATATTTATAACTATAATTAGGTATCAAATGACATGGCTATTCATTATATTTTTATTTTTAGTGGTAGGGCCCACACAGTTATCAAACTTGACCTTAGAACCATCATAACAAGAAGAAACATCAAAAAGTTCAATATTCACAACACCACCAATTTCTTCCTCGAGGTTTCTCATGACTTCATTCACAAGGTCCTTGTTTTTATTGTTGTAAGAGTCCATGTCTTCTATAAGACTCAAAAGCTCTTCTCCTTCAAACTTTGTATGATACACAAAAGCATTAGTATGAAATGTAGTAGAAAATGGAAGGGGACATGGAGGGGTGATGATACACATAAAATAAAGACAAGGTAGATCTATTAAAATATTCAAAAAGGACCTGGATAAGTAGTGCATTTGGATTTTAATCACCAACAATGAAATCACAATCAACATAGTAGCATGCTACTTTTCACCATAACAGTCAAAATTATATAGGAAATTGAAGATAATTTGTGAAGAACCATATGGAGCATTAGGGGATGACATTTTAGCCTATATTCAAATGGGAGATGTGATTTTATTGGGATATTTCAATACCAGGACAACAAACAAATAACTTACCACACTAAGGGACAACATAGACACAAATGACAACCCATTATGGCTAGAGGTAGAGGAGAACAATAGGTGGGAAAGGAAGTTAGAAGATGGGCAAAAGAACAAGACATACCTTGGTGAAGAACTGCTAAGTTTAAGCAACATACACAATCTTCTTATATGCAATGGCATGAAGGCATAGCCAATATCAAGGGGGCATACTTGCAAAACTTACTATGGGCAAAACATGGTAGATTATATCATTTTATCTCACAAGTTGACACAAAAGATTATCAAAATGGAAATGAGCGAATCATTGATTGATCTTAAATCTGACCATAGCCCATATATTTAAAAATCAACATGTTAGGGTCCAAACATCACCATGAGCATATCCAAGACAATCAAAAGGGAGAATGGGGGAAGGGAACCATAAGCATGACACAAGAAAACTAATAAATCTTTAGAAAAACTTTGAAAGTCATCCTACAAGGGATAGAAAGGAGACAATATAGGTCTCACATGAGTCACATTAATAACAAGTTAATGGGCACAATCCAAGAAGCATTAAACAAGTGCAAAATATCTAGACCCATGAAAGAGAGAAAAACCAGTCTTCTTGCAAAAATTTGGTTTGATGAAGAATATAAGTCATCAAAGAAGAATCTCAAGGAAATAAGGAAGAAGGCAGACAGAAAAGTGTACATGCAATTGGTAAAAACAAAAAAGGAAGAATACATGAAAACAAGGCAAGAAACGTTGATTTGGCTTGGGAAACATGACCCTAAATGTTTTTGGAAAGAGCTACAAAAAAGTAAAAACCAAACAAATAATAATAATACATTATTGCAATGGCTAGAGTATGTGAGATTATTATATGAACACAAAGAAGACAAGGACAATGCCCTAATATTTAACACACAAGGGAAGTTGTTTACCACAAAGGAGGTTAACAAAGAAATCAACACATTGTCAAGTGGTAAGGCATGAGAAATAGATGGTCTATGGGCTAAACACTTAAAATAGAGAATGTATATCTTGACACACCACATAAGAAATATCTTCAACAACATTGCTTGAAAAGGTTTCCCCATGGAGTGGACTACTTGCCTAGTCATATCTCTCTTCAAAAGTAGAGAGGTCAATAACCCATATAACTAAAGAACTTTTATGGTCAATCCTCTCGTGGCAAAATTATTTGGAAGCATAGTTGAATGCAAAATTAGTGAATGGGCTAAAAAATAAGGAAAGAGAGCAAAACGGTAAGTGTGCTTTAGGCCAAAGCTTTTAACTATAGATCATTGTATCACTCTCAAGTATTTAATTGAAAAAGTATGGGACAACAAAGGTGAAGAAGTCTTTTGTTGCTTCGTTGATTTTAGGAAAGCTTTTGACATAGTTCCTAGAAATAAGTTACGGGGCCAGATGGAGGAACTTGAAGTTCCAAAAGAGTATAGAGTTGCAATTCATCGACTTTACGAGCATGTTATAACCAAGATCAAACTACATACATGTTTATCATTAAGTTCTAATATTGACATAGGGGTTAAGCAAGGATGTCATTTATATCCAACTCCATTTGGTCTCTATATTGACAAAATGGAAGAATGGATAGACAAACTAGTGGGTGGCGGAGTCCACATAACTAGGAATGTGATAATACTCTTATATGCAGATGATCTTATTTTGATTGCAACTATGACACAAATCTTATGAGATCATTTGAAAGCCTTAGAGCTCTTTTGTAAAGAAGTTAGGATGTAAGTCAACACTAACAAAACTGAGCTTCTGATCTTCTTATATCAAAAAGAAAAAAAGGCATGCAAAAGCTTCGTGTTTGAGGGTAACCCACTCAAGATAGTCTCAAAATACAAGTATTAGGGCTTGATTTGACCAACAAGCTCAATCAGGACACATGCATAATGAAGAGAATCTGAGGAGGATGGAGAGCGATGTACTCTCTTTAAAACAGGGGCAGAGATGTTGATTTGTGAGATTGGAAGATCACTAGGGTCTTGTTTGGGCTATTAGTAGTTCAAATGGTACTCTATGGATGTGAAGTTTGGGTCAGTGGTATGTCAAAATTATAGTGGAGGCATTTTGAGAGAATTTAAAAATGACTAATCACAAGTACCTTTAAGTTTAAAACATCAATTCCATACGAGAAAATCCTAGCAGAAACAATAATTTTCCCAATAGAAGTTGCAGTTATGATACGTCTCCTAGGATACATAAATAAAGTAGAGGGCATGAAGGGGGATAGGTGGCCAAAAACATACAAGAAAAGTTGAACAAGTGAAAGAGGACGTGGATGATACATATCAAAATATGGATGGATAAGTGGGATATTAACATACATGAGTGCCCAACGACCAATAAAAAGATAATGAGTTATTTGAGGGAAAAGTTTAAAATAAGCATGTAGACAAAACAGATAGGAAGGAAAAAGCAATACTACATGACCAAGTTCAACCCGCTTGTGAGCATGACCAAAAAACATACACGAACAATCTTAAAAGAAAAGTGGGAAAAGAAAAAATGCGCTTGTGAGCATGACCAAAAAACATACACGAACAATCTTTAAAAAAAGGTGGGAAAAAAAAAATGTCTTATATACATATTAATTATGATTGAAACGGAATGACATTATCTTACGAAATGCTCTCCACATGATAACATCCAAATTAAATACTTAAACATTCTGAAAAAAATATCTATATTCACTATATTTGAAATTGAAAATATTAATAAAAACAAAACAATAACAAAATTATGAATTAAGTTCCAACAACTCAAATCTCTATTTATCTATCTATCAGCAGTGAGGGCACGAAATAGCTTATTACCCTCAGTTAAATCCTTGCCGTCGTCCTCTTCCCGGCCTCGCTTGAATCTTTCTTTCCGTCTCGGACAAAGCCAAGCCAGCACGACGCACTAAAAGTTGCTGAAGGGCGCAGGGTATTTATGAGAGCAGAGTCGGTGGGAAAACTAATGGCTACCAAGCTTTCGGAGTACAGCAGGGAGTGAAGGCCACGATATGCAGTGGCCTGCAGCTTTTATCGTCAAACCGGAGGCCCACCCTCGTCGTTAACCCCGTCCGTCCGTCAGTAAGCCAGTAAGCCAGTCAGTCCGTCCGTCCGTCCATCTATTATTGAACAGATGGGCCACGGAATGCAGGGTTGCGAAGTACAAACCCTTTTAGCGCCCTAATATATATACCACGTGCGTCGCTGTCGTGACATTACAAATACTCACGACTCACCACAGTTCCATGTCTTAAAACTGTCAATAACAGATTCTTAAAAGGTCGATTAATTCTATAAATAATCTTATCAATGCAAAAGATTATGATCGAGATGTATTCTTGGTCAAAATTGGTTTTGACAAATAATACGATTAGATTTGTTGGCGATTTATTTTCAAGATGTTTGAGTCATTTGGATTTGGTCTTTATTTCAGACATCGTATCTAAATGATATTTATTGAAGAAGCACATGGTCAATGACAACCTCATAACATTTTATGACATCCAACGCTCCATTCATGAAGGTTGTCCATTCGCCCATTTTTTGTATTTTTTGGATGCCTTTGGTTGTATGCTCCAACGAGCTCATCACCAAGGAGATTTGAAAGGATTCACTCTTCCACATGGTTTTTATGCTCTTAACTCCCATTTCATTGATGATTCTCTCCTATTTTAGCAAATTGTTGAACACGAAATCGTCAATGCCCAGTTAATTCTTGATGTTTATTATGATTTGTTTGGATCCAAGTTGTGTAGCCACAAAACGGAAGTCATCTTCATCAAAAGTGATCCAAATTTGGTTCATGAACCCTTAGCTTGGAACATCGCCCCTTATGTGAAGATTCCTTGTCACCAAGGAAATCCAATTGGTATTCACCTTTACCCTCAAGATGTGTGGGTTTTGGTGCTCAATAAAGTTAAAAAAAAGTTAGAAAATTAATCTTGTAATTTTTTGACCCTAGCATGCAAGTTGATTGTTATCAATCACATTTTTTTGGCCAACCATGCGTACTACTCATCTTGCTAGTTTCCTTCGAAATCAGTTTAGGTAAAACTTATACAACTAGTCCATAGGTTCCTTTAGAGTAGAAACTCTAGTAAGAAAGGTAAGATGACCATTTCATAGGAGCTTTTAACAAGTGGGCTTGGAATCATTGATCCACTACAACAAGGAAAATCTTGTGTTGCTAAATGGGTTGCAAGAGCTACATAAGGTATTGAGCCTTGGAAGATCCTTGTCAGGGAACGAGCTCAACGTGCATCACATAAAGGCTTCTAGACCATCATTCCTTGGGAAGATAAAATCCTAAATGCACCCTTTTTGATATTTCAAGATCTATTCCTCTCAAATGCAATTGGGTAGTTTGGCAATAAATGCCCCCTCTTTTCCAATGACACCACCAATCCCTTCAATATGGATTGAATATCCCCAACTCTTGCCTTTGGTGGAACCAAGTTATTCAATATAATGGTATTCCCCTTATTGTCCAACCATAATACAGTGCTAAATCCCTTGCAAAAAATGCATTAATACAGTTTAAGGATATTTGGGATAAAGACACCAAAAAATGGCTCTCTTGGACCATGTTGTGTCATATGTTTGGTTTACCTCCAAAACCCAATCATGTATATGTTTCTCTTATACATCTGATCCCCCTTGAAATCCTCCTACAATTACCATCAATCCTACACCCCCTTCAAAATATTGGCACTTGCCAAACTAGGGGGCATTACTAATACAACCCACTACCTACAACACAAGTCCAATACCTACATATGCTACTTTCAACAACTCTATATGAAGCTATTAGGAAACATCATCACACCAACTTTATAATTTACTAATGTAGATGAAAAAAACAACAACTTTAATTAAAAAAAATTAGAAAAAATGTCACTAATCTATTGGATAATCATTTATCAATAAAAGAGAGGTAGAGAGACATGAACAATTGTGCAGAAGAAAATAATTTTTTCATTCCAACAAAAAAAACTACAATTTTATTTCTCTCTAATTCTCTAATACACATGCCTATCCACCAAAGAACAACTCTTACTCTAACAATTCTATGACAGTCAATTACCCCTAAAACTCAAAGTTTATTTATTAAAAATAAATTAATCCTACTCAGCTACATTCTCTTAATCCACAAAAATAGGGTGGTTCACAAATTTACTAATTTTAGGAGAACAAGCTCCTAAAGACTCAATTGTTTGCTAATAGGTGTACATTATTCTCCCATTGTCTCAAAGTTTTATAACTCTTGATTCAGCTAGGTATAATTTTGTTAACTTCACGAGCTCCTCTTCTATGATCTAGGTGTTATTGGAATTTGACAATCCTTTCCATTTGACTAAGTGCATTTTATAATTCTTGGACCTTGTAGCAGAACCTTGGTGTCCACTATCTTCTCAATATGCTATCTCTCTTTATTTCAAAAATGCCTGGTTCATTCTCCAAGCACGTTCTCATCATGAACTTCTCCCATGCGTACATGATATGGATAAAGATCTACAACATTGAATACATGACTGATGCCAAATTCTTCAAGCAAGTCTATCGAATATGTCTTCTCATTAATACTTTTGATAATTTTACAAGGACCAATTATTTGGCTTCAATTTGTTGTCAGTCACTTGAGGAAACATTTCCCGCAAGTAAACCATGATTATCTCACCTCTCGGTACACCTTTTCTCTTTGATGCAAGTCAACGTTACTTTTATATTGCTCATTTTTTATTTGTAGTTGTTACATAACTTCTTGTTTCACATCATGCATATTATTCATAAATCATTTGCATCTTGGCTAATCCATTTCCCCTAAGGAAGATCAATTAATTCTACTACTCCTTTCAACTTATTTCCAAAAATAATATGAAAGCAAAATCTACTTGTGACAAGACTAGATCCCATTGTTTTGGGTTATCCCCAACAAAACATCTCATCAAATTTCCCAAGCTTCAGTTTACAACCTCTATCTTCCCATCCATTTATGGGTGATAGGTTGAACTATACTACAATTTGGTATCAAGTTTTTTCCATAAAGTTCTCCAAAAGTGACTAAGAAATTGTGTATCTTGGTCACTTGTGATAGTCTTGGGCAGCCCATGTAAGCGTACACTATCTCTTAAAAAAAAGCAACAATCTTTTTACATGGAATAAAGTGGGCCATTTTATAGAATCAATCCACAACAAAACTAATGGAATCATTACCTCTTTGAGTGTTAGAAAGCCTCAAGACAAAATACATGGAAATGTCAATCCATGGTCCTTCAAGAACTAGCAAGGGTTTATACAACCCAACATTATATTGTTCACCTTTAGCAACATGGCAAACTCTGCATGTAGAAACAAAACTATTGATGCCCTTCATCAACTGATGCCAATAAAATTTCTCACTTACCAAGTTGTAAGTTTTTCCCCTTCCAAAGTGACCTCCCAAGCCATTTGAATGAATTTTCCTAATCAACCTTTCCCTCCTAGACCCAGTGCAAAGACAAAGATGGAACTCCTTAAACAAAATTCCACCAGTCAGTAAATATTTATCATAAAGTCTTGGCCTCCATCTATTGTATTTTTTAGAACACTAATACTTTTGGTGAAATAGGGATTAGCTACATATTCCTTCTTCATTTATTCAATCCCAACAACTTCATTAGTCATTGTAACAATTAGGTGACATCACCTACTTAAAGCATTAGCCACAATGTTCATCTTTCCATTCACATGTCACATTAAAAATTTATAACTTTTTAAAATGAGACCCATTTGGCATGCTTATGAGATAAATTGGCTTGAATATTTATATATTTTAATGTTCAATTAATTTTCATCAAAATGAATTATCTGTGCAATAAGTAGTGCCTCCATTGTTTCAAATATTGGACAATAGCATATGATTCTTTATCATAAGTACCATACCTTTTTTTGGCATCATTTAGTTTTTCACTAAAGTAGATAACTAGATTGCCTTCTTGACTGAACACTCTTCCAATTACAACTATTGAAACATCAAACTTAATGGTAAACACCTTCTTAAAGTCTAGTAAGGCAAAAATTGGGGCTTCCATCACCTTCTTTTTAAGTTTTTAAAAAAATCTTTCAGTTGTTTGAGTCCAAGAAAAAGACTTCTCATTGGTGCAATAGGTTGATGGAGCAATTATACTTCTGAAATTTATACTAAATACTTTATAAAACTTCACTAATCTATGAAAGGTGCTCACATATATTATGATTTAAGGGATAGGCTATTCAATTATAGACTTGATATTTTATGGGTCCATTCTCCCTCCATCTATTAAAATCACACTTCCTAAGAAAAACAACTTGTCTCTACAAAATACACTTTTATCAAGGTTTACAAACAAATTTTCCACTCTATGTGTATCAAAAACTATTGTCAAATTTCTCAAATGATTTTCTTGGTTTCTACTAAAAATAAACATCTCGTTAAAATAAATTATAACAAATTTCCCAATATAAGGCCTAAATACCTAGTTCATAGATCACTTAAAATTGATAGGGGAATTAGACATTCTGAATGGCATCAACAACCATTCATACAACCCATCCTTGGTCTTGAACTTGTTTTCCATTCACCTCCTTCCTGAATGTGAATATTATTATAATCACTCTTCAAATCAATTTTGGAGAAAATATTTGCATTGACCAAGCAATCTAATATATCATCCAATCTAGGCAATGGATATCGATACTTTTTTTTTATCTTGTTGATGAATCTAGAGTCCACACACAATATCCACTTTCCTCCTTCCTTTGGTGAGAGTAGTGTTGGTGTGGAACAAGGACTCATGCTCTCCCTTATGGACCCTTTCTCTAAAAATTCTCATATTTGCCTTCTCATCTCCTTATTCTCTTGTGGAGCTAACATGTATGCAACTTGATTTGGAAGTTTTGATATTGGGATAAAATCAATGTAGTGTGTAATGCCTCATGAGGGAGGCAAGCCTATTGGTAATTTTATTGGATTTATATCTTTAATAATTTTCCAACAATCTCTTCACCTCATGTGGAAGTTCCCATTCATGTCCCATTTTTTCTCTAGGATAAAATATATTAAAAACCTTCTCCTTTAGTTTGTTTTTAAAATTTTTGTTAACCCATTGCTACTAGAAATATTTTAGATGCCCCTTCATATTTCAATTGTTTTAAAATATCTTTCTTCCCTTCATGTCATATTTCATAATTTTTCTCTTTTCCATGATGGATTACTCTTTGGTCATATTTCCAGGGCTTTCCCAATAGAAAAGGAAAAACATCTATTGATACCACATAATATAACACTTTATCTTAATAAGAACCAATTTTGAATTCAACAAGACAAGATTGATCCACAAAAACACTATGATATTTTTTTAACTAAGAAATATTATAAGGATTTAATTTTAGAATACAAACAAGTTGTAAATTTTGTACCATTTATGTCCTTACTATATTGTCAGTAGATCCTCCATATACAATCACCCTACACACTTTTTATTTACACTTGCATTTGGTTCAAAATACACTCTTTCTTCTCCAATAAGCTTTTGGGGTCTCCTTGTTTCTTAAAATTAAGGTTATTTACAAAATCAAGTTATCTCTAGTATCTATTTCAATTTCCTCTACTTGTGGTTCCTCTTGAATCATCATGGCTCCATTAGAAACTCTAGGGTAATCAATATAGTTGACAAATTTATGAGTCCCACTTCAAGGGTCTCCAATATCCAAATCTTTATTGGCCTCCACCTATAAATCTAGATCTAACAAATCCTCTACCACCATAATCAATCTTTGCATCCTTACTTTCCTCTTGCTTTTAATCCTTTGTACTTTTTGAAGAACTTTTTCTTCCTCTATTTAAATTACTACCACCCCTTTTTAATCACCATTTTGCTCCTCCTACTTAATTTTTCCTTTGCCTTCAAGTCATGCATTTATGCCTCATCCATAGTGCTCACCTTGAGTATAAATACTTCATCTTGGAGTTGGAACCTAAGTCCATTGATGTATCTTTTTTTTGCTTATTCATCTTCTTCTTGTACACCAATGATGATTTATAGCCATGCAAAATTCTCACTATAACCTTGTTGATATCTCTTTCTTCCTTAGTTTTTACAATTATTTGACAAGTTTTTGGTGATAATCAAAGGAAATAAATTGATCTTTTAAATGCTTTATCATCTTTGGCCACATTTTGATTTTATCTTTCCCTAGGTTTATTATAACATTTTGTAGGTTATCCCACCATAGAGCAGCAAGAGACTTCATTTGTTATGCTCTAAATTTGACCCTTTGTGGATCATTCTCCTCAATTTGATCCATCTCAAAATACCTCTCTAAATTTTGAGTCTAATATATGAACACTTCTAGATTTAATTCATCTTTAAATTAAGAGACATCAAATTTAACCTTGGTTCCTTATTTGGACATGACTTCAATAAGCTTTTACATAGGATATATGGCTCTAACTCGAGCCCTTTGAGATTATGATTCTTATTTTGAGTCTTCGTGCATCAACCTAAACTCAAGGGCCTCTAACATTCTAAGTTGTTCATATTAAACATGTTTCCTATATCTTACATTTCTTCTACCTCTACCTACCCAATTTAATTGCATTCCCCTTTGGGCCATGGTGCTTTGATACCAACTAGTGCAACCCACTACTTGCAACAAAAGTCCAATACCTACATATGCTACTTTCAGCAACTCTATATGAAGTTGTTAGGAAATAAAACAAACCAATATTACAATATACTAATGCAAATTAAAAAAAGAAACTTCAATAAAATTGTTAGAAGAAATGTCACTAATAGATTAGATGCAAAAAGACAAATATGAACAACTATGTAGATTTTTTTTTATTCCAATAAAAAACCCATAATTTTACTCCTCTCTACTTCTCTAATACACATGCTTACCCAACCAAAAAAAACAATTCCTACTCCAGAAATTATATGGTAATCATCTACCCCTAAAACTAAAAGTTTATACACTAAAAATAAACTAATCCTAATAAAATACATTGTTGATAGGAGAATATATTGTAAGATTGCAGAGTTTAGATGCATGAAATGTGTGCGATGGATATCAGCCTGTATAATGTATTTCATTTTATATGTATTCAGCCTATGTATTAATTCTAAAATTCTGTGGAATGTGAAAATACTAATTCGAGATTGAACCAAAAGGATGAAACGTGAAGTGACAATGCATTGTAAAGTTTTATAAATAGTGATCAATGGTAATGGAAATGAGTTCCAAAAAAATAGAGATATGATAATGGTTTTATTGAATGTATTTTTGTACTTATTATATGTGTTTCAAATATTTTTACTCGTTTAATAATAATGAATGTTATAGATAATTTAGTTTGTGTTTCTTTGTATAAATACGTAATTTTGAACTAAATAAAGACTTGACATGTTCTATAACTATGTTTGTATTATGTGATTGTATCCTACTTCGCACATAATCACAAAATAACATGTTATAATGGGTTTTTATAGGAATCTCTGCTAATAATGGTTCGGTGAGTGTGGAATGAATAAAACTTGCTCAAACGGTGATCTAAATAGAGACCTGGAATGATGTCTTGATGAAAGAATTTGTAATTTTGTAGAAAAAGAGGAAAAAATGATAGAAAACTCTATGAAATAATTTATTTATGAACATATATACAATGAAATATTTTGGTGTGAGTTTCCTGGACTACTAGCTATATGGTTATCATGACTTAAATACTATTGTTTTTAGTCGAGAGAAACATTATTATTAGTTTGGACTAAAGAGAGATTAGAAAACATGCAAAAGTTAGTTATTAATTAGACTTGTGTAATAAATCATTGGATAAAAACTACCATCAATGGATACATCATTGAATTTGATGTATAGGGCTACATTACATTCAAGGCTAGCAAGATCTATTTGTAAGAGGCATTAGAGGTAAGTTTATACAATGAACACCTACTCTCATTAACATTTTGGTTTTAGAAAAGGCCATGGTGCCTACTCTTGCCAACATGGAGTAGTCACTTTAGGTGTTAGGGGGTTGTGTGCAATAATGAAGTGAATGATGAAGAACTGAGAAGGAAAACTTGAACCTAAACCTAGAAGATGGATGACATAGAGAAGTAGAGAAAAAAGTGAATTTTGGGACTAGAGAAAGCCCTATGACAACAAAGAAGATGAAATAAATAGACTAATCTTAATGTAGTTGTGAGTAGGAGTAGAGTGGAAATTTTTAGAAGATAAATAAGGAATGAGAGCTCATGTAAGAACTATAGAATTTGAAGAGGATGAGGATGAGGAAATAAGAGGGCTCAAAAGAAGAGAAGACATAGATGAGAGCATAGAGATATAGAGAGATTGGAAAAGGGATGTTAATGAGATGGAAGAAAGTGGAAAGAGAGAAAAAGAGCAAGTATATTGATTAGAAGGTAGTTGTAGATCATAGTTATAAGGGAGGATATTGTTTAGAGAAGATAATGAACAATTTTTTAAAGAAATTATGAAAAGTCATGAGACTAAATCATATTCAAGTTCAAATGAAGTAGAAGTCAAAAACATGGATCAATCATTTCAAGGTTACACATCCCCTATACCCATTTTATCAACAAAAAGAAGAAAAAGTGCAGAAGCTAGTAAAGATAGTACATGGTTTGAATCTTTTACAAATAAATTTGGGAAATATAGTGTAGACACTAGTAAATTATTCAATAGGAAGAAACTTATTGACTCTGGATTTTTGGTCACAGTACATCTTAAGAAATTGGCAAAGCCTAGGCCACAACCACTACTAGTTTCAAGTGTGAACATAGGAGGCATGGGTCTCAATGCAAGATTTTTTGTCACTTTGACACCATATGATGGGTCTACTTACACATAGTAGTATATGTTAACCTACGAAATGAAATGACAAATTAAAAATGTAACTATTAATGATGTGAAGATGTATGATCTCATATGAGCCTTAACATGAATGGCTATAGAGTTAATCTACAAAATATGTGCTGCCAAATTGAGCTTTTAGGATGTCAAATACTATTTAATAGGAGAATTCAAAGTGAAGAAATGTGTGATTCAAATAATACAATAGGTGAAAGAGATTCGATAAAAATCATGCAAGTCAGTATGGGATTATGATTGTATATTTTTAATGTAATGAATAGAGTAGACTTTATATTTTGGGATACAAATAAGGTCACATGGTTTGTATAAGGTTACAACCTCAGATTAGGTTTAACATTGTTCAAACATAATTCAATAACAAGTTAGATGTTCGAGCAGTTGCACTCCACGTAGAGTAAATAGAGGATTATGGGGATAGGCCACAACCTACTACAAAAACTTATGAAAAGGTAGATGTTTTTTTCAAGATGGAGGAGTTACATGAAAGTAACAGGTTCATGTTATGCCTTTGGTGTATGTAGTGTGAAATAGATGGGCACCACCAAAATGACTACCCAAAATTTTAAGATGGAATTATACAAAATCTACTGTGTAGTAGGGCATGAAACTATGAAATGTCATTTATTACAATAGTATAATCAACAACATCAAACTCTTTACTATAATTTCTATAATTCACAAAACTATGATGACAATTTTTTTTTAGTACTCCAAGAATTGAAGGAAGACATCACCAAGAACATATTCATAGAAGTAACACAACATACTCCCTCTACAAAGCCAAGGATTCCAAGCCTAGATGTAGACATGAACTATAGGATGCATGTTGTTTGTATATGGGTGCCAACCTCACCTCAATATCAACCACAAGACCTGAAAGCTTGGACACCATAGTATCCCTAGTATTAGGAAATATTGACTTCCCCATATCTTGAGTATCAAAATCCATGGAATATTGTGTCATCTCAACAATAATAATTAAGATGGGATATATCTTATCCACAAGTAATATATGAGGGATATGATGGCAAACAACAACGGGTTGGGGTTCCCCTTAAAGTAAAATAGTATATGAGGGTCAACAATAGTTAGGTTGGGGTTTTTAAAAAATACAAGGGGGATATAGAGGAGGCTACCAAGGTAATCACAGTCAAGATGAATGACAAGGGTGTCAATTGATCATCTTTTAATTTTATGGAGAATAAAACCACTTCACATGGAATTATCCAACTAATCCTCAAAGGTTGTTGGGAGAAGAAAATAGATAGTAAAGTTGTGTAGGATATTCTTCAAATATTCATTCATTATGTATTTAGTTGCCAATTATATGTATTTTTTCCTATTATCCATTACTTGTAATAGGATAGAAGATGAACAAACTCCTATTTTGGTGCCAAAGTATGAGAAGAATGTGAATAGTCAGAGACTGTAAATGACTATATATATGTATGCTTGTATGAATAAGAAAGTTGGACATTTTGTTGGGATCAATGTAGACTATTTGTTATGGTTACCTGTTGTATTTCTTATTTTGTTCCTTACACACATTGTCATGTTTAATGTTTGGATTAATCCTATTTAAATTAATTTGAATGCTCTGTAAATATTATAAAAGTATTGTTTAACCCTAATTCCTATCAAATGCATAATAGTTCTTCTCTATTATTCTTATGTTTTCCCTGTGAATATGAATTATCTACACTATCCTATGCACTTAAGTAAAAATTAGCTATCCTCATCCTTAACATGTTTTGATGCTTCAGGAACCTCTGCTAATGATGGTGTGGTGAGCATGGAAACACTCCTACCAAAGGAAAATATGCTAAGATGGTTACCAAGATAGAGAGACATTGAGACATGGTTAGACCAAAAAGTATGGAATTTCATAGAAGAAGTATCTAAACAAACTAGTATGACCACAAGTGAAATCATTCAAGAGCACATATATGGAGAGATATACAAGATTTTTTGGTGTGAATTACCTGAACTACTAGCTAACTAGTTGAAAATATTGGAATACTATTGATTTAACCCAAAACCAAAAGAAATAATCATTCAGACCAAAGAAAAGATAGATAAATTGATGAAACTGGAAACTCACTAGATGAGAGAAATAGACTATTGGGTTACTACCAACATAGACATATACATCACCAAGCTTTCAGTACAAGGATATATAGTGTTCGAATCTAAATAGGACCATTTTATCTAAGGAATAAGAGGAAAGTTTTTGCAATGAATACCTCTCTTGGTAAAGATGTTGGTTGTGGATAACACCATGGTGCCTACTCTAGCCAATATGAAGTAGTCACTTTGGTCATATAGGGGTGTGTGTGACATGATGGTGACTAATAGTTAGATGAGTAATTAAGGATTGAACCTAAATGTAGAATGGAGACACAAGGGAATAAGAGTTATAAGAAAATTCTAGTTTTAGAATGTGAAAATAACAAAATAGATGGAATAAACAAAAGAATACCCAAGTCACCACAAGTAGAGGTAAGAGTAGTAGTAGATTAGATGATGAAGAAGTGTAAAGATGTGATGAGCGAAAGGATAAATGAAGGATAAAGAAAGAGGATGATGAATGTTGGCAGATAGAGTGAAGTGATAAATAACATGATGAAGATGAGATGTGTGAAGAAAAAGGCAATAATAACTTAGAAGTAAAAAAATAGATGATAGATGTAGTATGCAGTTATAAGAAAGGGAATTGTTAGAAGAAGAAGAATTATGTAAATAAATAAAATATAGTTTTAGGTTTATCATAGGTTTAAGAAAAACAAAGGAAAAATTCACAAGATAAAACCATTCACAGGAAGAACACACGTCCCCATAGCCCAATCTTTTATATTCTAGTATAAGTTTTTAGCCAGATGGATAGGAAGATAGTAGCTAGAAAAGACCATTTTTAGAGTATGTGAATTTTTGGGGTACCTAAATTCAAACAAGATCAATTATAAAGGCTTTGAAGGCTACAAGGCTTATTAAAACTAAGCAAAAATATGAATGATGCATAGGAAAATAAAGTGGGCACATTGATTATCCTAGTGTGTAGAGTAGTATGCAGGAAAGATCACCTAGAATATAGCCTCCTTTGATAATAGCTAATTAAAAGACTCCATCCATATCAGTTTATAAAATGGGTCACCAAGGAGGATTCATAAACTTAGCAATTTATAATGGGTCTATGGATCCTAAACAGTACCTGATAACTTGTGAAATGAGGTGGAAAGCTAAGGGAATAATTGATGAAGTTGTCAAAAAGTGTGAGTTATTAGGGGCACTAGTTGGAAGAGCATTTGAATTCATATATGAGAGAGAAGTTTAGTAGGCAAGTCTACAAGATGTTAAAGACTAGTTTGTCATAAAATTTCAAGATAAAGTAATGCACTAGTCAGACTATATAGGACCTAACAGAGATAAGGCAAAAGTTTGGATGATAAATTTATGACTATGATCATAGATTCTCTCATGTGATGAATAAGTTATAATTTTATTTAACAGATAAAGACACAGTTGTGTGGTTCATCGAAGGACTACTCTCTAGAATCAAGTTTGCCACTGCACAAACTCAATATGATACAAAAAAAAATGCCAGAGTTATTTCCCTATGGGTAGAGTAGATTAAAGATTATGGAGAATCCCTTGTTGCCAATTCCAAGATTGAAAATACACTACAAGATTTCATGAAAATAATGGAGTAATGCCACAAGGTAGATAAGCCTAAATTAAATATATGGTGTTAGGAGTGTAGAAAATAAGGAAATCATAGAAATGATTATCCTAATATTAAGATAAAATTTTGTGAAATCTATTGAGTAATGGGGCATGCCACAATGCAATGCCACCTATTGCAACAATATGCCAAGAGTATGCAGAATTTATACCATAGCTTCTATAAATCAAATAATCATAATGAAAATAATTGTAAGGCTTTGAAAGAGATCAAGGAAGGCATCACCAAAAATGTATTCACCGTCATTTCACAACAAATGTCTTCAGTGAAGCAAGTGATCCCAGGCCCACAAGTCAACAAAGGTTGTGAGACCCAAATATGTCCACAATGGATTCCTAGTTTATCATAATATTCACTTCAAGGTCAAGATGGATGAAACTCTCCTTTGCCAAATTGGACACCTCCATCCCCTCAGTACTAGTATGCAGCACCTTAGAGCTCAACCATGATGCAGTAATAACAACTAAGTTGGACCCCACTAGTTATGCATCAACAATTCAAGATTGGAGATAATAACTAGTAGCACTAGCATTGGAACACTGCATAACAATAAGGAGGATATAGAGGTGGATATCAATCCAATAGAGGAGGAGATCGAGGTGGATATAGAGGATGATATCAAAGAGGTATAGGAAACAACTATCAATGACCTCCTCTGTCATTCTACATGTGTGGAGAATACAATCATGTACAAAGGAATTGCCCTATGAATCCTTAAAAGCATTCTTACTATGCATACTATAAAATCTTTGACCAACACAACACAAAATATTATCCCATCTTGAAGAATCAAAAAACAGGCCATTTGGAATGTGAATATGGTGAGTGCACAACCTAAAGAAAATGTATAATTGAATATTGTTACATGACAACAACATGCATAAAAATGTTTGCCTTTATTTGAAATGCCTCAGGATCAAGGAAATTGAAAAGCTAAATAGGATAAATACCCATACCTAGCTACAAAAAAGGGCCTCATGTATGAATTTGCACAAATGTTAAAAAACATCCAACATCAAAACACCACTGAAGGAGATGTTTCATCAATATATGGCCAGATCATGTGCATTATGCATCAAGATGGAGTCATCACTACACTCATAAATCTTCTAAAACTTTTAATCACACTACACAATGAAGACATCTTATAGAACATCACAAAGTTGCTATATAATCTATTAGAGTGTTCATAGTGTGAATAACAGAAGACATAAAAGAAACCACCTTAAATTACATTTTTGAACGCTCCCAGCGCATGCATGCCCCCTGCTCCATGCGCGCGCATGGAGAATTTGAACGCGCGGGCACACAGGTGCGAGCACAAAATTCCATCTCGGTCCAGTCTGTTGTTGATCTGGCGGCTGGCGTGGCAAAATATTTACCAGTGAATGGGGATAGGATCTTGGTCGTGGAAGGGGGTTCTTCTCCAATCATGGATTCAGAAAATGGTTTCCCTATTTTTTGGTCTGTCCCTAGGTCTAAGGGAAGAACTTATGCAGACGTGGCTACGTTTGAAGCTGAAATCCATGATGTGAAACGCCAGGCTTCTGTTGGGAGACTATGTGAATCACCTATAAGTGCTTTAAAACCTGTCAGGGTTAATCTTGATCCTGATACTGTTAAAGAAATCTTTGATCAGGCAGAGTACTTTTCAAAGTCTGCGGCTATTTATAGATTTCGTGGCTTCTGGCCATCTCTTGCCGATTTACATGGCTAGATATCCCAGACATGGCTACCACTAATTGATGGAAATGTTGAAATCTATCCTTGTGGTAAAGGTTTTTTTTTGGCTTTGTTTCACATTGCTGAGGACAGGAAGACTATTCTCTCCAACAAAAATTTCTTTTGGCAGGGTAAATACCCTCTCTTCACCAAATGGTGGCACAAGGATTTCAATCCTGTAACAGAAACTTTCAACAAGATCCCTGTCTGGGTTCGGCTCCCTAATCTACCATTGCATCTATGGCATGAATCGGTGTTTAAAACCATCGAAAATGCTGTAGGGGAATTTTTATTTGTGGACGCAGAAACCAAGAGGTATTTCAGATCGACCTGTGCTCACCTTATGGTTGAGGTGGATGTCTCTAAGGGCCTTCCTGAGGCGATTTGTCTAGATTCCCCTAGGGGATCTTGGACGCAAATGTTAGATTTTGAAGGGCTACCTTTTTGATGTAGAAAGTGTCACCTGACGGGGCATGTTGCTGCTCGGTGCACTGCAAGGAAATCCAGACCCAGAAGATCACCTTCTTGGTGGGCTAAAGCTGATCATGATCACTATATTGCAGAACAACCTGAGGAAACTTTGACTGATTCTGAGATTGAGAATGAAAAGAGTATCTTATCTGCTTCGACGGATCAGGAGTCTCAGCTGGAGACTGTTCCTATTGAAGGTTCGGTGGAGATTGGATTATGTAATCTTCCTGAACTGATTTTTGAGGAGGTGGTGGTTCTTCCACCTATTTTGATGGATTCTCCTAGGAGCTAGTTGTTGGCTGGTTCTCCTAAGGTATTGGCTGAGGTTTTGTCGCCTCTTGGGCTTCATGATTCTTGGCCGTCTGAGGAATGGGTTGCTGAGGCAGGTAAGGTAGAGGATGGCTGGACTACTGTTAAGAGGAAAAAATCTAAGCCTCTGGTCCCTCCTCTAGATATGAAACTTCGGTCTTGTAAAAAAAATAATAACTATTAGTTATTGTTTGTCTAGCTCTTGTCTGCTATTTTTAGATTACTGGTTAATTTGGTTTTGCTTTTGTAGGTTCCAGGTTATTTCGTTTCCTAGGTGTGCTTAAGGTTTATATCTTATCTGATGTAAAGGGTTTCAGGGCCCCTTCAAAACCTGTTTTTACCTTAATCTAAAACAGAAGACATAAAAGATGGTTTGGTATGTCAAAATAAAGAAGCCCTAGGATGTGGATGCATGAATCAACATTGAGGTTGCTAGTTATGAGATTACAAATTTTGTCTTTGATTTTGGCAGCATAGTCAACATGATTCTTAGGTCTACATGGGAAGCCATTGGACAATTGATTCTAAGTTACAAACCATTCACTTTGAGCTTAGTAGATTATGGAAGGGTTGAGCCTATTGGTAGATTAAAATATGTGGAGATTAAAGTTGTAGAATTGACATTACAAGGTGACATTGAATTCATTGACATGAAGACCACAACAACACATTACCTTGTGTTGATAGGTAATAAATAGGCATATGATGTTTAGATGAGTATCGACATGATGCATAATTAATTAGAGATGCACTAAGGAGATAAGGTTATTGTCATTCCTCTGAGCCAAGTGCACAAACTATACATTATTTTAGTTGAACTAGATTCTCTATACATTGTGCAAGAAAAAAGCTAGATGAAGGTGAACTCTGAAGATAATCCAAAATCTTTGTGTAGCTAAATGCAATTTATTATATGAACATACCCAACCTTAGGTACAATCATTACTCACTCAGTAGCTAAAGACATTAGAATAATGGAGGCCCAAACCAGTGGTTACATAACCATTGGCAAACTAATTTATCATAGAAGACTATGTGTCTGTATGTAAAATTCCCTACTCGATCAGATGTTGACTTCTTCTATCAAGTTTATGATCACATGCAAGAATATATACAACCAACTAGAGAAGGCATTTTTCCATGGGAAACAACTTTGTCTATCAGTGGAGACTCAGACACACACCTCTTCAACTAGGCTCAAGATGATCATGAACTCTAATCGATGAGAATGGTCTTTATGCATGAGCAATAACTTCCTATGCACTATGCCACTGAGGATATCAATGAATTAATTATGTGGTTACAATTTCATATGCCTACCATCATCCAAGAGGTCAGTTCTATAAATTATTCTTTGAAGGGATTTGTTATGACATGTTAGGCAATTCATCAAAATGACTAGCTCGAGTGGGATGATGCCTATGAGCTCATGATTAGTGGGTTTTAGTTACCACACTTCATCCAAAACAATTGGCCATTATTTCAATAATA
This sequence comes from Torreya grandis, assembly GCA_037957365.1. Taxonomy (NCBI): domain Eukaryota; kingdom Viridiplantae; phylum Streptophyta; class Pinopsida; order Cupressales; family Taxaceae; genus Torreya; species Torreya grandis. Next base: position 3,434,345 of record JARHVA010000111.1, read on the forward strand.
TGAGTGTCCTAAAATCCATATTCATAAATGTGTTGAATTCTAGACTAAGGAATGAGTGAAACCAAAGTACTAGGTTCACATTTTCCATTATACATTTGCTCCATTATTAGAAGCATGGTACATGCATCAAGAATGCAGAAGGGACATAAAGCATCGGGTGTAGATCCAAATTGATTTCATTCATACCTTCATTTTTGAAGATGAAAATCCTCTAGTTCACAATTCACTCTAAAAAATCAAACAATTTGTATGTCATGGGTGCACAGAAGACTTAAGCACCATGATGGAATCCACTGTGTAGAAGAATATAACATCTGATCTTAATGTGGCATTACAAAGATACAAAAATGCTTAGAAAGAAGAACAATATCAAATACAAACATATCAATAAATACAAGATGAAATATAGGACATTGAAGATTCTAATTCCAATGGTGAGCTAGATTTGAATGATTTATTTGAACTTGAATGACCTGTATGAACTACTAAAGGACACTGGTGTAGAACCTACTAAATAAGTTAAGTTGCAAAACATACACATTCCCTAAAAAGAAGGGAAATGGAGGATACAATAATATATTGATGAATAAAATCATAATATTTATTAGTAACCCATCAAAAAGCATGTAGTAAACATCAAAATTGAGGAGGTTCCAAAATTGGTAAACATAGGTGACTATTAGATAGAAGCTGAAATTTTGGAAGCTCTACAACTTCTGAGGGATTATCAAGATGTCTTTCCCAATAATTATTAGAGGTTTAAGGATTTTACCCATCTCTTGGTGAGATGCATATTAAACTAAAGGAGTGTGTATGACATAAAAAGAAGTGACCATATAAGCTAAATCCAAACATGAAACTCAAAGTAAAGGCTGAACTAGATAAAATGTAGGACACAAGAGTAATCTATCTAGTAGAAAAGGCAGAATGGGTAAGCCTTGTGGTAGTCTATCCAAAGAAATTAGGAGGATCCAAATATGTTGGGATTACCATATTCTGAATGATGCCTATGTAAATGATCTATTACCAATTCCAATCACAAATGAAGTTTTAGAATCTATTACAGGACATGAAGTTTACTCTTTCATGGATGGTTTTAACGATTATCATTAGATACCGATCCAAAAAGATAGATACAAAATAAACTTTTCCATAGAATGGGGATATTTTGTGTATAAGGTCATGCCTTTTGACCTTAAGAACGCACCTGCAGTGTTCTCTCACATAGTGGTTATTGTATTCATGTATTTCATTCATGACTTCCTAGAAGTGTACCTTCATGATTGGGTAGTCTTTTCCTTGTTTAAAGAAAATTTATCTAAGTTGCACCTAATGTTGGAATGATGTTTAGCCCTATGCATTACATTTAATTTAATGAAATGTCTATTTTTTACACCCTTTGGTGTTTTGTTAGGATATATAGTATGCATCACAGGCCTTGTGGTAAATAAGGAAAAAATTGCAGTAATCCTGAGTATGCCTCCAGCATTAGTTCCATCAAATTAAACTCTTTTTTGGGACATACAAGATACTATCAAAAGTTTATCAAAGGCTATGTAAATATTTCATCTCCATTATAATCCTTACTACACAAATATTCAAAGTTTGTCTAGAATTCAGAGTGCCAAGTAGCCTTTATTGATATGAAACAAAGATTGGTTACTATGTCCATCCTTGTTTTTACAGACTAGATCAAGCCCTTTCACGTACATGTGGATTATTTGATTATCATAGTTGGTGTCATGTTTGTGCATCCAAGTGATGGTGGACTCGACCATCCTATTTATTTTTCTAGCTAGAAATTGTCTAACATAGAGAAAACCTACACAACCACTTAACGAGAATCATTTGGTCATTGTGTTCACACTACATAAATTTGGATATTATCTACTTGTGAGGCCATTCAAAGTCTTCACTAATCATCAAGCCTTGTGATTCCTTATCAACAAGCCAATGCTAGGAGGATGCATCTCCTGATGGTTGATGATGTTTCAAGAGTTTCAATTCTACATTAATGTAAATCTATGAAGAGAGAATATGGGACTAGACCATCTCAACTGCATTCCAAATGGTGAATAACTAGAATAATTAAAAGAAGATTCTCTTGATGCTCACCTCTTTCATTTTTATATGATTCCTAAAAAATTTGAAGCAATTTCCAACTTCCTCAGACAAGGAGTCTTTCTTGCACACTATCAAGAACATGACAAGAAATAGTTTGTTACAAGAGCATTACCATACAACATCATCAATGGGTTTTTGTATCATTTGGGGAAGGAAAAAGTTCTGCATAGGGTTATTATAGAACATGGATAACCTCAACTCTTATAGGAGGCACATCAAGGAGTTGTAGGAAGACATTTTATGGGAGAAGCTATGGCCAGAAAGATCTTATAGAGTAGGTTATGGTGGCCAAATTTGTTCTAGGGTGCACATAGAGTTGCATAACACTATGATGTTTGCCACTACATGGGTAAACCACTACAAAAATATGGAATGCCTTTGTATCCTTTATTAGTTGTGAAACGTTTTGAACAATGGGGAATTGACTTTATTGGATCTATCAATCCACCAAGAAAATGTAGTAAAGAAAGATATATCATCATTACGATGAACTATTTTACTAAGTGGGTTGAAGTTACTACGACACCTAGCTATGGTGTAAAAGATGAAATAAAGTTTCTTTATGCAAATATCATTGAAAGGTTTGTATGCGTTATAAATTTAGTCAATGATAGAGGAACAAACTTTTTGAACAACACCATTAAGGTTCAGGATGAGAAATTTATGATTTCTCATCACAAAATCATTACATATCATCCACAGGTCAATGGCCAAGCTGAAGCTTCTAACAAAGTGCTAGGTAAAATGCTAACAAATATATGTAACCTCAATAGGGATAAATAGGAAGATCACATTCCTATGATTCTATGGGCATGTCACATGCATTATAAGAGAGCCACAAGGTTTATGTCATTCCATTTGGTGTATCATCTTGAAGTAGTCATGCTAGTGAAATACTTAGTACCCAACTTATGCATCACCATGGTCATGCAACTAAGAGATTATGAGTCTCTCACTAATAGACTCCTTGAACTAAATAGGATGGATGAGAACAGACATAAAACAGTGTGGATGCAGGAAGTACACAAATAGAGCTAGAAATCATGGCATGATAAGAATTTATGCCATAAAGAATTTCATAAAGATTAATCAATCTCACTAGATGATAGTTATTTCATAGCATTTTTGGGCAAGTTATAGATTCGATGGAAAGGGCCTATATTATCTATGACCTAATGCAACAAAGAACTCTAGTTTTAAAAGATATTCAAGGAATCATTTCACCAAGGTGGGTAAATGGATATAGGCTTAAGCCCTATCACCGATAGTCAATTGAGATCATTTTGCAAAGTGAGTGGGTGTTGAGTAACACCAAGTAGAATAGGATTTATCAAATTTTGCATGTCTCTTATGTGTTTATTTTCTATTTGTGTCTATTTGTAGATAAAATCTTCAATAACATTTGAGAATCAAGATACAAAGCATGGTGTGCACTAGTTATGCACAAGAGAATCCATGTGTGACATCGTGGATGTCAAAGAGGCAAAAATGAAAGTAGTTAAGTCTAGGAAAGGTATGAAAACATCCCATCAACAAGATATCCATTGTATAATGGTCATTTACTTGAAATAAATGCACAATTCAAGCTTCGATTGATGGAAATATTCAAAAAATTGCTAGCCCATCAACATCATCTGCTTATATCCCCTTTATAGACACCAAATATCATAATTACATAACTCCACATATGTGCCGACAACTAACTACCTTAATTGCTAGATTGGATTTTCCACATCAACTATTACATTCAAGATGATTGTATATCTAAGTATGGCATTAACATAGAATCCAATTAGTGTGAATTATATAAAATCCAAGTTCAAATAACAAGTTAGCATTACATCATCATGAATATTTTTCATGAGCTATAATTACAATGAGCTGAGCTAGTTTTTTTGCACAAAAATAAAATAGCATTCTAATTACTTTACTTCACACATTTATGGATACTTAGTGGCTCACCAGGGCTCTCATAGAAGCTCAAAAAGAGGTAATGGGTATCAACATGGTTTTTAGACAAACTAAGTTCAATGACCTTGAGTCATTCGATTACCTATGGCAAGCAAAACATAGACTATTTCGACCAAACCCTGTTGATGTTGTGTAACTGATTGTTCTCTTAGCTCTTCACCAATTTATCAGCATTGATGTTGAGCACTTGTTTTAAATGCCTACCTTTGGTGACCTAGGGGAGATTATACAAAGTATTTCTCATGTGATAAAATGATGGTAACATCTATTTGGGCTCAGACATCACAATAGTAATCAACATAAAATACATAGCCCAAACTTTGGGCATGCCTATGTGCAGATATTCCTTGGCTTCATATAAGACAAGAATGCCCTCGATTCTATAATAAGTCCATGATTTTTATGTGTGGAGAAAAAAAGGGATTCTAATTGATGAAATCCCAAATGAACCAGTGTGTATCCTTGTTTAGTGTATCACCAAGAGATTTTTGTAGATGACAAGTCTGCCAAGCAAATACCAAAAGGGGTCATGAACATGACCCACCAGATGATCCATAGAAATGAATAATATAAATGGCTAGAGTAATTCATCTAGGAGTCACTCACCAATATAGATAAGTGTAACACCACTCTAAGGAATACATTTTAATACCAATTCCTCATCTTCCTACTCTACTTCACATAATGGAAGTCCCTAGAGGGAGAAGTACACCCTAACATAGACTATTGGCCAGTGTAGCAATTTCAAAATATCATTTGGATGCAGGAGTGTGGAGCCCTAACACATAAGGGCAAGTTCAAATCTTTGTGACAGGAGTGTCTAGATCTCATTACAACACATCCTCGAATGCTACCCAATGCCATGTGATATATAGGTTAGTATGCATCTATCACTTTGTTGTTGTGTGGTGTGTTCATCAACATCCATGAGTTTCCATAGTTGCCCTTCCAACCCCTCCCCTTATTTATAACAATGGTCATGGCATGTGCCAAAGTTGTAAGACAAAAAGATTTTGTAACTAGGCGTGTGACTCCATTGAATCTATATCACTTGGCACAACCATCCCTAGAGCACAATAACTAGAATAATCTACCAGCTTGCAACATTAAAAGGGAAAGTGTAAATTATAACATCATTTAGAATCCCCTCCCTTAAAGCAAAAGACACACATTATTGTGACCTAGATGGATGATCTGAAGGTGCCTCAGATTATGAGCTCATGAGATCTTCTATAGATGGGTACAAATGAGTAGGAAGTCTACTAGGTCATGATGGTAGACATGGCTAGAGATTTCTATGATAGGGAAGAGGAGAAGGAGTTCTTCTTATGGAAGGCCATGTGCACTATTCAAGTGCATAAGTAGGTTCTCCCAAAACTATGGGTGGACCTTCCATCTTTCCCATTATCCATAGTTATTGACACTATCTAGGAAGAAGTGAAGTAGCTATAGAGGAGGATCAACTTCTTCTAGCCATAACCTACATTGATGTTTTTAGATGAAGACATATTCATACCTCTTCTATAAAGTCCACTTGAAACACTCATGCACAAACCTTAAACAAGGTAGGAGGCCAGGGTATCCCTACACTAAAAGAGTGTACCTTTAGATGACCAACCATTACATAAGAAGCCCAACCTACCCCTGCATCTACTGTACTACCACAAAAATGTAGGCTAGTCATGCTTGAGAGGAGGAAGGTGCAAGTGTCTAGTTCATAAGTGTGACCATGTGATTCACTATTGTCAGTATAGGCCCAGGAGGTTGAATATCTCACACCAGAGTAATCAATAAAAGAAGAGTAGTAGGCCTCAAGGGAAGAAGCAATTCACATAACATAATTATGAGTGAGGAAGGAGGAAAAAAGAGATAAAAAGAACAAGTGCAAAAACAACAAGACATGAAGTAAGACAAACAAGTCAAAGTCACACAAATGGATAAGGACATAGAGATTGATATATATAAGGCCATAGATGTGCCCAAGAAGGCACATGAAGCAGTTGACATAGCCTAGAAAGGACAAGAGGAATGCGAGAGGAATGAAAAGGAAGATGAACTTGATACCAAAGTGAAGGTAGAAGAAGAAGGGAAAATAAAATAAGATGTAACAACCCAAGCACAATAGGCCATGAAAGCTACAAAGCGTACATAACAATAAGCAGAGGAAGCTATGAAAAAAAACAAGGAAGAAAAAGATGAAGCCCTACAACAAAAACAAGCATAGGTACAAGCTCAAGCACAAGACTAAGCTACACAAGAGAAATCCAAGGCTATGTCCTTGGTAGAATAGAAGAAGAAGAAAGAGGAAGAAGAAGAATAAACAAAGCAATTAAAGGCTCAGGAGGAACATGCAAAGTTGAAAGCTATGCTACAAGAGCTAAAGAAGAAAAAGGAGGAGGAGGAGGAAGCAAAATGTAAGCAATTTGAAGATGATATATAGTAACTCAAGCTAGTAGTAAAGGCCATAACACAACATCAACAAGCACCAGTACAATCTTACATCTAATCAAAGTAGCTTGCACAATAAGAAACACCTATTATAGCTACCCGAGATACCATTGGGAGGTGTCTAGATTTGGGATGTTATAATAGTTAGTTTTTGACACACCACTTTCTCACTCATGCTAGCCATAATGCCATGACCAGACCCTGCAACATCTATAATCACATTAACCACACTCTTAATAAATCAAGAGGCTTTTTTGGATGTCTCCTAGCTTCCCTTGAAGAAATAATTAGAGGGTGTAGTAGCCTTCCAAAAAACCACTGTGTATAAGGCCACTTCCTTGGAAAAATAATGGGATCAATCTAAGGTAGAGAATGTGAAGCTAAAGGCTCACCTTCATGAAGCTATGAATATGACTCAGGACACCTACCCAGTTTTGGTCACTTGAGCAATCAAGGACCAAGTTATTTCGACCAATGCAGGCTCAAGATGTTGGTCTTTGAGCTCACTAAGGCCTGGTGCATCACCCAGTAACTCCATGAATTCAATATATTAGGCTAGAGCATGAATACTAAGGTATCCATATTGATAACCTTGATGGAGGAGTAGCAAAACATATTGGATATTGAAACACTTCAATCATATTAGGTCACATAAAGTTTGTTAGACTGGAAGTAGCACCTTGATGACTCTCTCATCAATTCTAGCACATATTTTAATATAGTTGTAACTAATAAATCAACCATGGAAAGCCACATCACATCAATGGATGAGAATTATAGATCTCTATAAGACTCATTCAATGATTGGGATAACATGTGTGATAAATTTCTTAATGGCAGAGTGAGCTTATGTGCAGTTCATTTGTAGGTCTCCAGGATGAACGCCATGCATATAAGCTGGAGAAAATGAGTGGATAAATATAAACTCAAGTCAATAACACAAAGGAAACCATGAGCATCACTAATGACTTAGACCTAAAGTAAATCATTGGCTATCATGCACCATTGTGCATCTTATTATGCATGATCTAAGAAGTGATAATCAATTAGCATACATACAAGACAAACCTGCCTCCATTTTGAAGCATAGTTGCCTAGATCCTCAATGTTTTAGTCTATAAACTGTAGCTTGAGCTCTAGCAAGTCATCACATAATGCAAGGCTACATAGTCTAGGGCCAAGGATCTTGATGACCAGTCATCCTTTATAAAATGCCGCCTCTTTCAAACTAAGTACTGCACAAGGTGAAAATTTTGTAAACAATTTTGTATTTGGGAATAACTAGTAAGATAAGCGGGGCTGAGATGGTTGTAAACCTATAAAGGGTAGCCACCTGGTTATGCCATCCTATTGAAAACCCAAAAGGGTGGTGGTTTGGTACACTACTAAGTTGAAAACCCAAAAGTGCGGTTAAGTAGTGTGTAAGAGGTGAAAACCAAAAATGACGCCTTAAGTGATTACTATAAATCTTACTAGTCTAACCATTTCTTCATCTTCTACCATGTGTGCACATTCAGATGCTCCTATGATGCTTTCTTAGATGAGACAACATTTTAAGTCTTGGAAAGTGTTGGGAAAAGAAAATGGATAGTAAAGTTATACAAGATATTATTCAGATATTCATGCGTTATGTATTCATTTGTCGGCTATATGTATTTTATCCTATTCTCTATGACTTGTAATATGATAGAAGATGAATGGACTCCTCTTTTGGTGCCAAAGTATGAGAATAATGTGAACATTATGAGACTGTAAATGACTATATATATGTATGCTTGTATGAAGAAGAAAGCTGGACCTTTTATTGAGATCAATATAGACTATTTGGTAATGGTTACCTGTTGTATTTATTATTTCGTTCCTTGTGCATATTATCATGTTTAGTGTTTTTCTTAATCCTATCTAAATTACTTCAAATGCTCCATAAATATTAATGAAGTATTGGTTAACCCTAATTCCTATCAAATACATAATAAATATTCTATCTTATGCTTCTATTTTCCCTGTGAATATGAATTCTTTGTATTATCTTGCGCACTTAAGTAAAACTTAGCTATCCTCATCCTTAGCATGTTATGATGCTTCAGGAATATTTGCTAACAAAGACAAATGTACTATGTTTATTTCATAGTTTTGAGATAACACCATGTTTAATATTGTCCAACATTACAAAAATAGAGAAAAGAGAAACCTATGCTAAATTTGAACTTAATAAATTCCCACCCAATGATCTTACATTCATATAAATAGTTACAAAATAATATCAAATAGTGTAGAGATTACCTCCCTTATAAATATTTCAAGATCAAAGACTTATAAAGGTTAAGTAGTATCAATATCCAAACCCTATGACAAAAATATGTTTGATGTGTCAAGCATCTCAAGTTCTAAAGAACATTCAACAAGTTGCATCGAAGGGTGATGTCACAACCATTGATGCACAAATGTATGGGTAAATTGTGCTCATCACGAGAAAGGAGGGAGTATTTACTACCTTGACCGATCTTGTGAAACTTGTAAGTACTCTAAGAAATGAAGACATATTACAAAATATTACAAATATTTTCCATACCTATTGGAGTGCATGTAGAGAGGTCAACAACACACTGATAAGGTAGTATGGTATGTGAAGACTAAGAAGCCTTGAGATATTGACTCTTGCATGGATATTGAATTGGAAATATATGAATTACCAAACATTGTATTTGATTTTGGAAGCATAACTAATATGATTCCTCAATCCACATTATAAGTTATTGGATGACTGACTCTCAGTTATAGTTTGGTGATGCTAAGTCTCACAGTCTATGGGAGGGTAGAACCTATTTGTCTTCTAGAAGATGTGGAAATAAAAGTTGTTGACCTAAGTTTGTGAGTATATTTTGAAGTAATTGACATGAAAACTAATCAAATGCACTATCCTATATTGATTGGTAATAAGTGGGCTTATGATGTTTAGATGACCATTAATACATTGCAAAATCAAATAGAGGCACACAAAGAGGATAAAATTATAATTATACCCTTGAATAAAACCAAGAACAAGCAATACATCATACCCAAAGGTCCAGATTCACCCTTTGCCTATGTACATAAATGGTTTAGTATGGGCACATAATCTAAGCATAACACACTCTGAATTGCAAAGTATCATTGTTTCCATCCATAATAAAGCCTTCATAGTAGCTAAAACAAACTGAATAAATTTCTTCTATACCTATGATAACAAAGGCATAATTTTCACAGTTGAAAATAGAAGAATGTAAGTCACCATCTATTCAATCACCAACAAGGTTTGAAGTGGATTTGTTGTACAAAATAAGTGTGATGGATATGGACTATATTGAGCCAACAAAATAAGGATTTTTACCTTGGGAAACTATGTCTTTAATCAATGGAGATTCAAATACCCACATGATGAATTGGGTAAGAATATATCATGAGGTGCATTCAATGTGAATGGTATATTCCATAAAATACCAACTGCCTCAATATTTTGTAATTGACAATTTAGATCAATTTATCTTTAGACTAGAACATCATGTGCCTAATATAGAACAAAGGGTGAGTGCACTAAACTATGCACTAAATATAATTATTATGATTTGGTGGGCTGTTCACAATATAAACTAGTTACAATGGGATGAGGCTTGTGAATTGTTGTGAGCTTGATTCCAAGTACCACCTATCATTAGGGAACTATGGTCATTTTTTTAGGAAGGGTAATGTCTAGAAATACACATCCATAGTTGTGTAGATGTATTGTATATGCAGGGTATAGAACCTAAATATTGGGAACATGTATTGAGATATAAATTGACACTGCTTATCACATTATGGTATATGAATCAAGAGTGCATAAGGGACACTAAGAATTGACTGCATTCATAACAAGTGTTTATTCATGTATTATAAGATGAGAACCCATTAGTACACTAATCCTTTCAAAAGGTGAAGATCATCTTATACCATGGCCAAGTGGAGGATATCGGTAGTACTCAAGACTAAACTTCATAGGAAGAAGTGGTTAGGACTTGAACACAACTCTAAAAAACTATAAAGAGAGTAAATAGAAAGTAGTTTTTGATAAAATCTTAAAATCTAATCATTGATAAGGAGGAACAAGATGAGTCCAATGACAATGATGAGGACTTGGATTTGAATGGATTTTTTGTACCAGAGTGAAAATTAGAGGAGCATAGAGCCAATATCATAGACCAAACCAAAGATAAAAAATTGAAAAAATTAATATTCAGATCAAGAAGGATAGATAACATTGTAAGATTGAATTCCAAGGGATTATAAAAAAATATACTAGGATCCATTATAGAAATTGGTAAGGAATATTAGGACAAAGTTTGTACCAATTTTGTTGACTTTAGGTGACTAATGGACGCATAATGAGATTTTAGAAGGAAAACAACTACTATGACATTATCATGATGTATTTTTAAAAAAGTTCACAAAAGTAAAAGGTGTAGACCCTTCACTAGGAGAGATGCACATAGAGCTAAAGGAGTGCACGCACCCTGTGAAAAATCATCCATATAGGTTAAAATCCAACATGAAATTAAAGTTAAAAGTTGAATTGGATCGGATGCAAGAAGAAAAAATCATTTATTTGGTGGAAAAAGTAGAGTAGGTTATCACAATGGTGGTGCAATCTAAAAAATTCCAAAGAAATCATAGTATGTGAGGACTATTATGCACTAAATGATGCTTGTATTAATGATCCATTCAAAATTATTTTTATAGATGAAGTCTTGGAGTTAGTTGTAGTAAATTAAGTATATTATTTTATATGTGGGTTCAATAGCTACCATCAGCTACCGATCATATTAGAAGATCAAGTTAAAACCACATTTTCAACAGAATGAGGATATTTTTTATACAATGTAATGCCTTTTGGATTTAAAAATGTTCATGTTGTGTTATCTAGGGTTATGGTTACTACATTTAAATACTTCATTCATGATTTCCTAAAATTCTATTTAGATGATTCAGTTGCTTTTTTAAATTCGAGGAACACCTATCTAAGTTACGACTGATGTTGGAACATTACAAAGCTCTGTATATTATGTTGAACCTAAATAAGTGTTTGTTTTTACACCTTTTGGTGTCCTATTGGGTCATATAGTATATAATGATGGGAGTTTGGTTGATCATATTAAAATCATAGTTATTATTGGTATGCCACCTACTACAAGCTCTACAGAGGTGTGATCATTATTGGGTCATACATGATACTACATGAAATTCATCAAAGGCTACACAACTATGTCTACCCCCATGGAAAAGCTACTATGCAAAGACACTAATTTTGAATGGACTAATGATTAGCAACTAGTGTTTATGAATATAAAGCAGAGGTCGATAACAATGCCCATTTTGTTCTTTCCCAACTAGGATATATTCTACAACAGTTCATGTTTATGTAGATGCTTAAATAACTACAATAGGATATATTCTAGCACAACCAGGAGATAGAGGACTGGACCTTCCCATTCATTTCATAAATCAAAAAATCTCAGATATAGAGAATAATTACACAACTAAAAAATGAGAAACTCTGGAAATGGTGTTCAAACTCCAAAAATTTACACACTACCTTCTAGAAACATCATTTAAATTTTTTTACTAATCACTAGGCTCTATGATATTTGGTAAATAATCTCATGTTAGAAATAAGGTTATTAAGGTGTCTAATGTTGTTGCAATAATTTTAGTTTAGAATCGATGTGAAGCATAGAAGAAAAAAATTGGGACCAACCCACTTGTGCTGGATACATAATGGAGAGGAACCTAAAGAACTCCAAGATTAATCACTTGATGCCCTTTTGATTCAAGTCTCCATGATTCCTTAAAACATGGAAGACATATCCAATTTATTAGTATAAGGAATTTTTCTTGGACGTTATGTGGAAAGGGATGAAAAGTAGTTCATCAAGCCATTATATTCAACATCATTGATGGTTTTTTATACAAAATTGGTAAAAAATATGTACTACATAGAGTAGCTTTGGAGGATGAATGACCACAACTTATTCAAGAGGCACATTAGGGAATCATAGGTGGACATTTTTTAGGAGAGTACATTATAAGGAAGATATTTCAAAGTGGCATATGGTGCCCTAGTCTATTTCAAGATGCTCACTAAGTAGCAAAACATTGTGATATCTACCAAAAGATGGGAAGGCCTAATCAAGGAGATGAAATGCCATTAAATCTTGCAGATGAGAAACCATTTGAACAATGGGGAATTAAATTTTTAGGACTAATAAATCTTCATAATAAAATTAGTCATGTAAGGCACATAATTAATGTGATAAATTACTTGAGTAAATGGATAGAAGTTGTTATGACACCAAGCTACAATGCTAAAGATGCAAGCAAATTTATATGTGAGGATATTATAAATAGATTTAGATGTACTATGAAGTTGGTTAGTGATAGAGGAAAGCATTTTATAAATAGTACCATCAAGACTTTAAAAAAATATTATATGATACCACACCATAAAATGACAACATATCATTTAAAAGCCAATGGGCAGGCAGAGGCATCAAATAAGTCATTGGCAAGATTCTCACAAAATATGTAATGTGCAAAGGGATGATTGTGAGGATTGAATTCTTGTGATTCTATGGGCATATAAGACAACCTAAAAGTGTGTGATATGTTTCACTTAGTTTCAATTGGTTTATGGATTATAGATAGTCATGCCAATGGAATACATAATCCCTAGTCTACAAATTACAATGATCATGCGATTAGGACATTAGGACACTCTACAGTTTAACTGATGGATTTAAATAGAATGGAAGAAAATAGGAAAAGATAAAAATGAACATAGCAAGTTAGCAAGCAAATTTAGAAAGCATAGCATGATCATAATCTACAATCCAAATATTTTTTTTCCAAAACAAGCAATATTACTATATGATAGTATATTTGGGAATTTATAGGCAAGTTGCACATCTAATGGAAAGGACCTTACATCATTCATGAAGTCTCATAGCAAATAAAAATTGTGTTAAAGGACATTTAGGTAACCATTATCTTAGGATGTGTAAATGGTTACGTGCTTAAGCCTTATCATCAATAATATCTATCAGATATCGTATAAAAATCAAAGAGGGTGATGAGTATCACCTCGTAGATTAGGATTTTTGTTTAATGTATTGTTTATTGTTTTGGGTTTAAATTTGTATTGTATTTGTATAGTTTGATCACTATATCACAGGTCATCAAAACCAAGTTGAAAAAATTAATTTTGATGAGTGCGACAAGAAAAATAACCCGAAACAAAAGGAACAATATCATACAAATTCAACATGGGGGTCATCAATTACGTCTAGGAATGAGGCATTTACAAATAAAGTATGGAGGAAGGAAAATGAATGGTTATTCAAAAATCCATTAATGACAACACACTTGGAAGATTACATTTTTAGTAAAGTGGATTGAGTGTCAGAATCAATGGATGCAGAATAAAATAAAGTGAATGATGGAAATAAGATGTGTTACATCAACAACTCCTATCAATTGAACTAATGCTTCTAGACATTGAATTACTAATGTCAAATCATCAACAATTGATTGCAATTAATTCAACAAGTAAAACAATATGTAGACAACACAACACATTCAAAGCAACATGTCAGATAGATTCAAACAGGAAAAGCTATATTAAAAAAGGCATGAATAACATATTGATATTACACACTTTTTTGAACAACAAGATCTCTCTACAATTTATTCTTAATTCATTCATTTGTGTGTGGATTGTTCACCAACACCAATTTAGCCAAATCTATCATTTGAACACTAACATAAAAACAACCATGGATTGCTCACAACTTCACAAATGCATATAAATAATAAATGGGGACTGGTCTCATATTCAAACAAACAAGATACCATGATTTAGACCCATTTGAATTCGTTGACATAATATAATCCAATTTATTTATTCTAGATCAACCAACAATAGCGTAATCAGATGCCTTAACATTATAACATCACCTATGAGGAATCAATGCATAGTGCCTTATCAAATTTATAACCTTTGGTTAGATTGATGAGGTGATGATGACACTTCTCAATCGATACAATGAGGGTGCCATTCATTTGTCACAAGATGTGACTATTTTTATCAACATGACCATGGCATACACAATACGACTTCTAACTCAAGGTAAATCTCTCCTGCAATACAAATCCAAGGCCTCTCCCATTCGCTTAGATACTGAGGAGAAATATATTAGGAAATTCAAGGGGATACCTATCAAATATATAGAGGATATTTTGGTGTGCATTCTCTCTCAATGCATCATATAGTGATTTTTTGAGACTACTAAGTTTGTGAGATAGGCTACTAAAGGGGTCATCGATATTACATATCAAATGATCTAGCTATATGAGGACTTTTATCTGTTGGATTTTTTAGTCTCCAAACTAAATACAAACATTAATAATGTCATCATGGACATGTTTCAAGTGTTTTAATACTAATTCCTAGTATTAATCCTCAACTTCATGAAGTGGAATTCCCCATATGTCCCAATCATTTTGAATATTGACTTCTAACCTACGATTGCATTTATAAACATTGCTTGGACCAAAACAAGCAAAACTATGAACAACTAGGTATATTCAATGCATGATGGATGGAAATCCAATAACTTATCCTTTCACACCCTCGAGTACTTGTAAATGTCATTCAATATTTAGGGCAACACACTGCAATGATTATGTTCTATGAAGCATCTAAATCAGAGACCATGAGCTCTCAAAGGCATCGATTACTTCCTTGCCATTATTTATCAATATGTTAGATGTATAGGCAAAAGTTATTTGACAAAAGGGTTTGGTTGCTCACTCAGTACCACCACTATGAACGATACCTCAAGGGGTACAATATTCATTGCCTCACTAATCAACAACATGATCGTAATTAGAGGTGCATGCCCTACTTAAAGAAAAATCAACCCCATCACAAACTATTATGGGGAAGAGGAAAGCACCAATGCATATAAAATCACCACAGTCATCAAAGAATAAGATGCACAATAATAAATAGGGAAATATTGATAGGAATGTCCCATAGATTATTGCAAAATATGTTCTTAGTCAGCTAGGTGTCATAGGGGAGGATGTGTACAAGTCAATGATTGACGATATAAACATTGAGGTCTATGAGGATCAATAACAAAAATAGTTTTTCTTTTTGAAATCATCATACACTTTTCAAGTGCAAAAAAATATTCCAAAGATGCTTCTAGTGGACATTCCCACACCTCATGCATCGATAATGATCAATACAATATTAGAAGAGGAAGAGGGCACATGCAAGATGGATATATTTTTGAGGGAGCACCAAGTTTAGGGTCTTTAGGGGCACAAAAAAACCCACAACAATAAGGAATCCCATAAAAACCATTGATAGAGAAGCCAAGGACCCCTACTATGCCTTGACTATCACCAACTATTGTAATGCATATGGGTTTCTTCTTTGAACCACAACTAGCTGAGGAATCGGAGCCATAAGAGGCTCAAGTGCATGAATAAAATCCATAGGAAATGATCTAGGATTACAAGTGTTTGAATAAGAATTTGATCCCTCTATCCAGATAAAAGTCACCAACACATAGGGGCACCATGGTTAAATCAACCTCCTCTTCTTCTACTTCACAATCACTCTCATCTCTATATTCTTCAAATCTTATGTATGAGCCACAAGCGACTGCACAACCGTAGCCTGAGAAACCAACCACACAAGAATATATTGCAATGGATGAGAAAGTTGATAAGGATCAATAAGAGTATGATAAGGCTCAATAGGTGGTTGCAAAAAAAGATAGAAAAGAGGATAAGGAAAGGAATGAGGAAAATAAGAAGAGGATGGAAGAAGCGACATGAAAGGCTACCAAGGTGGAGAAGGGAATAGGCAAAATGAATAAAAGAAGAAGCAAGGTGAAGAAGTTGAGAGGAAAGAGAACTATTGAGTAAATCAAGAAGCACAAGTAGTGCATAAGCAGAAGTTTGAAGCTAATGTAGCAACAAAGGCATAATAAGTGGATAAAAAGAAATGTCTTATGAAAGTGGGAGGAGGAAATGCAAAATTAGGTCCAATAAAAAGCAATCAAGGGCCAACAAAAGGTAACTACCAAAGCAAAGGCAAAACCAAAGTGTAAAATAGAGGCAATTTTTTTAGTGTATCAAGAAACAAAACTTGCTAAGAAGGTGGTGATACCCGAGGTCCAATAACCATCTTCCATATTACAAGGCTCGAGGTCCACTCAAGGGGATGTGCAAGAGGAGGCATCCCAAAACAAGCCTTAATTTTTTAGGTAATGGTTGTGGGATGTCCCTACACCCTCAATGTGACAAATAACCTTCTCACTTCTAATGGAAAAAATAAAGAAGGAACTTGAAATGTATGTGGCTTATACTTTGGCCCTTGAAATAATGGTACAAGAAGTATCACTCGATGTTTCCTAGTTATATTTATCAAATTATTGAGGGAGTGTCTGCATTCTAGGAGTTTATAAAAAAGCTTTCACACTAGAATAAGAGGCATCATAACTAAGGGAGGAAAATGCAGATTTACACCTTCACCTCACCAAGGCTAGGCAATTGATCTATAACACTTACCATGCCATGGTCACTCAATTCTTGGGTGACTAAGTCATGTCTAAGGAAAACCTATTCACAACCATTCTATCCAAGCTGACAAAATACTGGCTTGCTATGCAGATGTTGTAACAGCTTCAAACACAAGGTCAGAATCTAAAGATAAAAGAAAAGGCTTATTTTGAGTTCTTTGAAGAGTACGTGTAAGTTTTGGACATTATTGTGATCCAAGATCAACATGTAGCCAGAAACATGCTCGATTGGAAATGACAACTGAACATCACATGGAGCGAAGCTAACCCAAAGTTTACTAAGGCTAACAAAGCTAAAATAACAATGAGGAATCAATTAGCTACATCTGATGAGATCGATGTCAAACTGAAGCAATCTCTTGAGTTAAGAGACAATGGGATGCACACAATACAAACATGGAAAAATGATATGATGTATAATACATTTTTTAGCATTTAGATGCAAATATATGTAGACAAACTAGAAAAATTAGCACAAAAAATCCAACAGAGGGTGTCACATGCTAGGGTAATCCTCTTGATCACAAAAGATGATGACATTCAGAATCTTACGAGGTACCAAGTCCTATTTTACTCTATGATCACTATGGTGCAGGAATTTATCACTGATTGGATGCTATTTAGAAAGGACTTGTCCCATTCAGATAGCTTCATTGCATAGATAATCAATGAGCCCCAATTCATCCAACCAACTGTAGTAGGAACTCTAGTAGAAAAATGCTGCGACAACTACTTATCCAACCATTTAAATATAACAAATGCCTCTAACACTAGATTCTATAGGTATGACTTATTCAACAACAACTCCACCAATCATCTTTACAGTTTCCCTTAGTTCCAACAACACAACATATGCCTCCACCTTCTCTCTATGTACTGTGAAGATTCTAGTTTTCAAAATTTAAAAAATTATTATAGTATGAAAAGACTTAAGTATTAAGAGTGGGTCTAGATTGGTTTGAAGCTATAAAGGGTGGCCACCTGGTTATGTCAATCTATTAAAAAATTGCAAGGGTAGTATATTGGTACGCTACTTAGTTGAAAACACACAAGGCTTACTAAGTATTTCAAAAGAGGTGAAAAATGGTAAATGACACTTTGAGTGATTACCATAAGTAATGTTTTTGGATTAACTTCTCAGCATAGGCGTTTTTCTCAGCTTTAGCATAAGTCACACTTCTTAGGACTGTCTTGAGACGAGACAACTATTTAAGTTCAGTAAAGTGTTGATAGTATAATAGAATTGTAAAATCACAATGTAGATACATGACAATTGTGTGATGGATATCAGCTTGTATAACTTATTTCATTCTATATGTATTTGACCTATATATGTATTCCAAAAGCCTATGGAATGCGAAAAGACTCATCCAAACTTGAACTAAAAGGATGGAATGTGAAGCAATAATGTATTATAAAGTTTTATAAATAGTGATCAATTGTAATGGAAATGTGTTCCAAAAATATAGAGATATGATAAGGTTTTCCTGAACATCTTTTTGTACTTGTTCTATGAGTAGTGTGTGCTTTGTCTTATTCAAATATATTTACCCATTTAATATTAATGAATGTTCTACATAATTTAGTCTATGTTTCTTTGGATAAATATGTAATTCTGAACAAAATAAAGACTTGACCTATTATGTAACAGTGTATGTGTTTTGAATATGTATCCTACTTCACACATAATCACAAATTAACATGTTATGATGGGTTTTTCAGGAGCCTCTACTAGCAAATATTATCTTAATCCACAAAAACAAGGTGATTACCAAATTTACTGTTTTTAGGAAAATAAACTCCTAAAGACTCAAATGTTTATTGACAAGTGTACATCAATTACCACAACCATGCCAAGGTTTTTGTATCATCTCATTTAACCCTTGTTCTTAATAGAATACTCTATTACTACCAAGTGATCTATGCCCTCCTCTTACTCTCAATGGTAATGCATGGCGAGTATAATTTGTTAATCCCCCACTAAGGCTAAATGTCAATTATTGGGCTGGTGCATTCTACATATGAAACCTTCTATTAGCTACACCATGTCCAAACATTGTTTTGTTGAGGGCAAATGTGCCTTTTGCCCCACTCTTGAAACAACCCCCACCTCTTCTAGGATTGCCTATCCTCCTCGCAATGCTAGTCTTCCCTTCTCTCCTCTTTTTAGAAATCTTTCCTAGCAATTTCAATTAAAAAACTACTTTGTTGGGCATTATTTCTCCCTCCACTCTCTCAGTCATTTGGAACACTTACTAGCTGGTCATCCTCTTTATTATTTGGAAAAAACAAATCCAACAATCGCCTTTGAGAATGGTACTATATTAACTATTCAACAAACTCATATTTTGTCTTCTATTTGTTTGCAGGTGGAAAAAATAAACACTTAGAACCAAGAGCCACACATTGGGCTTGAGAATATTAAGTAATATCTTAAGATGTTGTAAAATAAATAAGTTCAAGCCTCCAAATGTCAAAGGTCAAAGCCTCAATTACATATCTTGATGTTTAGTTTATGTCTTTTATGTTGTTCCACCATGTTTCCTAAGATTAGCGAGTGGATTTATGTTGGCATTTTCTTCATTAGAGGGCCTTGATATCTTAAACTTATTTAATCTTCTTATTCATGTATTCTTTCTTATTTAATTTTTTTTTTCCACAAAATCGACATTAAACGGTCTCCCAAATTGTGTAAAAACTAGAATTGGAATATTTCCACCCCAGTGCTTCAGTATCAACCCTAACTTGGTTATTAGTGGCTATCTCGTAGTAGCGCTCTTTGGGAAACGATCACTAAAAGATGGAATACAAAAAATTTGCCCTCCTTTTGGAATAGCAGATTCCAAACTATTTAGTCAACAGTGGTGGAACCCAGAAAATGATATTTCCCTTGTGCATTCTTTACGAAGGGCTCCTTGTGGGAGATAGAATCCTTCACATGGGGATTCCCTCTCCCAGATGCACATATTTTGGTTTTGTGCAAGAGCTCAAGATGTTTACAATGTATTCATTCCCCTTTTAAGCCCATGAGGGCGAAGCCTTTTTCTTGGAACATTACCCTCTTATGGGACTTTGATAAATTCCATGCAAAATAAAAGAAAATATGGCATATTTTCTGAATTGAATTTTTTTTTACTCTCTAGAAAAACATGAATGCAACTATATTTAGTGAAGACTGCTTACATAGAGTGTTCTATTGCTAACAAAATCTTTGTTCTATCTAATTTATTTGTTATAGATTTAGGTGTAGGGGGATAAGGTTGCCCTTGAAGTTGAGCATCTCTATACTCTTATGGGTCGTTGGGGTAATGTTTTGTGCATAGTCAACATAGTGTCCCTTGAGGTGCCTCAAGACCACCAAAACATAGCTCATAAATGGAGAGCACATGATTGTGGGTGGCGAAGGTCTCACAACCATTCAACCTTTTCCACCCATCACCTCCTCCCCACAGAGGATTCTCTCCTTTCAGAGGGTTTGGAGGATGACCCTCACCTCAAAAGGATTATGGGTGTACTAGATTTCAGTTGCCCAGGAGAAATGCTTAAGATAATTTTTTCCTATGGATAGAATGAGGAAGGTGAAGAAGAAAAACAATAAGATGATGGGTGGAGCATCCTTGATATCTTTCCCCCTCATGGAGGAGGCTAGGGAGATAAGCTCAATATCCTACTATCGCCTCCTCCTCCTTCTATAATGTTGGTGGCCTATGTTGCTTAATATTAGTTATTTATCATTTTACTCTATTTTGTAGATGTTAGTCTAGTGTTAGTTTAATAATAGTTTTGATTCTCAAAACCTGTTTTCACGCGATAATTATATAATTTAAATTTTAAAGTGTACTCTCATACCATTTTTTTGAGCAAACACACACATATATAAATAAGCAATACCACATTGAATATTTGAGAGAAGACTTATTTTAACCTTTTCTTTTATAAGCGTTTTCCAATTATCCATTTTGTAATTCAAGGAAAATGGCAATCCTCATGACGGATTGCTATAAATGAGCTGCCTATCCTCTCGAACAGACACAAAATAAAATGGAGGAGCAAATGGTGTTAAAGGGGCTGAGCAAGCAAGTGAAGGAGATTCCTGTCAGTTCACTGTATGACACGCAAGGCTCTCTCATATACGAAGAGATTACACGTCTCCCAGACTATTATTTGTTTAGTGCAGAACTCCAGCTGTTGAAAGAGAATTCATGGAAGATAGCAGAGGCCATTAATCCGAGCAGTTTGTTTGTTGAATTGGGTTGCGGTACTACTCGGAAAACTGTTTCTCTGCTCTCTGCGATTCAACATGTCCACGGAAGGTGTTTATCATTTAAAAAAAAAAAAAAAAAAATGCACATTTGGGTCCAACGAATACTTCTTGTCCTTGCATATTTGTTTCAAATAATGCACATTCCAAATAACACTTACGTTGCATTTTGGGTGGCCAATGCAGATGCATGTATGTAGGAATTGACGTTTCTGAAAGTGCACTGGAAGAGGCGAGAAAAAATCTGTCAGCCGCAGGACTGAAACCCAGTGCCATAGAGTTAATCCATGCAGATTTTAGCAAGGGTTTGCAGCAAGTAAAAAGCTGTTATCCTCAACAGCAACTCTTCATTGCATGGCTTGGCAGCAGTGTCGGCAATGTGACAAAGGAAAATGCCGTGGAATTTTTTAAGGAGGTTTTAAAAGTTGCTGGATCCACTTCTCAACTACTTGTCTGCAGAGGTATATTGCTAATGACACCAACTTTATTGATTTTTATTTATCAAACTGTGAAGATGGTTTCTGAATATTGGTGTCAATATTAGTGCTTCAAACTTTCATGATTGGAAAAGAAGAAGCAATGGATTCATTACTTACTATTTTTATGGTTTAATATAAACAAGGTCTGCTACATACCCATATGAACAAGGTCTGGTATTTTTGTTAATTGACATCCATTCTAATATCTGTGCTCAAGTGGTGATCGCCTTTCTTGGCTCTGCATCCACAGTGTATCAATCATTAAATAGTAGTTGCTTATGTGGGTCTCAGGTTTTTGGCTAATTTCCCCTTCCTTTACTGGAGTGCTTAGAATAAGTTGTGTTTTTTTCTATTTTTTATTGCACCTCCATCACCTCCCTTCTCTGCAGACCCTCTATCGCCAAAATGATTGTTCATACAAAAAATATTTCCTGACTATGTTTTGTAGATATGTGGAAAAATCCTGAAACCCTCTATTCAGCATACCATGACAAGAAGGGAGTATTTGAGCGCTTCGTCAAAAATGGTATGCAAAATGCACTGTCCTGTATTGGATATGTAACGGATGAGGACTCAGTAGAATCATGGAATTTTGAGGTAGAGATTAACAAGGTTCTTCGAAGAGTGGAAATGTATAGCACCTTCCCCCAAGGTTTGAATCTTAATAAACATCAGATCCAAATCAGGTAATGGCCTCTCTCCATGGCAAAAGCATTATGAATCCTTCTTTGCAACTAATTTTATCTACACGTATAGATGGTCATACATATTGATGTACGAATACTGTTTACATTTTGACAGACCTGGTGAGAGTATTTTGGTGTTGTACTCCACAAAATATAGTGTGGAAGACACAAAACAAATTGCAACCAAGGCTTGCTGCCAGATGCATAGATGCTGGGGAGACAGCTCATATTACACATGTCAAATGTGCATAGATGCATAGATGCTGGAGGGATACTGATAAACTGTTTGGAGGCATCTTGGATTGGAGCTCCAAACCAATTGATTTGCGACATCCATACATATTCTACCAGTATTCACCCAAAACCACTTAAAACAATTTTGTTTACTCAGAATTTCTCTGCAGTCTTCTTCAATGTGTTTCTTTTTATTTAAAAAAAAATGCTTTCAAAAACAGGGGCTGCCTTTGGTTTAAGATATCAGCATGGAAAGTAGCCTTAGCTAGAGGACATCTAAAACACCCTATTCTCTTTAAAAACTTTGCAGTGGATAGAATCCATCAGACCAGTGGATTGTAACTAGCATATAAGATTAGCTCATCCACTAATATATTGTGTGTGATAATATGCTTGCAGTGGTCATGTTTGTGCCTTCACAAAGCTACAAATGAGAGGAAACAACGAAAAATCTGAGCTGGATATCCTCTTTTCAATAGGAATCGACACCAACGTCTTGGACCCGCTGCAGTGCCACAGCAATCCAAACATACCCTCCACATGGCCCTCAAAGGAAGTAGCGATCGACTATGTCAGAAGAACCAGGATATGGATACAGAACGAGACTGCTGAGGGACTACTGATACTAGTGTTTCTTCCATGGTAATTGAATATGAAAGAATGCATCGAGAAACCCTAACCTACATGATAGTCCAAGACAGGAAAAAATCATTTGAGAACATAACAGAAATACCCATTACACCCATCAACAAACTACAGAAAGGCAACTTGTTTTCTGACATTGTCACGCACAAAGTTCCCAAACCAGACGTATCCATTGAAGCTGGAGATGTCACTTTAGGGGTCAACCCATGTGATATATCTACTTTCGTATTGGACAACGAAGGCCCAACATTCTTTACAAAAGTTTCAGAACCATTTCTTGTAGCTGCAAGGCCTGTTTCTATCAAGGATTTCCTATGCTTCATCACTAATGGAGGCTACAAAATCAAGAGCCTCTGGAAACAAGATGATTATGCCTTCTTCTCTGAGAATGGATTTGTCTATCCAGCAACATGGTCTTTGGTGGGAAACGAGTATTACATTCATGGTCCTGATTCAACCAAGCATTGGACTGAAGTGGCCGACGAAGCTGTGTATGTAAGCCTGGCGGAGGCTGAAGCTTTCTGCAGGTGGAAGGGTTGCAGACTAATGACAGAAGGAGAGTATCACAGAATCTTGGACTGTGATAAGCATGGAAAGAAGGTTTTGATTATGCGAGGAGGTGGTTGGGAGTGGACTAGCACAGAGTTTTACCCATTTCCTGGCTTTAAGCCTATGCCAGAATATGTAGAATACTCCGCTGAATTTTTTGATGGGAAACATTATGTCCTCAAGGGGCACTGAGATGCGACCCATGTAAGCATGCACAGAGATTCGTTCAGGAATTTCTTTCCACGTCATTACATATACGTATTCTCAAAGTTCAGGTGTGTTCTTTGATGGGTTTTCGACACACTTCCATTGCATGTATCGTAAAACATTGTAGGGTCTACACATTTCATCCCAGTTTAGTGTGTCATATTACAATCAGTTGATGGGGAATAAAATGGCTCCTTTCATAGTGTTTTCAAATGTAAGCATCATAAAAACTACTTTCACAACCTAATTATTATGAGTAGTTACTCGTTGTAGAATTGGATTATTTTAAAGTATTTTATTTATGGAATTGTATTATTTTAATGTATTTTATGTTTGATGATTATTTATTACTATAAGTTATTTGTTATAGAATTTTATTGTTTTAAGTTATTTTTATGTTCATCTGATTTATTTTAAGTTTTTATTGACATGTTTTCATGTTTTTCCTTCTTTATTTTCCCCAAGCATTTGTTCACAATTGTATATTATACGGTTTTGGGGCCTAGAACCGTACAATGCACAGTTTTGGGATAGCATTGTATGAACTCGTTTTAGGTTTATCACATCTTGTCTTTAATTTGTCAGCTTTTCTTTTATGTTATATGTTAGTGCACACACGAATATGGTCTTAATTTGAATTTGATAAGTCTATATATATACAAGTGTATTAAGGTATATTGAATATGAAAGATAAGGAATAACTATACAATATATTGAAAGAATTTATAAGGAAAGTGCAAAAGTATTTTTTTCAAGTATTTAAAGCATGATTCAAACAAAATCTAATGTATTTATTTTTTCTATACATTCATTCTAGTGCAAAAAGTCATATAGGACTAAGCCCTACATTCATGAATTGTTTGTTAACACATTAAATGTTGATTGTTGATTTTATTCTTTGTCCATACACTTGATAATAATTAAGTGACAACATTGGCTCCTGAATACACCTTCTATTTTTTTTTGGATGTAATCATTTATTATAGTTATGAAGAAGGAGATTAGTTTCCTAAAGATATGTTCAAAGTTGTGGAAAATTAAAATAATTTTTTAGAGCCTTGGAATAGACGTATAAGGTCATCAAATTAAATTTGACTTACACAAAATTTCCTAAAATCATATAATGTCATCTCTAGATTAGGGCACTCACATTTCCAAAAGAATGTATTAGAGAAACAATGTATTTTTTCATGTTTTTGTTTGTCTCATCCTCTATATCTATTCTATGATGTATGTTTATGAAAATTGTTTCTAAATTCATCACATATTAGAAGTTATGTTTAAACTACCTTTGTCCTTTATTTTTATATTTTAGAATATGTTGTGTATTTATTATGATTTACACCCATTATTCTAAATTCATCACATATTAGAAGTTATGTTTAAACTACCTTTGTCCTTTATTTTTATATTTTAGAATATGTTGTGTATTTATTATGATTTACACCCATTATGGAGTGTATAGCCTAACATGTATTAATGGGGTTTGTATGTAGGTTCGAAGTTTATATGAATATTTTTGGTCTATACTTTACATCACATAGTTTCTAGTCCCATGGTTTATACCTATTGTATTATATACCACTTGGATGGGTTCTTACTGACGTTTTCATAAATACTTGCTAATGCGTTAGGGTAAAGAAAAAATTTGAAGTGCTTTATTGTATTGTAAATAATTGAGTTGACATAATAAGGAAGAATGTTGACATGTTTGGGTTTTTATTGAAAGGGTTTTCCAAAGTGAAAATATTCTTTATAGCTTAAGATTTCATTAGAATTGCTTCTCCTACATAATTTTATTAGACTGTATCTCTTCATTTGGTATTGAAGTTAGGGTTTAATATTAAGAGCTAGGACATCTTGGTTTTGTGATAAATATTTTTTTGAGTAAGAGATTTGTGCGTGAGAATATATGTGTAAAGTAAAATGATGGGAAATAATTTGGACGGTGATTGTAGACACTTCAATTTCATCACTTCTGTGTCGAAATTATAAATCAGAACAATTTCTCATAATAATGTACAAATCAAGCTAGAAATCATGAAAATATTTCAAATCATCCGCACAATTTAATGTATATATTCTGTGACACATTGGTGCATCATTGATTAGGATAATACACTGCATTAAATCATATAATCCATCATCAACATCTTGAATCTTACAAATGTCTCACTAGGCATATTAAACAAAGTAAATCAAACCTTACAAATGAGACTACAAAAGGACAAAGCCAAATTAATTAGTTAATTACTTGATTCGGATAATTAAACTTCTTCTAAAATTAAAGTTATATATAATACATGTCATAAATATTTGGAAATCAAATATTTCTTAATATCCTCATAACACAACAACTTGCTAATTAAAAAATTCCTTGAAACTCCCACTTTTCAAGGAAACTTAATGAAAAATTCATGGTGAATAAGTAAGGTTATGACATCGTTTTTCTTTTTTTGTTAGCCGAGGTATCTCTCTCAACTCGATCATCATTAACACCGATATGGACCCAACGACCTAGCACACACAATGGTGTGTGAATACAAGGTGAGTCCTATAGACTAATCTTCAGGAATCACGTCCACCCCTAAGCCTCCATGATATTAATTTACTTGGTCAAGATTTGATACATGATGTGGCCAATGGAAACCATCTAAACCACCCAGCTGGTCTAACCCATGGGGTTATTTATGACATAGCTTATTGTAGACACTATTTCTGAATTATATAACACCTCAGTCTTGTACATTTGGCAAATAGATATCATATATGTGCCTTAAACTTTTAGACATTTCTCGCTACCAAAATACTTGCATATATTATCTCTATGTGCATAATTGCTTATCTCTTAGTATGACCTATGTTATTCTGATGACATAGACTTACTATCTTATCCAAAATATTATAAACCTATTTATCTTCCATCTCTGCAAGTTTTGTACCTACACTTATTCTTCAACTGCCTAGACATTTGCATCCTATTCAAACATTTGCATTGATGCAAGTGTCTTACCCTAACACAAGTGTTCAGTGCATTAAAGTCATCTAATGTTCAAATGAAATATATTCCTATGATTGGCCTAAGTAGTTTAATGTAAGATATTATCCAAAGGGATTGGTATAAATATAAGATCAACCCTCATTCATTCCTCAGCTATCATAGACTTAGAAACTTCTACCTATTCACAAGTCAACTTATCAAAAACATTCTATCAAGCACTCGAGTGAGCAAAGCTTCTTTATTTTCTTATTTTTTTATATCAATCATAGAGACATCATATCTACAGTTATGAAGTATTGAAGAAGCATCCCAAGAGTTATATTTTTCAAGTTACAAGCTAGGTCACTATTGTACTTACTTATCACATATTGCATGATTCACACACAAGCCAACACATAGGGGAGAACTACATAAGTCTAAAGCCCTCTTCAGAGTATTATCTATGTAGGCAGTGCTCATTGGCATAGGGATAATTGGGGTAGCTCAACACCATATGCTCACTCATCCATTTTTCCCACAACCAATATGAAGATGAAGAATTAGGGTTTTGTTATTTGACAAGGAGAGACAATCCATGACCTAGATCTAAATACACCAGAGCGAAGGTGACACAAAAGTTTCAACAAGTATTCTACACTAGAAACCTACATCCAAGTTAGATAATAACATCGACGCAACTATCCCATGTCAACACAAGTGTTCATGACTATCGAATTCAAATTTTCAAAATTAGGTAATGGTTCTAAAATCTAGATCTAGATCTTTATTAGCATTATAACCAATGAAGTATCTTATTTCATTATTATTTTTATATCTAGCATATTTTTACTTTCTATCTTTAGCATCTTAGTATAAAAAATTCATTATATGTTTTATTTGAGTTTCCCAAATAATTATCCCACTTTAGACATAATCTACCATCCTTGTGCCTTAGGCTATATCTTCTCTCTTTAACCCTATATTTTTAATCTAGATTTAAGAGTTAAACATTTGGTAAAATCAACGTTTGGTCCCCAAAATTGTAAATGATGATCTAGGGTTTCTTGTTTCTTTGTTCTGATTTAACAAAATTTTACAAGTTAAAAATTGGATTTCTTTTTCTATCAATATATTCAATATAGGTCCATGTGTACTTCATTTTATGTTACAATTTGTAGTTGTAGTGATAATTTGATATTTTAATAGGTTAATCCAAATAAATAAGTAGATATGTTAATATAATTAAGGGGGTTTTAAAGAAAAAACAAAACATAGTCTTTCTTCAAAACTCCTTTTGCAATATTATAGAGCCAATATCTAGACATCAACATGATTGTTGTCAATCATTTGTTCTACCTATATCTTATTCGAGTGATGGTTACCATCCCTCACCCATTGTTCACCCATGGCTTATATTGGATTTTATAGTCCATGTTGTCAATACTCACAAAGGTAAAGATGTTCAACCTAACCCGCCACCTATTAATATAGAATATGTGCCTCTCAAGACAAAGCTTATGATCAAATCTAAGCGATATGACCTTGACCAATTGAGCAACACACGTGCTAAGATTTACTATCTATAAGGATATCTTATACAAGGCATTGTGTGAAACTTGAGTTTTGAGTGAAATTGAGACAACTTACTTTGTGGATATCATGAAAGATCTCAAAAACAATGCAAAATTAATCACCATTGATCTAACAAAATTACCATGTAAAGATACTATTGACTAAGAGTTACCTTTGCTCATACAACCATGCACAATAAGGTTATAAAAAGGGTGCTTATTGATAATGGATTAGCCCTAAACATTTATAGCACAAATTTCTTAATCACCATTGGTATTATTAGCACAAACCTTCTGCAAATATCAATGATACATATCAAAGGATTTAATAATTCACATAGCCCCCTGATTGGCCAAATAACTTTAGATGTAACATTGGGGCCAAAAATGATTCCAACCAACTTTCAAGTAATGTCACAATCATTACATTATAATTAACTTTTGGGTAGACATTGGATACAAACAATGAAAGTCATCCCATCCACTTTGCATCGATGTGTAAAATTCATACATGATGGGACTTTATTGATGATGTTTGTCAATGATGAACCCTCCAAGTTATGCAAAATGATACATTCTAATAAAGATTTAATTCCTAAAGTAGTACCACCTACACAATGTATTCCTCTTGAGAATATCCAAAAAGGCACTAAAAACTAAAGTGCACATAGATGCACCTCAAGAACAAGAACCAATACCAAAAGGAGCCAATGATATAAAAATTGAAAGCACCTCTAATATTCAATCTTCCTTTATTGGTCAACACTAAGCAATAAGATGGCCATGTTTCAAATTATTATGATAATGATGATGGTCTAGCCCATGATGTGATAGATGAGATGTTGTGAAAACTTAATTTTGATCCACTTGAGCATATTTTGCATAACCTATTAAAACCTATAGGTCTCGGTACTTATAAGCTAAACTCATTTATATAGGAGAAGGAACCAAATTGAGATAAGGGAAAAGAAAAAATGGTAGATGAACATGTTAATGCTTGCTATTGCATACACCCTTCTTGATTTCACACATCAGTTCAACCATACAAGGGTAAAATGCAAATACATCATGTTGAATAATTTAGAGTTCTCTCATAAGATTTCACGACAAATTTTACAGATCACACCAAACCAGGATACTACGTATACAATATTTTCCATGTTATTCAAACATAACATGATATGTTTACCTTCTAATAGACACAAATAAAATAGTAGAATTGTTCCTATGCAAGAGTTGCCACATTTTAACCATCATCGAATAAATGGCCATCATACAATTCATTGTCAGACATTTTGAAAAACCAAATTTAGAGATAAAAAATAAGGGTCACATACAATTTTTTCCTAATAAGATACAATGACAAACCACTTCCAAAGATTCACATGGAAACCATCCTGCAAAGTAACAAAGGCACAAAGATATAACTATTACTGCTTATATTGACATAGTTTATTTTAAGCATCTGAAGTTTGATAAGAACCATTGGGATACAATGTGTAGAACTACATTCCTTCAAAAATTCAAGCATGATATAACTAAATTAACACTCTCCATTGATGCTAGAATCTCTGTGGTACATCAATTTACAAGTAGTATGTGGACCGTAGGTGATCCCTGCGATCATATGGATATTAGATCAGGATCCAAATTTGACATTCAAATTTGGAAAAAATTGGTTCATTGATTGGAATGAAGCACTAAATAGTGTGGATATGTGTATCACATTTACTTTTATGGATAGGGAGATTTGCTTACACCATGATGGATATGGCTACCCTTCCCCAATGGTTGTCAAAATATCATTACATAGAAACATCAAAGAGGTTGTAAGGAAATTACTTAGATGAATCAAAATAATAGAATTATATATGGTAGAATTAAGATTAAAATAAGTAGATCCATGACAAAAATCAGTGAAAGAACATAATAGTTGAATATTATGACTTAGCCACTTTGAGGGGGAAACCTCCACAACAATGCAATAAGAACATAATTCACAAATGATTATAAAAGACTAACCACAACCTTCTATATATACATTACTTATCCATGGTTATTCCATAGGTTGACCATACTAAGAACATCAAGAAATACAACAAGCTAATATGAAGGTGTGTAAGCCATAAGTCGGCCACACATATCCATAGATGCACTATAGGTTAATGGCGTATCATTACCCCCCCATTCATAAAAATGTTGTCCTCAATGTTAAATTAGACCAAGATGTTGATGTAAGAACACTTCATTTTCCCATGTTGCATCTTCAAAATGCAGGTTCTTCCATTTGATCAAATATTATTTAATGGATCTAGTTCACAATTATTTAGTTCATGTGTGAAGGATCTCTTTAGGCTTCAGAATGAATCGGCCTTCTTCATCCAATTCAAGTAACTTAGTATGAGTGTAAAATTTGTGTCCAATTACTTTTTTCATGCAAGATACATGTAATACTAGATGTATGCGAGTTGCTGGGGGTAATTCCAACTTGTAAACCACACTACCAATTTTATACAAGATTTGGTAAGGGCCATAATACTTAGGTGATAGCTTATTATCATTTTTATGTTGCTTCAAATACATTTGATTTTATGGCTACAAACACACAAAGACCCAATCACCTATGTCAGAATACTTCTCAGTACGGTGTTAATCTACTTGTTGCTTCATTCGATTTTATGCCATTGCTAAATTCTCTTACAAACCGACTAGCACCTCCTTTTGATGATGAATGTGTTATTCAAAAGATTGAATCTTAGGATGCATTGACAAAGCTAAAGTAATGGATGGGGGTGAAACCCATATAATGCCACAAAGGGAGACATATTGGAGGAAGTATGAAAAGAAGGGTTATACCACCATTCAGCAAGTGGCAGCTAATGAACTCATTTATCTTATTTGTCAGAACCAAAACAACAAATATACCCTTTGAGATATTTGTTGAAAAACTCTATTTTTCCATCATATTGAGGATTATGGGATGAGCTGTTAGGTTGTGGAGCTAAAAGCTTCACCAAGATACGAACAAGAGGAGTTGCTGAAGTGTCACAGACACTGGCGTCGATCAGGCCAATCGATGTCAGTCATGAGTGGATAGGAATCTGTCGACATCGGTTAGGGATCGGCCGACGTTGATCATCTCCAGGCAGATAGGGACCGACGTCGGTCGCCTGTGCGGTTCTAGAACTGTGAGTTGATGAACAGTTTGTTAACGAACCAATTGTTTGCATGTTAACAGGCTAATTATAGTCTTGAGTTGGGAGTCTAATTATTGTAATTAAGAATGTCTAATTATTGTATGCATGAGATCTATATAATAGACTCATGGGCTGTATTGTAAAATTATACTAGAGTGAGAGAGCAAAGATTAGCTCCTTCAAAAGAGAGAGAAAGCAAGAGTGCTAGATAGCCAAGAGGGCTTATAGAAGAGAGCAGGGATTAGCTTCTCCTAGTTCCAAAGGGGTGCTGAGTGCGTATGATCAGGGAGAGTTGCAGGTTGTGCAAGTTCTGGTAGAAGATCCACCGGGGTACTGGTTGAAGAATCATAAGGACTTGGTGAGGCAAGGACAAGGGTTATTCAATTTGTAGAGATATCTACGTGGTAAGTAAGGTCTAGTGATTTGTAGGTTGTTGCAAGAGCAGGGAGATCTACTTGGAGTACGGTTGTGTACTGACATCGTTGTTACTGACTGGTGGAGGTGAACAACTCTATGTTTGAGTTGATTGTTGTGACTGTAATTGAGAGAGTGAACTGTTGAAGGAGAATTATAGGTGAACCCTAGAAGTGTTGGAGCTCTAGAGGTGTGGGAAGAAGAAGTGTGGCATATTCTTTATTGTATTTTCTTTTGATTGAGTATTAATACAATTGGGTATTGTCTCTCATATTCTGTGTTGTTTCATATTTCTAGTTACTTATCATTCTAGTTAAATTTTGTGTTTAGTTGCTAATACAAAGGTAATCATGTGTGCCCTTAGTGGGTAGTAGTTCCTGGCAAAGTGGTATCAGAGCATGTTTGTTGTTCTAGATTACCTGACACGTGGTATCAGAGCTAAGGTTACAGGAGTAGGTGGACCAGGTTTGTACCAATCTTGATAAGTTGGTATCAGAAGGTGGTTAAGTTACTAACAGGTTGTATCAGATCTGGTTAGTGTTTGTTGATTACAGGTCACTCATAGGGGTTTCAGATTGAGTGGGAGTATAGCAATGGTAGAAGAAAGTAAGCTACGAATGGAGAAATTGAATAGCATGAATGGTTAGATTGATGGAAAGAAAGAGCAGGTAAAGAAAGATTGTTGGTTGTTAGAAGATCAGCATGAAGAAAAGGAAGAAGCAGATGTTGTAGGTGTTGTTGCACAGGATGCTCTGGATAAAGTAGAATCTTGGTTTATATATTCTGTTGCCTCTTTCCATGCATCCCGAAATAGAGCATCTTTTCATGGGTATGTTCAGGGAGACTTTGGAAAGATTTATTTAGGGGTTGGTGAGCCTTGTCAGATTGTTGGCAAAGGGGAAGTGAAGCTGAAATTGTAGACATGTAACACACAGGTGCTGAATGAGGTTATGAAGGTACCAGTCTTGGAGATGAGTCTAATTTCTTCAAGAAAGTTGGGTGATGAGAGATGCACAGTAACTTTCACAGTGGATGCACTTGAATTAGACAGTGGTAAGAAAGTAGGTATCCTTTATCTATCTACTTATATTACTGATTCACCTTCTGTTGTAGAGATGTGGCTTTGTAGGCTCGGTCACATGTGTAAGAAGGGAATGCATGTTTTTAAGTAGAAGACAGATATCTTTGACAAACTTAAGAACTTGAAAGCCTTGGTGTTCATGGAAGAGATGACAGACAGAGATCAGCTGAGGGGACTAAATTATTCTGAGCAGGGCTATGTTAATTTGGATAGGGTTTTGATCCAAGGGGAGCTCGCGAGTAAAAAGTCATCACTCATAGGAAAACACAGGTACTGGCATCGGTCATATGGAATCAACGTCGAACAGACAGGCACCGACGTCGATCATGTGCAGATCAGCAGAGTCGGTGGTGTCGAGTAGGTGGAGACTGATGTTGGTCATGGATAACTGACATCGATAGTAAGGGTCAATCGTAGGGAACCGACGTCGGTCGGGTGCAGATTGGGAGATGGCCGAGATCGGTCACTAGAACGGATGTTGGGCAGATAACAAGCTCTAAAGGAGTCTCAAACGCCCATATGGAGGACTGAAAGGGTAAGTGAACCTCATATTTTTTGTTCACCTTCTTACTTGTTGCTCACTAATGGTCAAGAACTAGGAAGATGTGAAGAGGCAATGCAGGTAGAATCTAGGAAACAGTGGGAGCATGGCATGAATTCTTTAGAAGAGAACCAAGCGGGAGTTTTGGTAGAGTTGCCAGCCAGGATGAAAGCACTGATAGATGAATGGATTCCCAAGTTAAAGAAGAGAGTGGATGGATACGTGAGATGGAAGGCTAGGGTATATGGTCTTGAGGAAGCTACAAGACAGTGGTATAGGTTTTGACAGGTGGATGACAAAGCAGGGCTTCAGTCAATGTCAGTGTAACCATTGTGTTTGTCTTTACTGGGTTGGATGATGATTGCAACATTATCATGTTACTGTTGTGTGGTTGCTTGTTGTAGGGTTACACATGCAGGGAGTTTTTGAGCTAAAGGTAAAGTTAGTTCAGAGGTATGTCATGAAGAATTTGGGAGCAGTGAAATTCTTTGGCATAAGAGACATGGAAGATCACAGGTTGATTTTGTCTCCAGTGGGAGCTGATGTGAATAAGGTGTTGGTGGGGTTCAATACGTAGGATGCAGAACCGATAAGCACACCAAGGGCTGGATAGTTCAAGCTGAGCTTAGAATAGTGTTCAAAATCACATAAGATCTGGTGTAGGCCTGAGTTTTCCCAAGCAGTGGGAGTTGTCAGAGAGTTTGGAGCCAATTCGAGGAAGGTGGATTCTCAGGTATCTGAGAGGGACCAGCAGTAGGGATTCATGTTATGTAGGGTCACGGACTTCACTAGATGGGTTTGTAGGTTCAGATGTGGCAGGTTACTTGGATGACAGGAGGTGCACCACAGATTGTGTGGTGGTTGGTCTTTAAGATTGAGCTTGAAGAGGGATACAAGCCAGGAAATGAATTAGATGAAGGTACAAGTACAGGTATAGGTGCAGCTATTTATCTCCAAGTGGGAGATTATTAGGTTGTGGAGCTAAAAGCTTCACCAGGATGCGAACAGGAGGAGTTGCTGAAGTGCCACAGACACCGACATCGGTCAGGCCAACCAATGTCGGTCATGAGTGGATAGGAATCTACTGACATCGGTCAGGGATCAGCCGACGTCGGTCATCTCCAAGCAGATAGGGACTGACGTCGGTCACTTGTGCGGTTCCAGAACTGTGAGTTGACGAATAGTTTGTTAACAAACTAGTTATTTGCATGTTAAGAGGCTAATTATAGTCTTGAGTTGTGAGTCTAATTATTGTAATTAAGAATGTCTAATTATTGTATGCATGAGATCTATATAATAGACTCATGGGCTGTATTGTAAAATTCTACTAGAGTGAGAGAGCAAAGATTAGCTCCTTCAGAAGAGAGAGAGAGAGAGCAAGAGTGCTAGATAGCCAAGAGGGCTTGTAGAAGAGAGCAGGGATTAGCTTCTCCTAGTTCCAAAGGGGTGCTGAGTGCGTATGATCAGGGAGAGTTGCAGGTTGTGCAAGTTCTGGTAGAAGATCCACCGGGGTACTGGTTGAAGAATCATAAGGACTTGGTGAGGCAAGGACAAGGGTTCTTCAAGTTGTAGAGATATCTACGTGGTAAGTAAGGTCTGGTGATTTGCAGGTTGTTGCAAGAGTAGGGAGATCTACTTAGAGTACAGTTGTGTACTTGGTGTACTAGCAGCCTTGTTACTGACTGGTGGAGGTGAACAACTCTGTGTTTGAGTTTATTATTGTGACCGTAATTGAGAGAGTGAAATGTTGAAGGAGAATTACAGGTGAACCCTAGAAGTGTGGGAGCTCTAGAGGTGTGGGAAGAAGAAGTGTGGCATCTTCTTTATTGTATTTTCTTTTGATTGAGTATTAATACAATTGGGTATTGTCTCTCATATTCTGTGTTGTTTCATATTTCTAGTTACTTATCATTCTCGTTAAATTCCGTGTTTAGTTGCTAATACAAAGGTAATCATGTGTGCCCTTAGTGGGCATTAGTTCCTAGCAAAGTGGTATCAGAGCATGTTTGTTGTTCTAGATTACTTGACATGAGCTATGAGCCAACTGAGTACCCAAATATGTTAATAATTTAGTCCAAAAATTACTAGTAAATGTGGGATCTCAGTCACTTACATTGATCTTTGGAGTACTGTGCAATTTTTGAACTATATTAAGAAAAGAAAAAGATATTGTATTGGAAATAAATGAGTATGATAAGGATTATAAATGAGCATACTTGGTGATTCGATCCACAACTATCATGATAACATTTTTACTCTCAAACTATGGTAACCTTGTAATGAAATTCATAAAAAACTCTTCCCGATGCTGGTTAGGGATGGATAATGACTGCGAAGGACCTAGGGATTTAATGGTTTCATCTTTATTTTGTTGGCATACCATGCATTCAGTCACATATTTTTGAACATGCCCCTTGAGTCCTTCCCAAAAAAAATCTTGCTTGATTCTATGATATGTTTTCAAAAATCTAGAATGACTTCCAAGTGTAGAGGCATGAAGTTCCTGAAGAATAATTATGTTTGAGGAGAGAATGATTAAAAAGGTATAACCTATCTTTATACCATAATGTGTTCCCCTTCCATGTAATTTTTTTAGATTCATTATAACCCTGTTGAAGATTATAAATCAAATCCTTGGTAGCACTATCATTCTCCCACTCTTTTAACCACAAATCTTAATGATCATAGCATCCCCCTCCAACATAACAAAAACTTTAGTTGATTGTCACTCTTTTTGTATCAATATGGTTTCAAATTTGTCATATTCTTCTGATCTATTTTTAATCCTCCTCCTTTTGTTGGATTAGACCCATCATAGTTTATCCTCCTCTACAAAAGTATTATCTTCTTTCCTCTCCATCTCGTTGTGGGATAAATCCCACTTTCATGCAACCACAAACACCAACATGCTTCTTATTGCATCTTACTTTATCTTGTGGGATTGTTCCCACTACCATCATTCATCCACCTTGACCAAGATTCTTATTATCTTTCTTCATTAAGTATTTGACCCATTATTGGGTCCTTCCCATACTTAGGGTGACCCATATTAGATGATGTAAGGAGTCTTTCATTTATGTAATAACTTAAGTGGGAAATTTTGGGGGAGCCACCAGGTTTGTTCTCATGCAAGGTGGAGTATTGTGTGGAATCTAACCAAATACACTTCACAAAATTCTATAGAATAAATACTTCAACCTTAACTTCCTTCAAACAAACAATATCTAAGGCACCAAGCCACTAACACATACATATCACATATATAATTTTTTATAGGACTTTGTGAGACCTCAAAAATTATATGAGAGAATATTCATGAGGAGGAATCTCCATGTATAATTCTCCTTGGCCATTCTCAAACCCATCCTCGATACCCAAAGCTACAAAGTTATTGCTTAAAAGAGGATGTTGGTTTTGTAATATATAATATTTAAGTGAAATGGAGTGGCAATTTTCCCTATTACCTCCCCTTGGTTAATCATCACCATGGCTAGGTAGGTTGCATGAATCCCTATTGGGTGGATCATTCATTGAGGAAGTCCAAACAATCGAAGTAATTATCTGCATATAACTAAATGGATAAACTTGACTCTAAGGGATAACCAAGGAAATTTTAATGGCTTACATTAAAAACAACTTAGACGTCACTAGGAGAATTGATTTTGAAATGGTGGTGAATCAGGTTGGAAGGCATATAATAGCGTAGGCAAATTAAGAGGTGGCACATGGAAAATGTAATACTAGGAATGACCACTCAACTGCATACTACAAACATCCGACTGTACAATGAATTTGTCTAACTACATAATGTAATCATCTGAATCTATTATGCAATCATCCAAAAACATTATGCAATAATTTGACTACATGGTGCAGTTTTTTGACTGCATTGTACAGTCATTTGATTATGCCATGCAGTCATTCGATTCATACTACAAACATCTGAATGCATGGCATAGTCATTCACCTATATAGCACAAATATCCAACTATATGGCATAGTCATCTGATTGCACACTATTATCGTCTACCTGTGCCTTGTCTCTAAATTAGCCCCATACAATCACCTATATAAGGCATCCATGCACCCTATTTGCCACTTTCTAATTTCTTGTTCTAGTTATACTTGCTCTCCATCCTCACCCAATTTTATGAAGCAATGTATTTTCTCTATCTATCCTTGCTCTCAGTCATGCAACATTTATTCGCTATCATCCAACACCTTCTTGATGTTGTCCATCACCTTCTTGTTGTCATCCATCACCTAGTTACTGTTACCCAACTACTGGTTGTAGAAGCATGACAGTGGATACTGATGCTTGAGATGGTTTGTACTTGAGGAGTAAATACCATATTTATAGCATGGTAAGTGCCCCCCTGATTGGATTTCTTGGTACTGGTGATATAAATCTATAAGAGGAATTTGTTTTAAAAAGTAGGCAAGCTAACCCTTAAGTTTTAATTATACCCTAAAATTTAGGAGATCTTGTGCGATCGTCTACCCACAAAATTACCAAATTTTGACTTAAAAAAATGGAATATTCATGAATTAATGAAGATTTTCCACTAAAAAAATCCCTAGGGATAACGGAAAGAGCTTGGCTCTAATGCACATGACTAGGGAAATGGGGGTTATTCTCAACGTTTCTTTACATATTATTGTTGTTTGTTGTTGGAGGTTGTGTTAGTTATCTCAATATTTTATTCCCCACAATCACTTTATTATTACCAACAATAGTCCAATCATCATTTTTTCTATCATATCCTACTTTTTAGTGGTCATTTTTTCAACTGACTGCTTAGAGACTAAGCAAATGATAAATTATGGTCACATATCCTATAGTTGGGGGCTTGACAATAGAAGAACATGTTAGGTTAGTTTTTTTATTAAGGGTAAAGAGCAAGTTTTGATTGGGTCCTACCCTAGTAACAAAAAATAGGCCCAAGGCTGAGAAAAACTAACTATAAAAAATAATTAACACAAAAACATAAAAAATAGTGTCTATACATGACAAATAAACAATCAAAACACAAAAAAATAATAATAAAATAGATATGACGAATTACATCTCTAATCAAAAGGTTCCATTATTTGACCAGATTTTTATGGACCTATTAAATGTCCCCCATTATAAAATTATCTAGCTCCATAGTCTTTCCTTTATCCATGCCCTTGTTTCTTTTCCTTGCTCAAACACCACTCTACTACTCTTTACCTACTTTAATGATTGCCTTTAAAACATTAATGTTTGAAACATAGTTCTTAATAGTGACTTTGCTCATTTGTACCAATTTGTGAATGGTACCTTTCATCGAATTCCTCTCAACCTCTAAATCATAAATTTTAGCTTCCATCTTATGTAATTTGGAAGCCACACCTTCACCCTCATAAAAACACTCTATTGAGGAACATTGGAACTTCCCCCAACACATTTTTTCACATTAGTATCTCTAATGATCAAAGACAAAAAAAATATTATGAAGGTCAATGTCCATATCCATGTATTTGAGTCTTTTATGGATATTATCATCTCTCCCTTTCTCCTTCCTTCCCTTCCTCATATGAACCCCATCCGACTTAGCAAACATAATATCTTTTTGCATGTCATCCTCCAAATCATATGTTGGTTTCTCCAGCTCTCCCTGATTGTTATTATAAATTTCAATCTCCTCCTCTACCTCCTCATTTTCCTCCTCCATTTCCTCCCGAAAGTCAAACACAATGAAGGTGTGTGCCTTCTTTGCATGAGACTTATAAGGGGTAAACACAAGTAATTTCATATGAATTTTTATGGTATTGGATTATTGAGAAGGTCCCTTCCCCTTCCCTTTACAAATAGTTTTCCCTTTCCCATAAGACTCAACCAATTTGATAGCTATAGAAAGCCCAACCCCAAGGGATTTAACATGAATATACAAGAGAGAAATGAGGGATTGATGATGGGGTAAGGGAGCTTTCCGCAACTACATCTCAGTAATGGCGTGTTCAAGTGACATCAACAAAAAAGGGAAAACTGATAGGAATGTTATGCCTAAAATTATTTAATAGGGCAAAATGGTAAGAAAAGACAATACCATACCATCCTTCAAGCATTAAATACTTCATGACTTGCTTATCCACTTCATGGCAAGGCATAGGTAGATATTATCAAAGAAATACTCCTTGGAAAGAAATCAATTCCTCTCCAGGGTCAAGAAATTGCTCTATTTCCTCAACCTTCTCCCGCTTGGTCCTAAAATATTTCCTCCCATGAGTACTCATACTAGTAACTTGAGAAATCAATTCTTCATAAACAACAATTGTAACTTTCCTCATAGTCACAGTTATATCCTTCCATCCTTTGACAAAGTTGATGGAAAGATGAGTATCACTACCACAAATCCTCTCCATATAATTAGACAAACCACCATCTCTAAGGATAGTCCAAACCTCCTTGTTCTTCTTAACATGAACCATAGTAGATGGCTCAGTTTGTCATAAATCACTGTACATGTTAGGTAAGTTAATATAATTAACCTATTGCATAAAATATCCAGCCCCAATTTGGATATTAATAGAATTTTTGGTCTTTTGTGAAGTCAACCTCGAGATAGATTTGTTGTTTTAGTTGAGCGTTAAAAACGTTCCATCTCATGACATATCACGTGCATAATGGGTTGGAATATTTGTTCAAGGAAGGCCAATAAAGGAACCAGTAGCTCTAAAAAATCAACCCAAATAAAGACTTCAAGTGAAGCATGCTCGATGACTTGAAAATCTTGAATCCAATGCAACAAAGTCATCAAAATATTTAGGATGCAACAATAACTAGACTTACCACTTGTAAAACTTACAAATATGACAACTCCTTAAAGAATAACAAAAAGAAACTTTTAATAAAATTGTGAATTCCTCTCATCCTAATCCCATGGATTTTCCAATAATACTTAAGTTTTGGAGAGAGTGCTCAAAGTAAATACAATCGACATAGTAAACTATAAAACTATGAGATTCATACTAATTAAAAATAAATTCAATAGAATAAAAAGCAAGTCCCCTCATTTGCTTGGATATGTTTCTTTTAAAAGTTTCCGTGGAAAACTTACAAGTAAATATTATTCCTTTTCAAAGTATATTTGAAACTTGTACCACTTTGGAGTAAGAAAGGCATAAACTCTTCTAATAAACACATTTTAAAACGCATTAATTTTTATATAAAAAGGTAAAGAGGGTTTTCAAAATTACTTTATTGTATGAATGTTTGTTTTTTAAAGTTGGTATATATTAATTAAAGAGATGTGGAAGTGTACCTTCATCATTACATCATTTAGATTGCATTATATATATATATATATATATATATATATATATATATATATATATATATGTGGAAGTTTTGTTAAAGTGATGGTTATTTTTTTTAAAAAATATTTTGCAAACATAATTAATTTGAATAATATTTTATTTATATTTAAAATATTTTATAATAATATATTTTTTTAATGATGAATTGATGTTATTATATTATATTAATTTAATTAAATATGTTTAGTGTGTTTAAAATTTTATGAGTATTTAATTATGCTGATTATAAATGATTTGATGGTGATATTTTTAGTTTTTTTTTTTTTAATATATGTATGATGATGAAAATAACATTATTTTAATTATATATTTTATTTTTGTAAGAATTATGTAAGAGTACTTTTATTGAATAATTAAATTCTTTTGGATTCATCTACATTAAATATTTTTGTCGATGTTTTATATTCACTGTTGGATCTATCTTCAAGAGAATAAAAAGTGAATTCAATAGTGGGATTCAAATTGTCTGGACAAAAATATTTTTACATAAATGAATCCATAAACATATTATTTTATATTATACTCTTAAGAAATCAAGATTAAAAATAAGATGACAACCCTTTATGGGAGGAACTTGTACGAACATTGTAGGCTCT
This sequence comes from Torreya grandis, assembly GCA_037957365.1. NCBI lineage: Eukaryota > Viridiplantae > Streptophyta > Pinopsida > Cupressales > Taxaceae > Torreya > Torreya grandis. Next base: position 3,476,340 of record JARHVA010000111.1, read on the forward strand.
TCAAGACACTGAGGTCAAAAATAGCCAAGAGCATTGAAGACCTGAGATTCCTTAAAATGTATTGCCATACAGACATTATCCGCACCTACATTAACATCCCTCACAAATTTAAAATTGATAAGAATGACCACCTTTTTCATGCAACCAAATTTTCCTTGCCAAGAGAAATTAGAGCTAAATTTAGATCATATAATGATGTGTTATCAAAGGAATTGTTGCTATCCACCTAGAGTTGGCAATAGTTGTAGATGTGAATTTGTCTAAGATCCATTTTCTTATGCAAGATCCATTTATATAGCCATTCCCTTATGTAAGAGCCATATATATAGCCTTAGCTAACAAAGACGAGCAAAATATGACTTAAGAAAACCTATTCCCCCTCTTTAATAACACATTGAAAAATAAATTGCAATACATTGTTAGGTCTTTCACTACTAAATCCTTAGATGAAGCATTAGATCAAGCTAAATAATAGGACCATCTACTGATACAATTCGACCCTTCCCAACTTAATCAAGGAACTCGTGTGCTTATGAGACCTAAGAATAATCATGCTATGGATGATGGTGTCACATATAATTACGATCCCAAGAGGACCATCCATGTCATTATTCTAGGAAGCTCCAATAAACTGATTCTCCCAACCCATAGTGAGAAGTCCCTTTCAACCTATTCCTCATTCACATGTCTACACTTATGAGTTTAGGAGAAGCCTTCGTTGACCATTAACTAGATATGTTGATGTTTCTCATCTTAGTAACCATTGATATGATCCCTAAAAAATTTGTTGGTTTCATTCTCATTGGGGTCATTCTCATGAATCTTCCAAGTAGTTGAAACATTTAACATTTGAGTTTTTGCTTGGTCATAAATTTGATCATGAAACCATGATTAGAGAATGTCAACAAGCTTATGATAAGGTTTCCAAAGTTCATGAGTCTAAATTCAAGCGTGACCAATCCCCTACTTGATCATACTCAAAATCCCCCTGTAAGGTTGGTAATGTTCACCTTGCAATGTATACCAATCCCCTTCCTGAGCATACTCAAAATCAACAAGCAAACAATCAGCTTCAAACCTCTTTCCAACCAATCACTAATGTTGTTGAAACCACAGTTAACCCTCATTCTTATAACAATGTGGAAAACTTGGTGAATATGAACAACATGAAGCATGTTGTTTCCTTTATTGATCCTATTCTTATTAGGAAATGCATTCCTCTTATAGTTTATTGAATAGTTTGAGCTTATCATCCACATAAGTTTTTAGTTGTTGCATCTAACAAAATCATCACTTTTGTCCTTCCAAATAATCTAATTCTATTGTCCAACTCAAAATAATTTTATGTTTACTCAACTATATTGACTAACCTAATACAGTTCCTTGTATCTGCAACTATATCATCCAACCGATATAGTTTCCAATTGACCCTATTGTATTAATTAACCTGATACATTATATTTCTATTTTCAATTCAACTATATCAGCCAAGTTGATACAGTTTGTCTCTTCAAACAGTTCTATTTCAACTTTATCGACCAACCTAATATAATCTATTTTCATGCCTAGTTTTGATTTTACTGTATCAACCAAATTGATAGTTTACTTTTGATACTTCTATGTCACTAACTACATTGACAAAGCCAATACGATTGACTCAATTTGCCTCTACTATACCGACATGACCTAGACCATATTCTTCTACTCAAAATCATGTAGAATTAGGTTCAAATTCAGTCAGACTTAATTAGTTTCAAAAACTAGTTCTTACCCTATAATCATGCCTAGATCATATTAGCTATGATGAGTGGGGTCCCATAGAAGAGCTTTCTAGAGCTCTATTTTAAATCTCATTTATTGAGGTCATGAGGATTTCTCCAAGATGCACAAACCACCTTATGTAATTTTTGTTTGAAAATAAATTCCTCAACCAAACCAATATAATTGCCTTGACTTGCCTCTACTATATCGACAAGGCTGAGACCATACACTTTTGCTCAAAATCACATACAATCAAGTTCAAATTTAGTTAGACCTAATCAGTTTCAAAACATAGTTCCTCTAAGTTATAGTCCAAACTAGCTTATATGAACTTCCATTTCAAATCATGTTCCTTGAGCTCATTTAAACTTCTCCAAGACATAGAAATCACCTTACATAGTTTTTCTTTGACATGAAAATTCCTTGACCACCACTTATGAGGCAAGAAGCTACATTGCCTAGGTCTGAGGAAAGTATGATGCAATAATGAGAAGAGATATCTAGATTATTTCATTTTTCCCCCTTACATAAAGTAATGCTACCCTAATTTTAGGGACATTTATTTCGATACCCATACCTTCATGAGTTAAATGGGTGGCTCTTCTTGCACTTTTAGGGATTAAATTTAATGGTTATATGATAGTATTTATTAATTTTACTATAAAATATAATCAATTTTTTTATGAGATTATATTAGATATAAAGTACAATTCTAAGCAAATTGTCAAAAATTATAAAATATCATAATAAATATATGTAGTGTCTCTAATATTTTCTTCCTATATTATCAATTATATTAACATATAAAAAGTAAAGGAGATCATCAAATTTAATCGTTGTTCCTCTCAAATTTAAATGTTATGAACATTTTTATATTATGAAAATTTCATTAATATTATAACCGTTCCATAAAATTCAGAAAATCTTTCATATTTATTAATTATATTATACTAATTTAAAAATAGAAATGTTTTTATGCTTACACCTTACCTTTGCAGTTATGGAGAGTTACGTTTTAAATACATGTATGTATATAAAAGGCTTTTGGAACAAACAACATGATTTTTTTATTATAAACGTTTTGGATCACCCCTCACATAGAACAAAATATGGATATAAGTATCCCAAAATTGTGGGTGTTAAGCCTTTGAAGGTCAAACTCCACATCACCATTTATGGATTTCAAATCTTGATTTACTTACTCAAAGGCACATTGTCATAACTTTCATTTACAAGCTCAACAAAGATTGTCATTCCAATGTCTGTGTAGGACAAATATTGAGAGAGACACTTTTTAAGACCCTGGTCTAATTGTTGTCAATTGTAATGGAGATGGTGCCCTATTTATGGAAGCCATCACAGATTCACAAGTTGATGACTGAAGGATCTTTCTTTCCCATCATAGCTTGAAACTAAATTAGTTTGAGTGGAAGCTGAAGATCACAAGAACAATTTTCAATGTCCCACCCACGCATCCAATTTATGGCATGATCAAGGTGTTGTAATGAGGACACATGGAAAGGGGTTACATTCCAATGCATGCTCTCCTAAAAATATTTCCTTATTTCTAGATGAAAATAGCAATCTTTAGTTGTATGGACAAGTGCCAAAATATTTCTATCGTTTGACACATTAAGATCAAAATTTGATCAACTCTTCCAGATGTATATAGAATCAATTATTCAAATTATTATATATTATATATAAATATATAATATCTAATTTAATATTTTATAATAAATAATATAAAATATATATTATATATTGTAATAGTGACATGCTACAGAGATTTGTGCTTATATTAATTTGAGTTTGTTTAAATATTTTTTCAAATATTTTGTCATTGTCTTTTACCATCATTATTTAGTGCATTTAAAATATTTAATTGTTTTCATGTTTTGTATGAGATTTCTCTTTCTTGGCGCTTCACCATTACTCACACTCACTATGAAACATAGTATCTCCTCCCCAAATACTTCATTACCATATGAATGAACAATCAACCCCATTTTCTATCATCACCTCCATGAGTTAAGTGTCATATTATATTATTGTTTTCTAAAACTTTGTTCACAAATATTGATATGGGGTAAGCATCCATGGGTTACACGTGAGGTATGATTATTGTTTTATGCCTCTTTAAAATAGTAAAATATTTCAAAGTGAGATGAGCAATGATGAAGAGGGGCAATGACAAAGTATTTCTAATGATATCATACACCAAGGGGCCCATATCGAACCCCAGACCTGGTTTTAGGGTAGCCTTTGGATTTCCCCAACCATTGCCCATTACAAAGGGGTCTATAACTTGTATGGTGGTGGCATCTTTGAATGGTCATTTTTTACTATCGAGTGTGGATGAGGATGTCATGAGATATGATTTGATTACGACAATGCCCCACATCTAATGTGTTGCTCAAAATCTATTAACACAATAATAAATACATTAATATTATAATATAATATTCTACATTAATATTATATTATAGTATTAATATAATATATAACATACATGATATAATATATTTTGATAAAGTGTGGTTTTGTAAAGCATAAAAGCATAAATCAGTAATCAGACCTAACTTGAAACCCATGACTAATGACCTTGTATCATTTTTTGTGCACACAATGATATGCAACAATAATCATATATTTCTAGTTCAAGTAATGGTACAAAATCAGATTGTGTGTTCCATCATATGATATTATAATGAGTTATACGATGAGGAGACATTTTATTTCCTGAAGAACTTGAACAATGGCGAGGTGTGATGAAGGGATAGGAAATACAAAATATACAAGTGGTGAAAGATTTCAAGGTGAGCTAGGTGGTAATTGTGAGGGGTAATGATAGGGTATTTCATGTGATATCAAACACCGTAAAGCCCATATCATACACCTAACTCAAATTTAGGATAATTGTTGAATTTACATGGCATGCATAAATTGGAAAGGGGTATATAATGTCTTTCTTATTGTTAAGGGTGGTCATGGACATCATGAGTGTTGATTTGATTGTGATAGGCTTCATGTCTAATGAATGGCTTGAATCTGCATTACAATGTTGTTTATGTGTGGACAAAAATCAAGGTACCAGAGTCTATTTTATAGTTTATGTTTGTCCATGTTGCAAATATATTAACATCTAGGGATATAAAATCAGGATAAAAAATATATAAAAACACCAAACTTAGACCCTTGGAATAAAGGGCAAGGTGATAAAGACCATGTAAGTGGTGAAATATTTCAACGTGCACTAGGTGGTGATAGCTAGTGGCAATGATAGGATATTTTAAGTGACACCATTTGCCATGAGACACATATTGTATACTAAACCCAAATTCAAGGTGGTGGTTGGATTTACATGCCCTACATCACCCATTGCAAAGGGGTTCATAGCTTTCAAGGTGGAAACATATATTATTTGTCATTTTCTATTGTTGAGGGTGGATGAAGATGTCATGAGAGCTTATTTGTTTGCAACAAGACTCCAAGCCTGATGTGTGTCTCGAATCAATGATGCAATGTCATTAATGTGAATAGAAGATATTGAGATCCCAAAGTCTATCTTATTACTTTTGTTCATCCATGTTGTCAATATATTGACACCTTATTGACCCCTAAACTTTGTACAAGTATTATTCCATTTTTAGTGCATGATGCGGAAGGACCATTGTCCATTTTGATTCAAAAACTGACATGGCACAAGAGGACCATGGCATAGGAAGAACATGGTGCGCATTAGTATTGTGGCACAAAAATTTCCAAGCATGAAAGCATAATGACATAGGAGACCCAATGTGAGAGGACCTAGTCAAGGAAGAACGTGTCACGAGGGACTTAGGAATAGAGGACTTAGAACAAGAAGTGAAAGACTAGGGGAGCGTGAAGGAAGTAAAGTGTGAGGGATGCGAGAGTAGTTAGAAGATCAATTAGAGTAAGACACTTTGACCTCACTAATCGGAGGTTATGTATCATCCTATGAGAAATAGAATACTTGGACCACTAAAACATATCATAAAGCAAGCATCTAGGGGTGCAGAGGCTTGATTTTTATAGGAATAAATAGTTGTAAGAGCCATGACTCTCAGCTTGTTTGGAGCCTATGTGCCATTTGTCCATAATAATTAGAATCTTGACACTTGGTCAGGGAAAAACAAGTATAAAATCCCTAATGTAATCATTTGCCAGTGTAGACATTTGGAGAATAGATACAACATTTTGTCTTGTAATCTATTAAGAAATCAATGAATAGTTAGTATTTACCATAACATGTGATGATTCATGAACATTTTAAGTGTTGAATAATTAATATATTTTATTTCTAAGTCTTGGGTATCTTTTCCTTTTAGTTCTACTGTTGAATATTAAATGGTGATCCTAGTTATCATAGTAGTTAAGTCTAGGATGATGAGAATAATAGTGGTATATTTATGGTATTGAATAACTTAAGATTTGTGTTATAAGAGATGAACAAACATATAAAATTGTGTTTCAAAACCTTTACGAACCGTTCTTTCATTGCACACTTTGGGTGAGCATGTGAGACTTACCTCTCATGTGATAAGGTCAGTACGCTAGCCTGTTGGGGGAAGCTTTAGCACCGTAGTAGAACTAACTAAATGAACCCAATATTTTAGTTTCATTATCAAGACCCAAAGTAGTTGGAGAATAATCATGGGAAATGTTTGAGCACATTATGTTAGAGAATATTGAAGAATGGGTTACTAGTGTTGAAGATAACTTAGCGGTTCTGTATCTTGAACTAGGAATTTGTACATGATAGTGGGTAGATCAAAATCTGTACAACTCTTTGTATGAGATTTTCTTTTCTGAGGTCCTAGTTCTCTTACATTCTTGGATCTTAGCGTATACTCAAGGATGATATCAAAATTTTAGATAAAGGAAATCATGGGTACTTGAATAGTAGAGGTGTTTAGCATGACTTGGAATTCCCTGGACATGAGTGGTTAATTATTGGCAGAGAGATGTTTAGAATAACTACATATTGGAATACGCTATGACCACCTATTCATGTCTTGAGGAAGTAAAGTTCCAATTATTACAAGATCTGAGGGGATGATATCTTTCATCATTTGCCTTTGAGGTAAAGAAGCTAATTGTTGACCTTGGATTGGAAACTCTACCTATGGAAGGCTAAAATCTCTTATGCATGAGCCACACATTTGGAAGGGGAGACTAGTAGTTGATTGAAGATTTTGGGTTCAATATGGTAGCCATCTAATGAGCATTATAGAAATAGAAGTATGATTAATCTCAGCAAAGGATTTTTCAAATTAGTGGCATGGGAAGAGAATGAGAAACCTCAAGGAGTGTTGTGGAGAGCTGCATGGAGGCAGACACATGTGAGGATCCCATCACTTTTGAGCCATGACCTTTGCCCCTTATTTCACATGAAGGATAAATGAGTTGGATTACATAAATCAAAGAACCAAAGTCTGAATCAACCATGTTCCCCCACCATTTTACATGTTCATGCCTTTGAATCAGATAGAATACATATACAAAATTGGGATACAGATAATACAGAGTCAAAAATTGAATAGGTAAGGGAAATTAAAATTAGGCCATTACATGACCATCCAAAATCTACATTATCTTTCCCTCTATAAGGGATTTTTATGGCATAGCTTGGGATGTTTGGTGGAACTCGCCCTCAAGGCCATAATACAAGCCTAAACTTGGGGAATCAACCATCTACCATGTCTCTTTCCATGGGCACTGTTACTAGAGGCACCAGATGTAGATTAGGAGGAGGCACTGGAGGTAGATTAGGAGGAGGCACTAGAGGAAGCAAACCCCCTCATGGGACTAGAGTTGGATCTTCTCAGCACCCACCCACTCAACAACCTAAAATGGTCTACTATGAGATGACCTTGCATTTGACTAAATACCACAGGGTAGAGAATGTAGCTAAACATGTCCACAAGTATGAATTAACTTGGAGAGTGTGTGACATCATGTCTTCTAAATGAAAGGTAATGTAGTTTTTAACCACACTTTTAGAACACACGCACAAATGATATCATAAATTCAACCCTCAATAATTAGTGGTTGACTATGACCAATTCAAAATAGTCTTCTTTCAAGAGTTTGACATTTCTGAGTTTGAGCAGCAAAGTATAATGGTGATAAAAGACATAAAATAGGGACTTATAAAGAGCGTATGGGAATATGATGCATGATTCAAAACATTTCTTTCTAAGTTGTCATTTGAAATCAATCATGATCAGCATGCACAATGGTTTGTGTTAGGATTATTACTATCATTTTGATGGACCTTGTCACAAAGAACCTTCACAAGTGTGGTTGAGGCTTTGGAAGCTACCCTCCATGTTGAAGCATTTAGAAGCATGGATACCAAGATTAGTCCCTTTATGGAAGCACAAATAACATCCATAGCATCTCATCTTGAAAATTTAATGGAAAATAATGCACACAAGACATGCAGTGGTGTCTAGTGTATTGACTATGAGATTGAAGGGCATATGAGGAACAACTGCCCACATAAGAACATCCATGTAGTACTGAAATAAACCTATGAGATTTGTCATGAAGAACATGATGTCTATTCTTTTCCACTTTTTCAATGGGATACAAAACCTAAGGTATTTGATTATTGTAAAATTTTTGATGCCTACACACATGACACCAATGATTGTTGATTGATCGATGATATCCATGAAGCTTGAGCGTGTTGCACATGCCAAACCTCAGTTACCAATACTCATGACAATGGTGGATATTGTGGGTGAGGAAGAGGAAAAGGATGAGGTAGGGGTCAGTTTCCACCAAGAACCTATTACAAATATGGTTCACCAGACCACTATTAAAGGGATTGCTTGGACTATCCAACCTTTGCATTTTGCAAAAAATATCATTGACTAAAAGAGTGCCTTGATCTATATGCAGCCATCACTAAGGACCAAAATGAAAAGGGTGCCATCATGATTCACATAAATAAACCACAATGGCATGCATGATCAACCATCCCCATAGTGTAGCAAGTAAATATGACCACTTGTATTAGAGGTTAAACTCAATCCATAGCCTACCCAGTCGAGAAGGTACATCGAGAAGAACCACAGGTAAGGAAGTACCTTGATGCATAGTAAAAAGAGGATGTCCTTCAAGGTAAAATGGAACTTACACATGAGATTCAAGGTGATATTCAATACCTTAAGGACAAGGATGACACATAGTGTGCTACAATGCAAAAAAAAGTCAAACCTCTGGTGTAGGACAATTTTTAGGAACTATGCAGACATATGCTCAATGAAGACATCATTCCCCAGCTTAGCTCTTGGCTTAAAGTTCAAGATTTCCTAACAAATTAATACCACCTTCACCTCAATTATAAAATCAAATATCACTATTTAAATTATGCTCAACATCAGGAAAGTCCTAGTTCTTCTTCCCCAAAAGATGGAGAGATATTAGTTAATGCAGCTTACAACATATGGGTAATCTAGGATATCCTATTAGATACTAGCATGGAGGTCAATGTTCTTACTAAAGATGCTTGGCAAAAAGTCTCTAGTATAGTCTTGCATCCCTTTCCTCATGACCTATTCCTAGTAAATAAGACTTGAGTGCATCCTATTGGAGTCCTAAAAAATGTCACCATTGACATACTTGGGGTTCCTTTCAAAGTAGATTTTGAGGTTTTGGAGTTGGCTGAAGCTGATGACTATAAATCCTTATTGTGAAGACCTTAGTTTTATTTTAATCATGCATATTTGAGATTTAAAAACCAATACATTAGCTTTGATAATACCGATCAACAAGTGGTAATACCCTTAGACCAAACACAAGGACCACCCTATATCGAGCCCATGAGCACTAATCAAGACATCAACAACTTGTATAATATGACTAATTGACATGATGAAAAACATGATCTAATGCTAGATGGTATTCTCTGGTGGATGCAAAACTAATCTATCTCAACTACTACAAGTAATGCTTACAATTGTTGGGCCCATGGTGACTATGATCTCACTAGAAGATTGTACAACACTATAAACAAAGGAGAAAACATCCTACGCTAGCTCCCTAAATGTCACAAGTTTGTGCACCTCATGGGTTTAGCAATGAGAGGACAACTAGAGGGACCACTACTCAAAAGACTAGATGATGTTCCACATTTCCAAGGACAAATAGAGGTGGGTGAATTTGTCTAACACCTTAAAAATTTCTATGATATCAAAAGTGATTGGATGAAGTCTTTAGATCACATTTTTGATGGTACCACTGCCATATGGTGGCATACTCACAAAGAGTGCCTTATGTATTGGGATCAAGTATGAGCTGATCTACATCATAAATTACACCATGACAACAAGATCAGAGGCATGCTTAGTTATAGTGGTGTGAAATAGCCTGAACCTCACATTGAAGATTGTGAGAAAATATGGTGAGCTGAGGAAACATTCTTACCAGAGTACCTCTGGGTCCATGCATTCTATGGGAATTTGTGCACTTGGGAATGGGCTTGGTATATTCATGAATAAAGGCATAGTGGAATTATTTTCTAGTAGATACTAAAGGATAACATGACATCAACACTTTTTTTACTTTTCACCAAGGATGGACTTATGCCTCACCCTTCAAGCCATGTAGGAAGCAATCATTGGAGATCTAAGTCCAGTCAAATACCACCTATGTCATATTCATCATAAACCTAAAGAACCCTTGTATTTATTCACTGAGCCTGTCATGCCATCATATTTTGCAACATTGATAGTTCGAAATGAAAAATGTCATAAATAAATCCACTTGGGAAAGTAAAAACTTATCTTCTAAGTAGATGAAAGTGAAGGATCTTCCTCAATTGACCCTTTGATAAACCATCTAGACATCCCCATAATAATTGGTTCATAAACTATTTAGGACACAAGTTCTCCAATGGACAAATCTTATCATGGGACCATTGAAATTATTCAACATAACATTGGTACAGATCAAGAACCTAAGATGGTTACAATTGGAAACTACTGGGATGAGATAGAAATGTCATAGATTTTTGAGTTACTAAAAGAGTATCAGGATGTATTTGCATAAAATTATAGTGAAATGAAATGAGTTCACCCTTATGTAGGGAAGATGCACATAAAGCTGATTGACAATGCTTTCCCAATGAGGAAACATCCACATAAGATGAATCCTAACCTTTGGGCATGTGTAAAAGAGGAGATTGATAACATGCTCTATGCTAGAGTAATTACTCCCATTGATGAATTTGATTGGGTGAGTCCCATGGTAATCAATATCAAAAAGGATGGGCATATTTAGATCTGTGTGGATTACCATGTTTTAAATGCATCTAGTGTGATAAATCCTTTTCCAACACCTTTCACAGAGGAAACCTTAGAAGGTGTTTTTGGTTGTGTGATATACTCTTTTACTGATGGGTTCTCAGGGTACCGCCAAGTCCAGATAGCTAAAGAAGACTGATCCAAGACTACTTTCACTAGTGAATGGGGATTTTTTGCCTATATCATCATGACTCGTGGTTTGAAAAATGCCCCAATAGTATTCTCATATATAGCAGTTGAGGCTTTCAAATATTTTATCCATAATTTTCTCCAAGTCTACTTAGATGACTAGATGGTATACACATTGATCAAGGACCATTGTGCTAATCTGAGACTCATGTTTGAGCACTATCAAGTGTTGAAAATTTCCCTAAATTTGAAGAAATGCCTATTTATGACACCTTTTGGTGTACTCCTTGGATATATCATTTGTGAGGGAGTCCTAGTGGATCTAGCCAAGGTCTTCATCACTATCTGTCTGCTAACACCCAAACCTCAACATGAGATGCATGCCTTCCTAGGACACATGGGCTACTACCAAAAATTCATTCAGGGTTATTCCAAGATCATCGCATCCTTGGAAGAGCTTTTAAAGCAAATAAATAGTTTATATAGACTAATTATTGAAAAGGAGCTTTCAAAACACTCAAATAAAGATTAGTTACAGCTCATATCTTGTAATATCTTGATTGGACAAAGCCTTTTCATGTCCATGTTTATGCATCTGAGATGGTAGTTAGTGCAATACTTGCACAACTAGGTGAAAGAAATTTGGATCACCCAATTTACTTTGATTGTAGGAAGTTGACATCGACTGAAAGAAAATTTACCACCACTGAGTGTGAAGCTTTGTCTATGGTTTACGCTCTATAAAAGTTTAGGCAGTAACTTCTAGCCACTCCATTTATATTCCATATAGACCATGAGGCCTTGAAGTATCTTGACAATAAGGTAGTACTACATAGAATAATTTGCCACTAGATTATACTCTTCTAAGAATTCTAGTTTTTTGTAATAGTAAAGCCTAGGAAGACCAACTATGGACCTAATCATTTATCATGAATTGACAATGGAAAACCTATACATGTCATAGAAGATGATTTTCTTGACGTATAATTTTTTTGAGTTGCTCAAGTACCTGAAGAGCTAGAGGATGTTGTGGTATTCTTGAACGTTGGCTGTGCACCTAACTCCCTGACTTCACAAGAGAAAAATCAACTTGTGGTCCATGTCATACCTTATCAACTCATATCAAGAGATTTGTAAAAAATGGACCATGATAGGTACTTTGTCATTATGTAATGCAATATCAGCACCCTAAAGTACTCCAAGAATTACATGAAGGTATTGTTGGAGGGTATTTCATTGGAAAGGCTACCGTGTGTAAAGTCTTGCTCACTAGACTTTGATGACCAAATTTATTTAAGAATGCAAAGGCTTATGTTAAGCAATGGGATGCTTGCCAGCATGTAGGAAAACCTAATAGAAGAGGTGCTATGTCATTTCACCCTATTCCTTGTCAAGAACCATTCAAAAATTAGGATATTGACTTTTTGGGGCCTATCACTCTAGCAAGATGATGAATGGGCTCTTGGTACATCATTTCAAAAACTAATTATCTCACGCACTGAAATAAATTAGTGCTAACAAAAGATTGTACTATAACAAATACCATGTGATTTATCTAGGAGAACATTATAACATGATTTGGATGTCTCCTAAGCTTCATAAGTTATTGAAGCACCCACTTCTTGAATGAGATGATTCACATATTTTTAGTTGAATTCATGATCATGCACCACAAGATGACACCATACCACCCATAGGCCAATGGAATAGTTGAAGCCTTCAACAAGATCCTAGGTACTACTTTAAATAAAAAAATTAATTTTGGCTGGACTGATTGGGATGATGAAGTATCTACAGTACTATGGGCTTATTGAACCATGTATAAGCACCTCAATAAAAGTACACCATTTAACCTAGAATATGGACAAGAAGCAGTCATGTCAATGGAGTTCCTAGTGTCATCTCTCTAGATAACACATATGGAAAACTTGGATGATGAATCCTCTTTGAAAGCTTAGATCGATGCTTTAATGAAATTAGATGAGGCTCAATTCCTCACCCCTTAGAGTCATGATGTTGAGAAACATAAATAAAAATCATGTCATGATCACCATCTAAAAGTAAAATATTTTCTCCAGGCATGAAAGTTATATTATATGATTCCACATTCACACACCACCCTAGGAAGCTCTATATCTATTGGGATGGACCATTTATAGTTCTTAGCATTCGACCCACCAAAGCTTACCAACTAAAGCAAATGGATGGAAAATTTATCCTAGGACATTATAATGGAAGTCGACATCGGTTATATTATGATTTTGCTTAGGTTCAAGTTTTTATAATCAATAAGTCTTAACACCATTAGGTTAGGATTTACTACTTTGAATAAAAAGTGTTACCCTTGAGGCATGTACCCTTTTATATAATTTGAGTTTGTGTTTGTGTTTTCATGAAGGACCATGAATGATTTTAGTATGGGGTAATGCATCATGCATATGAATATGACATAAGACAAGTTAGCACACAAGGATCATAAGGTATGAAAGTCATCTATGACATGAAAGTGATTAAGGGTGCATGAGTCATTCAATTCACCTTGAAAGAATTTTGAAAGGTTCCCACCATCTGGGTGACAGTTATCTTCTACTTCATCAAAAAGGTGGGATAATTGTCATCCACTTCCAAGAAAGGCATAGGAAATAATGGACCATTAATACAAAAAGGTATGTTATGATGAGAAGTGTGTGAGTGGAATGATGGGTCAAATTGGTTAAGGCACTTAATTCTCGCTACAAGAATAAAAGTATGAAGGCCATTAAAATATATGCAATAATTACTAAAAGTGGCAAGTGGGGGGGAAAGAATTAATAGAGGTATTCTCCCCCCCCCCCCACATGGCCTATAAATAAGCTTGTCAAAGCCATTTTATACTTTAGGTTGCTTAAATATTTGAGTGTTAAGTATGAATGGTGAACCAGAGAACTAGAGATCGATGAAATCAATTTTATTGTAGAACAGAGTGATTGTAAAGTTGACAAAGACATGACAATGGTTTCCAGGTGAAGAGAGGTTGTTAAATTCAGACTTGTGTCTAGAAGTGGAGATTGTTGAAGTTGAAAGTTGTAGGTTTTTCCATTATTGACTCATGAAGCTTGAGAGCTAAGGCAAGTAGGATCATCACCATGAACTCTTTTGGAAATTTGAGATGACTGTGGGTTAACTTCTAAGTGCCATAGAGGGTAATGTAGTCAATGAAAAATGCTAAGAGACTTGAGAAGCTTCCAACCATACCAAAGGAAGAAGAGGTGAGTAGAGGATCTTGGTTTCCTATAAGATAAGAAGTTTTGAGAGGCTTAGAAGAAAGACCAAAAATGTAGTGGGTGGGAATCTTGAAAGAAAGTGTAGAAGGAGAAGTGAGTGAGAGCATAGAAGCAAATATGGTGAAGAAGGGAAATCATTTGGGACTGAGTGGTGCATTCCTAAGGATTTGTACCCCTAATCTTAGATCAAGTAGAATTCATTGTGAAGTAGCACTAATCCCTAACACATATTCGAATAAACCTTCCAAATGAAATTTTAGCATGGATTAAATTGCTATATGCCTTATCTACATGCTAATTCATTGATTCTATCAATAGGATTTATGATGCACAGCCAATCATTCTTCAGGCAAAATGGATTGATGTGGAGTGGCATACCCCCAAGAAAATGTTTGTATATCTAGGAAAAAAGGCCTTTTTAGAGAGAAGGGAAATAGACTTAATTGGCATTAAGGTTAAGAATATTATAGTCAGAGAGTAGGTTCACAAGTTGTTTACATGTTACACCCCCACTAGTACCCTCATGATGGAGACCTCAAGGAGAGGCTCCCCTTAGCATCACAAGTAAAAAGTAAATGGCCAGAACCAAGCACTAACACAAGTGGGTAGTAGGCCCCTTAGAAACAATATAAGACAATGGAGGTGAAACCCTCCTAACCCACTACTTCTTGACCAACCACACCACATCCACCCCCACCTCTCCCCTCACCCTCTCCACCTCATCCTTCACCTTCACCACTTCGACCATCTCCATCTTCATCCCACATTTCATCACCATCTGCTTCATCTTCATCTTCACCTTCTCATTCCACTCCTTCCCACTAACCTACCTTGAACCCTTCATCTCCTCATCTAATTTCCACACCTTCTCCTCTTCTATGACCACCTTCACCTACACCTTCTCCAAAGACTACCATAGGATCAACACCACATTACTCTCTAAGTCAAGTGCCCCAAAAGGACCCCTCTAAAGAATAGATTGATAATTTAGGATTAAACTCAAAGAAGACTCCATCCTTGATGCAAGAGGTCTTATCTAGTGATCAAGTTGATACTGATGGAATGAGAGTGGATGAGATGGCCACCTAAATCCATCAAGAATGAGAACTTGAGCGAGACCCAAAAAGGGGAAAGGGTCCAGATGAGGGAGAATAAGAATAGAGAGGGTTGTCCACTCTATGTGAATGATACTAGTTTGGCATAGAGGACAAGAACCTCTATATTTGGAAGTATTTCGACCCCAAAGACATAACCCCCTAAATAAAGAAGCAATTATCCTTCCTTTTGGAAATGTATAGCAAAGAGCCTCAGTTTGATATTCCTTTGGATTGTATTTTTTCTAGCCTAGATGCTCTAGGTCTACCAGACCTTATGAGGATTGATCCACAACAAATCTCACCAATAATGACAATTGTCACATTTTTGAAACTAGATATGAATATGATGTGCCAAAACATTTTATCAGATTTAGATGTGCGTACGATAGAAAAGAAACATGGTAGAGTTGTGTAAATGTATAATAAAGCATATGTAGAAAAGCAAATGCTAGCCAAGGAAGTGGCCTCCTTGAAGCAACAAGTTCAAGTGGCCACTGAGGCTAAGGTGAAGGTTTTAAACCTTTACAAGATAATTTTTAAAGAAGTGTTGGCACTTGTAGATGGTGTACCATTAGATGGGGATTCCATCAAAAAATTAGAAACATTGGTTGAGCTATTGCTCAAGAAAAATAAGGAGCACCCTGCACCTTGAGATGAGGCCCAAGAAATAATTGAACAATTCACCATGGTGGTAGATATCTACAAAAGTACTTTGGAGAGAGTTGAGGAGGTTATCCCAATTTTAGATACCATTTTTGCATGATTGGCATGCCCAAATAAAATAGTAAAAGCATGGCTTAATGATGAGGATACCTTGAGGTAGTAAGTGGTTGATGTTGCCCTATTAATAAATGACCACACCAAGCACATGAAAGAATTTAAGGATGTTGAGATGATGGAAGAAGCCATTAATAAACATTTTTATTAAATAAATACAAGTTTTGACATACACAGGTTAATATGGGCATTTTTAACTTAGAAGACATCCAAAAAGAAAGTAAACACAACCCTAAATGAATAGGTGAAAAAGATTGAGACTCCAAATCAGCCCTAGGAGATAAAAGAAGCAAAGGAGGCCATTGAACAAATAACTACCTAAGTCTTTGATGCATTTTCCCACTAGGATGGGTTGAATAAGGAGCTCGAGCAAAAGGGGCCAAATTTTTTGGAAGATGTTAATACGGCTTAGTCTAATGGACTAAAAACTTAGTGTAGGGTGATGTTGACCCCTAAAGTTTATACAAGTATTTTTCTATTTTTGGCATGTGACACAAAAGGACCATTATCCATTTTGATGCAAGAACTGGCATGGCATGGCAGGATCATGGCACGAGAAGAACATGGCATGCATGAGTATTGTGGCACAAAATTTTCCAAGCACAAAAGGATAATGGCATAGGAAACCCAACACAAGAGGACATAGTCAAGGAAGAACATGTCATGAGGGACCCAAGAATATAGGACTTGAAATAAGAAACAAAAGACTAAGGGAGTGTGAAGGAAGTAAAACATGAGGGATACGGGAGTAGTTAGAAGAATAATTCAAGTAGGACACTTAGACCTCACTGATCGGAGGTTATGTACTAGCTTGAGAGGAACATAATATTTGGACCACCAAAACATATCATAAAGTAAGCATCAAGGGCCACAGAGGCCCTATTCTATAGGATCAAATGATTATAAAAGCCATGACTCTTAGCCTGTTGGGAGTCCATGTGCCATTTTTCCATAATAATTAGAATCTTGACTCTTGGTCGGGGCAAAACAAGTATAAAAACCCCTATTGTAATCATTTGTGGGTGTGGACCTTTGGAGAATAGATACAACATTTTGTCTTGTAATCTGTTAAGTAATCAATGAATAGTTAGTATTTTCTATTACATGTGATGATTTATGAACATTCTAAATGTTGAATAATGAATATGTTTTATTTCTAAGTCTTGGGTATCTTTTCCTTTTAGGACTACTATTGAATAATAAATGGTGATCCTAGTTATCATAGTAGTTAAGTATAGGACAATAAGAATAATAGTGCTACATTTATGGTATTGAATAACTTAAGATTTGTGTTACAAGAGATGAACAAACATATAACATTGTGCTTCAAAACCTTCAAGAACCAGTCTTTCACTATGTGCTTTGGGTGAGTGCGTGAGACTTACCTCTCATGTGATAGGGCCAGTGCACCAACCTATTGGAGAGAAGCTTTAGCACCATATTAGAACTAGCTAAATGAGCCCAACACACCTAAAAACAAAATATTAGATGCATGCACAATTGGCATGTATTTGATGCTAAAGTTGGTGGGCATACCTGGCAATCTAATTATACCACATAGTGGGAATTGATTGTGGAAAGGTATGATGACTATTTATATTAAATAATTATTTTTTAAAATACAAAAATGTTATAATATATATTATATAATAGCTAATATTTAAACCTCACTCAAATCCCATTACTACTAATTTACCATTACTTCTCATCATCATTGCCCAACTCACCTTTAAATATTTCAGTCCTTTCATGCTCGTTAAGAATGTATTTAGATCTAAAAATAAGATTGTGTAAAGTAAATATGGGTAGATCAATCAGAATCCAAATCTCCATGTAATGCTTTAGTCTATGTTATAAATTAATATCAAGCTTGAAGTGGATATGGGTACATATAAAGATTGAGATTTTAAGTGCTCCTACCGTTTGTCTATTAGACCGATTACGAGTCTCTAATTTGTGATTGACAACATGATGCTTAGTGGTGATGATGAGGGGCAATGTCAAGGTATTTCTATTTGATTATAGAATGACTCCATTGTTGATGTGTGGATCAAATCAACAAAGCAATGATGTTGATGTGAGGGTAACATATTAAGTTTATGGAGTTTATCTTATTGATTTTATTACAATAGAAGTGAGTACTAAAGCTTTTGAAAATTACATGCCACATTGGTGCATAAGAGGGCATAATTCATTATATAATGTGAACGTCATGGTAGAAGAGTCACTAGTTGAGAGAAAAGGT
Source organism: Torreya grandis (assembly GCA_037957365.1). Taxonomy (NCBI): domain Eukaryota; kingdom Viridiplantae; phylum Streptophyta; class Pinopsida; order Cupressales; family Taxaceae; genus Torreya; species Torreya grandis. The sequence continues at coordinate 3,494,950 of JARHVA010000111.1, forward strand.
GGTCGATTGGCAATCATTCCTAGGTGACTAGGAAAGTTGGTAGCTTTAATTCTCAAGTAGTAGGGAGTGCTGACATCATAAAATTTAAAGGGGAATATACTCAATAAATGAAAATAAAACACTTACAAAAAATCATAAAAATTTAAATATCATGATCTTACCAACGTATTATAAAACAACACTTTAACAAATACCCAACCGGTATTATCTAGACAGTGATGTAAAATACACTATGATTTTAATAAGGCAACAACTAAACATCAAATCAAAGTTGAATGGATGTAAATGTAATCCATCATGAAATTTGGATGACACATTTTTTAGGAACATTTGGAGGCAATGAGGTTAACCCATCCTCTACATATTTCACCGGAATAATTTGTGAGTTTCCTTATTAGATCAATCCATGAGTTTTTGGGCTCTTTTTAAACTCTGTGATCTTTAACAAGCCCCTTGATTTGCTTTTCATCTACCTCAATTCTTGCTTTAGATTCCCAATTTTACCCTATTGGCCTTTGTTTGTGCTCTCTAGTTCACCTCATTCTTCCTCAAACTTGGGATTCATTCTCTATGATGAGTTCTTTGTGATCCCCCTCTCTACATAGTTAGGTTTCCTTTCGACTGTGAGTTGACTGTATACCCGAGTTTTGAGCCTCTACACTCTCCAATGTGCCAAGTGTTTACACTTTGAGATTATTTTGTAGCTAGGATGCCACATGGACTCTAATTCATCCACTTGTTCATTATTTATTGCCTTTGTCCTTTATGCCTTTCAAAATCCCAGCCTCATTCTAAACTATCACATGGTGAGCCCTCATGTATATCGATCTTTGTGGCTCTTTTACCTACTCTTAGCTTAAATTTGTGGCTACAACTTATCCTCCACCTATTCGATCGGGGCTCTATCTACCCTATCAGTTTAGGAGGGGTTGGGACTAGCAAGTGCCACTTATTTGATTCTCATTAGTTTAGGGCCCCAGAGTTTGACACTGGGGATCCCAACACTACGCTCTTCCACTTGGCATCCATTCATTGAGTGTAGGTTTTGTTGTCCCCCAAAAACATCACTCATTTTTGAGATAACATTTGAACTATTTTGGTCCTACAGACCAAAATTGTCTCTTCCCTTTTCGAAATTTGTTCAGAGCATTCAAATTCCTCATTTTTCAAGCTTCTCAAAAATCTACGGACTCTGCAGGCTTGAATCTACGGACTCTACAGGTCAAGTTCTATGGGCTTCATAGGTTGATTTCTACGGACTCTAAAGGAAAGAAGCAAGCTCTCAACACTTAGGTGATTTCAAAGTTGGTTTAACCAATAGAGTTCATCAGCAAGCTTCTAAGCAAGGATTGAACCATTGAACCATTGAACCTTGGAACAATTTGGTTCAACAGGTTCAATGGGTTCAAAGGTTCAACGTCATCAGCAAGAGTTAAGCACATTTGTCAAAGTTTAAAGTTCAACCACTTCAAGGTTCAATGGCTTCAAAACACTTATCAAAGAGAAGAAGGCTTGAACCATTGAACCACTTTGTTTCAAAGGTTCAACGGGTTCAATGGTTTAACAGGTTCAATGACCAAATGGTTCAACACGTTTGGTTCAAAAAGATCAAAAGGACTTATCCAAATAAAAAGAATTAACCGATTGAACCGTTGAACCTTGAACCAAAAGGTTCAACGAGTTCACAGGTTCAAAGGTTCAACAAGTGCGATGAAGATCAAAGAGCTTAGAAAGAACAAGGAAGTGACTGACAAAGGATGAACCAATGAACCAATTGAACCTTGAACCGAAAGAGTTCAAAGTTCAATGGTTCATGGGTTCAAAGATTCAAAAGCGGCTTCAGTCAAGGAAAGAAGCAGCAAACAGGTGGTTCAATGGATGGTTCAACTAAGGAGAGCAAAAGTGATTGAACCAATAAAGCGATTGAACCAATGAAGCGATCGAAGCAAGAAAGCGATTGAACCAAGGAGCCGAGAAGGCCACCCGAACCAATGAAATAGTCAACCAATGGCATCCCCGTGGACGTCAAATTTAAGGTAATAAAATATCTGCTAATTTTCAAATGTGGCACGGAACCTAAAAATAAACTTAGCGACTAGCTGAAGGAGTCGAGAGAGCTGACAAAGGTAAGAATATAGCCCCAAGGGCTTAGATTCTAGGAAAAGACAAAACCAAAAAGGGTAAAAGATATCTCAAGAGCTTAAATTCCAAGAAGAGACAAAGCTAGAAAAGATAAAAGTCAAAAAGAGGACAAAGAGAAAAATATCTACGCAGTAGTTATTTTGGTAGCTGGAATAGTCTGCGAAGTAGATTTTCTAGCTTGCAAACATTGAGGACGTGCAGCCTATTTTTCTTACATGAAGTAAAGGCAAAATGGACAGCTGCACAAACATCAGAAGGGGTAGACCAGATGATTTAGACTTAGAAAAAGACATATGGGATGAAATGACATGCCATAGTTAAGACAACCACCCTATTTTCAATGCAGTCCTTTGACAAACCTGGAAATGCATTCAAGGCATTGAATGCATAGCATGGGCCGTTCTATGGAACAAAGCGCCAAGTCTTTCTTGGATGCTATATATTGTAATCTCTTTTATTATTTTAGGGAGATCTTCCTGATTACCAGAAGCAAAACTCTGCCCAAATTGAAAGGCAAATACTGAGACTTTGAACTCAGATTGTATGTTCATATCATTTTATCTAAATGAGAAAGCAAGGTGATTTGCAGGCTTTATGCCGTCATAGCTTGTATCATTTTAGGAGATTGTTCTTATGTCTATCTTTTGAATGTGTTCTTGTTTATTTAATTTGGCAAGCAAAACTAGTGGAAGTAATCAAGGAAGGTGTCCTCGAAGCCAACTACTTTCAGACTTTGTGTTGTCATAGTTGTCTTTCAGTGTGTGTTTATTCTTTTGTATTTCTGTGTAAAAGACCTTGGGATGACTTTGTGCCCCTATTGTTCTTAATATTTCACTCTTAGGGCAGTTGAGGTGGAGACTTTGCAGATACTCTTCAGGCTGCTAGTTACTTTGTACTTGGCTACCAGTCACTTGTTACTAAAAAGAGTCCTACTATTTGCAAGAACAAGCACTTCTGAAAGAAGAGGAGTGCCTTCTATGTCGCTTCACCAAGATTTTTACTATCCAAGAAGGGATTCTGGCTCTTGGTTGAATGTTACTTTTGAAAGAAGAGAAGTGCCTTCACTATTCACCCAAGATTTCTCTTCTGTTTGTTAGCATCATCTCTAAAAAAAGAGAGATAGATGGTTTATCCCACCCCTGTGTCTTACTTTCTGCTTATATATATAGTATATAGCCTCCTGCATATTTAATAGGGAACCTCCCCTTGATGAGAGGAGAGATTTTTCCCCTTTTGGATGTGGTAAACCTACAACATTGGATGACCAATCTCCCTATGCTGTGGTGATAGGAACTATTTTGGTCACCAGTTAGCTGGCTCGACAAAATAATCACCCAACAATTTTTGGCGACTCCTGCTAGGGACACAATGAATTTTGTGCAGTTTGGAAGCCTCAAGTTTTAGATTGAAACATCACATGTGTCCTTACTCATAATCATTATAACCATTATCCAATATAGACTCTGGTGACTCCATTCTATATCTTACCCATTATCATTATAGCCTTACCATTTTCCTCCATATCCATTATTTTATTTGGTCTGCAAAACCAGAGCTGCTAGAAAAGAGTGCGCAGTTTGAAGCCTCAAGCCTCAAGCTGAAGCAGGGCGAGTTCTTTTTCATTTTTGTTCTAAAATTTGGCCACTCCACCCAGATTTGTTATCCCTATTTTTTATAATTAAATCATGGTAGTTTGAGGCCCCTGGGGTAACTCTTTTGGCCCACTCAACTTAACTCCACCTATGCATGAACTTCCATGCAACTCAAGAAAGAACTTCCCTAAATTCTTTGGAGATGGGAGAGTTCACCCTGATGAACACATTACAGCCTTCAACATAGCCTGTGGTGTGATAGGGGTGAAATTTGAAGACATGGTAGTTAGGCTTTTTGTGGAAGCCCTACAAGGTGCTGCTGCAGAGTGGTTCTACCATCTGCAAGTTGGATTAGTAACTAACTGGGACACACTTAAAGCCAAGTTTAAAGTAAGGTTCAAGCCTGCAGAAGATGCACATGCCTTACTAGCCTAGCTCACACAGATGAATAAGGAGCCCCATGAACCTATGAGGGACTTCATTGCCAGGTTTTACAAGCTATTGCACAGGATTCCCATGATCGCCCAGTCGACACCTCAGAATCTCAAGTGTTTCTTCATCAACTTATAGCTACCTGAAGTGAGTTTCTTGCTGAGACAAGCTAGACACATAGACCTTGTTGCTGCTCAAAACTTGGCTACTGAGCTAGAAGATGACCTTATATTGGCAAGAAAGATAAGGAGAGATCTTAATATAGGTAAATCCTTTTAATCTTTCGAGTATCCATCTTCAGCCACCACTGATTAAATGGTACAAAAGCTTGCAAATGAATTGCTAGCCTTGAAAAGGCAAATGGCACAAGGTATGTCTTCTACTCCTCTATACAGAGATGTATGCCAAGGAGGACATTCCCCAATCAACCATATCAAGGCAATACCACCAAGAATCAAGGGCAGCCAAATCATCTTCCTCCCCCACAGAGGAACCTTGTCTTTGAAGCACCTCCAACCAACTCAGCAGTTGGATATCTGAAACAGAACATGCTTTCTCTTTCCAACCTAAGTTTGAGCAAGAAAATGATGTTGATCTCTTTGTTGAGGATCAAGAAGAATCAATTGGTGACTCCCACATTGGTTTCCTGAATTACCAGGATGAACCCAGAAATGAAGGTGAAGCAGTCGAAGGATCATACACAGTATTCACCCAGTCCGAGAATCAGTTAGCCTAGTAGGCCGACAAAGATAAGATAGAGGAGTGACCTCAACCAACAATCTCAATTGCTAAGTAGAGAACCCCTCTTCTTTTCCAGTCGAAGGACCCGGTGATTGCCAAAAAAGTAAGTGCATCGAACATCTATGCACCTTCTACTTCAACTTCGCAGATTAGTCCTCCCCCTCCCAAAAACCAAAAGGATCAAATCCCATCCTCTCTTCCAAGTCCATCTCAGTCATTTGACATGATTGATCATGTCATGAAATCCAAAATTCAAATTACTGAGTTTGAATCCCTGCAAGCCAATCCTGAGCAATTAGACATTGGTGGAGAACTAGGTTTGGACCTGTCTGAGGCAAAAATTGTGATCACCCAAATGTCAGCCCCTACAACTCAAATTCTATTTGAGCCATCAGGTAGGGGTAATTACTTCTTGACCACAGAGGATGCTCATGTCTCAGTTGATGAAAGTCCTATATCTGGGAATCTAGGATTTGATCCAAACAAGACATCAGAAGAACTGGTAGGGTGCAATACAAATCAAGAAGGATCTTCCATCTCCAATGAAGAGAAACCTGATAGAAGATCAGCTTCTAATGATGCTTGGATCTTAGAATCTGATGGAAGAAATTCTTCCACTCATGTTGGATGTGGATCTCTATTGCTTGGATTGAAGACTGCTCAGGATGAAGAGATCAAACTCCTTCACACCAAAGGAGATGTTGAGCTAATGGTTTGTCAAGAATTTGAGGCTGGCAATCAAAGCATGTGTTGGACTGAACCAGTAGAACAACAAGCTATGGTGGTGGACCATATTGTTGTATTCCAAAGTCAGCAAAAAGAACTCTTCACCAAGAGAGCAAGGAGTTTTGGTTTTCAGTTTGAAGACCACGTCCTGCCATGGGGCAAGAAGAAGAAAGACCCAAGAGGAAGATGCAAAAAATTGGTTTCCTGGTGGAGAGTTCCATTTGCCCATCACCGTTTCTAGAGACAAAATGGTTTCCTATTGGTTTATCAGGATGGCACACCATTTTCACTGTCTCACAGTGGGTGGTATCTGAAGTGCTTCAAATCTTGAGGCATCAAATAAGATCATCTATACATATGTTTATCTATATAGTCTTTAGTTCTATTTTTTGCTTTTCATTTTTATTTTTTGGAGCCTTTCTTTTTGGGTAGCATGACTCCATATCCCAATGGCATACTTGAAGGCACTAGAGATTCTGGTTTCTACTCCTCTCAGCTATTCCAAGTTTTCAACTAAAGAAAGTTCCCCAATTGGAGCCAGCTATTGTCCCCCAAAAATATCACTCATTTTTGGGATAACATTTAAACTATTTTGGTCCTATAGAACAAAATTGTCTCTTCCCTTTTCAAAATTTGTTCTGAGCATTCAAGTTCCTCATTTTTCAAGCTTCTTAGAAATCTATGGAATCTACAGGCATGAATCTATGGACTCTGCTAGCTTGAACCTACGGACTCTATATGCTTGAATCTATGGACTCTGCAAGAAGAAAATCTACGAACTCTGCAGGTCAAGTTCTACGGGCTTCATAGGTTGATTTCTATGAACTCTACAGGAAAGAAGCAAGCTCTCAACACTTAGGCAATTTCAAAGTTGGTTCAACCAAAAGAGTTCATCGCCAAAATTCTAAGCAAGGATTGAACCATTGAACTGTTGAACCTTGGAACAATTTGGTTCAACGGGTTTAATGGGTTCAAAGGTTTAACGTCATCAGCAAGAGTTAAGCGCATTCGTCAAGGTTAAAAGTTTAACCACTTTAAGGTTCAATAGCTTCAAAACACTTATCAAAGAGAAGAAGGCTTGAACCATTGAACCGTTGAACCATTGAACCACTTTGGTTCAAAGGTTCAACAAGTTCAATGGTTCAACAGGTTCAACGACCAAATGGTTCAACACGTTTGGTTCAAAAAGATCAAAAGGACTTAGCCAAATAAAAAGAATGAACCGATTGAACCATTGAACCTTGAACCAAAAAGTTCAATGAGTTCATAGGTTCAAAGGTTCAACCAGTGCGATGAAGATCAAAGAGCTTAGAAATAACAAGAAAGTGGCGGACAAAGGATGAACCAATGAACCGATTGAACCTTGAACCGAAAGTGTTCAAAGTTTAATGGTTCATGGGTTCAAAGGTTCAAAGGCAGCCTCAATCAAGGAAAGAAGCAACAAACATGTGGTTCAATGGACGGTTCAACCAAGGAGCGGGAAAGCGATTGAACCAATAAAGTGATTGAACCAATAAAGTGATCGAAGCAAGAAAGCGATTGAACCAAGGAGCCGAGAAGGCCGCCCAAACCATTGAAACAGTCAACCAATGACATCCTCATGGACATCAAATTTAAGGTAATAAAATATCCACTAAGTTTCAAATGTGGCATGAAACCTAAAAACAAACTCAGTGACCAGTTGAAGGAGCTGAAAGAGTCGGGAAAGCTAAGAATATAGCCTCGAGGGCTTAGATTCCAGGAAAAGACAAAACTAGAAAGGGGAAAAGATAGCCTAGGAGCTTAAATTACAAGAAGAAAAAAATCTAGAAAAGATAAAAGTGGAAAGAGGACAAAGAGGAAAATATCTACGCAGTAGTTATTCCAGTAGCTAGAATAGTCTACGAAGTAGATTTTCTAGCTTGCAAACATTAAGGACGCGGCCTATTTTTCTTCCATGAAGTAAAGGCAAAATAGACAGCTATGTAGACATCAAAAGGGATAGACCAGATGATCCAAACTCAGGAGAAGACATATGGGATTAAATGACATGCCATAGTTAAGACATCCACCCTATTTTCAATGCAGTCCTTTGACAAACTTGGAAATGCATTCAAAGCATTGAATGCACAACATGGGCCGTTCTATGGAACAAAGTGCCAAGTTTTTCTTGGCAGCTATATATTGTAATCTCTTTTATTGTTTTAGGGAGATATTATCGAATACAAAAACAAAAATCTGCCCAAATTGAAAGGCGAATACTAAGACTTTGAGCTCAGATTGTATTTCATATTATTTTATTTGAATGAGAAAGAAAGTGATTCGCAGACTTTGTGTTGTATATCTTGTACCATTTTAGGAGATTGTTCTTATGTCTATCTTCTAAATGTGTTCTTGTTTATTTAATTTAACAAGTAGAGCTAGTGGAAGTGATAAGGAAGGTGTCCCAAAACCAGTTACTTTCAGACTTTGTGCTGACATAATTGTTTTTAGTTTGTGTTTTTCTTTTATGTTTCTATGTAAAGGACCTTGGGACGACTTTGTGCCCCCATTGTTCTTCATACCTCACTCTAGGGCAGTCAAGGTGGAGACTTTGAGCTACATCTTAGATTGTTGGTTACTTTAGACCCAGTTACCAGTCACTTGTTACCAAAAAGAGTCCTGCTGTTTGCAAGAACAAGCACTTCTGAAAGAAGAGAAGTGCCTTCTTTCGCTTCACCTAGATTTCTACTATCCAAGAAGGGATGTGGCTCTTGGCTGAATGTTACTTTTGAAAGAAGAGAAGTGCCTTCACCAATCACCTAGGATTTCTCCTTTGTTTGTTAGCATCATCTCTGAAAAAAGAGAGATGGATGGTTTATCCCACCCCTGTGTCTTACTTTATGCTTATATATATATATATATATATATATATATATATATATATAGTATATAGCCTCTGTATATTTAATAACAAACCTCCCCTTAATGAGAGGAGAGATTTGTCCCCTTTGGATGTGGTAAACGTGCAACATTGGATGACCAATCTCCCTATGTTGTGGTGATATGAACTATTTTGGTCACCAGTTAGCTGGCTGACAAAATATTCACCCAATAGGTTCCATGTAACCCTTTGGTGTCAACCTCATACACCATCATATGTGTAAGTATAGGCCACATGGAACTTCATTATTGGTCCTTCAACTTTTGTTTAACAGTCCTTGGATGATACTAGGACCATGTGGAGCTCTATTATTTGTTGGTTTTTGGACCCAGACTGACAGTCCCCACTTATCAATAGGGCCATGTGTCACTTCTCTGTTGGGTCTATGCTCTTTCAATTCTGACAAGGTCAGGACTACATCTTTGACCTCATGGTCTAAGTGTCATCTTGCTATTAGATGGAGGGATAATGTCTATGATGCATAGGGATTTATACTAGAAGAAGTTTAGGTACGTGCTAAAAGGGACCATAAAAGACCAGAAGAAGTCTAAGAAATTTGCATCACTTGTGGCACAACATAAATGCTATGGTAAAGAAGTCAATAATTAAGATAAGATGGTTGATTGGTGATCATTCCTAGGTGGTAAAGAGAGTTGATAATTTCATTTCTCATGTACTAAGAATGTTCAATTCATACACTTAAAACCAAAAATTTACTCTACAAATTAAAAAAATACTATACAAATAAAATTATGAAAATTGAATATACTATTCTTTTGACATTCTCTTTACCCTTGAAATAACTACTAATATAAAAACCATTTATATAACCTTAATTCACCCAAAATAATAAAGATACTACTTATTTTAATACCATAAGACCTTTAAAAAAATCTCGCAAAAGTGGTAAAGAGGCTTAGCAAGACAAAATGATGTAACACAAACATGCAAAACCATAACAAAACAAGTTTTTCCCATTCCTCTAAGAAATGCCTTTGCCCACCTTTGACTCAAAAAATGCTCTAAAAGGTTGGTAAGATTACTTTATGTCCATGGAATTACTTGACATAGCAATTAAGGTTTAATGTAATAAGTTAAGTTGGCCAACATTCACTTGGTATATTTGAAACTTTTATGCCACATTGGATTAACAAAGGCATAAACTCTCTATATGAACTTATTTTTTTTAATAAAATATATTTTAAACTATATTAATTCTTTAAAAAGGTAAGGATAATTTTCAAATTTACTTTAAGTCAAACACATATTAATTTAGTGTATGAATGTTTTTTTAGTGGAAGTTTGTATATACTATTTAATAAAATATGCAATCAAAATAAATATCTTCATTATATTATTTAGATTGTAGTGATTTATAAGACTTTTACATTACATAGTCGTCTATCAGTTTTAAAATTTTAAATAATAGTTAGGAGAGACAAATAATTTTGAACTGAAGCTCTGGTAAGATGTTATGTTGTTTCAATTAAAGGAGATTTGTTTAAATCAAGTTTTATCTTATAGGTTTCAAGTTATTAATGTCAAATTTGATTTTGTAGGGCCAAGATTCACATACGCTTACATGTTTCTATTTAGTATAATTGAAATGGATATCAAGCTCATTTGTGGCAACATAGTTGGTAGCTTGGCATAGTGTTTGCTTTATCTTAAAAGCTCATTGAGAGTGAGTGGAGCATTACAAAGTCATTGAGTCGAAGGGCTTAGCTTGCAAGGAACCACATCCAAACATTCTAGCAATGTTTGAGCCCTCTCTAAAATATATTCTTGGCCCTGAAACATCAATTTATAGTGATCCAAAAAGGACAAGAATATTTTAGGAAGACTGGTGACGTAGCGAACGATAGTTTTGATGACTTTGATCTTCTCTTTAACTTTCTTGGCTTGTAGGAATTTGAAAAAATATTTTGGGGTTGATCTCCCACTTTGAGTCAATGTATACAAGTTTATTTCTAATCTTCTTTGCCCATGTGGAATTAAACAAATTTAAGATTTTATTTGAGTTTGGCAGCAAGTATTAAAAAAGGTTTGTGCACCCATAAGTGTCGAGTTCCTTAAACCATGAATGTGCATCGATGCATCCTATCTACACCTATACTTAAATCAATTAGCACAGAACTACAAATTGGTTAAGTGTCGATTCACACTCATGAAGAATTTCTAATGCATGCCTCATACAAATATCCTCCATCGCATAAGCTAAATGGCATGTAAGTTCAAAGGATCCCAATCTTTAGATAATATAAATAGAATTATGCAGGAAGAAGTTTCAAATCATGAGTGTGCCTAGTATCTTCAATCTTCTTGTGAATTCTTATTCAAAAGATTATTTATACCTTCATAATGAAATATCACACCAAATCATCAAATTCCACTTCCACATTCTCATGAATCATAGACTGTGATCTATGCTACACACATGATACTTTGAAAATTGATATGAGTCCCAAGTATGAAGCGAAGACTTGTGAAAACTATCAGAGGGGACTTAGCGTAAAAGGGCATTAAAATTCATGCAACCCTACAAAAGACTTCTACTTCTGCACCCTTCACCAACTCGCAGCTCATTGTGTAGTCTAACTACATTGCCCTCAATGCACATATATCCCAAAAAAGTGTAAGGTAATGTTTCCCATTAGATGCACAATAATCATGTGGTAGTGAGAGAGAGAGACCTACACAGTGATTAATAGGTGGAAACAAAGTATAAATTAGTAGTTGAGTGATGTTCAATGCTTTTTAGGACAAGTAAATGCACAAAAGGCAGTTAGATGTTAAAATAAGATCTCATGCCACCTCTCTATCTATTCCAAAAGATCTTCCATTCTCAAACATGCACGTGGACCCAAAAGAATTCTTCCACCAACTATCAGATCCGAATAGTTAGATAAAATTTAAGAAGCATGGATGCAATACCATAATATAATTAAAGGACTGTATCTAACACCCTAAGTGGCACATTAATTTTTAGAGGGATTTCTCCCTTAAAAAATCCTTGTTCTTCATTGTAAGAAGGGTTGACATTTTTAGGCAACCTCATGCTACCAAAATTTGTCCTTCAAGAGTACTTATGTTGGCTGGACTTCACATGTTAATGAGAATTAAGTTCACCTCCCTCTATTTTTCTTATAGTTTGTGTGTGATTTGTGTTTTTTGATCATTGTCTGTGGGTAATGTCTACCCCTCTCATTGTTGTCCATTCCTAGCACCTTTGTGTGGAACTTGAAACTCACTTGAAGGTCATATTATGTGTGCATCCAACTCTGTGTAGACATTGCCTATAGATAATTTATCATCCCTCTCAATGTTGCACTATGTTTTTATGCATCTATGTGAAATATTTACACATTTGTATTATCTATGGTGGAGTCTTTGAGATATCATCTTATTCTCAAATATTTATAGTATGTCTAATGTATTGGGATCGCTCACTCTATTCTTGGTGCATCACCTTTCACTTTCAACAAATTATCACCTTTTCTCTCCCTTTCCCTTTGAAATCTTAGGTTTAGATTAGAAATATATATTTACTTTATTTTTCTTTATGCCTGCACGTTGATCCTAAACTAGGTTCACTTATAATAGAAGGAATCTAACCTACTCTAGAGGCTCGTCCCAAGGAGCTCAAAGGTCCCACACCTTGGGGACATTCTTATCATTATGATGAGATAACTGATGCTCTATGCATGCAAGTGAGTGATAACACTTCCACACCTAGTGCTAAATGATTTTTCACCCTTCCTAAGGCATTCAAGCTCTACACCCTACCACAAAACCTCTTGCATCACAGACCATCCATAGGTACACATTTTAAATGATAACATTTTTTAGCAAGCCTAGTGGGACCAATTTAAAAAAAGAGTTGAGGAATTGGTAATATCATTAACTTAAAATTATTTCAAATATTTAATAATATCACATGGTAACTCCAAGAAATTATTGTTCATAAAGATCAACCCCCTATCTACATTCTAAGAAAAGTGAGATCATCTACAAAGGGTATTAATTTCCATTTTGTTGAGCATTCAGTGCCCTCTATAAGAAAAAGCATAAGAACATCTTCATCCACTATCAAGAGAAGGATTAGTTCAAGGTAATCATCCCATAGAGCTCAGTATATACCCCCACTTGGGAGGTTCTCGACACTTAGAGGGAGATTATTCCCTATCCCATTCATGGATGCACAAAGGAACTAACTATTTGTGCCTTTTAATAGATGCAGTCCTTTAATTATTTCCCAATATGATGATATTCTAGTCTCATCCCTCAAAATCTTATCCTACTTTACTAGTGATAATATGACTTCCCATATGGAACATATATAAGATATTGTGAATATCTACTCAATGCACCATGTCATAGTTAGGCTACGTAAATCTTCTTTTAAAGGCAAAACACTTCAATGGTACTGAGGTTTGAGACCGAATTCCATCCATAAGTGGGATGAGCTTGGAGAGGAACTATGCAAGTAATTCAAGGACCAGAGTGACCACTTATCCTTAATAGAGCAACTTACAAATATAAAGAGAGTCCTGTAGGAGATGATGGTTGATTTCAACTTCAGGTTTTAGAGAGTCTAGGATAAGATCTCACCCTTGTGTAAGCCATCTCCCAAAACTAAATTTTTATATTTTTTAAAGGATCTTAATAGTGATATAACTATGATGATTTAATCCATGGGAGGTGAAGTATTACTTGATGCCTATGAATTCACTGTAATTACAAAAAAAATTTTGATCTATGTAGGTAAAATTGTGCTTAGACCCATTATGCCTCTATTCATAGAACCTCCTTCTATCTAACGAGTTGTGAAGCCTATGTTAGCACCTATCCCTGTCATAGTAAATATAATAAATTCATTTTATGTACTCCCTAACAAATAACATGAGGTTAAAACACTTCTACAAAGCTTTGGGAATCAACTAATCGCCCTCAAAAGTCAGTAAACATGGTATCCCAGACCTCATCAACCCTTCACTCAATAATAACAGTCGAGCAGACTTCCCTACCAAGGTGGGTGCAAATATAAAGTTAGCACACATATAATAGAATAACTTATACATAAAACTTTGATGTTGATGGTGCCTATAAATCCCTTATACCCTTGGAGAATAATCTTGTGTTCTATCTATAATGTTGTTTCCCATACAGTCAATCACACAATCAAGCTACATGCATACATGGAGTCATAAACCAACCACTCATGGTGCAAATTTTATCACAGCCTTAAGAGCAATAAAATACCATAACTTCACATGAAGAAGAAACTTAAGCACCAATGCAACAAGATGGGTCTACTCTTATCAACTGGTAGGAAGAAGACTTCAACTATGTAATTCAAGGTGATGCATCAGGTGTAGGAAACACCCTAGTTACTTTCAACAAAAGATTCAAAAGGAAATCAATAGAGAAGGCAATACTAACATCAATGCACTCATATTCATTGCCCTAGGTCATGCACATAGGTACACAAGCCAAGGTATTTGTACAACCTTTAGTGTGCATAGAATAGGCCACATAAAGAGAGGAGTTTATTCAGACCAGTGTACAAGTATGATAAGAGGTTACTATTCAAAAACCACAACCAAAGTGACCCCAAATTCCCTTCAACATAGTCAAACAAATGAAGAAGATGAACCTCAAGGTAATCATATGGGATGCTCTTATTATTCCTTCTCAAATAAATTTGCTATAAGACGCTTTGACAATATTTTAGGCATATAAGACATCAAAACTTATGCCTTCTATCTCTATGAGTCTATGTTAGCCAAAAGTGAAGTAAACACAAGTGTGTAGTAGCACTACACCACCTCTAGTCTATATCTCCTTGATTATTGACAAGCACCTAGTGCATAATTGCATGATCAATTTAAGCACGAGCAACATAAAGATGCCAAAAAAGATCTTGGATATGCTTGGAATCATGTATTCCCCTATTTCAATGGGAGTGGTCTAATTAGATGGCACAATGGTTAAGACTGTAGGAATCATTAAAGATTTAAATCTTATGTTGCATGCATGCCCAAGACATTCAATTCTATAGGATATCATAGTCATCGACTTGCCTCCCTACTTCGCCATCTATCTCTTCTGATACTTCACGATAAAGATGGGTGGATATTTATCTTCAAACTGGTCACATATATTGCTTAGAACTAGATACAAAACTAAGGTGACCATTAGAGCTAAATAAATCTTTAGAAGTCATGTTGAGCCATAATCTCCCAACCCAATTGAATTAAACTTCACAATATTCAATCATGAGGAGGATACAATTCTCCATGAAGCCTCAACATCACTTGAAGAGGTCTCATATGATTAATTTGATGAGTGGGCATGTGAACATTATGATTTCAACCTATATGATAATGTGGAAGAAACATGGCTAGGGACATACTGCATCCTAGAGGACTTAGTGTTACAAGAGATCGTATAGGCATAGGAAAACTCTGAGGCATATGGCAATTATAGTTTGATGGTTATCAAAGTAAAAATGGTGTCAGAGTTGGTGCAATGCTAATCTCCCCTCAAAAGGATAAATATTTCCATGCCTTTAGGTTTTATCTCAGTTTCACTAAAAATGATGCATAATATGAAGCATTAATCCATAGTCTCCAACTTGCACAAAAGAAAGGAATCAAGGCACTATAGGCATTTATCAATAGTGAACTAGTTGTTAACTAGGTTAGAGCATAAAGCATGACCAAAAATGGACTGATAAAGGCCTACAAACATAAAGTGTGGGATATGATTGAATGCTTTGATGCATTCAATATTATCTCCATACCAAGATCATAGAATTTTGACACAGATATAATTGTAAGTATAGGTGCATAGTATGACATCTCATGAGACATAATAAAGGAATCCAAGTAGATTTTCAAGCTCATAATCATACAAGTAGTCCCTAAAAATGTAGACAATTGGCAAGTATTCAAAAGTGATGAGAAAATTATCATCTTCCTTTAGGGTGAGGTTGAGTTCTATGGTAAGAACTAGGTGCAACTACAAGAGCAATATGAATATCAAATCATCCAACTAAAAGGGAACAAACTAATTGAAGGGTTAGTTACCGTAGAAAGCATCTTCAATTTTGATGACTGGCTCAAAGGAGAAAGGCAAAACATGACAACAAAGGAGGAGGTTTCTATGAAAATAACCATTCCTGAAGGAAAGGTCCTAAAAACCAATAAGATATGCTCCCCACCAAAAATTAATTACTTTATTAAAATCATTAGGAGATATGATGATATACTCACATGGACCTATAAGGACCTTAGAGGCTTTGACTCAAGTCTTTATTGAGCTTGATCCTAATGCACATCCAATTCATCAAAAGCATTGGCTTATCAACCCAAAACTTGAACCCTTGATGATAAAGGAGATCTCAAAGCTCATTGAAGCCATCATAATACTTCCAATCAAGCACTCATTGTGGGTTGCCAACTTATTCCTAGTGTGGAAAAAGAATGGGGAAATCTATTGATGCGTAGACTTCAAGGACCTGATCAAAGCCTCCCTCAAGGACCACTATCCCCTCCCACCAATGGATCAGATCCTATAAATGGTTGCAAGTGTAGAGAGATTCTTTTTTTTAGATGGCTACTCAGGCTACAACTAGATCCTTGTGCAAGAGTGTGATTGTTATAAAATAACATTCACCATTAATTGGGGAACCTTCATATACCATCATATGCCCTTTGGTTTAATAAATGCAGGAGAAACTTAACAGAGAGTCATGGATATGGCATTCAAGGAACTCATCAACAAGATCATCTTGGTTTACCTTGATGACATAACTATTTTATCTAAGTGCACATAAGATCACTTAATCCATCTAGATCAAGTCTTTGAAAAATACTTGGAGTTCATAATATATTTGAACCCCAGTAAGTGTATTTTTGTAGTTCATTAAGGCACTATACTAGGGCACATTTTTTTTAAATAAGGGTTCACAATTGATCCATAACAAGTCAAAGCTATTGCATCTCTTCCTCTACCAAGTCACAAGAAGAATCTCCAAAGATTTTTGGGAAAAATTAAATTTGTCATGAGATTTGTACCCAATTTTGCTACCCAAACAAAACCCCTCACTATGATGCTCAAGAAGAATGTTGCATTGAGCTAGAATCATGAAGGCAAGGATAATTTTGAAGACATTGAGTGTGTTATAATAAAATCTGTCACTTTGATCAACCTAGATTATAGTAAGAAATTTATCCTTTATGCATTTGGTGGGGTTGAGGGCATCTCGACCATTATTACATAAAAAATAATGATCAATTAGAGAATTCAATTGCTTTTGTTGGGTGAATATTTTGTCATCAACTGACTGATGGCAAAATGGTTACATCAACCATAACATAAGGAGATTTATACGACAAAATGGATGTGGTGACCATAGCCAAAATGAGACAAATCTCTCCTCTCAACAAGGGGAGGTTCCCTATAAACTATAGTATATATATATATATATATATATATATATATATATATATATATATATATATATATATATATATAGACAAAAGGGTGAAATCATATCATCCATCTCTTTCATCCATCTCTTTTTTTTCAGAGATGATATTCACAGAACAAAGGATAATTTTGGTGTAATTACTGAAGGCACTTCTCTTCTTTCAGAAATGATATTCAACAAACAGCAGGAATTCTTCTTGGGTCATAACAGGATCCACAAGAAACCCGCGAAAGCACAAATTCTTTCATTATTTCTCCTACTGATTAGGACAAAGGACACCGTAGAATGAAGTGCAGCCCAAATTCTCCACCTAAAAATATAACAAAATGAAGGATTACGAAGGATAAGGGGAGCTCAAAGTCTCTCTAGTATTCTTTACACAAAACACAGTCTAAAGACAATTATGGCAGCACAAAGTCTCCCACAGTTGGCTTTAGGAAATCTTCCAACTAATTTCCACTTGTTCTATTTGTTTGATTAAATGGACAAGATTATATTTAGGAAAAAAGACATAATAAAAATTTCCTAGATAACACAAGCTATTTCAACACAAAGTCTGAAAGGTCACTTACTTTCTCATTCACTTAACAACATATGATTAACAGTCTGAGCTCAAAGTCTCAAGAATGCCTTTCAATTTGGGCAGAGCTTCGCTTCTGATAACAGAGAGATCTCTCTTATAAAAAATGAGAGATTACAATATATAACATCTAAGGAAAGACTTAGGCACTTATTTTCATGAAAATGGCCTATCAAGCATTGAATGCATTGAATATTCTATGAAAGGGCCATGCTAGAATAGGTTATTAGCCTTTACTTTGGTGTTTTAAATCATCCCAAATGTCTCCTCCTAAGCATGGGTTTCTTGGTCTTCTTTATGATGCTTACACAGTTGTCCATTTGCCTTTACTCAATGAATAAAAATAGGCCATGCCATTGAATGTTTATGTTCTTTGAGGTCCACCTAGTGGTTTGTTCCACCTACTAGAATAACTCTTCTATAGATATTTATATATCTTATGTAGTTGTTCCCTCTTTCCTTTCCACGTTTTGTCTCTTCCTGGTGATCTAAGCTCTAGGGGCTATCTTCTCACTTTTTGCTTGCTCCTTTAGGTCTTTTCTTGGCTACTCGCTGAGTTTGTTCTCAGGTCTGCACTCCTTTTTGAACATCAACAGTTATTCCATTACCCTAAATTTGACATCCATAGGGACGTCACTGGTTGCTTGAACCACTTTAAACATTTGAACCTTGAACTCTTTTGGTTCAATGGTTAAATGGTTCAATGATTCAATGTTTTGTAAAGGGCCATGTTCACTTAGTTTTCTTCTTCGGTTGAACCATTTCTTTGAACCATTTGGTTGAACCTCTTTTTGGAATCTTCCGCTTCATCCATTCACTCAAAGCTTTCACTCAAACTTTGAACTCTTTGAACCTTCGAACTCATTAAACCTTTCAAAGGTAGGGTTCAATGGTTCAATGGTTCACTCTAACTCTTTAAATCCTTTTATTGTGTAAGTCCGTTGAACTCATTGAACCTTTGAACAAAAAATTTCAAGGTTCAATGGTTAAACAGTTCAATCTAACTCTTTTAACCTTTTGGAGGCAATGTTCAATGGTTCAATGGTTCATTCTTTGAAACTCACCGTTGAGTCTTTTGATTGAACCTTGGCATTGAACCTATTATTTATTTAACTGAAAAGGATTGAATATTTGAAAAACTTAACTGCTCAGAACATTTTGGCCTACAAGACCAAAAATGGTTGACATGTTTTCCATAAAAATAAGTGACAGATTTTGGGAACAACGGTTGGCTCCAATTGGGGAACTTCCATCGATTGAAAATTGAAGCAATCGAAGGGAGTAGAATCCAGAATCTCAATGCCTTCATCCATGCCATTGGAATACAGACTCATGCTTACCCAAAAAAAAAGGCACCAAAAATAGATGAACAAAACAAAACAAGAAAAGACTATACATATATACAATTGGAATTATCTGATACTTCAAGGATTGAAGTGCTTCAGATGCTATCCACTGTGAGGCAATGAAAATGGTGTTTCATCTTGATATATCAATAATAAACTATTTTCACCTCAGAATCAGTGATTGGCAAATGGAATTCTCCACTAAGAATCCAATTTTTTGTGCATTCCTTTTAGTTCTCTCTTCTTTCCCCACAACAAGACTTGATCTCTACCATGAATCTTTGCTCTCTTGCTAAAGAGTTTCTTTACCTGCTTTTGATATGTAGTAATACGGTCCACCACCATAATTTTTTGCTCTTTTATTTCATTCTAACACATGATTTGATGGTCAGCATTAAACACTTTCCAATGGTTGGCATTATCAGGTACACTTGGTCAAAAGACCAGCTCAATAGTGTACTTGTGCTCTTTTAAATATTGGTGAGGAACCATGAGAGTTGCAGAAATAGCCAATGAAGCTACATGATTGTTGAATTCTCTAGGTACCACTGAAATACAAAAAGCATCAAAACTTTCAAGATAGTCCCACACTAAATTGTGATAATGTCACAATCTTTCATTCTTAGTTTGATACAGGGTCCTCACCTGAAAAACCACCAACTCAACATCTCCTCGAGCGTGAAGTTGCTTGATGCCTTTAGCTTGAGTGACCTTTAATCTAAGCAATATAGATTCATACTCGATGGTGTTGTTAGTGTTGCTAAACTACAACTTGTATGAGTATGGAAAAATATCTCCTTGAGGAGATATCAAGACAATCCCAGCTCTAGAACTAGTAGGAGAATTATTGTCATCAAATTCAAGAATCTGGACATAATTAGAATCTGATCTTCTTTCATATTTTTCTTCACTAGGGAGGGAAGATCCTTTTTCATCTATACTATGCCCTACCAATTCTTCTGATGTCTTATCTAAATTTTTTGGATTGTCACTTATATAACTTTTGTTTGATGAAACAGGGACATCTTCAGTAGACAGAAAGTAATTACTCATGCTTGAAGATTCAAACAAAATTTGAGCTTCAAGGGTTGATGTTTGGGTGACAATGTATTTTTATTCCTTCTCAAGAAGTAGCCTTTACATGACCTCCTTGATAGGTATCCTCACCTCAGACAAGTCCATGCTCAATTCTCCACCAACATCCTTGCAAAAATTTTGCCCAAGCAAAATGTCATAGGAGGCTAGAATGTCGACCACCAGGAATATTATTTTAATTCTCTTATCTGAGAAGCCCACAAATGCAAATTGGGCATCTTTGATTTGTCCCAAAAGTGACACTTATTTATTTTTCATGGAGAAACATCTCCCAAAATTTTTAGTTAGCATGAGCCTGAGAGATTTTGCCACCTTGGCAGGCATTAGATTGTCAGAGGTGCCATAATCTATTATGCAGTTATTTAGCTTATGACCATTTATCAACAGGGAAACGTAGAAAGGTTCTATCTTCCTAGGGGCAATAGGAGTAATGACAAGATTTTTTCAAGTAGATGTGTTCTTTGGGGGATCATGAATTACCTTTGAAACATCTTGTCCTACAGGGATGGTTTTGTTCTTAATGCATTCAACTAGCCTATCCAACTGCTTAGGGTTGGCTTGCAAATATTCAAACTCAGACATTTAGATCTTGGTCTTTCCAGTATGGTCAATTATATCAAATGACTGAAATGAACTAGAAATAGAGAGAGAAAGTCCATCATTCTGGGTTTTAATGGGAGTGGTACTGGTCTGAGAAATTCAAGTAGAAGGTGCATGATTTTTTGAGGTACTTACTTTTTTATTGATCACTGGGTCCTTTGATTGGAAAGGCAGTGAAGTTCCTCATTTAAAAATTGAAATTGTTGGTTGAGATTCTTCCCCTATTTTCCCCTTATCATCTTGTTGAGTTGACTGGTTTTGGGACCAGGTAAATACAATGTATGATCCATCGAACACTTCTCCCTTACTTCTGGCTTCATCCTGGTAATTCAGGTAACCAATGTTAGAGTTGCTAGCTGATTCTTTCACCTTTTGCTAAGAGATCAACATCATCTTCTTGGTCCAACTTAGGTTGGAAAGAGAAATCATGTTCAGCTTCATGATAACCAACTACTGAGTTAGCTGGTGCTGCTTCAATGGCAAGCTTGACTAGTGGGGTAGGAAGGCGATTTGGTTGCCCTTGATTTTTGGTAGCATTGCCTTGATATTATTGGTTGGGAAATGTCCTCCTTGGTATATCCTGATAAGAAGGAGGAGTAGACATCCCTTGTGCCATTTTCTTTTTTAGAACTAAGAATTCATTTGCTAGCTTTTGCACCATAGGATCAGTGGTGCCTGTAGAGAAATTTTCAAAAGATGAAGAAGATTTACTTATATTAGGATATCTTCTTATCTTTCCTTCCAAGATAAGATCATCTTCAACCTCAGTGGCCAAAATTTGAGCTACAGCAAGGTCTATGTGGCTAACCCACCTCAATAGGAAACTCACTTCAAGAAGCTGAGAATTGATGAAGCATTTGAGATTCTTAGGTGTCGGCTGAGAAATTGTAGGAATCCTGTTCCTCAACGTGTTGAATTTAGGAATGAAATATCGCATGGGTTCATGAGGCTCCTTCTTCATTTGCATAAACTAAGCTAACAAGGTGTGTGCATCTTCTTTTGGTTTGAATCTAGCCTCAAACTTGGCCTTGAGAGTGTTCCAATCAGTCACTGTTTGTGCTTGCAGATAATAAAACTAGTCTGCTTTAGTGCCTTGCAATGTTTTCACAAATAGTCTCGCTGCTATGTCTTCATATTCAATGCCTATCACACCACAAGCTATGAAAAAGGATACAATATATTCATCAGGACGAACCTTCCCATCACCATATAACTTGGGAAAATTCTTCCTTGAACTACGGGGTAGCTCATGTAAAGGTGGGGTTAGATTCAGAGGACCAAAAGTATTACTATTGAAAGGAGGGATAATAAACCTCTGTGGGATATGTATAGACAAAGATCTACTAGCAGAGGAAAGAGAAGCTTTTCCTGGTATTGGGGACCTGATGTTTGTAGGAGGAAAACTCCTGGTTCGCTGAAGGCAAGATGGTGGAGGAAAAATATCAAAATTACTTAGCTGCACCAACTCAAATATAGGGTCAACAATACCTTGAGCTCTCTAGCTTTGCATGTACGGTGGATCTGCCAGAGTATGAAATATAAATGGAAAAGAACTAGAACTACTTCAATTTGAAACTTGAGGCTTCAAACTACTTGTTCTTCCCTAGTGGAGTCACCAAAAAATTGTTGGGTGAATATTTTGTCATCAACTAACTGACGAAAAAATGGTTACATCAACCACATCATAAGGAGATTTATATGGCAAAATGGATGTGGTGACCACAACCAGAATGAGACAAATCTCTCCTCTCAACAAGGGGAGGTTCCCTATAAACTATAGTATATATAAGCTAAAAATAGACACAGGGGTGAAATCATACCATCCATCTCTCTTTTTTAGAGATGATGTTCACAGAACAGAGGATAATTCTAGTGTAATTACTGAAGGCACTTCTCTTCTTTCAAAAATGATATTCAGTAAATAATAAGAATTCTTCTTGGGTCATAATAGGATCCACAAGAAACCCACTAAAGTAAAAAGTCTTTCATTATTTCTCTCACTGATTAGGACAAAGGACACTGTAGAATGAAGTGCAGCCTAAAGTCTCCACCTAAAACTACAACATAATGAAGGATTATGAAGGATAAGGGGAGCTCAAAGTCTCTCCAGTATCCTTTACACAAAACACAGTCTGAAGACAATTATGGCAGCACAAAGTCTCCCACAGTCATCTTTAGGACATCTTCCAGCTAATTTTCACTTGTTAGCCTTGTTTGATTAAATGGTCAAGACTGTAATTAGGAAAAAGACAAGAACAATTTCCTAGATAACACAAGCTATTTCAACACAAAGTCTGAAAGGTCACTTGCTTTCTCATTCACTTAACAAAATATGATTAACAATCTGAGCTCAAAGTCTTAAGAATGAGTTTCAATTTGGGTAGAGCTTTGCTTTTGATAACAAAGAGATCTCTCTTATACAAAATTAGAGATTACAATATATAACATCCAAAGAAAGACTTGGGCGCTTGTTTTCATGAAAATGGCCCATGCTGCATTGAATACATTGAATATTCTGTGAAAGGGCCATGCTAGAATAGGTTATCAGCCTTAACTTTGGCATTTTAAATAATCTCAAACATCTCCTCCTAAGCATGGGTTGGCTGGTCTTCTTTATGATGCTTACACGGCTATCCATTTGCCTTTACTCAATGAAGAAAAACAGGGTGCACCATTGAATGTTTGTGTTCTCTGAGGTCCACCTAGTGGACTGTTCCACCTACTAGAATAACTCTTTTGCAAATATTTCTAGATTTTTTGTAGTCATTCCCTCTTTCATTGCCATGTTTTATCTCTTCTTGGCGATCTGAGCTCTCAAGGCTATCTTCTATCTTTTTGCTGGCTCCTTTCTTGGCTAGTTGCTGAGTTTGTTCTCAGGTCTGCGCTCCTTTTTGAAAATCAATAGTTATTCCATTACCCTAAATTTGACGTCTATGGGGACATCACTGGTCGCTTGAACCACTTTGAACCTTTGAACCTTGAACTCTTTTAGTTTAATGGTTCAATGGTTTAGTGATTCAATGTTTTGTAAAGGGTCATGTTCACTTAGTTTTCTTCTTCGGTTGAACCATTTCTTTGAAAAATTTGGTTGAACCTATTTTTGGAATCTTTCACTTAATCCATTCACTCAAAGCTTCCACTTGAACTTTGAACTCTTCGAACCTTTGAACTCATTGAACCTTTCAGTGGCAGGGTTCAATGGTTCAACAGTTCACTCTAACTCTTTGAATCCTTTTATTGTTTAAGTCTATTGAACTCATTGAACCTTTGAACTAAAAGAGTTCAAGGTTTAATGGTTCAATGGTTCAATATAACTCTTTGAACCTTTTAGAGGCAAGGTTCAATGGTTCAATGGTTCATTCTTTGAAACCCACTGTTGAATCTTTTGATTGAACCTCAATGTTGAACCAACCTCAAAACACTAAGGAAATGCCTTAAGTGTTTTGAACTTCTCTTTGAGAAAGCGCACCTGTTAAACCTATGATTTCCTTAGCTAAAAAGGCTTGAATATTTTAAAAACTTAACTACTCAGAACATTTTTGAGAAAGAAAAGAGAGCATTTTAGCCTGCAGGATCAAAAATGGTCGACATGTTGTCCACAAAAACAGGTGACAGATTTTGGGAACAACAAATTTCATTAGCTAGATGTTGAAGGATTATGAGTTATGTTATAGATTTTTAGAGAAGCACACCCTCACAATTATGAGAGTGCTCAAGAAATTTAGGCATATACTCTCTAATAATAAAATCTGACTCATGGTCACGCATGTAAGTATAAATGCTTTTTTACTTGGGAAAGACATTGGTAAGAAGAGATTAAATTGGGTCATAAAGGTGATGGAGTACGACATGGACATCTAAATCATTAAGCTAGTGCAAGGAAAGGGACTCTATGAACAAATGGCCAAGGAGGCAAAAATTAAAGACAAAGTAGTCTTTGTGTTGCAAGAAGAATCAATAAGTCAAGAAGCTACCACAGAATAGACATAGAGTATGAAGGCATTCCTTCAACATGGCATATACCCCCTTAGTCTAAGTAAGGTTAAGCATAGGCATTTCAAGTTACAATCCATTCCCCATGTGCTCATTAGTGATACAATTTTCTAGAAAGACTTCGATGGAGTCCTATTGAGGTACATTGAATTAGACTAGGTGAGTATAATTCTTCAAAAATTCAAAATGGCCCTATAAGAGGCCATTATTCACCCAAGACCACTACTACAAAAATTATGCGAGCTAGATATTATTGGCTAATTATATTCAAGAATGTGTACACATATGTGCAAAATTATAATAAATGTGCTTTCTTCATAGGCAAACAAAAATTGGTATTCCTCCCCTCCATCAAATTTAAGATGATCAACCCTTTGCATAGTGGGGTATAGATTTTGTAGGCATGATTAACCCACATTCAAGTAATGAGCATAAATGGATCTTCATAGCCACAGACTATTTCAAAATATAGACAGAAGTAGTAGCACTTAAGGAGGCTAATGATAAATCCATCTGAAACTTATACAAAGGCATTGTAACATGGTTTGGTGTTCTTTCTACCATTACCTCTGATAATGCATTGACTTTCTTTGGAACTAGGATCAACAAATGGGCCATAAAACATAGAATCCATTTGAGCACCTCATCAAATTATTATCCTTAGGGTAATGGTTTGTTTGAGTGCATGAATAAGAATTTGATTCATATTATAAAGAGGACCATGAAGGATAATCAACGAGCTTGGACTACCAAGCTCAAGACTACCCTTTGGGTCGATCAAGTCATTCCCAAAAGAGTGTTGAGAAATTCATCCTTCATGTTAGTCTATGGAAGGGAAGTTAGATTATCCACATCTCTCTAGTTGACTTTATTGGAACTTGAAAATCAGTTAGAGTTTCTTGAAAGTGATCCCCTCATAATAAGATTAATAGTGCTAATGGAGCTTGAAGAGACTAGAGTGCATGTTGCACACATTATGGAGCTTCAACAAGCCCAAATGAAGAAAGCCTTTGATATAAGGGTTATTAACAGAGTCTTCTAAGAAAGAGATTTAGTGCTCAAATGTAAGATAGAGTGAAAGCTAGAAGGCATACTAAATTTGATGTGAGTGAAATGATCCATATATCATAATTCACTATAAGCAAGCCACCACTTTCTAGCTCACTAAACTAAATTAATAAGAACTACCCATCCCAGTCAATAGGATCCATCTCAAGCACTATCCTCAATGATTCTTATATAATTTGTGAATAAGTAGATTAGATGTTTTTCATTTCCCTAAGTTCCTTGTGCATTATTTTAAGATAGTTTTTATTTCCTCTAAGTGCTTATGTGTAATTTTATTCTTAGATTATATATTTTTCCTCTAAGTTCTCTTGGCATAGTTATTCACATTGGATCATAATTCCTTTGCATAGGAGCTTCCTCATGCCTTTTTTGTCCTCTCTAGGTGATCACAACATATGCTGTGTTGAATTACCCCTTCCACCTAGGGTCTGTTCTAACCACTATCTCCAACTAATCATCCTCATATATATGCCTCTAGAATTCAATTTCACTTAGTCCTTCCATTATGATGTCTTCTTCTATTATTATCACTTAGATGCCATGTAGTCTCCACCTACTAACCTCTATGTCATTTAGACATAGAGGGACTTAGATATCCACTTTTACATCTTCAATTACATTATCTACTATCAATTTATTAATTTTAAATGGTAATTATCTTAAATATGATCCCCTTGGCTTGTAAAAGAATTGATACTCAACCTCTTTGACATAAGAGTACATGGATAAGGTGAATTATAACATGTAACTATTCAACATGCCATGATAACAAACATCTATAGCTCTAGTCTATAATGTATCTAAGTTCTTTAGCTAATCCATGTGTTGGTTTGTCCATGGATACTTTTTTTTGAAATTCCTCCTCTTATGTAAAGTGTATGTGGCAAGCCATGCATGTAAGTGTCCTACAACTTATAGAAAAACACCTTATATAGGGGGTCATGTAGATTTATCTTGACCCATTTATTTGGATTTTAGATACCATAATTGGGGTGATTCTTTACAGTATTTTGTTCAATTTTATCCAACTATGGTATAATATTTTTTAGGGTGATCTTGTACATCATTTTTTCTCACCATTATGTCAAAAAATGTGACCTATCTTAGAAACAGAACCAAAATGTTATGCTAGTGTAGTGGTTACCATTGCAATAACTCATTAATGCCCTCCAATGTCTAACCTAATCACTTTATGCACTAGAAAATCATGTGAGGGTAATCTCACTCACTCACCTAAGGTGCAGAGAGAAGGGCACCAGGCTAGGTCAGGTTAATTGTAAATGGATCTTTTAAGGGAATATGATAGACTATCTTAACCATAATATAAATATACCTAGATCATATGATTACATGGATAATAGTATAAAAATGTTAAGTCCCTCCTTATACTCATAACCATGAGCTTAATTAATTATACATAAAATGACTAACCCATATGGTAGTTAATGACAACTTAATAACACTTTTATTTTAGTTTGAAACTTCATGGTTATAAAAGGTACCCTTAGGTACTAAAAAAAATCAAATAAATATGTAATTCTCTTCTATATACAACATTACACTACTATTCTAATATTGCTTTGTTACCAAATCTCCTCTCTCTTGTTCTAGTTAGGATATAACTTCTTATAGGAATCTGGGTAAATATGGGTGTTACCTGGGAGTCCACGTATTATCAATCAAAAATTAATGTCCCTTTCCCTCCATCTATAAATTAATGTGGCATTCATATTCATGTAACTGCTACACCATTTTCAATCACTCTCTTGTGGATTTTTAGATCCATGTCATCATTCATAATTCCATTGTTAATCTCCTTGATTTTGGTTGTGACTTTTGGGCATGTAGGTTCTGATGTATCTTGGCCTTGTAGATTTTTCATTTTGTGAACCTCAAAGGATTTTTTTAGTTGGCGTCAATCCTATATTTCAACCTTATGCTAGTCACTTGGACTTATGATGGTATGTTAAGCATGCACCATGTTTTTTCTCCTTAGCACTCGATGAGGGCTTTTTGAAAACATTGGGGTAAGCATGGACACTTAGTTATAACCAATTTACTAAGGTCAACAAAGATTTAATTTTTTAAAGTGAGCATGCAAGTACCAACTAAAGGAATTTCAAAAAAATTAATAGGTTTGAAACTCAATCTATCACATCCCCTGGTAGGGTTTTCACATGTCATCTACTTAGGTGGCATGATATGGATACATATATTTCTTGTAAAGGTGTCCTATAATTGGGATGATGTATCAACCATTAAAAACTAGGATTTAAAATAACAAAGAAGAAGATAAGACTAATATAGACAAGAAAATAAATCCAAAACACTAAAAAAACATACATATAACAATCACAACAATAATTAACCCTATAAGTGAAAGGATCATGCAAAGCAATGCGAATAACACTAGACATAAGCAAAGGGGAGCCTTAATACAATAGCACAATAAAACAGGGTTTTAGGAAAACCTATGAAAAATTAGATCCAATAATCAATAGAGATATAATCTAACATTAAGGCATGTAAGAGGACACTTGTTCAAAAAATATATATATGGTAGAGTAGATGCAAGTCAACAACATTATAATAAACTATACATTGATATATGTAATTCAAATCCAAACATAATGCAAGGAACATAAATAGACCTAATTGCATAGTTAGAATGTATTGACATACTTTAAATAGACAAATAGATTATTATAAGATCAATTCTAATTTTTATTAAATCGTTTGGATAATTTAATAGAATTTTTTTTAAAGACCATTTTAAAAATTAAATTTACTATTAGCATGATAGGCTTATTCAAATATATTAAATAAAATAAAAGAGGTTGTAATAAGATAAATGGCTCAATATGAGATTTTTAAAACTATGCTAGTCACCACATGAAGCATCAAAATATAAATTCTTCATGGCACATCATTATGGTACCACCACAATACTAAAAACAACATTGTAGGAATACAAACAATACCACATAATGTTGGTATCATTGTAAGCCCACAAGTTTACAAATCTAAGTTATAACTAATAACTGGTTAGTGGGATTCATGGAAGATTTTGTGGGAAATCAAATCTAAATGTCACTTCATATATCATCACTTAATGTATAAATTTAGTTTGTATATCATGAGATCCCTATTTGAATCACAAATACACTATTGTTGAAGTTACTAGTTTATTTAAAGAATAGATATTAAAAATATGACATTCCACATGCATGATTCTAACCAATCAAGAAGACTAATACGATAAAAAAAATTAACATGATATATTAACACAAATATTTTATTGTTTTAAAAATAAATCCAAATAAAAATAGGATGCAAACTCAACTTCAATACATGTAAACTATATAATAAATTCATACATGTGCATATTTATTGGTTGTTCCTTTTAAGGCTATGGATTTATGCAAGCAATGAATGGAATTCATCTTTAGATGGCGAACAAAGAACATATTTTTTATATTATATAAATGTGACATGGATAGATTTATTAAATATAAATATAATAATGGCTCTAATTATATGCATATTATTGAATAAGTATAGATAAAATATTCCAATTCCATCCATTATATATTACATTCTAATATTAATGATATACATAAAATTGTTTTCTCCTATAAGGATATCTTCTCTTTTAA
Organism: Torreya grandis; assembly: GCA_037957365.1. Taxonomy (NCBI): domain Eukaryota; kingdom Viridiplantae; phylum Streptophyta; class Pinopsida; order Cupressales; family Taxaceae; genus Torreya; species Torreya grandis. Next base: position 3,524,320 of record JARHVA010000111.1, read on the forward strand.
CTTGTTCACTCCATATTATATCATTATAATAAAAATTTTGTAGAGCTACTAGATACACATAGATAAATAACATTTTTAAACAAAAATAAAAAATATATAAGTTGTAAAAATTTCCAACGTGAAGGTATAAATTCCCAAGAAAAAATAAAATCATAACAATAGTAATCTAACATAACTAAAATAAAAGTATGGGATATATCTAGGGTTTTAATTTTCTATAAGTTTTGGTGGGAAGATAGACAACCAGGGTGATTTCTAGGTCCACAAACTATGCCAAAAGCTTCTCTTTTCTCACATAGAATTTTGGCCAATTACCCCAAGGTGTAAAGATGAAGGAAATCTCCAACCATGTTTTTAAGCTCCACAAAGGATTGTGGGGTACCTTTAAGCAACTACTCAATACTATCAAATCCATTTCCATTTTTAATCCAATCATCTAAAGATATGACATTGCATTTCTTAGATAGATAGTCATGTTTTTCAAATGAAGGTCGCTTCCAAATATGTCTATGAACATGAAAAAAATGAATACAAAGAGTTTTTATACCCAGAGAGGAGGAACCCAAAATCAAAATTAACCTTTCAAAATGCTTGAGATGCTTGGGAAAAATAGAAAATTTCTTTTCAATATCTTGTGCAAAACTTCCATTCCCCTCTAGCTCTACTAGTGGATGCCATCTTGGTAATTCCTCCACTAGATTCGAAGGCATAAGAAAATAGACATCGTAACCTATGGATTTAATAAAATTCTTACATCAATATATTTCCAGTTTATCCTTAAGCTCCTTAATCATTAGGAGAACAAAAATGGGAATAATGTGATAAGTAAGGAACTAGAAAGATTAAAGAGCCAGAGTAACCATTCCCAAGTGACATAAGAAACTATCCATAAATGAACTAAGATATTAGTCTATAGTGATTAAATCCTCATAACCCACATAACCCAAAACATGGAGGACAAATTCCTATTCTAGACCATTTATAACAAATTTAGAATGGAGTAAATTAGAGGGAATTTTATAACAATAATAAGTAGAGGATTTGGAAGGCCCAATAAAGGTAAACACAAAGGATAGAAGTTTAAAGATAGAGCATACAAAGGAAAATATGGGCCATTTTTATATGTTTGTTTAATATTTTAAATGATGTTATACATTATGATTCACTTCATTATTACATTACAATTGAAGAAAAAATCTAATCATTGAGACATTAATGAAGAGAGTTTAATCACTTTGGATAAATAAAATTATAATAAAAATACACCAAAACATAATATCAACAAGACATTAATGAAGGGTATCTAATCACTAAATATAAAATGTGGTGAAGGGATTATAGTCACCAAGACAATAATGAAAGAATGAAGGGTAATGATGATGGTGTAATTAATCTCATATGATATTACTATATTCAACTCCTATATAATCGCATGTCTCAAGGTGTTATCATTCCATGTTTCAAAGCATAGATAATATTATTTTCACCATCTATCAAAGGATATTTAACAAAATACCATAAAATTATAATATCACTAAGACATTAAGGAAGGGATCCTATTCATCAAGATATTAATGCAGTAAATAATGGGAATGACTATGGTGCAATTAATCTCATATGAAGAAGGCTAACAAATACTTAGAAAATATTTTTTGTTATGTAAGTAAATATTTTTTACCATTAATTGTAAAGTAAATACTCCAACCTTCCTAATTGAATATATTTACCCAATGAACATTGATAATGAAATATATTCTGGTGTTTTATATTTATAGGTTAGAGTTTAATATATTTTTATTTTGTTTTCTTTCCAAACTATTACTTATATTTTGATAGTTTCTTTAGGTTTTTCTAAATTCTAAACTCTTGTAACTGCTATAACAATTTAGACTTGTTTACGATGGTTTAGTTTTATGGTGTATTGGCTTTATAATGTATCATCGTATTGGGTAAAGCATTGTAATTTTTTGGATGCAATACTTTGGTTTAGATTTTATTTCTTAACTTGTCAAAGGATATAATTATGTATCTACTATAATTTAATATATTAAAATAACTATATCATTTGTGCTTATGGGTATGATCAAGGGAGAAATAATTTGATTCTAATATAAATAAATGTCCCTTATACATAAATAATTGATGAGTTGAAATCATTGAAAAGAATTGTAATATTTCAAAATCATTGTAAGCTTCAAAAGCATTATAATCTTTGAAAGCATCACAAGTTTAGAAATAATTATGTGCTTGCAAAAGCATCACATGCCTACCAAATTATCATAAGATTTAGAAGCATCTATAGACACTAAATTTGAATTATATAGCACCCCAGTCTTATATACTTGGAAAGTACTTCTCATGGTTGTACCCTTTAGTTCCTAGACCTTCTCATTGCTAAAAGACTCACATCCACTATCTCTTGTGCCTATTACTTATCTCTTAGTCTAATTGTATGTTATTTTAATGACTAGGCCTTCTATACTATTAAAATTTATATAAACCTACATATTATCATCCTCTAAAAGTTTTGGATTTGTACCTATTTTCCAGCTTCTTAGACACTTGCATCCCAATTAGATGCCTACATCGACACTAGTGTCCTATACCATACTAAGTGTCTAATGCCCTATAATCATCAAATTTACAATTGTAACATATTATTATGGCTGGCCTAAGTACTTTAATGCAAGATATTTCCAAAATAGATTGGTGTATATATAATATCAATCCTCAATCATTCCTTACCTAGCATAGACCTGAAAACTCACAAGGCAAATTAACACATATTAAATCTCAATTCCTCGCTAAGCAAACTTACTTGATTATCCATAGATATTTATAGTTGGTGATTTAATTTGATTATTATTTGATTTAGCTATAAGTCATATGTTTTTATGGGATGGATGTATGTTGATTTGATTATGTGATTACATTGTTATGAGTTAGTTGTAGCATATATTATTTACATTATGATCATGTTGACTTTTTATTCAATAATATTTTATGATATACATGTCATGATATTATGGATTAACTCCCTAATTGTCATGATTTGGATGCAGGAAAGATTCATCTCTCAAAACATGACAGAGGGAGAGCATCATTGGAGAGGGTGACATAGATGGAGGTGTTGGCAGATGACAGAGGAATGACTAAAATCCCACGCACACCACGATAAATAGTTCATATTAAATATATAGTTAAATTTTTAATGTTAGTATATTTTTGATTATTTGTTGCATTTAGAATTGTTTATGCATGGTTAGCTTAGTTTAATGATTATATGGAAATAATATTGTATGATTGTGTTTATGTCATATTCATAACTATTAATGTTTTTAGAGATGTAAATTTGTGTAAATTGATTAAATTTGAATTTATTGATTAATGCATTAATCATTAATATCAATTCATTATGATATTCAAGGTACTAATTTAATCAGGAAATATATTGATTTTCATAATTAGAAATGAAATGAATTAAAAAAATTAATGTTTGGAAAAATAAAGGAAGAAAAATAAATAAAACAAATGGGAATAAAAAAGTTAGAATGAAAGTATATATTCAATAAAAAGGAAAAAAACAAAAAAAAAATCATGGAATAAAAGAACACATAAAGAAAGATAGAAAGAAGACAACTTTAAATAAAAGCGTCATATTCTTTCAAGGGAAGAAAAGTTAAAAGGGGTGAATTTAAGAAAAAGAGAGGAGAAGCATGTGAAGAAGCATGAAATGGAGAAGGGAAGGCAGTGCTTGAAGAACAATAGAACATTTTTGATAGGTAGTTTGAAGAACAAGATATATCTGATATAGCCACAACATGTGTGTGTGTGTGTGTGTGTGTGTGTGTGTGTGTGTGTGTGTGTGTGTGTGTGTGTGTGTGTGTGTGTGTGTGTGTGTGTGCGCACGCGCGCGTGCGCGTGCGTGCGTGCGTGTGTGTGTGCATGCACGTGCATGTGTGTGTGGACATATATAGATCTAATCATTATAAATAGTATTTTAGGATCATATTTAGCTTAAAGTGATTTGATTTAGTGGTGGGATGATCTGCTGGTAAAAAATTATCATGCTATGGAATATATTATGCATCATGGTATAAAAATCCATTCATATGATTGTCTAGAAATGTAATCTTCAGGTCATAATTTTTCATCAACCGTATAACCATAATCCATATATAAGTGATATACATTATTCACATTAGAGGATTTATACTGTTATATCCTCCAACATATGACTTATAATCACTGAAATTTTTTGGCCCCAATAATACATATGTGTGAGAGTACAGTTAGTCTCAGGTTATGAAGATATGGTTATAAATCTATTAAATATATATAATATATGTCATGGAAGATATGGTTATAAATATTGAAAGTCATGCATTACTTTCATCACACAAAAACAATGACTCATATATCAATAGAACAATGATAGGTTTATAGATAAAACCAATGACTCACATGTATGCTCAATAAAGCTTACATAAAGGTGCATAGGATGATCTGTGAGTGATTAACGATGCGATTATAATTCTCTATGGAAAACATTAAACAATATAATTAAGCATGTAACAAAGTGTATACGGGAAACAAACTGTATAAAATTATATATAAATCATTAGACATTAAATATAACCAGTGATTTGTGTATATACATCAAATAATGGATATGTGGCATGTTATATAATAGCATAGCAATTTGGTTATATTAAAATGATATCATAATGACTATTTATGTTAAATAATGAGTAGTATGTAGTGAATATATTAAAATAGCATTGAAATCAAATATTTTATACCCTTTGTAAAGTGTATATCTCAAACTATGGCAATGACCTATGACTTGCAAATTGTGAAACTGAGATCTATGATTTACATCTAATTACTATGAAATGATGAATTATTTAAGAGTAAAAAAAAACACTAAGATTGAAATAGTGAATTATGTGATTATCTACTCTAGGTGGATTATGTTATTATCTATTTTACTTTACTCTTAAATAATTATTTAAGAGTGAAATGGGGAATTGTTATATAAATCCATTGATATGTATAAATAGATGTTATAGAAATAAATAAATGTCATATGTATAAATATATGTCATATGAATAAATCATTGACACACACACACACACACAATTAACCTGATCTCAAATCTGTTATATATATATATATATATATATATATATATATATATATATGAATTGAATATGAATAGAGATTCATTATAGTGTTTTTAAATAATGCTATAGAGATATATATCTTGTTATATTAGATAGCAGTGATACGCGTGCGCACACACACACACACACAATTACCTGATCTCAAATATGTTATATATAAAAATTGTTATGAATTGAATATGAATAGTGATTCATTATAGTGTTTTTCAATAATTCCACAGAGATATATATGTGGTTATATTAGATAGAAGTGACATACATACATACATACATACATACATACATACATACATACATACATACATACATACATACATACATACATACATACATACATACATACATACATACATATATATATATATATATATGTACACACACACACACACACACACACACACACACACAGATATAAGTTAGGTGTGGTATTCAAAGCTAATACAATATGAGAAGCTATAATCTGTAAATAATATGATCTGTGGGGACAAATAATTTAGAGTTCTTTTTCCCTCATTTACCATTGTACATAACTATATGTAAATGGAAAATTATGATTTATTTTACTATTAAAAAATATAATCATAAAAGGCTATCAAGTGTACATAATTAAAAAGACTCTTATTATGAGTTTCAATAGGAAACAATTTGAAAGTAGTGAATAATCATAGACTTCATAACAACACATAAGTGCTACCTCTATAGAGTAATTCCTATCTATAAAATAAGTAGTGCTGAGAGACTAAAATATAACAAGTTGTTTAGATGAAAGAACAAGTTTTTAGGAGATTTATGACTTTCTTATTACAACTAGTTGTTGAAATTAAGTAGTGCATACATGAAAATGATGGACTATGATATTTTTACTTGTCCTAGAATGTAATATATATTTGAATCTACTTATAAAAATTATAGGCATGTAGTCTAATTATAAATTATAGATGGTTGGTATTATTTGTTCTTGTATGCTTATTATTCATGTGATAAATAATATTGTGAAGATTCAATCATATATTTGCTGGACTAGTGTATACATTATGATTATTCCTATGTTTAGAATATTTATGATGACTAGTAGGAAGTAATCTATATGAATCTGTTGGTTATATTCATGTTAAGCAAATCTCATATTGATGGTACTGAGTAAGTAGTGAGATAGACTTCATTAGCTTACTAGTATCACCAATGCCAAATGAAGGTAATCCGATCAAGTGGTGTGTATGAATTTGACAGATCCTAGAGATTAATAACTATTAAAAACTTTGGATAAAATAATGTTATTTAGACATTGTCATTTCATATGTATGATTTACATGTTTGTGCAATATCATGTTAGAATGGATTTCTTTATGGTACACTGCATATTTTTAGAAATCATATAACATGTACTAGCTTGTCTCTCTGGATTATTACACCATCACTATCTACTCATCCATAAAAGGAGGGTCATTCCCTAATGGGATATTATGTGGGGGATAGATGGTTTGTGGTTGGTGTATAAAAATGCTTGAATGATTCTCTCCCTCCCTACAATAGTACTTATTTGGAAATGACACTTGAGTTTGCCATAGATACTGGAGTTAGGGGAACTCATGCTCTGTAGATCTTTCTACCTTATGTATTGCACTATATTTATTATTAATAAAACATTATACATGATGAGATGTAGTTATGGGAACTCATGCTCTATAGATCTTTCTACCTTATGTATTTCACTATATTTATTATTAATAAAACATTATACATGATGAGATGTAGTTATGGGAACTCATGCTCTATAGATCCTTCTACCTTATGTATTGCACTATAATTATTATTAATAAAACATTATACATGATGAGATGTAGTTATTTACTTACTATACCATGATAGTAGTTACTTCATATTTTTACCAAACATGGATAGAAATCTATAATTACTTTCTATATTCAGTTATGTTGTGTTTCATATGATGATAGTGATCAATGATGGATAGGCATCACATGCTTGTTTTATGGTTATCATACTTAGAGTATTTTATCTAGATCACTAATTATATTATTTTAGTGTAATCTAATCAAATAATACATTGTTTAAGATTTTAAAAAATTCACATGTGTACCTCATTACTAGGTAGATGAGAGGTTCATAATCAGAAAGTTTATCATGGGATTGAAATCCTAGATTGATGGAGAGATGGATGTTTATGGACCATCTACCATGGACTAGGTCTTTAAGAAGGCAATCAAATAAGAATAATTATTGAAATATCTTACACAGGATAGGGACAAGTTTAAGAAGAAGTTTGGAATTTCTAAACCAAATTTCAAAAAGAAGAACTAGAAGTAGAGGAGTGGAGACTCCAAGAGCCAGTTCAAAATTAGAATGCTAAATTCAAAAATGGTTCAGGTAATAAGAAACTAGGTGATGGTTTTAAAGGTAATTTGAAGGGGAAAAAAATAGGCTAATAGGAAAGAACCCCCTAGAGGTTTCTTTATTATTAGATATGATCATTATGATTGTGAGTGTACTCCAAGAAATTCAAAGAATAAAGGTCCTACTCCTCAGCAGGGAACTTTTCAATAGTGTATTCATGCAGCAGTTGATAGTCAATAAACGAAATTCCAAGATTCACCCATAGAGATGTCAGTTATTTTGTTTTAACATCTAGTTTTCATTTTGATAGATAGAGGGGCTACAAAATATTTTATAGCTCCTAAAATGCTTAATAAGTTATCTAGAAGAGTCGGAGTAATGGCAAATGCATGTTTGGTATAATATGGGAATGATTTAAAAGTCATGGTTGACAAGTGTTTAGTCAAATAAGAGATTAGGTTGCCTAAATTCACAATAGTAGTGGATTTATATGTAGCACAAATAAGATCATATGATGTGATCTTAGGAGTCAATTTTCATAAGGCCAAGGTTGACTGCTACATGAAGAAGGTTGAGTGTCTAGATGATTTTAGAAATTAGACACAAATGTAAGGTGAGAAAAGAGACTTGGGGCTAAGATAGATTGATGTTATGCAACTAAATAAGTCCTAAGGAAAAGGTTGCCATGTATTTATCATCAAAACAAATGATATGGAGGAATCTAAGGAATCGTCTCTCAAAAATTATTCCTTCCTTAGAAATTTTCATGATGTGTTTATAAAATAATTGTCAGGATTTCCTCCTAGATGTGAATTTTATTTCTCTATCGATATCATACTTATATCAGAAACACAGTCTAAAGCACCATACAAGATGACAACCATTGAATTAGTTGAATTGAAGGCTCAACTCCAAGAATTGTTGTCAAAGGGATTGATCGGGCCAAGTGTGTCACCATGGGGTGCACTAATTATCTTCATCAAGAACAAGGATGGTACCCTTTGAATTTGCATTGATTATAGAATTTTAATAAGAAAACTATCAAAAATAGGTATCCACTACCTTGTATAGATGATATTTTTTATCAAATATGGAGTGAAATGGTCTTTTTTAAGATTGATCTTAGATTAGGATACCATCAACTGAGGATAAAGGATGAGGATATTCTAAAAATAACATTCAAAACTCAATATGGGCACTATGAATTCACATTGTTACCATTTTTGTTGATAAATGCTCTAACAACATTCATGAATCTCATGAATAGTGTGTTCAGTGATTATCTAGATCATTTTATTTTGATCTTTCTTGATGACATTATTATATACTCTCAGAATGAAGAGGAGCATCTTCAACATTTGAAACTAGTTTTGAAATGATTACAGAAGCACAATTTTTATGGAAAATTATCTAAGTGTGCATTTTTATAAGAGAGAGTGCAATATCTGGGACATATGATCTCAATGGACAATATCTTAGTAGATCTAGTAAAGATAAGACTCATTATGGAGTGGATAACACCAAAGAACGTGCATGAGGTAAGGAGTTTCATGGGATTAGTAGGCTATTATAAGAAATTCATTCCAAAATTTTCTAAGAAATCTAATCTGATTACGTCTCTGCAACATAAAATCTAATCATTTATTTGGTTACATAAATGTGTAGTAGATTTTTTGGAATTGAAAAGAAGGCTTACTTGAGCACTAGTGTTAAGAGTTCTTGACCCCAATGGTCAAGCTTTGGTGATCATAGATGCATCTAAGGATGGAATAGGAGGAGTTGTTATGCATGATAGCACAGTGGTAGCTTATGAGTCAAGGAAGTTGAAGCCTTATGAGGTGAAATATGCACCTCATGACCTAGAACTTAAAACAATTATGCATGCTTTGCAAGTTTTATGGTATTACTTGTTGGGAAAACTATTTGAGCTCAAGATGGATAACTTGGGACTCAAGTACATCTTCACCCAACCAAATTTGAATTCTCATTAGAGATGATGGCTAGACTTCTTATCTGATTATGGCTAGATGCAAGATAATGAGGGATAAAAGCGGGGGGGGGGGGGGGGGGGGGGGGGGGGGGGCGGCGGTATAAAGTGACACCTTTTTTTGAAAATAACAATAGTTGAACTTGGAGAGAATGTTATAGACACTTCAAAAAGGAATTTGATAATGACATAAAAACATGAATTGTGGGATTTTGATTATATTTTCTAAATATATAATTTTTTCTAATACCCATATGATAAAATTATAAAAAATAGATGCATTTATGACAATAGGTTGGTCATTTTTGTAAAAATATAAGTAGAGTGCATGTGTACAAACACACTTTTTGAGTAAACGATTGAATTTTTGTATAAAATTTCATATATAGATAGGTGAAATTTATAATATTGTTGAGAACATTTTTTTATTGATTTTTATTATATATATAAATTTTTAAATAATTTTACAAGTTAAGACAATTGAAAAATTTAAATTGCAAGTATACGAATGCAAATTTTTGGCCTTAACTTCAAGAAAATCAATTTTTTTAAAGCATAGTTGACAATGTGTATATTGTTGAGATATAAGTTTTATAAACTTTTAATTAATATTCAAAAATTTATAAGAGAATTTGTGGAAATATGTATATAGTCCATAATGAGGTATGTTATGTATAAATTAAGTAATAATTATAAATAATATTCTAACATTAAAAAAAAAATTAAAACTACACTTTCTCCTCTACAAACCCATATATATATATATATATATATATATATATATATATATATATATATATATATATATATATATATATATTAATAACAACAACTACCTGATCAACTATGTCAACAAAGATAAAAAAATAGACTCCTAAATATACTAGAAACTAAGTGGGTTACTCCATGACCAATTTCAAGCTAGGTTCAAACCTTTCCAAGCATGTATCTAAGACAAATTTGGAGGGAAAATGTAAAACATATTGAAATTTTGAAAGAGAATATTCCCTTTCCAAAGGGTGTACATTTGTTGCATAGGGCATATGCCCTTTTCAAATGGCATTCGTCCTTTTGAAATACATGTTTCAAGATATCTAGGAGTAACCAAGCTCATGGTAAAGCTTAGAACACTTTATTTTTGGAAGGGAATCAAGAAAGATGTGGTGTACTTTATGTCACATTGTCAAGAATGTCAAGGAGTGAAAGTTAAACATGTGCATCTGGATGGATTTTTATATCTGCATCATATACCAAAATGAAAGTGGTAGGTGATCCATATGAAATTTGTCCAAGGTTTATCTTTGTCATGAAACATGCATGATATGATCTTGGTAGTATTTGACAAGCTAATCAAGGTAGGTCATTTTATACTAGGTAATTTGATACATGATGCACCTACTCTTATGAAGAAGTTCATAAAGGAAGTGTATCGATTGTATGATTTCAAGATAAGATCATTTTAGATCATAATCCAAAGATGACTTATAAATTTTGGTTAACTTTGAATTCAACTTTGGGTATGCAATTAAACTTTAGAATTGCATATCACCTAGAGACTAATGGATAGACTAAGTGAGTTAATTAGATATTAAAGGATATTTTTTGTATGTATTACATGGATCAACAATAAAAATGAGAAGTTTATTTTCCATTGGTTGAGTTTTCTTACAATAACTCATATCAATTAGTTTTTAATATGGCACCATTTGAGGCATTGTATGGAAGAAGGTCCAGGATACCAATCAATTGGGACAGATTAAAAGATAGGGTAGTCTTTGAACTTGAGATGCTTTCAAAAATGGAAGAACAAGTTAGATTAATCAGGCATAGATTGGTCAAGACCAATGATAGGAAAAAGAGTTATGTTGACCTGAAGAAGATAGATAGACATTTTTTAGTAGGTGATAAAGTGTTCTTATAGTTTAAGCTGCATAAGATCTCAATTAAATTTAAAAATTTATAAAAATTATAACTGAGATATGTGAGACCCTTTGAGGTGTTATAAGTGGTCAATCCTATAGTGTATAATCTTACATTTCCACCATCCCTAACTCTATTACGTAATGTATTACATGTTTCTTATCTTAAAAAGTATGTAGATGATCGTTCACATGTGTTTGATTAGAATTCTTTGCAGGTTCTGGATCTTAGAGTGGTCATGGTAGAATCAATCAAAGTAATTGACACTCGTAAACTCCATTTGTATAATACGGAGATGTCATAGTGCATGGTCTTGTGGGACCAATAATCTAATGATAGTGCTACTTGGGAGGACTATGATGAGTTCTCCAAGTGATTTCTACAATTATTTGCTTGATTTGATACTACATACTATGTGATTTTTCTACTGAATAATGTTTTAATTTAGAACTTATGTTTGAATAAGTGTCATCAGAATGATGACCGGATTTAGGGGGAAGGATGTTACATCCTGATTCCTCATTAAGTAAACTTACGTGGTTATCCATGGATATTTATAGTTGGTGATTTGATTTGATTATTATTTGATATAGCTATAAGTCATATGTTGTTATGGGATAGATGTATGTTGATATAATTATGTGATTGCACTATTATGAATTAGTTGTAGTGTATATTATTTACATTATGATCATGTTGATTTGGTATTCAATAGTTTATGATATACATGTCATGATGTTATGGACTAACTACCTTCTTGTGATAAGTTGGATGCAGGAGAGATTCATCCCTCAAAGCATGATAGAAGGAGAGCATCATCAAAGAGGATGATGTAGATGGAGGTGTTGGGGAATGACAGAGAAATCACTAGAACCTTGCACACACCATGTTAAATAGTATATATTAAATGCATAGTTGAATTATTATTTTTTAGTAAATTTTTGATGATTGGTTGCATTTAGAATTATTTGCACATGGTTAGCTTAGTTTAATGATTATATGGAACTAATCTTGTGTGATTTCATTTATGTCATATTCATAACTATTAATGTTTTTGGAGGTGTAAATTTATACAAATTGAGTAAATTCAAATTTATTGATTAATGAGTTAATCATTACTATAAAGTCATTATGATATTCAAAGTACTAATTTAATTAGGAAATATATTGATTTTCATAATTAGAAATGAAATGAATAAAAAAATTAATGTTTAGGCAAATAAAAGAAGAAAAATAAATAAATAAAATGGGAATCAAATGAGTTATAAGGAAAGTATATATTTAATAAAAAGGAAAAAATAAAAGAAAAACATGAAATAAAAGAAAATACAAAGAAAGAAAGAAAGAAAGAAAGAAAGTAGATTTAAAGAAAAGCACCATATTCTTGCAAGGGAAGAAAAGTTAAAAGGGGTGCATTTGAGAAAAAGAGAGGAGAAGCATGTGAAGAAGAATGGAGTGGGGAAGGGAAGGTAGTGATTAAACATTAGAACATTTTTGACTGGTAGATAATGTAATTGGAATTATGTGTAATCATGTTTTGTGAACTATGTGTTATAATGCTATTTTATATTTATATATGTGTTCATATGTAATAATAGGAATATTTGTATATTGCACTAAGAAAATTAATACCCAATAAACATTATAAGCATATATTTATGGAATAAAATATATCTGATATAGCTACAACACGTGTGTGTGTGTATGCACATGCGTGCATGCGCGCGCGCACACA